>CM055116.1:1065940275-1067140275 GCA_029206835.1 Rana muscosa | reverse complement strand
ATAAACAACGTGCACCTTTATATAAAGATTCCATTTGAGACTATATAATGTGTGTAAAATTGTGACTAGTCCTTTGTGAATTGAAATCAGAGTGTTCCCCCACACTTTACTATTTCTGTCGCGATGTGTAAATAAAATTCTTAACAAACGTATTCACTTCCCATATGTGATACCAACATTCCGCATAGTGTAAAGCATCCCATTAAAGATCTACCACTAAACACTCTCCTTGCTCACCTTAATAGGTTGACCTATTAGAATCAATAGGTCATCATGCGATTTCCTCTTTAAGGGGTCTCAATAGACTTCCTCGGATCATCAGACTCCTCCACTGCACCTTCCTATTGTAGCGATGATAAGGAGAAATCCACTATACAATCCACTCAAAATCAATAAAGGCTAAACAATGTGTTTTATCATATAAAATCAATAGCAATTGTATTAAAACAATAGTTAAATTCACCAACACTGCCTTAAATGTTTTCATATGGTAATAAGGAGCATGCCCCTTTTAACTGCAAGACAATAGCATCACCAATTGTGTAGTTCCATGGGTACTTCCCGGGTGGTGCGATGACATTACTAAGTTCCACACTGATACATTTCGTCACTTCCGCTGTGACTTCATCAAAGGAAAACCTTTTGATTTCCTTTGATGAAGTCATGGCGGAAATGACAAAACACACCAGTGCAGAGCATAGCAATATCATCGCACCACCCCGAAGTACCCGCGGAACTACACAACTTCTGCCATGACTTAATTTCCGGTTCAACTTTTGGACAGATGGCCTAACATTATCATTAAGCACACCTACGTATGATGTAGGATGTGTATTTGAATCAATGATTGCAGGCTGTCCAGGCCCTGAAGCTGAAAATCAACCCCAAACCATAACATTTCCACCACCAAACTTCACAATTGTTATGAGATTCTTCTCCTGAAATGTCATTGTCAGTTTGTGACAAACATGTCTACTGTTACTATGACTAAAGAACTCTATCTTTGATTGAACAGTCTTCTGCACATTCTTTCCGGAAGGCCTGATATTTGCCTGTATGTTCAATAGCAAGCTGTAGTCTTGTTTTAATGCTCTTTTTGGAAAGCAAAGGCTTTTTCTTTACTCACCTTCCATGCAGATTAAATTTGTGCAACTCTTTCTAATTTTAAATGCATGCACTTTGACCCCAACTATTGCAAGAGTTACCCAAACACCCTGCAATGAAAATATGAAGTTCCTGGAAAGTTCTTTTAAGCATCAAATCATCAGTTCTTGGGCTGAATTTGCTGGCCTGCCAGTCGTTTACAATCTATGTCAATTGTAGATAATTTTCCATTACTGTGGAATGACTGATTTCAAATCATTTAACATTTTTTTTAGAGAGCTCTGTTCATCTTGACATGATGATACCACACGTCAACAGCAAAGAGAACACTAGGCCTTACACATGAGCGGTTTTCCCGTCGGAAAAAAAAACTATGGTTTTCCCGACGGAATTCCTCTCAAGCCTGCCTTGCATACACACGGTCACACAAAAGTTCGGTGAACTGTTGACTGCCAAGAACGCAGTGACGTAAAAGACTATGATGAGCCGAGAAAATTAAGTTCTATGCTTCCGAGAATGCGTCGATTTGTTTCCGAGCATGTGTCTGAATTTTGCGCGTCGGAATTTGTACACAGAACAGGAAATTCCAATCAGTTTTTTTCCTGTCGGGAAAAAAGAGATCCTGCTCTCTATCTTTTTCCAGCAGTTTTCCTGTTGGAAAAAGTCTGATGGAGCATACACACGGTCAGGATTCCCGACCAAAAGCTCTCATCAGACTTTTTCCAACAGGAAAACCGATCGCGTGTACGGGGCATTACATAATATTTAAATAAGACAGGTTGTACCTGCAAACTCCATAAGGTGGTTCTAATAACAGTTACCTGATCTGGAACACCCACTTTTTATTTCATGGATTTAAAGTGGTAGTATATAGAGGGGTATATCTT
Source organism: Rana muscosa (assembly GCA_029206835.1). Taxonomy (NCBI): domain Eukaryota; kingdom Metazoa; phylum Chordata; class Amphibia; order Anura; family Ranidae; genus Rana; species Rana muscosa. The sequence goes on along the minus strand of CM055116.1, from coordinate 1,067,138,284 downwards.
TTTTCCATGTTCATGTCCGGTAATTGTAAAGGGCACTGATTACCAATGTTGAAAATGATACAGATCACCGATTCTTCAGAGGGCACTGACCACCAATACTTCAGAAGCCATTGATCATTCATTTTGCAGAATTCACTAATCACTAAAGAGGGGTGAGCTTTGGGTTCAAATTGAGCATGGGTTCCCAACAAACCCAACTCAATTGTGATTTGTGGACACAGAAAATGAATATGGTCATTAGCTGCTGTAGCAACTGACTATCAATAATGCACCTCCTGGCCTCTGAATTTAGGTCAGGTACCTTAGAATGGGCAATAATATGGGCTTTCTTATATGCCAGCCCTATAAAAAGGGAGGGCTCCCAGTAGCCATACTGACAATGTGCTTAGTTGAGATATGATAAATTGTTGGGATAGGATCAATTACTGAATAATTGCAGAGGAACAGATTTATGCTCTGGTGTCTTAAAGTGGATGTAAAACCTTACAGAATGGGAAAATTGTGTGTATCTTTGGGAATGTGGGGGTGGGGGAATATTTACATGTCAGTGCTGGTGATGTGTGTAGAGCAACCTCTTTGCAGACTCTCCATGTGCACTATTTACAGTCATACCAATCTGAATGTGTGTTTTTAAAAGAGAATATTTTATATTTTTTGCTGAGTGCAATTTTTTTTTTTTTACACAGTGTCCATAAGTCCACATACATTTTACTGGTAAGTGTATGTGTATTTTCACAAAGCATATTCCTAGTTGCCGCTGGCTGCATTTTTAAAAAAAGCAAGATCAATCTATTTGTATATGTAGCACACGGACCTTTTTCTCGCCTGGCTCACTTGCAAGTCAAGGTACACCGTGTTGTGGAATTTCAGGCTGCTGTTTACAGAGCACACAGCCTATAATTACTGTGCTCTATAAGCACACACTTTAGATTCATCTTTTTGGAATAATGCTATCTTTAAGTTAAGTTTGCTAAAATCCACTCACCGTTCATTCCCATTCATTCAAGAAAGGCAGCACCACAAAAGCTTATCTTCTTATCAGGCCATTCCAGCAAAGACTGACTAGCCGACGCCTAATCATAGGCTTTTATTAAACTCAAAAGATCTCACACAGGAGGTGATTGGCTGCAGCAACCAATCCCCTCCCCCATGGGCGGGAACCTCACAGGATGTTCCCTCCTCACAGGAAAATGACAATACCTGGACATTCCTTCCAACAGGAGATGTCATACATGAATACAATAACGTAGGATGGCTAAAGTTACCGTTGATAGGAATTCTTATTCTGCGCTATTCTATAGAATAACACATATTAAGATTATACTATTATTGAATGGGGGAGGGAGGCTATCTGCAGACACACGCTACGAATTCCAACCAATGTTGATCAGACATAGCAGAGACAAGAGCGCCCATCCGCCTATAACCAATGATGTCATTGCAGAGCGAGCATATCCCCCCCTTAACGATCGTCCATGCTAATGCACAGAGGGCCCCCGTTGGTGGACATATCCGCACCCTGCAAGCATCACACTCCAACCTCAAAACGTTTTCCCCTATCAGACGGGATTCAACCAGCCTCAGACTACCCCAATCAGCTCTTTTAGAGCGGGTTGCGGAAGTACTAACACTGGGTGACACTATGACAATACATATTAAATACATCTCCATAAAAATCTCCACAACAACCGTGCTATATGCCCGTACCCTTCTGTTTTATGAGGTTAAGCGGTGTTCACAAATTTTGGGTCCTGCAGCGAGTTACCTTCTTCCACTGGTTCTCTTCCCCAGAGTATGGGGTCAAGTCTCTATTTTTTCCCCCAAAGAAGCCAATGTCCAGAAACACTTTAACTCCAACAGAGAGTTTATTTTTTCTATTTGCTGCGTAGTAGACAGAGACAGATGGATGAAAAAAGGAATAAGCGTGAGGGATTAGATCCAGGCACAACTAGTAACCTCATCGCCACTCGATCCCGAGTGGGTTTAGCTCACCCGGATAGTCCTCTCTCACAGTCCTAGCAGCCGGTGTGGAGCTCGAACTGTTCTGTCACCCTATCCCCTACAGGGACAGGTACAGGAGATCCTCTAACCTCTGTAGACTTTTAAGAACAGGATAATGCCAATGAGCACTCTACAGGTTAGCCTTCCCGAACAAGGAATCCTTCCCTCTGACAGGTCACCAGGCCTCTCCCGAGACAGCAATCTTCCATTATTCATCTCCTCAGTGGGACCGATCCTTCCCTGGCTTCCTCGCGGTCGGAGCGGGTACCCTCACCTGGGCACCCTGGGACTCCAATGGAGTGGAGGTACTGGGCCTACCTGGAACGTTGCAGCCTCGGGCCAAAGGTGCCCGAGACTTCTCGGCCAGTCATCGCATTCCCCGAGGGGCACCCCTCTCCGGCTCCTCCACTCCAACTCTCCTCTACTCCCCTCCTCGACTTCCCCTAAAAGATGGCGTCTGCCCCTTATGTACCCTCTCCCGGCATGCACAGCAGGCCGACCACGCCCACTGTACCGCTGCCGAGAGAGGACACCCTAAGGTGCAGTAATGCCACCCATGGCTCAACCCTGACCTGATATGGCAACGCCACCTACAGGCCACAGGGAACCATACACCAGGCAGCATCACATAGGCAGAGGCATATACCTAGTAATCAAAGTGCAATGTAGGAAAGTGGGGGCACTTTTGGTCAAATCTTGTAGCACCACATCCCATGTAATTTGAAATTGGAAAAGAAGGGGGCAATGGGTATACTCAGTACCCTGGGATTTTCAAATACGGTGCTAAATAGAGACTGACAACAAGATCAAATCTTAAAAGGTTTGTTCATTTTATTAACATGAGAAAGACACAAGATATACATAAAATAAAATAACCATCCTTGAAAGCGTGTAACTCAAAGATCAAGGCGCAGTTTGCTAGGTCGCCACTCTACTAGTTTCGCTAAAATAGCTTCCTCAGGAGTGATTGTGACAGTAGCAGAATTATACTGAAAACACAGAATACATATGGTTAGCAAGGAGGATGGTTAAGGATTAATGTTGCATCAACATATAGCACTGTTTAAATTAACTCACGAAAGTTAACGCATCAATATTGACATGATAATGGGGAAAAATATAAATACATAAACAAATAAACATACATAGTTGATCAGGACCCATGCTGAACACCAAACATACATATGTATACATATGCACTCACCAGTTTGCAATAAAAACTCATCTAATATAAATGGAAGGAAGGATTCTCTCAGAGCCCCACAGTTCAAACGAGACAGCAATATTCCATTGCTCCACTCTACCAAACAGCAAAATCCAGTGGCCCACCTATTAGTATACGCAACCATAGGGGTATATTAAGTAGCATGAAATGGATACCTATAAACGGTAAGTAAAATGTGTTATAAGTACCGAAGCTGCACAAACACATTCAATTATGTAATACTTAAAATCGTAACCTCTTACCTTTATAGAATAGATATGCCAATGAATTGTCGGTAAGTATCTGGCATCAATATTGCTCATAGGGGTACTAAGGCTAAGATGTTTGAATGGGGAATGAATGAGCCATCGGAAGTGTACATCAACCCAAAAGGGAGATTAGATGCATTGGAAGATATCTGTCAGCTATTAAAGCAAAAACAGAACATATAAATCAGAATGGAAGAGAATGAGTCCTGGAGAAACACATGAATCAAAAAGTCTAGTGACAAAGCATCCATGCAATGCCTTACCTAGATGAATAAGCGTACAGCATAGTCCAGCTGGAAGGAGTGCAACTAGCCCCTTAATGTGGGGAGGAATCCTGGCTAGAAAGTGAGCGGTGCAGACCGCGCTTCATATACCCCCACCGCGTCGGCGTCTGACCTCATCGCCGTGGTGCGGACGTCTGCTAGGAGGTCCATGTAAGACGCACGCGCCAGCCAATGATTAGGACTGGTGCGTGCGTCAGTGAAGCAGCCAACAGGTAAGAGGTTACGATTTTAAGTATTACATAATTGAATGTGTTTGTGCAGCCTCGGTACTTATAACACATTTTACTTACCGTTTATAGGTATCCATTTCATGCTACTTAATATACCCCTATGGTTGCGTATACTAATAGGTGGGACACTGGATTTTGCTGTTTGGTAGAGTGGAGCAATGGAATATTGCTGTCTCGTTTGAACTGTGGGGCTCTGAGAGAATCCTTCCTTCCATTTATATTAGATGAGTTTTTATTGCAAACTGGTGAGTGCATATGTATACATATGTATGTTTGGTGTTCAGCATGGGTCCTGATCAACTATGTATGTTTATTTGTTTATGTATTTATATTTTTCCCCATTATCATGTCAATATTGATGCGTTAACTTCCGTGAGTTAATTTAAACAATGCTATATGTTGATGCAACATTAATCCTTAACCATCCTCCTTGCTAACCATATGTATTCTGTGTTTTCAGTATAATTCTGCTACTGTCACAATCACTCCTGAGGAAGCTATTTTAGCGAAACTAGTAGAGTGGCGACCTAGCAAACTGCACCTTGATCTTTGAGTTACACGCTTTCAAGGATGGTTATTTTATTTTATGTATATCTTGTGTCTTTCTCATGTTAATAAAATGAACAAACCTTTTAAGATTTGATCTTGTTGTCAGTCTCTATTTAGCACCGTATTTGAAAATCCCAGGGTACTGAGTATACCCATTGCCCCCTTCTCTTCCAATTAGTAATCAAAGTGGTCCAAGCCTGGCTACCAGCTCAGACCAACCCCTAAATTTAGGCACATAACACCCCTAAAAGTAAAGGGGCGCTACATATACATGACTGAATCAGAAAAAAAAGACTGTCCTGCATTTAATTCAGGAGATATAATCACATATAATCCCTGTCACAATGTTTACCTAAACATAGTTCTCAGCACTATTAAAGCATAACTTTCTATCGTGTAGCACAAAGAGCAAAAGTAAAGTTGGTGAACTTCCTAAAGTCCAAAATAATTTTATTGATGTTATCCAATACAGGAAAATCTACCTGCAGGAGCTACTGGTTTGGTGTGAATCCATGTTTGGATTGGCATTTTTTTGTTCAGGCATTCAACAAATGGGCAAACTAAATGGCTGAAGCTAGACGGCTGCAGCTGGAAGTGAAAGGTTTAGCAGCCATACTAATGCTGTTAAATGTGACAGCTTCCTGCTCAGGGCTCCATTTTGGATAGGGTCCAGTATGTCTTGTTAGGAGGGATCCTATGCAGTTTTTTGTGTATGCGCGGGTTCCCCCAATACCATATATAACAGACCCTCAGCTAGGATAAGGGTCTTACATAGATGAAAGGAATCCTTGGCTACTTTGTTTACAAGCAGAAGGAAGCAGTCTGGAGCTGTCAATTATTAGCAATTTAAACACCATTCTTTTATCTTTGAGGATGTCAGTTTTGCTGTAGTAGGTTGTATACTTCGTACAAATGCGTCACTTCACAGGCAGGTTAAGGGCATCCCCCAAGCATGTTATTTAGAAGAATTTTGCGTTTTTAATGTTTTACTCTAAACATTATTGAAATCACTGGTCCCCACCAAACTCATCCCCCAGGACAGCGCCCAGCCCCCATGTCCTTTGTTTGACAACCCCTTGCCTATTAGCCTACAAAAAAGGCATAGCTGATTTCCAAGATTTTGCTCCCATTTACTTCAGTTGTTTTTGGATTCGGTAACCAAACTTTAGTAATGTTCAGTGTACCCTTCCCCAGGGGGTATGGACAGTGTCAGTAGTGAAGGGTGTCAGTAGTTTTCTTTTTATTATTTTATCTATTATTTTTTTATACAATTTTGTTGCTTATTTTTATTAAATATTTTTTTTCACAGTGCTTTTGAGGAAAGGGGGAGGGGTATGGTGCAGTGGATGGATTCAGTAGGGCAGTGGACAGTGTCAGTAGAGCAGTGGATGGTGTCAGAGTTTTTTTTATTTTTGTATGTATTTTTTTTTCTAATTTGTTTAAAAAAAAAATCACAATGCCTTTTGGGAGGGCAGTGTTGGTAGGGCAGGGGGGAGTGGTGTCAGTCGTTTTTTATTTTATTTTATTTTTTTTTACAATTTTTTTTTTAATAATTTTTTTACAATTACCTTTTTTATGTTTATTGAAATGTTTTGTATCAGCCCCGTTGGTGGGCTTTGGTGAGATATCTGGAGTCTAAGACCCCTGACATCTCCCCTTTGAGATAGAGAAAGGGACTGAGGACAGTCCCCAGTCCCTTTCTCAGCAGCCTAAGCATTGAAAATCAATGAATAGGAGACAGCAGCTCCTGTTCATTCATAAACTGAAGCAGAGTAAACACTGTTTACTATGCTCAGTAATCACAGAATACAGGAGCGATTGTAGCGATTGCTCACTGTGTCCAATTCAGAAAAGGAAGGGTTCGGTAAATGACATGTTCAACAACCCCTTCCTCCGAGAGGAGGGAAGGAGGCTGCGGGGGAGGAGGGGGGCAGAGGAGGAGGAAAGGGGGCCAGAGGAGTGGCCAGAGGAGCACACGGGGGGGGGGGAGAAGAGGAGGACAAGGAGGGGGCCTGGAGAAGGAGGGCACAGGGAACAGCCGGGGATCGATGTGGAGAGAGGGACAGCTGTGAGCACCAATTTTCCTGTATAGCTTTTCAGCTGACAGCCACTGGAGAGAGAGGAGGAAAGCGTCTGTCAGCAGAAAAACTATACAGAGAAATCGGTGCTCACAGCTGTCCCTCCCGCTGCACCAATCATTCTCGGCTGCGAATCAGGGGAACATTCATGTGTGGAGTGTGGGTCACAGTGGCCCCCCCTCGAGGACCATGTGCAGTGAATACCTTGCACAGATGTGTAGCACACCCCTGTAGGAGCTGCTGGTTTAAATTTGGGCCTTGCACGTTACCTCACTGTTTGTTGTCTAGGGGATCAGAGTCTATAGAGAGTTCAATGTCCACACAAGTTATGAATCCTTTTCGTCAGGCTTTATTTCCAAACAACTTGCATAGGTAGAGGGATGGAGGGTTAGGGGAAGGTTCAGGCACACACAGAAGATCACTGGGGAAACTTCTCAGCTTCCAAAGTCACACCCACCACTCTCCTTCAAGTGGGTATTGCTCACCCGGATAGGCCCCTCTCACTTGGCCGATGCACGAACAAATAGAGAAATAACAGTCTCTGCCATAGACCTTTAGGACGATTAAGTTGAACTGTTCAATGATCCTCTGCCACAGGATTTTAGTACCCGGATATCCAGCCTTACAGTTTAAGAGCCTTTAAGCCGACCCGGCACACTGTAAGGTATAATTAACTATGGTGCATACTCCAATAGGGTCACCAGACCTTCCTCAAGATACCAGCCTTCCGCTTGGTACTCTCCAGGACAGGTCCTCCCCTGGTTTCCTCCATTGAGTGGCTTTCTCCCACAGGACAGACAGCACAAGATCACCTTCAAAGTGTAGGCCCCAGTCAGGACAACTGGGCCTACCTGGCAGAGATGCAGCCTTGGGCCAACATGGCTCCGCGGCTAAAATTCCAGTATCACATACCTCTAGCCAGGAGGGCCACGAGGCGAAGAGAGCCCCGAGAAATGGCGTCTGCCCCTTAAGTACCCTTCCCCAGCATGCTCAATGGGGAGACCACTCCCACTGAGCTGTTCCCGGGGAAAAATACCCAATACACTTTGGCCTGCTTGTGTTCCAACATTGGCCTGGGGTGGTAACGCCACCTACAGGCAAACAGTGGGAAGTCCTTCCAAACAAAGCCATAGCTGGAACAGAGGCTGATTTAGCCTTGATCATTACAAGGTCTGAGCAAACTACCAGCTCAGACACCCACTAAAGTTAACATAGCGCCTGATCATCAGGAGCAGGGCGCTACACATGGATGATATGCCACTGCCCTTCCCGAATCAAATCCTGGAAAATTCAGCTCATCACTATTACAGATCTGATTGTTCCATGTTGCTGCATTTTTTGCAGTTTCCACCTCAGCTGACTTTTCAGTCCTTTAATTGTTTTTTGATAGTTTCATTAAGACAAATCTCTTTATTGACCTGCTTTACAGCTATGTGTTAATTATTATTTACTGTTTTCTTTTTATTTGGTTCTCTAAATGAGGCTTCCAACTGTTTGAAACAACAGGGTCCATCGTTTCTATTATGCTATCAATACCCTTCAAATTGTCAGAAGAGTAGAGGTATGAAGTTAAAGCCAAATTGAAAATATATTTTAAATGAAAGAACCATGTAAAAAAGATAAAGCCAAGTGATCTTGTAGCCATCACCTCTGTGAAGCCAATGTCTGAGTTGGTGGCCTTATCTTGCAAGGAAACCATTGTTTATTATTTGCATAGGAACAAGAGAGTGTTTAGGCTAGCACTTTCTTTAGGCTAGGAGGAAATTGATGGGAGGCTTCAAGAGGAATGTTTTATCTTTCCTCGATTTAAGGACCCACCCAGGGAATAGTATTAAAAATATTCTACCAACTCCTCATAGCCAGTTGGTGGAAATATGGAGAGATTAGTTGAAGATAAGGAGGAAAATGTAATGGGTACATTAGCAGGCACAAACAAAAATAGCTGCTATGCACTCTTGAGGAGGAGAAGGAGGAAAAAATTGTATGAGCAGTATCATGTAAAATAGTGGTTGCTCTGTCCAAACAAAAATATCTTCTATACAAATGTAAAGGGTCACTATACTGAGCACTAGTGATGAGCCGAACACCCCCGGGTTCGGTTCGCACCAGAACCCGCGAACGGACCGAAAGTTCGTACGAACATTAGAACCCTATTAAATACAATGGATGCGAACGTTCGAATTCTAAAGTGCTAATTATAACAACTATTATGCATGTTATTGTCCTAAAAAGGGTTTGGGAACCCGGGTTCTGCACCAGGGGACATGTATCAATGCAAAAAGAAGTTTTAAAAACGGTCGTTTTTCGGGAGCAGTCATTTTAATGATGCATAAAGTGAAAAAAAAAAAGTCAAATATTCCTTTAAATATCGTACCTGGGGGGTGTCTAAAGTATGCCTGTGAAGTGCCACGTGTTTCCCGTGTTTAGAACTGTCCCTGCACAAAATGACACTTCTAAAGGAAAAAAAAGCCATTTAAAACTGCTTGCGGCTTTAATGTAATGTCTGGTCCCGGTAATATGGATGAAAATCTTTAAGAAAAATGGCATAGCTACCCCATGACCCCCCCCCCTACCCCAGCCCATTACCAGCCCCTTTGGGTCTTGTATGGATATTAAGGGGAACCCCGCACATAAAATAAAAAATGCCCTATATACTCTGAACAGCCGTATACAGGCGGTGCATACAAGACAGGGACTGTAGGTTTGTTCTTATGTAGAATCTGTTTGTAATTTTGAACAGGTACATTGTTGAAGTGTAGCTCCAGCCCAAAAATCTATTTTTAAACTTTTTGGAAAACATAGGTAAGGGTTATCACCCCTGTAACATTTGTTTTGCTGTCTGTGCCCCTGTTCAGAACATTTCACCTCACTTTCCGTCCCAATGTCAACTGTTTTTGAAATGTGGTGTTTTTCTTGAAACAAGGATTGCTGATAAAGCATCAGTACAGAGGAGACACCTTTCTCCCATATTTATTCTTACAGGAGAGAATTTTCCTTCCTAGGGGTAGATTTCCTCTCACTTCCTGTTGTCTTCTTGCGTTTGCAAGTAGGAGTCGTTTGTAAGTTGGATGTTTGAAAGTAGGGACCTGCCGTATATACTCTGCAGAAATAGGCCCCTTAGTTGTTGGTGTTGGCACAACACTGTAAGCACTCACAGTTACTCTTGGTTGGTGCTGGAACGCCCTGCTGTCAACTATTATATCAGGAATTTTAATTACATATAATTGTTGAACAGTGGTAGTAAAAATTGGGGCTTTGATGGTGGTGCTGGTGCCACAACACTGTAAGCCCTGACAGTTACTCTTGGTGGGTGCAGCAATGGGCCCTGCTGTGAATTATTAGATCAAGAATTGTAATTGCATGCCCCTGTTGAACAGGGGCTGAAAAATTGGGCCTTTTGTGGTGGTGGTGGTGGTGGTGGTGTTGCCACAACACTGTAAGCCCTCAGAGTTACTCTTGGTGGGTGCAGGAATGGGCCCTGCTGTGAATTATTAGATCAAGAATTGTAATTACATGCCCCTTTTGAACAGGGGCTGAAAAATTGGGCCTTTCGTGGTGGTGGTGGTGGTGGCGTTGCCACAACACTGTAAGCCCTCAGACTTACTCTTGGTGGGTGCAGGAATGGGCCCTGCTGTGAATTATTACATCAAGAATTGTAATTGCATGCCCCTGTTGAACAGGGGCTGAAAAATTGGGCCTTAGGCACTGGTGGCACAACACTACAACCCCTCACAGATACTGTACTTGGAGCACAGCAATGAGCCCTGTTGCAAAGTATTGCTTCAAAAATTGTAATGACACGCCCCTGTTAAACAGGGGCTGAAAAATTGGGCCTTAGGCACTGGTGGCACAACACTACAACCCCTCACAGATACTGTACTTGGAGCACAGCAATGAGCCCTGTTGCAAAGTATTGCTTCAAAAATTGTAATGACACGCCCCTGTTAAACAGGGGCTGAAAAATTGGGCCTTAGGCACTGGTGCCACAACACTCCAACCCCTCACAGATACTGTACTTGGAGCACAGCAATGAGCCCTATGGCAAATTATTGCTAAAAAAATTGTAATTACACGCCCCTGTAAAACAGGGGCTGAAAAATTGGGCCTTAGCCACTGGTGGCGGCACCCATAAACAAAAATGATCTTCCAAGCTATCATCATCAATCGTATCATTGAGGACTCGGAGGAGGAGGATAGCCAGTCAACATAACAGCACAGGCACTCAGCATCAGCATCATTCTTGAAGGGATATGACATGTTAAAATCAATTAGTCTGTTATATCAGCATCAGGTGTGTGGTAGCTGGTGGTGATCCAAGACTGGTTCATCTTGATGAAAGTCAGTCGATCAACCGAGTCGGTGGACAGGCGCACCCTGTGATCCGTGACAAATCCTCCAGCAGCACTGAATGTGCGTTCCGAAAGAACGCTGGATGCAGGACAGGCCAGTAGCTCAATTGCATACTGTGCAAGCTCTGGCCAGTGATCCATCCTCAAGACCCAGTAAGCCAGAGGATTTTCGGTGGGGAAGGTGTCCAAGTCTGACCTTGCCCCTAGATATTCCTGCACCATGTTTATCAGACGCTGGCGATGGTTGCTGGAACCGATCATACTTTGGGGCTGCGGACTAAAGAATTGTCTGAACGCATCGGTCAGACGGCCACCTTCCCCACCGCTCCTTCTTTGACTGGCCGAAGCCTCAGCAACTCGTTGTCCAGGACCAGGAGTTTGTAACCTCCCAGTCTCTGGGAACGCGTTGCACAGACCTTTCTGCAAGGCCTCCCGGAGTTGTCTCATCCTCTGCTCCCTCTGCGACGGTAACATAAGGTCCGCAACCTTACCCTTGTACCGTGGATCAAGGAGAGTGGCCAGCCAGTAATGGTCCCTCTCCTTGATCCGAAGAATACGAGGATCCTTCCGCAGACTTTGCAGGATCAGGGAGGCCATGCAGCGTAGGTTTGCTGAGGCATTCGCTCCGGAGTCCTCTGGGTCACTAAGGACGACATGATCCGCAGTCACCTCCTCCCAGCCACGTACAAGTCCACTGGTTTCTTGGGACTGTAAATCATCCCTAAAAGACTGCTGCTGATGATGCTGAGTGCCAGCCTCCACCTCCATGCTGACACAATCCTCCTCCTCCTCCTCCTCCTCCTCCTCCTCTTCCGGTGCGATGGGTGGGACAGAAGGAACACTGTCTGGGTAAAGGGGGCCTTGAGAGGCAAGGAAGTCCTCCTCTTCCTGCCTCTGTTCTGCCTCAAGTGCCCTGTCCATTATTCCACGCAGCGTGTGCTTCAACAGGTGGACAAGAGGTACAGTGTCACTGATGCATGCACTGTCACTGCTCACCATCCTCGTGGCCTCCTCAAATGGTGACAGGACAGTGCATGCATCCCTGATCATGCCCCACTGGCGTGGAGAAAAAAACCAAGCTCCCCTGACCCTGTCCTGGTGCCGTAGTCGCACAGGTACTCATTGATGGCCCTCTGCTGCGTGTGCAGCCGCTGCAGCATGGCCAACGTTGAGTTCCACCTGGTGGGCATGTCACATATAAGGCGGTTCTTGGGCAGGTTCAACTCCTTTTGCAGCTCAGCCAGGCGAGCACTGGCATTATAAGATCTGCGGAAATGCACACAGACTTTCCTGGCCTGCCTCAGGACATCCTGTAAGCCCGGGTACCTGCCCAAGAACCGCTGCACCACCAGGTTAAGGACGTGAGCCACACAGGGCACATGGGTCAGTTGTCCCTGTCGAAGGGCGGAGAGGAGGTTGGTGCCATTGTCGCAAACCACCATTCCTGGCTTAAGCTGGCGTGGCGTCAACCACCTCTCGGCCTGGCCCTGCAGAGCAGACAGGACCTCTGCCCCAGTGTGGCTTCTGTCCCCCAAACACACCAGCGCAAGCACGGCATGGCATCTTTTTGCCTGCGTACTTGCGTAGCCCCGTGAACGGCTACGGAGCACCGCTGGTTCATAGGACAAACCACAGGAAGAGGCCATGGAGGAAGAAGAAGAGGAGGGGGTGGAGGAGAGAGGTGTGTCACAACCAGTAGTAGCATTTTGGAGGCGTGGCGGTGGGACAACCTCCAACACTACTGCACCTTGTCCTGCATCCTTCCCAGCTGCCAAAAGAGTGACCCAATGGGCCGTGAAAGAAAGGTAACGTCCCTGTCCATGCCTGCTGGACCATGAGTCAGCGGTAATATGCACCTTACCGCTGACCGCCCTGTCCAGCGAGGCCAAGACATTGCCTTCCACATGCCGGTAGAGAGCCGGAATAGCCTTCCGTGAGAAAAAGTGGCGTTTGGGAACCTGCCACTGAGGAACCGCACATTGCACAAACTCACGGAAGGGGGCCGAGTCTACCAACTGAAAAGGCAGCAGTTGAAGCGCTAGCAATTTAGCCAAGCTAGCATTCAACCGCTGGGCATGTGGATGGCTGGGAGTGAACTTCTTTCGACGGTCCAGCAGCTGGGGCAGGGAAATTTGCCTGCTAGAATCGGACGTCGGTGTACTGCTAGCAGAGTGGCCGCAAGTACTTGGCTGTGACACACCTAATTCTACACCTTCATTCCTCTCAGTGCATGTTTCAGAGAGGACTGAAGTTATAGTGGGGTTGGAGATCCCAGCTGATGCGGTGCAAGGAGAGGTCCGCTTTGTTCTTTGGTGTGGGTCTTTGAGGTAGGCTTGCCAACGAGCTGCATGGCAGGTCAACATATGTCTGGTCAGGCATGTGGTACCCAAGCGGCTGATGTTTTGGCCACGCGATATACGCTTGAGACATATGTTGCAAACAGCAGCTGTGCGATCTGATGCACTAGCCTCAAAAAAGGCCCACACCAAGGAACTTTTTGAATGACGGGCAGAGGCAGCGCCCTGCACAGGCGGAGCTCTGCGGTGTGATTCCGTCGGTGTACTGCCCTTACGCTGGCCACCAAAGGGCATCCTGCCTCGTTGGAGATGTGCCTCCTCCTCATCCTCCTCCTCCTCCTCTCTCCTATTAGGCACCCACGTGGAGTCAGTGACCTCATCATCCCCTCCCTCCTCATCACTGGAGCCAATCTGGCAGTATGCTGCAGCTGCTGGAACATGACTGCCAGATTGGTGTCCTTCTTGAGCATCCCCTCTGTCTGCTCTCACCCTACTGCCTTCCTGTAGCTGGGTTTCATCATCAGACCCTTCGAAACGCTGGGCATCCTCCTGGAGCATGTACCCAACACTGTGCTCAAACAGTTCGGGGGACTCCTCAGGAGGAGGACATGGTGGGTCTAGGGAAGGAGTGACTGATGATGAGTCTGACATTGATACCAGGGAAGAGGACGCTTTGGCAGCTGCTTTGCCAGTACCCTGAGCCTGGGTGAGAGAGGATGAGGAGGAGGAGGAGGGCTTGGTCATCCACTCTACCAAGTCTTCGGCATGATGTGGCTCAACATGTCCAGCTGCCGAAAAGAAGGACAAGCGTGTCCCATGGCCATGTGCTGATGACAATGCACCGCGTCCACGACCAGCACTGTTGCCCCCAGACACAGAGCCTGCTTGCCCTCTTTTATTGCCTCCTGACTGTCTGCCTCTCCTTGTTTGCCTTCCAGACATTCTAATAGATGGCCTGCAGGGAGATGGGAAAAAAGCAATAAGGGCTACCTTCAGGTGTCCTTCTCTGTCCCTTTACTTAAGGATTTCTAAATATGGTTGAGGATGATTGCTTTTGCACAGAATAGCACAACGACAATTTCCCTGACTGTCCAAAAAACAAGGATTTCAAAGATGGTTGATGAGGAATGCTTTAGCACACTATAGCACAAGGAGAATTCCCCTCACTTTCCTTCTTTGTCCCTAGAAACAAGGACTCGCACAGTGAAAGAAACTGACACTCTCCCTACCTAGAGTTTTCTGTCCCTAGAAAAAATGTTTTTTTAAAGCACACTATAGCACAAGGAGAATTCACTCACTGTCCTTCCCTGTCCCTAGAAACAAGGACTTGCACAGTGAAAGAAACTGACACTCTCCCTACCTAGAGTTTTCTGTCCCTAGAAAAAATGTTTTTTTAAAGCACACTATAGCACAAGGAGAATTCACTCACTGTCCTTCCCTGTCCCTAGAAACAAGGATTTGCACAGTGAAAGAAACTGACACTCTCCCTACCTAGAGTTTTCTGTCCCTAGAAAAAATGTTTTTTTAAAGCACACTATAGCACAAGGAGAATTCACTCACTGTCCTTCCCTGTCCCTAGAAACAAGGACTTGCACAGTGAAAGAAACTGACACTCTCCCTACCTAGAGTTTTCTGTCCCTAGAAAAAATGTTTTTTTAAAGCACACTATAGCACAAGGAGAATTCACTCACTGTCCTTCCCTGTCCCTAGAAACAAGGACTTGCACAGTGAAAGAAACTGACACTCTCCCTACCTAGAGTTTTCTGTCCCTAGAAAAAATGTTTTTTTAAAGCACACTATAGCACAAGGATAATTCACTCACTGTCCTTCCCTGTCCCTAGAAACAAGGACTTGCACAGTGAAAGAAACTGACACTCTCCCTACCTAGAGTTTTCTGTCCCTAGAAAAAATGTTTTTTTAAAGCACACTATAGCACAAGGAGAATTCACTCACTGTCCTTCCCTGTCCCTAGAAACAAGGACTTGCACAGTGAAAGAAACTGACACTCTCCCTACCTAGAGTTTTCTGTCCCTAGAAAAAAAGTTTTTTTAAAGCACACTATAGCACAAGGAGAATTCACTCACTGTCCTTCCCTGTCCCTAGAAACAAGGACTTGCACAGTGAAAGAAACTGACACTCTCCCTACCTAGAGTTTTCTGTCCCTAGAAAAAAAGTTTTTTTAAAGCACACTATAGCACAAGGAGAATTCACTCACTGTCCTTCCCTGTCCCTAGAAACAAGGACTTGCACAGTGAAAGAAACTGACACTCTCCCTACCTAGAGTTTTCTGTCCCTAGAAAAAATGTTTTTTTAAAGCACACTATAGCACAAGGAGAATTCACTCACTGTCCTTCCCTGTCCCTAGAAACAAGGACTTGCACAGTGAAAGAAACTGACACTCTCCCTACCTAGAGTTTTCTGTCCCTAGAAAAAATGTTTTTTTAAAGCACACTATAGCACAAGGAGAATTCACTCACTGTCCTTCCCTGTCCCTAGAAACAAGGACTTGCACAGTGAAAGAAACTGACACTCTCCCTACCTAGAGTTTTCTGTCCCTAGAAAAAAAGTTTTTTTAAAGCACACTATAGCACAAGGAGAATTCACTCACTGTCCTTCCCTGTCCCTAGAAACAAGGACTTGCACAGTGAAAGAAACTGACACTCTCCCTACCTAGAGTTTTCTGTCCCTAGAAAAAATGTTTTTTTAAAGCACACTATAGCACAAGGAGAATTCACTCACTGTCCTTCCCTGTCCCTAGAAACAAGGACTTGCACAGTGAAAGAAACTGACACTCTCCCTACCTAGAGTTTTCTGTCCCTAGAAAAAAAGTTTTTTTAAAGCACACTATAGCACAAGGAGAATTCACTCACTGTCCTTCCCTGTCCCTAGAAACAAGGACTTGCACAGTGAAAGAAACTGACACTCTCCCTACCTAGAGTTTTCTGTCCCTAGAAAAAATGTTTTTTTAAAGCACACTATAGCACAAGGAGAATTCACTCACTGTCCTTCCCTGTCCCTAGAAACAAGGACTTGCACAGTGAAAGAAACTGACACTCTCCCTACCTAGAGTTTTCTGTCCCTAGAAAAAATGTTTTTTTAAAGCACACTATAGCACAAGGATAATTCACTCACTGTCCTTCCCTGTCCCTAGAAACAAGGACTTGCACAGTGAAAGAAACTGACACTCTCCCTACCTAGAGTTTTCTGTCCCTAGAAAAAAAGTTTTTTTAAAGCACACTATAGCACAAGGAGAATTCACTCACTGTCCTTCCCTGTCCCTAGAAACAAGGACTTGCACAGTGAAAGAAACTGACACTCTCCCTACCTAGAGTTTTCTGTCCCTAGAAAAAATGTTTTTTTAAAGCACACTATAGCACAAGGAGAATTCACTCACTGTCCTTCCCTGTCCCTAGAAACAAGGACTTGCACAGTGAAAGAAACTGACACTCTCCCTACCTAGAGTTTTCTGTCCCTAGAAAAAAAGTTTTTTTAAAGCACACTATAGCACAAGGGGAATTCACTCACTGTCCTTCCCTGTCCCTAGAAACAAGGACTTGCACAGTGAAAGAAACTGACACTCTCCCTACCTAGAGTTTTCTGTCCCTAGAAAAAATGTTTTTTTAAAGCACACTATAGCACAAGGAGAATTCACTCACTGTCCTTCCCTGTCCCTAGAAACAAGGACTTGCACAGTGAAAGAAACTGACACTCTCCCTACCTAGAGTTTTCTGTCCCTAGAAAAAAAGTTTTTTTAAAGCACACTATAGCACAAGGAGAATTCACTCACTGTCCTTCCCTGTCCCTAGAAACAAGGACTTGCACAGTGAAAGAAACTGACACTCTCCCTACCTAGAGTTTTCTGTCCCTAGAAAAAATGTTTTTTTAAAGCACACTATAGCACAAGGAGAATTCACTCACTGTCCTTCCCTGTCCCTAGAAACAAGGACTTGCACAGTGAAAGAAACTGACACTCTCCCTACCTAGAGTTTTCTGTCCCTAGAAAAAATGTTTTTTTAAAGCACACTATAGCACAAGGATAATTCACTCACTGTCCTTCCCTGTCCCTAGAAACAAGGACTTGCACAGTGAAAGAAACTGACACTCTCCCTACCTAGAGTTTTCTGTCCCTAGAAAAAAAGTTTTTTTAAAGCACACTATAGCACAAGGAGAATTCACTCACTGTCCTTCCCTGTCCCTAGAAACAAGGACTTGCACAGTGAAAGAAACTGACACTCTCCCTACCTAGAGTTTTCTGTCCCTAGAAAAAATGTTTTTTTAAAGCACACTATAGCACAAGGAGAATTCACTCACTGTCCTTCCCTGTCCCTAGAAACAAGGACTTGCACAGTGAAAGAAACTGACACTCTCCCTACCTAGAGTTTTCTGTCCCTAGAAAAAATGTTTTTTTAAAGCACACTATAGCACAAGGATAATTCACTCACTGTCCTTCCCTGTCCCTAGAAACAAGGACTTGCACAGTGAAAGAAACTGACACTCTCCCTACCTAGAGTTTTCTGTCCCTAGAAAAAATGTTTTTTTAAAGCACACTATAGCACAAGGAGAATTCACTCACTGTCCTTCCCTGTCCCTAGAAACAAGGACTTGCACAGTGAAAGAAACTGACACTCTCCCTACCTAGAGTTTTCTGTCCCTAGAAAAAATGTTTTTTTAAAGCACACTATAGCACAAGGAGAATTCACTCACTGTCCTTCCCTGTCCCTAGAAACAAGGACTTGCACAGTGAGAGAAACTGACACTCTCCCTACCTAGAGTTTTCTGTCCCTAGAAAAAATGTTTTTTTAAAGCACACTATAGCACAAGGAGAATTCACTCACTGTCCTTCCCTGTCCCTAGAAACAAGGACTTGCACAGTGAAAGAAACTGACACTCTCCCTACCTAGAGTTTTCTGTCCCTAGAAAAAATGTTTTTTTAAAGCACACTATAGCACAAGGAGAATTCACTCACTGTCCTTCCCTGTCCCTAGAAACAAGGACTTGCACAGTGAAAGAAACTGACACTCTCCCTACCTAGAGTTTTCTGTCCCTAGAAAAAATGTTTTTTTAAAGCACACTATAGCACAAGGAGAATTCACTCACTGTCCTTCCCTGTCCCTAGAAACAAGGACTTGCACAGTGAAAGAAACTGACACTCTCCCTACCTAGAGTTTTCTGTCCCTAGAAAAAATGTTTTTTTAAAGCACACTATAGCACAAGGAGAATTCACTCACTGTCCTTCCCTGTCCCTAGAAACAAGGACTTGCACAGTGAAAGAAACTGACACTCTCCCTACCTAGAGTTTTCTGTCCCTAGAAAAAATGTTTTTTTAAAGCACACTATAGCACAAGGAGAATTCACTCACTGTCCTTCCCTGTCCCTAGAAACAAGGACTTGCACAGTGAAAGAAACTGACACTCTCCCTACCTAGAGTTTTCTGTCCCTAGAAAAAATGTTTTTTTAAAGCACACTATAGCACAAGGAGAATTCACTCACTGTCCTTCCCTGTCCCTAGAAACAAGGACTTGCACAGTGAAAGAAACTGACACTCTCCCTACCTAGAGTTTTCTGTCCCTAGAAAAAATGTTTTTTTAAAGCACACTATAGCACAAGGAGAATTCACTCACTGTCCTTCCCTGTCCCTAGAAACAAGGACTTGCACAGTGAAAGAAACTGACACTCTCCCTACCTAGAGTTTTCTGTCCCTAGAAAAAATGTTTTTTTAAAGCACACTATAGCACAAGGAGAATTCACTCACTGTCCTTCCCTGTCCCTAGAAACAAGGACTTGCACAGTGAAAGAAACTGACACTCTCCCTACCTAGAGTTTTCTGTCCCTAGAAAAAATGTTTTTTTAAAGCACACTATAGCACAAGGAGAATTCACTCACTGTCCTTCCCTGTCCCTAGAAACAAGGACTTGCACAGTGAAAGAAACTGACACTCTCCCTACCTAGAGTTTTCTGTCCCTAGAAAAAATGTTTTTTTAAAGCACACTATAGCACAAGGAGAATTCACTCACTGTCCTTCCCTGTCCCTAGAAACAAGGACTCGAACAGTAAAACACACTGACACTCTCCCTATCTATCCTTCTCTTTCCCTAAACTAAAGGAATCCAGGTTAAGCAAGAAAGAAATAAATGTCACTGTCCCTGCCTATGCTGCTCTTTCCCTGCTCCGGAACACACTACACTAGGCCGCCGTGCTGGCGGCCTTTTATAGTGTGGGGCGTGTACTAAACACCCTCAGCAATAATTGGCCACAGGCATCCTGCCTGTGGCCAATCATTGCTCTCCTCGCTGCCGGCGCTGTGATTGGCCAAGCATGCGGGGTCACAGTGCATGCTTGGCCAATCACAGCGCCTGGATGACACTGCGATGGCGTAGTGCATTGTGGGCCGTTCGCGTCACTCGAATTTGGCGCGAACGGCCCAAATCGTTCGATCTTCGTCGAACGATCGAACAGCCGATGTTCGAGTCGAACGTATGTTCGACTCGAACACGAAGCTCATCCCTACTGAGCACTAACATAAGAGGGCATTGCTTCAATGACCACTAATGGAGTGTGCACTACACTGTTCACAAATAAAAGAGGTCAAGTGCCCATTGACCACCAGTGTATAAGGGCACTCTGCTGACCACCAAAATAGGGGAGCATTACTCTGACCACCAATAGAGACATTTTTCCACTGACCACCAATGTTATGGGATACTAGAATTTTCATAGTTTACGTTTATTTGCTACCCATTTAATATTGACATTTTTAACATTTTTGAGACAAATTGTGTCATATAGCAGTGGGTGTAGATACCCCACTTTCCTTTTTCATTTAATATATCTTTGTATCTACAGCTTCAAAGGTTCCTTCTTGGTGGAAATGTTGACAAAGGCTGTGCTAAAGTGTGAGGCAATGTGAAAAGTAATGAACATGTTAATACTTAAAACATCTAGTCATTTGAAGAAGAATATCTTTTTAAATTTTTGTCAGCATAAGATCGGATTTTTTTAAAGGAATAATGGTTCAAACCACATCACGCTTCAGCAAATCCATCCCATACGTAAATCCATATGATTCCTCCAAAAACTAATATTTAAAAGCCACATATTACAAAATGTTCTCGTTTGCAAAAATTCTGAAATTGGACAAAATATAAATACTGCAGATGCAGCAATAACATTTTTAATCTGTTAGCCACTGTTGCTCATAGTCCTAAGCAAAATTACATCTGTAAAAAAAACACCCCCACACTGAATAATACACCACTTTAGGTAAACAAATTACATTGTTACCATTACTGGAGACTGCTACAAAAACCTAAACTCTGAGATATACTTATGCAAATGATTGAAGTTACAATAGAATTATTATAATTCTCCTGTCACAGGGGAAGAGATAGAAATTATCATTGAACACCTGTGTTCTAACAAAACTCCAAGACCAGATGGCTTTAGTGAGATATTACAAAATTTCCTCCATTCGCACTAAACCAGTGCTATCTGAACTCGTGAATACAATTTATAAAAAAAGAATTCCACCCTGCTTTATAGATGCGTATAAAGTTTTGCTTGTGCAATCTATTCTTTAGGTATTCTGATATAAGGGAATGTAATTACGGTAAACCATTGATTGTGTTTCTCCACGTATTATACAACTTCTAGCATCCCGATTGTGTTAGGCCAGGCTCACACCAATGCGCTGGGATTTGGGTGCAACATGATTGAACGCTCTTTTTACACACAGTTTTAGGTGCATTAAAGATGCAGCATGCAGGATTTTGATGCACTTTCATGGAAATGCACGGTCTAACAGAAGTCAATAGGAGTGTACCTAAAACCTTGTGTAAAATGATACAATCACACTGCACCCAAGCTGCAGTGCACCAGTGTGAACCAAGCCTAAAGCCTCATACACACGATCTGATTATCCAATTGGAATTGTGTGATGACAGGCTGTTGGCGGAAAATCCGACCGTTTGTATGCTCCATCGGACAATTGTCAGATGTTGGATAGCATGCTTTAAAATTGTCTGCCATAAATTGTATCTTGTTGGATTTTCTGATCGTGTGAACACAAGTCCATCGGACAAAACTCCAAAGTACAAACATCATGTAAACAATGCTAACAATAACACAACATTACATCTTAAGAGAGGTATGGACGCCAGAGAGAGAGATATCATTTTGCCCCTGTACAAATCATTAGTAAGACCTCATCTGGAATATGCAGTTCAGTTTTGGGCCCCAGTTCTCAAAAAGGATGTTGGGGAACTGGAGAAAGTGCAGAGAAGGGCAACCAAACTGATAAGAGGCATGGAGGAGCTCAGCTATGAGGAAAGATTAGAGGAACTGAATTTATTCACTCTTGAGAAGAGGAGACTAAGGGGGATATGATCAACATGTACAAATATATAAGGGGTCCATATAGTGAACTTGGTGTTGAGTTATTCACTTTACGGTCAACACAAAGGACAAGGGGGCACTCTTTACGTCTAGAGGAAAAGAGATTTCACCTCCAAATATGGAAAGGTTTCTTCACAGTAAGAGCTGTGAAAATGTGGAATAGACTCCCTGCAGAGGTGGTTCTGGCCAGCTCAGTAGATTGCTTTAAGAAAGGCCTGGATTCTTTCTTTGAAAAAATAGGATTTTTATAACAGCTTACCTGTAAAATCCTTTTCTTGGAGTACATCACGGGACACAGAGCGACATAGTCATTACTAATGGGTTATATAGATACCGTCAGGTGCTGGCACTGGCAACTTCCAAAACCGGAAGTACCCTCCCCTATATAAGCCCCTCCCATCCGGGAGCACCTCAGTTTTGTAGCAAAGCAATAAGTGTCCCCAAAGAGGGGCGGGAGCTCTGTGTCCCGTGATGTACTCCAAGAAAAGGATTTTACAGGTAAGCTGTTATAAAAATCCTATTTTCTTTCTCGTACATCACGGGACACAGAGCGACATAGTCATTACTAATGGGATGTCCTAAAGCAATGCCAAATGAGGGGGGGGATACACCATATATAAGCTGAGCGCTATCAGACATGAGGATCTTTTGCGGCCTGCAACACACTGCGCCCAAAGGCGACATCCTCCTGACTTCTAACGTCCACCTGGTAGAACCTAGTAAACGTGTGAACTGAAGACCATGTTGCGGCCTTACAGATTTGAGCCAGGGAGGCCTGGTGATGCACTGCCCATGAAGTTCCAACTGCTCTCGTGGAGTGCGCTCTAACTTTGAACGGAGGCGGTCTCCTTCTCAAGCCATAAGCTTGCATAATGACCTGTCGAATCCACTTGGCTAAAGTAGATTTTGATGCTGCCTGACCCTTTCTGGGGCCTTCCGGCAGAATAAACAAAGTATCCGTTCTGCGAATCTGAGCAGTGGCTTTTAGATAAGCTTTAACTGCTCTTACTACATCCAAAGAATGCAATAACTTTTCCTCTACCGAAGTAGGTTTGGGGAAAAAAGAAGGAAGAACCACATCTTGGTTCAAATGAAACCTCGATATCACCTTAGGAAGAAAGGCTGGATGAGGACGTAACACTACTCTGTCCTTATGGATAACCAGATATGGCTCCTTACAGGACATAGCTGCTAATTCCGATACTCTTTTAGCCGAACAAATGGCTACTAGAAAAATCAATTTCCTGGTGAGAAGCACCAAGGAAATATGCTGTAATGGTTCAAATGGTTGTTTCTGTAGAACCGACAGAACCAAGTTTAGATCCCATGGACATATGGGAATATTAACCAGAGGACTAATACGCATCACTCCTTGTATAAAGGCTTTGACTAGTGAATGCGAAGCCAAGGGCCTTTGAAAAAATATTGACAAGGCCGAAATCTGACCCTTGATAGTACTCAAGGCAAGCTTCCTATCTACAGCCCACTGTAGGAAGTCCAGAATCCTACCTATTACGTACTTATGTGGATGCCATTTCTTGGCCTCACACCACGCGATGTACGCCTTCCAGATTCTATAGTAGATCTGCCTGGATACCGGCTTCCTGGCATTGATCATGGTAGATACCACAGCATTAGAGAGCCCTCTCTTTTTTAGAATGTGGGCTTCAATAGCCAGGCCGTCAAACCTAGGGCTGGTAAGGAAGGGTGGTATATCGGTCCTTGCGAAAGCAAGTCCGGACGACGTGGGAGAGTCCAAGGACTCCCCACTGAAATTTTACAATCTCCGCGTACCACGCTCTTCGGGGCCACGCTGGAGCCACCGGAATCACTGGTTTCTTTTCTACCCTGATTCTGCGGAGTAATCGAGGTAACCATTGTGGCGGTGTGAATGCATATATCAGCTTGAACTGATCCCCAGGGAACACTAGGGCATCCGAGCCGCAAGCTAGGGGATCCCTTGTCCGAGAGACAAACCTGTCCCCCTTTGCGTTGAATCTGGATGCTAGAAGATCTACATCCGATGTTCCCCACCGCTGACATATTGTCCAGAAAACCTCGGGGTGAAGGGACCCTTCCTCTGGGCCTAATTGCTGGCGACTTAGAAAGTCCGCCTTCCAATTCTCCACTCCTGGAATGAATACCGCAGATATGGCTGGGACATATTTTTCTGCCCATTTCAGGATGTAATTTACTTCCCTCTGGGCTGCACGACTCCTGGTGCCCCCCTGATGATTGATATATGCCACTGCTGTGGCATTGTCTGATTGAATTCTGACCGGGGACCCTTGGAGTTTGGATGTCCATGCTACTAGGGCATACCGGGCTGCTCGTATCTCTAAGAGATTGATGGGCAGGGCCTTTTCTGCATCCGACCATCTGCCCTGGAGAGACTATTGCTCCAGTACTGCTCCCCAGCCTATAAGGCTGGCATCTGTAGTGACCACCTTCCAAGAAATCGGACTGAAGGATTTCCTTTTTTCCAGATTCTGGGGAACCAACCACCAACGGAGGCTCTTGCGAACGGAAGGGGACAAGGACATTGTAAGTCTAGGGCCTGAACTTTTTTGTTCCAGGCTGACAGTATGGCCCCTTGCAAATTCCTTGAATGGAATTGACCGTAGGGTACTGCTTCGAATGATGCCACCATTTTTCCCAGCAGCCTCATATACAGGCGTATGGACGGCTGTCTTTTTTGTACCCACTAAGTGGATCAAATCTTTCAAAGACAACACCTTTCCTTGAGGCAAGAATATTTTTCTCTGGCCTGAATCCAACCTTAGCCCCAAGTATTCCAGACTTTTGACTGGTTTTTAGGGCTGACTTGTCTCGGTTGATAATCCAACCGTGAGATTCCAGATACTTGATTGTCTTGTGAACGACCACGTCTAGTTTTTTCACTGAGTGGTCTATCAGCAACAAGTCATCCAGATATGCCATTATCATTACACCTTGTGTTCTTAGATTGGCCAATAAAGGGCCAGAATTTTTGTAAACACTCGTGGTGCTGTGGCCAAACCGAAGGGTAAGGCTCTGAACTGAAAATGGCGCCCTTCTACTGCAAAGCGTAGAAATTTTTGGTGGACTGGAAAGATGGGAATGTGCAAATAAGCATCTTTGATGTCGATCGCGGCTAACCAATCCTCCCCTTGTAGGGCAGTGGCCACCGATCGGATCGACTCCATCGGAAAGTCCTGATATACAGGAATTTGTATAGCCCTTTTAGAATTAATATGGGCCTCCCGTCCGCGTTTGCTTCGGGACTGTAAAGAGGTTTGAGTAAAACCCGAACCCTCATTCTTCCAGGGGAACCTCCATAATTACTCCTTGGAGCAATAGTTGTTCTAGTGCCAACAGGAGGGACTCTCTCTTCCGGGGATCCCTTGGCACGTTTGACCTCAAAAATGGGAAGGAGGAGAGTCTTTTAACTCCAAACTGTATCCCAAACCTACTGCAGAGAGCACCTATCTGTCTTGATCGTGTCCCGCCAGGTCTCTTGCGAACAACTGGAGTCCTCCCCCCACCCGACTGAGTGGGGGCTTCAATGAATTTAACTTTGGGGGAGGTTTTGTACCTCCCCTGACCCAGGGTTTCTCATTACCCTGCTACTGTCCCTGTTTTTTACCCCCGGGAATTGACCGAGGAGGCCGTCGGAACTGTTACACAGCCGATGCCCCAGGGACTGGAGAAGCAGGCCTCTTAAAGAGGGACCTCTAACTCTGTTTTTAACCGGCAAGAGCGTATTTTTACCGCTGGAAATTTTCTGGATATATTTGTCCAGGTTTTCCCTGAATAAGCGTTCACCATGAAATGGGACGCTAACCAGCCATTCTTTACAGGGAGCTTCAGCAGACCAGTTTTTGAGCCATAGGAGCCTACGCATATGTACTATAGACAGCATAAGGCGGGAGGCCTGATGGACTGAATCCTCTATGGCGTCAACCGCAAAGCCTAAGGCTCTAGGTAGATCAGCTAGGGCAAAGCCTGCTGATCTGTCAAGTCCCTCAAGACCTGTTTCAACTGATCCTTCACTGCTTAGCAGACCCCAATAGCTGCTACTGCTGGTTGTATCACCAAGCAGATTTTCATAAGGACTCCAATCTTTTATCTATTGGGTTCTTGAACATTTGGACATTATCCACTGGACATGTCAGTGATTTATACATACAAGAGATGGCTGCGTCCACTGTAGGGACCTTCCATTTTTTTTATTTTTATGAACTTATCCTCCATGGGATAGACCACCGGAAATCTCTTGGGGGAATAAATATTTTCTCAGGACATTCCCAATCCTGGTAAATGAGCCCTTTCAGTAAAGGGTGAAGTGGAAAAGAACAAACAGTCTGGGGGCTTCTAGCGACCCCAACGAGGATACAGTAGTGGTTGATGGTTCCGCAAGGTGCATTTTTAAATGCTGATCGGACCATGTTAGTCAGAGACTGAACCCATAATCTTTCAGCTTGAGATGCTGAGAAAAGGTTCCCCCACTGTTGATTCCTCTATAACAGAATCAACCTCATCCTGATCCCCTTCAGGCAGGTCGATCCCTGTATGGGACTGTTGCTCTGCTAACAGGCACTCTGAAGGAGGAGACGGAGATCGGGCGTGCTTTCCCTGACAGGGAGGCAGCGATAAATGTTGACAATCTCTCTCTAATCCTCCCAGAGCTGAGGAAAAAACCTCCTCTGTTACATACACAGGAGCAGGTGAACTGAGGACAGCCACAGTACCAAGTACCCCTGCGGGGTCTCTACGGTCACTTACCTCTGAACTTCAGGGGAGACTGGTGCAGCAGAAGTATGCCCAAGATCCTCCGAGCCCGATGAGACCCCCTTCGCTTCCTGGAAGATCCAGTTCCGGAGCTTCTGGACGGCATATTCCTAAGCCTAAAGCTGAGGTATTCCAGCCGTAATACACCACTTTTACTGAGAATAGTCTAGCACAATTGCTGCTATATCACAGTTGGTGTCTACTAATGTGCCTTTCTAGGGGATGCCTGTATCAACCGCTTGCTGTATGCCCTTTTTTTTTAAATGTTGCCAGCTCTGTCTCTGTACTTCATAGCCAGCTCACCACACAAAACTGTGGTTTTTACATGCTGGGACGCCCGCACATGCGCAGAAGCGCTGCGGTGCACACAGAGCGTCATCCCCCAGGCTCCGCCCCCTTTCCTGGCTCACCTCTATATATAGAGGCGCGTGCACGCGCACGCGCGCGGCCACGTGCGCCTTCGGCGCTAATTTTGAAAAATGGAGACTAGGGACAAGAGCCAGGGCCCCTCTTTGCCGCAGGCCGGGGGATGGACGAGCATTGCAACATGGCAGAGGAAGCAGTTTCCCATAAGAGAACTCACCATCTGCCTGGACTTGCTCTGCTGAGAAGAAACTAGTCCACATGACAAGAAAACATTCCACAGCGGCCTCTAGTGGACAAACACAGGTACCGCAGTCTAATATCTTAAATATATATAAAAAAATATATATATATTTTTTTTTTCTTGACCACCATTAAAAATTATTACATTTTTTTAGTAGTTACAGGCATGCACAGAATTTTGCGGGAATACCATTAGGTAACAGACAGAAAGACAAATTAGGCTTGGGGGTCCCCCAATAGAACCAAGTTCCTGGGGGCCCCCACTTACCTGTTCCCCGCCGCAGGACTTTGTTTGGTCCACAAAAGCCCAAACTTCACCTATCACGGCAGGCATTGTAATCAAACCTTCAGGGACCGGGTTCCCAAGGATTCCACTCCCCTGGACCTGTATAGCACCCTGCACAGAAAACATCTTGGTCGTGGGTATGACCAGAGCTCTGGATCCCAGGGTCCAGCTCTCCTAAGAGAAGCATTACAGGCAAAACCTTGCTCTTCTCTGCAAGGCCCGGGTACCGACCGTTTAGCTATGAAGCTTTTTTGGTCGGATCCGGAATAGCTTACTGAGGCCCAAAAGAACCTGTACGCAAGCTCAGTGAAAAACACATGTTTCTTCTTGGCCAACACCTTAGACACTGGCAAAAAACTGAGGTGCTCCCGGATGGGAGGGGCTTATATAGGGGAGGGTACTTCCGGTTTTGGAAGTTGCCAGTGCCAGCACCTGACGGTATCTATATAACCCATTAGTAATGACTATGTCGCTCTGTGTCCCGTGATGTACGAGAAAGAAAAATGTTTATTGGGTTTTTTACATTATATCAGTGCTTGGTAAATTAATTTCGACTCACATACAGTCATGTAAAATACAAATGAAAAGGAAACAGGAAACAAAGAGGGAAAAAAAAAACAAAAAAACAATAGCACAGTGATTACCCGTTTAAAACAATATTACAGCAACAGGATGATGAGGCAGTACAAAGCCTAGTGCCTTTAGGAGCGAAAGCAACGTGATTCTTTCTTAATGTACATAATATAACTGGGTACTAACATTTATAGGTAAAGTTAATCCCGGGAATATCCGATTGCCTCTAGGGGGATCAGGAAGGAATTTTTTTTTTCCCCTGCTGTAGCAAATTGGATCGTGCTCTGCTGGGGTTTTTCGCCTTCCTCTGGATCAACTGTGGGTATAGAATTAGGTATATGGGATTGTATGATATTATTTAATTTTTTTATGGTTGAACTGGATGGACTTGTGTCTTTTTTTCAACCTGACTAACTATTAGCAGAAGTTGCCCAAAGGGTGGCGCTAAAGAGCTGAAAAAACACGTCGTTTTGTGTTTGTTGGCCGACAATTCTTTGCCGTTTGTATGCAAGACAAGTTCCTGGCCAACGCCCTTCGGACAAAAGTCCTACGCTTTGTCTGCAGAAAATCTGATCGTGTGTATGAGTCTTTACTGTGATTACTTCAAAGGCCTGGCCATTGATTTGTTTGCGTATCCCAACTCACATGAGTTATAAATAATAACCTTATTTAAATCTTACAATCTGGTTGCACCCTTAAAGTGGTTGTTAAGCCACTCTAACCTGTATACACCATCAGCACTGCCTCCTTTTGTAGTATCCCCCTCTGTGTGTGATTTATAAAAAATAAATGCTGCAAAAACCTAATTTCACTGCCGAGATTGCAATCACATGACTCGCCAGCTTTCTCCTTTTCTCCTCTGAGAGGTGCAGCGGGCATGGCTGAGATTCCTCTGTTGATGTCAGTCTGGAGGGGAGGAGGAGAGAGCTGGCTGGTCATGTGATCGCAATCTCGGCTCTTAAATTAGGTATTTACAGCATTTATATTTATAAATCATTCACAGAGGGGGACACTGGAATAGGAGGAAGTGTTGATGGTGTATTCAGGTTAGTTTCATGAGAGGAGCAGGAGGGGGGAGGGGCGGCTCACACACAAACAGTGAGGGGAGGAGGGCACAGGAGCAGAGAAGAGAGCAGATAGCAGGCTGCTGATGACAGAGGCACGGAAACTGACCACAGTGTCTGGTCTCAGCAGCCATGATACACCGTGGTCAGTGTACAGAGGGGTGGGGAGAAACTGGCAGGATCAGCCAAGTTTTTTAGGTGTTACAGGGGGCCAAATGACACAGGAAAAGAACTGTGTCATATAACATGCTTTAAAGGAGCAGGAACTATTTAAAAAAAAAAAGAATTTGGGTAAACAAACGCTTTACTACATTTGCTAGGTGCAGCGACCAATTGGTGTGCCTTATATTGGCCACTGTATAGAAGGACATGTTTTCTCTTTTTCCTCGGACACTTAGACTTCATGTACTCTGCAGCTGGTAAACAGACATTTAGGAGCAGTTGGGCATTTTTTTCAGCTGCCCCTGAACTCTCCTCTCTGTTATCTTATCAGTACATGTACACTGAGTCGTTTATAGTTTTTTCTAGGCAGTTGAGTTTAGAAGCATTTTTTGGAAAGCAAAAAAATGCGTTCAGGACGGATGTTCAGAGGCATTGGAAATGCCAAAAACGCCTGTAACAGCTTGTAAACGCGTGTAAACGTGGTAACTTGCATTTAACCGCTTTTCGTTTACAGTCATTTTTAATTTTTGACTATTTGAAAAAAAAACACTTCTAAACGCAAACGCAGCTAAACGTGCCATGTAAACGTGTCAAAACTGACATTTTTAAATGTCGGTTGCTATCTGTCAAGTTAAATCGTTCAGGGGAGGTTGTAAAACGTCCCTTGTACATTAAGCCTTATTATGACCAGACATGAAACTGAGAGGTAAACTAACTTGATACTTGCACTTTGCATTGTCATGTAAATATGTTTTTGTGTACTTTGTAAATATCATGTAATCCATCATACTTGTGTAGCACTACCCCCGCAGGAGCTGCTGGTTTAATGTTGGGCCTTTGCCGTTACCTTACTGTTCCACCATGTCCGTCATAGGGGTCCTATTGAAGAGTTGTTCACAGATGTCAGCACCAACACACAGTCTCTTCTTTAATGGTTTTATTAAACAAAGTCAGTTAGAGGGATGGAGGGTTAGGGAAGATTCAGGTACCTTGTATTTGGATCTAGCAACCACCGGATAGGCCTCTCTCACCGACCTAGCAGCCGGTGCGGTGCTCGGTCATAGTCTCTGCCACAGACTTGAAGAATACACATAGTCTCTGCCACAGACTTGAAGAATACACATAGTCTCTGCACAAATCCTCTGCCACAGGATTGTATGATCCAGAACTTTTGCCAAGTCTAAGTACAGTCACACAGTACCAGTTTCTTTCAGCCAAGCCGGCAACACTGTGAGGTAGATGGGCCATGATGCGTCCTCCAATTGAGTCTCCAATTGTTCGGCTTCCTCCCGCAGGCAAGACAGCACGGGACCACCCCTGGACCAGTAGGCCCCAGAAACTCCTGGGCCTACTATCAGTAACAGAGCCTCGGGCCAGCCGGCCCCGAGACAGAAGAACTGCAACGGCACACCTTAGGCCAGGAGGGCCATCAGGTCAGAGAGACCCGGAGACTGGTGTCTGTCCCTTAAGTACCCTCTCCCAGAATGCACAGCGGGGGACCACTCCCACTGGGCTGCTTCTGGGCAAAGAATACTCAACACACCCAGCCTGCTGCATTTCCAACCTTGACCTGTGGTGACCGCGACACCTACAGTCAAGTGGAAAATGCGCAACACAGCTGGACTGGAACAGAAACCAGCAATTTAACACAATCATTCCGAGCCAAACTACAGCTCAGATAACTTAAATTTAAACATAGCGCCTACTCAATAGGAGCAGGGCGCTACACTTGTACTGTGCTTTGCCTGCTAAATATTGTTTAATGTGTTATTTGTAAATATTATGTAACCCTACCAATCAATGTACATTAGACATGTGCAGTGCCAAAAAATTTGTTAGTTTTCATTTTCGTTTCATTCGTTTTTGTTTTTTTTCGTTTTTCGGGTCATTCGTTATGATCGCAATTCGTACATTCGTAAATTTGTAAATTCGTACATTCATAAA
Organism: Rana muscosa; assembly: GCA_029206835.1. NCBI lineage: Eukaryota > Metazoa > Chordata > Amphibia > Anura > Ranidae > Rana > Rana muscosa. Next base: position 1,067,107,227 of record CM055116.1, on the reverse strand, counting down.
TATATATACATTCGTAAATTCGTACATTCGTAAATTTGTAAATTCGTACATTCGGAAATTTGGAAATTTGGAAATTCGAAATTCGAAAACCCGAAAATTTGAAAATCTGGAAAAATAACTATTAAATTATAGGTATTGTAATTTCCTTTCAAATTTGGCTGTTAGCGAACGTAACGAATACAAATTTATCTGAAGTTACGCATAACCTGAAATAACAAATGCCACATCTAAACAAATGGAACGAAACAAATTAATAATAAATAATAATATTAATATAACGTTTTTTTATTATTATTATTGTAATTTATTATTATTATTAAGTCATTACGTTCCATTCGTTTAGATGCGGCATTCATTATTTCGGAAAACAATTCGTAACTTCGTTAAGTTCACTAATAGCCAAATTTGAAAGGAAATTCCAATACCTATAATTTAATAGTTAGTAATAGTTAAGTTATTATTAGTTAATTATTATTTCAGATTTCCGAATTTACTAATTTCCGAATTTATACAAATTTACGAATGTACGAATTTAAGCATTTACTAATGTACGAATTTACGAATGTGCGAAGGCACAAATTTACGAATGTACGAAACTACGAATTTTCGAATATTCGAATTTACGAATATTTGTTAAATGAGTTTTCGTTAATTTGGATATTTCCGAATTAACGAATTTGTCGAAATTCGTTAAAAAAACTATTCGAAATGAAACGAATTGCACATGTCTAATGTATATTTCAGATCAAACTACTAGATATACAGTACTTAGATCAGAATCATCTGATCTAGGTATATGTATGTAAATACTTTTATATGGATCCATTTACATATAACATTTAACATAGTCAAGACGTATTGATTGTAATAAAATTGTCAGTGTAAATTGTACAGATTTGTTTTCAGGTGTTTCAATGCAGCACCATAAGATAATACTGAGCATAACCACACTGTTCTATAGTCAGCTAATACAATAGATGTTTAACTAACTAATCTGCTCAACCAAAACACTTTTAGGGTCAGTTCACATCATAGAAACGCAGTCCAGGTGCGTTCCGGATGCTTTTCTGCATGTAGATTTTTGACGCGCTCCAGTGCATTTTTGATGCGTTTTTGGTACGTTTTTGATGCAGTCCAGTGCATTTTCCCCCTCCTTTTTCTTAGGGCCAGTTCATAGTGCATTTTTTTTCTGCATCAAAAAGGCACAGAAAGTAGGTTGTATAGTTTTCAATGGCATAGTTCACACCAGTGCTAGCATTTCCAGTGTATTTCAGTTCCAGAAAGAAAAGTAGAACATGCTGCATTTTTCCTGCAATGGATTGTCCTCTAACGATGTAAAGCACATCAAAAACGCAGTGGAACACATCAGACTAAACGCACCAAAAATGCACTGGAACACACATGACCTTATTTAAGGTTAGGAAAAAGGGGGGGTGCACTGGACTGCATCAAAAACGCATCAAAAACACATCACGCACATGCAGAAAAACATGTGGAACGCACCCGGACTGCGTTTCTATGATGAGAACTGCCCCTTAACCTTACATAAGGACATGTGTGTTTCAGCGTGTTTTTAGTGTATTTAGGTGTGTTCTGGTGCGTTTTTGATGCATTTTACCACATTCCAGTACAGTTCAATGCAGAAAAAAATGCAGCATGTTCTCCTTTTTTTCTGGAACTGGAACACACTGGTGTGAACTTTGCCATTGAAAACCAAATAACCTACTTTCCATGCATTTTTGATGCAGAAAAAAAATGCACTGGACTGCATGTGGTGTGAACTGACCCTTAATGAGTATGTAGGGTGGGGCCACCACGCCTGTGCATGCATGGGGTAACGCTCGCGTGCGTGTTCATCAAAGCCCAGGACCAGGTGGGGCCTCACGTGAAGTCAACATTAAGGCAGTACCCTGAGCTTAGAGATGAGCCGTACACTGTGATCGGTGGATCATTCGCAGGAAGGATCGGCCAATCAACCAGAGGAAGGATTGGTCAATCGATTGCAGGAAGGATCGATGAATCGATCGCAGCAAGAATCAGTTGATCAATCACAGGAAGCATTCGTTGATCAAAAAAGGATCAAAGGATTGGTTGGTGGAAGGAAGGATCAAGCAATTGCAAGAAGCATAGGTCGCAGGAAGGATCGGTCGATTGATTGCAAAAAGGTTTGGTTGATCAATTGCAGGATGGATAAATCGATCAATTGCAGGAAGGCACGGTTGGTTGCAGGGGCACCAGTCGATCGAAGGTAGGATCGATTAATTCCAGGAAGGATCAGCCCAGAAAGGTTTGGTTGGTCGATCACAGGGAGGATCGGTCGGTCGATCGCAGCAAGTATCGGTCGGTCGATCACAGGATGGATCGGTCGGTTCATAGCTGAAAGGATCACTGGGTTCATGGCAGGAAGGATCAAAGTAAGGAAGGATCGGATGATCAATCGATGGAAGGGTTGGTCAAAGGACGGATCGGTCGGTCGGTCGATTGTTCATCCCTTGTGAAAGCAATATAAGTTAATAAAAAAAACTAAGACAGTGTAAAAAAAAGTTTACAATAAAATAAATAATAAAAATAATTTTTAAAATTTAAGCACCCCCTCCCCCGGTGCTTACGTTTAAACGTGAATGCATACGTATGTCGTGCACACATATGTAAAGGGTGATCTCACCACACATGTGAAGTATCGCCGCGAACGTCAGAGTGAGAGCAATCATTTTAGCACCAGACTTCATGTGTACCTCTAAACTGGTAACCTGCAAAGGCGTTTAACCACTTAAGGACCGCCGCCTGTACATATATGTCGGCAGAATGGCACGACTGGGCACAAGCACGTACAGGTACATCCTCTTTAAGATGCCCAGCCGTGGGTCGTGCGCGTGCCGCCGGCGGTGTGCTCGCGACCCGGTCCTGAGCTCCATGACCGCGCCCGCGGGACCCGTGGACCCGATTGCCGCCGGTGTCCCGCAATCGGGTCACAGAGCTGAAGAACGGGGAGAGGTAAGTGTGAACAAACCTCTTGCCGTGTTTCCTAGTGAGACTGTCACTGATCATCTGTTCCCTGTCATAGGGAACGACGATCAGTGACATCACACGCCAAGCCATGCCTCCCACACAGTAAGAATCACACATTAGGTCACACTTAACCCCTTCAGCGCCCCCTACAGGTTAACCCCTTCACTGCCAGTGTAATTTTCACAGTAATCAGTGCATTTTTATAGCACTGATCGCTGTAAAAATGACAATGGTCCCAAAATAGTGTCAAAAGTGTCCGATGTGTCCGCCATAATGTCGCAGTCACGATAAAAATTGCTGATTGCCGGCAGTGGCGTAGTGTGGGTTGTCAGCGCCTGGGGCAGGGAAAGAGATTTGCGCCCCCTAACCGTGGATTTTTAGCACTCTCTGAGTCCCTTCTGCTAGTACAGTAGTACTGACCAACCTGATTCCTACACTGACCTACCTGACCACTATACTAACCTACCTGATTCCTATACTGACCTGCCTGATTCCTACACTGACCACTAAACTGACCTATCTGATTTGCTATACTGACCACTACACTGACCTACCTGATACCTATACTGACCACTACACTGACCCACCTGATTCTTACACTGTCCAGTACACACATTATTATTGCTCATTGATTGGTTGCTAGACGATACTGCACATAATTACCGCTTACCCATCAGTGTAAAATGATATTATTATTATTATTATTAGTAGTAAAAAAGTTATTATTGCTCACTGATTGCTTGCTAGAGATTACAGCAGATCATTACTGTTCACTGATTGGTTGCTGAAGGTTACTGCACATCATTACCACTCACTGGTTGCTAGAGGTTACTGCATATTATAAATGCTCCCTAATTGGTTGCTAGACATTGCAGCACATCATTACGGCTCACTGATTGGTTGCTAGAGGTTACAGCACATCATTACAACCCACTGATTTGTTGCTTAAGGTTCCAGCACATCATCTCACTGCCTGCACACCACAGACTGCAGAAGTGACGGGACCCACAAATAGACAGAAAAGAAGAAATAGAACTAATTATTACTAATGAGGGTTGAGGGGTGAGCTGTGTATGGAGTGCAAGGCTGAGGGATGCACTTTGTATGGAATGCAGGGTTCAGAGGTGCGCTGTGTACGGAGTGCAGTGTTGAGGGGGTGTGCTGTGTGCAGCGTGCAGGCTTGAGGGGAGTGCACTGTGTGCAGCGTGCAGGGTTGAGGGGGGTGCGCTGTGTGTGGCGTGCAGGGTTAAGGGGGGTGCGCTGTGTGTGGCATGCAGGATTGGGGGTGCGCTGTGTGTGGGGGGAGGGTTGGGGGGTGCACTGTGTGTGGCATGCAGGGTTGAGGGGGTGCGCTGTGTGTGGCATGCAGGGTTGAAGGGGTGCGCTGTGTGTGGCTTGCAGGGTTGAGGGGGGGTACGCTGTGTGTGGTTTGCAGGGTTGAGGGGATGCACTGTATGTGGCTTTCAGGGATGAGGGGGGTGCACTGTGTGTGGCTTGCAGAGTTGAGGGGTGTGCACTGTGTGTGGCTTGCAGGGTTGAGGGGGGTGCGCTGTGTGTGGCTTGTACGGTTGAGGGGGGTGCACTGTGTGCAGCGTGCAGGGTTGAGGGGGGTGCGCTGTGTACATCTCCCCCCCAAAAACAAAGCTCTCAATCCCACAGATTCCAGTTCAGAGCTCAGCCCCAGCACCCCTCCGGCTGCCATCATCCCGTACAGAGCTTTCCTCTGTAGAGGCATACTCACAATGTCTGTGCAGCTGTCGGTAAGGAGGGGCTTCTGTCTGTGTGGATAATGCCTCATCCTCTTCCTCCTGGCACCGGTTTCCTCCAGTCCTGGGGTGGTCGGTGCAGGGTCAGAGTGCCGGGGCCGCTTAGCAGCACACTGACAGGCATATGCAGGACTCAGAAGAAGTGGCGGTGGTCGGAAGTACAGTGTAGGGCTGTGGGGCGGCTAAGTGGACGGACAGCATGTCGCACGTGGACCTAATGTATGGGAGTGGCGTGTAATGGAGAGGATGCCTCGTGAGTCGCCTGCCCTCCTCCTTCCCCCCAGTCTCCGCACAGTCACAATCCCTGGGATCATCATGGATGGTCTTAAGTGTTCATTTACTCACTGCTGTGTCAATGTCACCGCTGGAGCCTAAGCCGGGACTGTACCGCAACTTCTTCCTCATAGCGAAGCAAAAGAGCTCACAGTCTCCTAGACTGCACAGCGCAGGAGAAGAGCTGCAGGTAACCTGCCGCCTGCCGCTGCGCCCCTCTAAATTTTGCGCCCAGGGCGACCGCCCCCTGGCCCCACCCCCACGCTACGCCACTGATCGCCGCCATTACTAGTAAAAAATAATTATTAATAAAAATGCCATAAAACTATCCCCTATTTTGTAGACGCTATAACTTTTGCACAAACCAATCGATAAATGCTTATTGCGATTTTTTTTACCAAAAATATGTAGAAGAATACATATCGGCCTAAACTGAGGAAAACATTTTTTTTTATATATATATATATTTTTTTTGGGGATATTTATTATAGCAAAAAGTAAAAAAATATTGTTTTTTTTTCAAAATTGTCGCTTTATTTTTGTTTATAGCGAAAAAAATAAAAACCGCAGAGGTGATCAAATACCACCAAAAGAAATCTCTATTTGTGGGAAAAAAAGGACGCCAATTTTGCCCGGGAGCCACGTCGCATGATGCAGTGGCGAATCGCAAAAAGTGGCATCGCTACAAAATGGTCCGGGGCTTAAGTGGTTAAAGTGTCGCTAATAGGGATTTTTAGGTACCGTAGTTTAGCGCTGTTCCACAGCCATATGCAATTTTAAAGCGTGCCGTGTTTGGTATCTATTTACTCAGTGCTCCATCATAAGTGTTAAAGGTTAATTCAAGGGTTAAAGGGGTTGTAAACCTTTGTGTTTTTTCACCTTAATGCATCCTATGCATTAAGGTGAAGAAACACCTTGCAGTCACCGCCCCCCCCCCGGGCCCCCGTTTTACTTACCTGAACCCCGAATTTCAGTGGGCGCGAACCCCATGCCTGATTGGCTCTTCATTGGATAGATTGATAGCAGCGCAACCATTTGTTCCCGCTGCCGTCAATCAAATTCAATGACGCGGCTGCCGGGGGTCGGGCCGAGTCATACAATCGGCGACTATGGATGCCGATTGTATGGCACGGGAGCGTGCCCGCAAGGTAACCCCCTCAGGAGAGAGATTCCCAGAGGGGGTTAGCTCTTGCGGGGAGGAGCTGCGAGAGCCACCGTGGGACCCCAGAAGAGGACGATCGGGGCCACTCTGTGCAAAACAAACTGCACAGTGGAGGTAAGTATGATATGTTTGTTATTTAGAAAAAAAATCTAAGCTTTAGTACCACTTTAAGTTAAAGTAAACCTTTCCTTTTCCTATGGGCAAAGTTAAATATTAATTTGTTTTCCTCCTCCCTAGCAGCATATACTCAACTTTTTTTATTCCATTGCCATGTAGTTCAAAAGCCAAAATCAGGTAAAGAAAGTCATGTGTAAGCTTCTTAGATTTTTTCTCCAACTCTCGGTGACACCGCTGTGTCAATTAGAAGGCATCTAGCTCCATCATAAGGATGGGCAGAAGTGGACCACATGCTCACCCATTTTTGGAACTGAACTTCCACACTATAGATGGTCCATACTATCCCAATCTTGCACTGGCAGAATATGGTTGAGGGACTACATCAATCAGTAGATGAGGGCAAAAAAAACCAATATATAGCATAATGCATGTAAGACAAGGAGTCAATTCTAACTCTAAACTTAAGAAAATTCATCAGTTTTAAATAGGACTAACACATCTATTCACCTAATACTTGATATACATTGTACACATGTGCACACGCACAATACATCACTTTCCATATAGCTATATTTTTAAACTATGCAAATTTGCCATTGCATAAGTGATGTCATGTCACACTGGGAAATGATTTTACCCATGCCTCATTAGGCTTGTTAGGCAGTGCATCAGTTGTGAATACACTGCAGGGATGGAGACGAGATAGTAAGAAGCAGATTAAAGGAAATAAGGGGTTAGCCAAACTGGCAATATTTAAATTTGCCCAAATTCTGCATCCTGAACCAAAAATAGTTATCTGTCACCTGAATCTGTATATTCGAGGAGCTGCGGATCATTACTTTTTCCAGTTTGAAAGGTTATAATTTAGCCATCCAGTAAATCCATCAGTTGTAAAGAATAGAAAGAAGTAGGAATGACAGGCAATAATAATGTTATCAGAAAGTCCCTTATATATACCCTAATAGTGCCATGACATATAATAGAAGTAGAGGAAAGTCAATTAACAATGTCCCCTTCAGAGAATTCAACAGTGCCAGCAGGAAGTGCCTGAAAAGTGTCACCTATTAAAGCAAAGTCTTTATGCACAAAACACACAACCATGAAAAATATCAATCACATGAAGCAGAAAGAAGCTAGCTAATAGAGTTAGCAAAATGGAACTTTAAAGTCAAATACCGTTGACCTAAAACAATTTAAATAATGGACTCAATCACTCTAATTCTGACAAAATATTATTATTTAAATGATGCCATGTTTATTTTGGTGAAGTGAATCAGTTATGGTAAAACAAAACCATGGTTGCATATTGTACATGTTTTATTTGTTGAAATTATTAATAGGATGAAGACTGTCCACTCCTAGGTTTAAAAACCCCCCAAAAAACCTTGTTTTAAGGTATTTTATTAATTAAAGCTTTTTTTAAGTAAACAACATAAATGGTACAATAATAATACACATCTCAGAAACAAAACAGGTATTGTAGTTTGTTAACCATTAGACAGATTTCACAAAATGAATCAGGTTCTTGCAGGGCAGCCATCAGAAATTTTGAGGCCCCTTACACTGCTTTAGGCCTGGGCCCCCCGGAGCCTGACCGACAACATTCCCCAGGGCCCACCCACTGGCCGTCCCACTGAATCCACCCACCGGCCATCCCACCGAGTCCTTCGTTGCACCCACTTTTATTTTAACACTCTTATCCCAATGTATCCCCATACCCACCTGAGTTATCCACATCCTTCTACAGGAGAGGGATGGATGATTTAAGGCAGGGATGGGGATACATTGTGGAGAGGGATGAATGATTCTGGGTGGGGATGAGGATGATGGAGTTCAGTGGCGACTGGTGCTCTATCGGTGGGGGGGCGGGAGACGGACCTGACCCCCCCCCACTGCTCCAGCATGCCACCACCTGCTGGTCACCACCCCTCCCCTGCTCACCCCGGCTCTCCTACACTGTGTTGAAGATAATAGGGGGCTCTGTGCAGGCTCAATGCCCAGGGATGCCAGATGAGGTCGGCGTCAGGTGGGGATCGATGTCGGTGTGGATCAATGAGGTGTCCAAGGTGTCACAGAGGCGATCGCCGTGTGCTCCTCTCTTCCGCAGCCACAGGAGGAGCTGACAGCACTCTGCATGGAGGGGCCTGAGGATCAGACTTGGCGGCTGGTGGGTCAGTCTCTCGGTCCTTGGCCGTGCGTCTCCTCCCTCCTCGGCTAATGGGATTGCTTTTCCTTTTGGCCAATTGGGAAATGGGTCTCACGACCCACTTCCTGATTGGCTGGGAGGAGAATCAGTGTTACAATAACAAATATTCATTCGCTATAGTCCCACACCTGGGTGAGCTTTGGACGCAGTGCTCTGCGCCCTAAACCTACCCTATTTTGAAGCCTATTAGGGCCTCTGGCTCTAATCACGTGTTTCAAAATCTCCCATTGGAATCCATGCATCTGGCACCCTGCATGTAGTTTAGGGGGCCGGACACATGGATAGGGGGGTCGGGGCCCCTAATAGACGGGCCGCACTGAGAGTTACATTGTGAAAATGGAGAAGGATGATTTTAGGTGGGGATGAGAGTTACATTGTGAAGAGCCTCTCCACAATGTAACTCTCTTTCCCACCCAAAATCATACTCATCCATTTTCACTGGTCCACTCCAATCTACAGCACAGCAGAACGCCACTGCACACTCGTGACTTACCCTCCATGCTGCTCTCTGTCTCGCATCTGTAATGCATGCACCTGATTGGGCTGCGTCCACTCCCACCACTGACAAGACTGACCACACCCCCTCCCCAAGTCCCGCCTCAACAGTGAAGAAAGCAGAGCGAGTGCAAGATCACCTTCGGGGAGGGAGGGAGGAACATGGAGAGGAGGAGACAGGCAGCGGCTTCTTGTGTATGTGTTATTCTCTATTGTGGGCGCCACACGGCCAACGGCTGCCTGCTGTGCTAAGTCTAACAGTTTTATTCATTAAGCTGCTATATGGGGGTGTGGGCTGTCCTGGTGCCCAGTGGGCCCCTAGGGACGCTTGGGCCCCCTACAAGTGTGTTGCCTGTACCCCCTGATGGCGGCCCTGAGTTCTTGTAAGATATAATGTTTAAAGAACAGGTTTACAATAAAATAAAAACTCAACAGCCCACTTTCCCTAGACTCTTAGCCTGTTCTTAGCTAGAATCTTTACCCACTCAGTGGTCTACTTATCTATGCCTATTATCCTCCCTACAACAGTTGCACCTCAATGCATAAATAGTTCCTCCACTGCTCATACCTGCGGAGCAACATCTAATAGACTTGAATAGACCATAGCTATGCCTTTGGACTGGAGTAAGGCCTCTTCGGGAATGTACTGCGCAGGAATAGGCAGTACAGGACAAGATTTTTACAGAGAATGTATTCTGTGCACACAGTGGGACTTCACGGATGTCAGAAAAAAAGTGAATAGTCACCTGGCTTGGGGGTTTTAAAATATGTTAGGAAGGTAATAAGAGGGGATGGGGAGGGAGTTTATTTTTTATTTTAATGCTAACCTGTCCTTTAAAAAAGACTTATTATATCATTACACTACTGTCTTTGTTTATTAAGCAGGAAAGGGAAGGGAAGAATCAAATGGGACAACCAGGGGTGTATTACTGCAGAGCCAACACAGTCCTAGGACAGATTCCAGAGGCGACACTCAGCAACTCACATGCGGCTAAATGTCAATAGCGAATAGTACCAAATTGCTGCTCTGTCTTCCATAGCAGGTTAGATAGGACTTTGTTGTTGCTTTTTTTTACATTCTGGGTATTTTTGTTCGAAAAATTATTTATTGTATACTAAATTTCATCTGCTTCAGGTCCATACACCTAAAACTAAACTGCTAGTAGAGTAAAGCGAACTCTTGCCATACTATTTTAGTCAACAGTTATAGCTGTGTTAGAGTTCTACTAAGACTAGCTACTCATCAGGGATAAGAGGTAGAACATCACAAGATAGTTGGTCTAGGAGAACAAAAGATTCAGACCTGGGGACAACACAAATTATCTGGTGAAGTTATTTCTTCCCATAATTTGATAAATGATGCCAAGTCTTGGTCACAAAATTTCACAACATATTACACTAGAGCAGTGGTTCTCAACTCCTGTCCTCAGGACCCACTAACAGGCCAGATTTTAAGTATTACCTTAGTGAGATGCAGACTAGAATACTGCAATCCCTGAGCAGCAAATGATATCACCTGTGATGCATTTCAGTTATCTTGCAAACCTGGCCCGTTGGTGGGCCCTGAGGACTGGAGTTGAGAACCACTGCACTAGAGGCCAAATTGTATGCAGTTCCCTTTTTTAAAAATGGTGCCGCCGGAAAATGCGTCATACGGCCCAGGGCCTCCTGGGATTGATGACAAACATCTCCCAGGAGGCCTAGCGATCACTGGATGACGCGACGAGGCGGATGTGGCCGCGGCGGGAGATACAAACAGAGGACAACATAACAGTGAGTTTTTAAAAATAAATTTTTAATATGCCAATTGTTATGCAGGGGACAATACTAGAGAGGATGGAAGAAACTTCAAAAATAGGGTGGAGCTCCGCTTTAAACAACTTCAACATCCATATAAGATTGGTGTCTCGGGGATCCTCTCGAGTGAGATGTCTCCAGGCTCGCCACAGGATAATGGCAGTGCACCCCTCTGGTGTGATTGGTTTTAACCAGCAGCTATGGCATTCATTGGGTTCTTTTGTACCTTCTCTGTTCCCTTGAAGAAGAGAGTATCTCAAAATGTGTCAAGTATGAGAAATTTGTACCCAAGCTTGTGTTGTGATCACCAGTTGTTTCAATAGCTATTTATGATGTTTTCCATGTTTTATTATGATAAGTGACAACATTTTTTATTTTTATACAGCTGTAATACCTGTAAAGTCCCAATCTAAGATAGTTTCTTGTTATGCAGTAAATGATTCATAAATTTGACACAATACATTAACAAGAAGGATTGTTGCCTGAAAAGTGGAGCAGCAGCTTTTTTGAATTTCCCCAATAGAGTCAAATTTACTAATACAGGGGCAGACAGAATCTGGAGTAGCTGTGCATGACAACCGATCATTTTTTAGCTTTCATTTTCAAAGTTTAACTGAACAAGCTAAAGTTCGAAGTTGATTGGTTACTATATACAGCTGCTGCAGATAGTTCTGGCTCCAGTTTTAGTAACCCCCCCCATTAGTGTCAGATAATATCAGATGGTTTTTTTAAAAGCAAGATTAAAAAATACACAAATTATTGCAGCCCCAGAACTAATTTATAGTATATCAAATGTACTTTTTTAAACACAAGCAGTGTAAGTTTGTATATAGGATTTCATATAATCCTCTTGCATTCCCCTGTATCTTAGAGTTCAGACTGGAAGAGCAAGATCTTCATAATGGAATCTACCAATACATTTTTATACCAGGATTTTTATGATGAAGAGGTTCTCTTTAATTCTTGGAATATCATTGCGGGAGAGGTAGAAGAAATGTGCTAATAAGGGACATGCTGATAGGAAAATAATGCAGAGATGAGCTCATTAATGTGCTGCTTCTCGTATGACTATTCAGTCACTGGTTGGAGGGCAAGACCTGAAAGTGTTACTTTTATTATTATTTATTATTATTATGGAATATATGGACTTATCATAGTCATGTTTCTAATTATTCCTTCCAAAATCCCCCCAATGTTTTATTTCTTGTTTTAGTTTATGGTTATACATTGTGGCTGGTGCAAGCGCCAACTCTTTCCTATGTGTACTTAAAGCAGAGCTAAACTTCTCAATAGTCCCCTCCATTCAACAGTCTGACGTCCCTCGCCCGCATTGGCATCTTCTACCCATCTTCTTCTAGGTGCCAAGCTGTGGCTGTTCTCATTGGTCAGCGTGGGGTGACTTCACTTCTATGCATGTGCAGAATTGTAGTCATCCCAGCACACAGGAGCTATGCTGGAATGTACACTGAGCTGTGCTTGTGCAGGTCAGTGTACATTCCAAAAAAGACTGCAAGAAGACAGGTAGGTTTCTTTATTTACAGAAGAGACGTTGCATGTTTCTTCTCAAATGAAAAGCCTGGCTGCTCACTGGTTTTAAAAGCAGGACTTTAGTTACACTTCAACTGCAGTAGAAAAAAGCAGGTCTCCTCACATCATACACTCCAGCGGTAATTGTCAACTCTTCCTTTGCAGGCCAGATCCTTAGTTATATACCTTTATTGTATACATCAGTAAACGGAATCTGAAGATGGTTACTCCTACGTTTAGAAAAACTAATTTATGTTGCTTACTGTATAAAAGTCAAAACATGCCAGCATTATTTCTTTGCAAGTATTCTAATTTGAAATGTAGAGTAAAACTTGTGATATACTGTGGTATAATGCACCCGAAGGCTTTCAGAAAATCATGTGATGTTGCCATAGAAACTTCCTGCCAAAGCCGCAGGAACCCTTAGCACTTAGATGGAAGTAACACATGAACTGAAACACATTTACTTTGTCACACATTACACGTTTCCTGTAGTGTCTAGTAGACATGTGCACACTGAAATATTTCGTTTCGGAATTTCGTTTTCGTCCGAAAAATAAATTTATTTAGTTACTCCCGAAATTCGTTTTTATTTATTTCGTTTTTCGTTAGAAATTGCATTCGTCCGAAAATCTGAATTAATTAAGGTCGAATCTGTCATTGAAGGCTTATGGTGTCTGTCGAATGTTCAAAGAAGATTCGACGGAGCAGTGAAACTGTACGACGCTGCAATCATACATTTCCGGTCTAATGTTCCGCCCACAAGCTATAGAAGAATTCTAATGTTGTATGACTAGTAATAATTATATTTATTCATTACTATTACTAGTCAACCAACATTAGAATTCTTCTATAGCCTATGGGCGGATGCATTTGACCGGAAATGTACGATTGCAGCGTCGTACAGTTTTGCTGCTCCGTCGAATCTTCTAACTTTCGATGCTTTGTCGAATCTTCGTCATTCTAGCTATTTTACTGCTCCTCCTCTTTGGTTACAATCAGCCAATAACATTCATCATCAACTTTATTTTTATTTTACTTCCCCCACCCAATTCCAGCAGTGATCTTTTCTCTCTATGTCGAATCTTTTCTCTCTATAATAACAAATCTTTTCTCTCCTATGTCGAATCTTTTCTCTCCTATGTTGAATATTTTCTCTCTATAATGTTGAATCTTTTCTCTCCTATGTCGAATCTTTTCTCTCCTATGTCGAATCTTTTCTCTCTATAATGTCAAATCTTTTCTCTCCTATGTCGAATCTTTTCTCTCCTATGTCGAATCTTTTCTCTCCTATGTCGAATCTTTCTCTCCTATGTCGAATCTTTTCTCTCTATAAAGTCGAATCTTTTCTCTCCTATGTAGAATAATCTTGGACTAATAGAGTTAAGGTTAGGCACATTCGACCACAGGTTCGATAGACACAGATTGTTATTGTCAGCGTCACGTCGAATCTCCTATCTATATCGAACTGTTGTAGCAACGAAAACGAAAATAAAGCATTTGTTTATGTCGGATCTTTCGGTTTTCGGATTCTGTGCTTTCGTTTTCGTTTGTTAAAACGATAACGAAAATAGCTGAAATTCGGACGAAAATGCATTTGGACGAAAACGAATGCACATGTCTAGTGTCTAGCACATGGTACACAGATACATTGTGTTGCAGTATAACATTAATGAACTATGCTTGATATTGTTGAATGAAACAAGATGCACAGTATAGATGGGACACCATACTCCTGTTGTCCAACTAGGAAGTCATCAAGACTAGGGATGAGCTTTGCGTTCGTGTCGAACGCATGTTGGACTCGAACATAGCCTGTTCGGTCATTCGCCGAATTACAAACATTATGGGCCATTCGCGCCAAATTCGAGTTGCGTGTCACGGCCCATAATGCACTGCGTCATCACAGTGCATTGCTGGCTGATGATTGGCCAAACATGCACTATGACCCGCATGCTTTGGCCAATCACAGCGCTGTCAGCACAGAGAGCCATAATTGGCCAAAGGCAGGGTGCCTTTGGCCAATCATGGCTCAGGGGGACTAAGTACACACCCCACACTATATAAGGCCACCTGCGTGTCGGCCTTATGTAGTGTGTTCCGGCGGCGTTTAGAGACAGACAGAGAGAGAGATTTTTGTTCTATTTCAGTTAGCAATAGCTAGATTCAGCAGGCAGTTGATTGAGCTAGTTAGATCCAGTATATTTAGTATATATATATATATATATATATATATATATATATATATATATATGCACTGTACCCTTTGTATATATATATATATATATATTGTGAGGGGGTTAACTCAGCAGCGGGTGTGTGTGACCCCCTGGATGGGTTCACCACACAAAAACAGGCACAGCAAACAGTGGTAGGAGAAAACAAAAGGGTGTGGTTTTATTTGAACTATATACAGACAAAAAAATACAGCAAAAACAAAAGAAACAGGAAAATAAATCCTGGTCAACTTGACCGCTCACTACACACGTTGGTGTCCCTAACTAACAACTGGGTACAGCCTTGTGCTGTCCCAGTCCCTAGCTCCCTGCTTTTTAAAGTTCTTAGCAATAACCACACAGGCTTTGGCTCACCGCACAGAGATCACACTCCCCAGACTATCCACACAGATCTGGTTCCAGGTTGGAGCATCTCCCTTAGCATGCTGGGAGTTCTTGTAGAGGCCCTAACGAGCCCACTTACTTTAGCTGGGCTCATTAACTCTTCCCCTGC
The DNA here is from genome assembly GCA_029206835.1 of Rana muscosa. Lineage (NCBI taxonomy): Eukaryota > Metazoa > Chordata > Amphibia > Anura > Ranidae > Rana > Rana muscosa. The sequence goes on along the minus strand of CM055116.1, from coordinate 1,067,092,145 downwards.
AAGACTCCCAGCACTCCCCCTAGTGGTATAAATCGACATAAAGCCTGAATCTAGGACATATATATCTCCCATCCTGGATGCAACCTGGTGACTTTACCTGGCTGCTGTTACATCCCCCCCCCCTCTTGTTTTAACCTTGGGGTTGGAACACACACAATCAGGCATGCATGTACTCGAGACAAAGCATCCACATTCCCCATTTGAACGCCAGGGCGATGATTTACTGTAAAGTTGAATTCCTGTAGGGCCAGGAACCACCTATTTACTCTTCTATTTGTCTCTTTGTTTTGAGCCATCCACTTTAAAGGAGCATGATCAGTAATCATGTCAAAGTGCCTACCTAACAGATAGTACCGAAGGGAATCTAGAGCCCACTTCACAGCTAAACACTCCTTCTCAATTGTGGCATAATTTACCTCATGGGACTTCAATTTCCTGCTGAGGTAAATGACTGGGTGCTCTTCCCCGTTCCAGACCTGGGACAATACTGCTCCTAACCCAACGTCTGATGCATCACTTTGTACGACAAAGTCCCTAGAGAAGTCTGGTGAGTGCAACACTGGCTGGCTACATAAGGCTTTTTTTAAGAATTGGAATGCTGCCTCAGCCTCTGGGGTCCATTTAACCATGACAAACTCTTTCCCTTTTGTCAGGTTGGTTAGGGGCACAGCCTGAGAAGCAAAGTGGGGAATGAATCGCCGATAATAACCAGTGATTCCCAGAAAGGCTCGTACCTGCTTCTTGCTGTTGGGACTGTTTATTACTCCCCTCCCAATGGTGTACACAAGATATTTGGCCTCCTCCTGTCCAATGGTACACTTCTGGGGGTTAGCCGTAAACCCAGCTTCCCGGGCTGCTTGCACTTTTGGCAGATGTGAGGCCCAATCTGTGCTATAGATAATTACATCATCCAGGTAAGCCACGGCATACTTCTGATGGGGCCTCAGTATCTGGTCCATTTTCCGCTGGAATGTTGCCGGTGCATTCTGTAATCCAAACGGCATTCTTTTATATTGGAGCGCCCCATCTGGGGTTACAAACGCGGTTTTCTCCTTGGTCGATTTGGCCAGGGAAATTTGCCAATACCCTTTTGTGAGATCAAGGGTTGTCATGTATCGGGCTGTTCCCAGCCGGTCGATCAACTCATCTATACGTGGCATGGGGTAGGTGTCAAATTTTGTAACTTTGTTCAGTTGTCGAAAATCGTTACAAAATCGCCAGCTCCCATCCGCTTTAGGCACTAACACTATGGGACTGGACCAATCACTTTGGGATTCCTCTATCACCCCCAACTTAAGCATTTTCTGTACTTCCTCACGTATTGCCTCCCGTCGGGCCTCTGGGATCCGATAGGGTTTTAGCTTCACCCTTTCACCGGGCAGGGTAATAATATCATGCTCTACCCCAGACGTCTGTCCCGGCAGCTCAGAGAAAACCTCCTTGTTGCGAAGCACAAACTCCTTAACTTCCTGTTGTTGGGGTTTTGACAAGGTGACTGCTATTCCAACCTCAGGAATCACGCAATCAGATTGAGCTGGTGACAAAGTTTCTGCGACTAGGGATTCCCTATCCCTCCAGGCTTTCAACAGATTAATGTGATAGATCTGTTCGGGCTTTCGCCTTCCTGGTTGTCTGACCTTGTAATTCACTTCGCTCACTTTTTCCATTATCTCGTAGGGGCCTTGCCATTTGGCAAGGAATTTGCTTTCAACCGTAGGGACAAGTACCAATACCCTATCCCCCGGGGAAAAGGTACGGGTCTTGGCCCCACGGTTGTACACTCTCTGCTGTGCCAACTGCGCTTGGGCCAAATGTTCCTTTACGATTGGCATTACCTGTGCAATTCTATCTTGCATCAGGGCGACATGCTCAATCACACTCCTGTGGGGAGAACTCTCACTCTCCCAAGTTTCCTTGGCGATATCCAACAGCCCTCTTGGGTGTCTCCCATAGAGTAACTCAAAGGGTGAGAAACCCGTAGAGGATTGGGGTACCTCCCTAATGGCAAACATTAAAAAGGGAATTAGACAGTCCCAATCCTTTCCATCTCTATCCACCACCTTCTTTAACATTTGTTTTAGGGTTTTGTTGAATCTTTCAACCAACCCATCGGTTTGGGGGTGATACACAGATGTACGCAATTGTGACACTTTGAACAACTTGCACAGCTCTTTCATAACCCAGGACATAAAGGGTGTACCTTGGTCTGTAAGCAGTTCCTTACAAATACCCACACGGCTAAAAACAAGAGATAGCTCTTTGGCTATGGTTTTGGCCGAGGTATTTCGGAGCGGAATCGCTTCCGGATACCGGGTGGCATAGTCCAATATAACCAAAATGTACTGATGCCCCCTAGCGGACTTCATTATCGGACCTACCAAATCCATTGCGATCCTCTCAAAGGGGACCTCAATGATGGGGAGAGGGACCAGCGGGTTACGGAAATGTGGCATCGGTGCCGACCTCTGACACACAGGGCAGGAGGAACAATAATTTTCTGTTTCCTTCATGACCCCAGGCCAATAGAATCTTTGCAATACTCTCTCTCGGGTTTTCTCTCTCCCCAGATGACCTCCAAGAATGTGCCCATGGGCCAACTCTAACACCAACTTCCTGTAAGGTTTGGGGACCACAAGCTGCTCAATGGTTTCTTCTGCCCTTTTAGCCACCCGATACAGTAGGTCCTTTTCCACGATGAAGTACGGGTAAGTGCAGGTCTCATCTGGGTTCACTAACTCGCCATCTATTTTCACTACGTTTTCCCGTGCCTTTATTAGGGCGGGGTCTTTTAACTTTTCTGTGGCAAAATTTTCCTTGTGAACCTCGAGATCAGAAAACTCCACAGACGGCACATTTTCGTCTGAGGATGTTGGCTCCTCCCCAGTTTCTCGAGTCTCCCCTGCCAATACCGACAAGGGGAATTCTGGAGAGTCCTCACCACTCTCAGGCCTCGTACACACGACCGATTTTCTCATCCAAAACAGTCAAGAAAAGTGCCGCGAGAGTTTTTTTGTCTAGAAAAACGTTTGTGTGTATGGTTTTACGACGAGAAACTTGACGAGAATCTCGACGAGAAAATAGAGAACCTGCTCTCTATTTTCTCGTCAAGATTCCAGATTTCCTCGTCGTGTTTCTCGTCGGCCTTGTGTTGTGATGAGAAAATGGTTCGTGTGTATGCTTTTACGACTCTTCCAAAAGCGCGCATGCTCACAAGCAACTATGAGACGGGAGCGCATCTTCTGGTAAAACAAGCCTTCATAATGGAGAGAGCACATTCGTCACGCTCATAAATATTTCATAGTTTAAATGTTCTGCATTGAATTCTTCGTTAGAATGTTACATTAATCAAAACGAGTGACCTTCTTTTGCTGCTGATATTCACACAGAGTTCTGCCTTATTTTTAACCTTTTTCATGCTGCTCTTTATAAGATTTATGTGTATTATATCGTGCAAGTTTTTAGGAATAATTTAAATGGTTAGATTTTTCAAAATGATGTTAATTATAATTTCTCAATGTTTTGATAGCGATCTCCCATTTAATTTTCGAATCTATATTTTTAAAATTTCACACCATGTTTTTGTGCTAATCAGATTTAGTTATTCTTTTGGGGGGGGGGGGTGATATCTGTGCCTTTTATTGTCAGTCAAATGTATCTGCTTACTCCAAAGCTTGATTTTTTTTTATTTAAAAATACACATAGTCAAGTATGAACTTAAACAAAAAACACATTTATTCATGTTTATAAATTAAATAAAGAGAAGGCAGCGCTGGAGAAGCTGCTGCCATTTGTGCATCCCAGGGACCCCAGAGCACACAGCAACCCTGTGTGGACACTAAAATTGGGAGCTTGAGAAGGCCCACATTTCAGAACACAATCTGATGCTGGCCTCCCAGAGGTCAGGAACAGCAGCAGGTGAGATATATGTCCCAAGTGTGTGGTACTACAACAGGCTGCCTTCTGTCCGACCACAATGAAGCAAGGCCATCACTTCCTCTTCTTCCTGGCAACCTTCCCTGCAGCCTTTCCTGAAGCCTTTCCTGAAGCCTTTCCTGAAGCCTTTCCTGAAGCCTTCCTTCTTCGTTTGGCTGGAGGCTGGCCCACTGGAGGGGTACTCCTGTCAGGAGGAGGAGGTGGAGGTGTAGCAGAAGGGGGTGGGGCAGAAGAAGAAGGTGGAGGTGTAGCAGAAGGGGGTGGGGCAGAAGAAGAAGGTGGAGGTGTAGCAGAAGGGGGTGGGGCAGAAGGTGGAGGTGTAGCAGAAGAGGGTGGGGCAGAAGGTGGAGGTGTAGCAGAAGGGGGTGGGGCAGAAGGTGGAGGTGTAGCAGAAGGGGGTGGGGCAGAAGGTGGAGGTGTAGCAGAAGGGGGTGGGGCAGAAGGTGGAGGTGTAGCAGAAGGGGGTGGGGCAGAAGAGGAAGGTGGAGGTTGAGGTTGGGTCAGTTGGGCCACCTCACATATGGCGGTATTGGGGGTAATTTGCTCCATCACCCCCTTGTTGAGCAAGGTGATGAGCAGGGGCTCGCATAGGAGGCGTTGCTCCATGCTCATCACCTTGAACTTAGCCTCCACTAGGCCGGCAATGGCCTCTTCAGGGGATGTGGGCTCCTTGAGGGTGGCATGGGCCTCTTTAATAAGGGCCATTGCTGCCTCACTGGTGGTCCTGTCCCTCCTGCCTCTTTTGTGAAGCCGGATGGGAGGCACCTGGGATCTGGTGCTTCTCCTTTGCCCTGCCACCTCCTGTCTGCCACTGGGCCCTGCCACCTCCTGGCTGCCACTGGGCCCTGCCACCTCCTGGCTGCCACTGGGCCCTGCCACCTCCTGGCTGCCACTGGGCCCTTCCTCCTCCTGCCTGACAGTTTCCAGACCCTCCTCCTGGCTGATTTCATCCTGTGTATGAAAAAGGAACATAGTTTAATATGTTGGTTTAATCTTTGCATCAAACTTTTTAATCCTGATGGAAGCAGTTAGAATGTAAATGCATAAATCCTTGCTTTAAATTTACCACTACATCAGCTTGACTATTTACCACACAATTAAGTGCAAAATAATGTCTACAGATCATGATTTCACTTGTGGAATACAAAATAATGTATGTTTCTCATCCTGACATATTTGGGAAACATTAATTTTATCCCACTACATTTTCAGTTAATACTATACCTGGCTCCAGATGGCCAAATCAGGTTCATCCAGGATGGCTGCCTCCTCTTGCTCCAGAGAAGGCTCAGGTTGGCTGCAGGGAAGTCTGGGGGGAAGAGTGGAGAGTGATGGCCTTGGCTCAATGTGGTCATCCAGGAAGGACATCCTGCTGTAGTACGACAAAATCGGGACATAAACATCATCTGCTGCTGCTCCTGACCTCTGAGAAGCCAGCACCTTAGAGCGTTCAGTCCTGTAGGTACCTCTCAAGCTCCCAATTTTAGTGTCCACTTGTTTTGCTGTGGCTGTGGGCACCTTGGTATGCACAAATGGGAGCAGCTTCTCCAGCGCTGCTTTTCTCACCCCTTTTTTTTTATGGATGGGGTTTTGGTCTCCCACAGAGCCGGCAGCTCCCTTACCCGGTCAATAAATTCCGCCAGGAACTCTTTGTCGCTAATAAAGACATTCATATTGTATCTGCAAGTAAAATAAATTATATTTAAATAATGTGAGGCAAACAGTCTAACCTCCTTCACATCCTAGTCACCATATATATCCTCCACCAATCTCAAGACAGTATAGGCCAACAATTTTTACAAGTATCACAAAATCACATACCTTCGTTCGCACGTCCGTCACTTGAACTCCTCTCTCCGCACACCGAACGTACTATAGTCACATGTGTGTTTGCTATATACACACCACGCATGCGTCAAAATTCGAACACGTCGCTCCGCACACGTCGCCCGCCCATGACGTTCTAACTAACATCTTTTCCCCGCCCCTTCTCTTTCGGCACGCAGACAGATATGGCGGAGTTACAGCAGGTGTCTGATAATTCCGCAACTAGCGAGGAGACAAGCCCGGAGACCGAGGACACGTCACGATCAAGGAGGAAATTCAAGGCATCGAATATGTCTTTGGCGGAGATGGTGGACATCTTGGTCAAGGCTGATTATGATGCCAAGCATGGGCCGTATAGCAAACCAAATAGAAGGAAGGCCAAAATCCTCACTAAAGTTGTGAAGAGTCTGAGGGCGAAGTTCGGGGTGAAACGCTCAAATGAGCAGCTCAGAAAGAGGTGGTCAGACCTCAAACTGAGGGAGCCAGACCAGTTGAGGATCATAAAGAGGATGCTCGCTAAAAGTAAGTAAAATGACGACCTTTCTGCTATTAATCTTTTTAGAAACTGACATTTTTTTTTTTTTTTTATCATATTGGACTCCCTTCCAAAATGTAATATTTTGAACTAGGTTGGGCACAGTAATCGTTCGTTACGTTACCGACACTTCGTTCGGCCACTATCCGCGGTTTTGGCTTATTTAAGAGCCACAAAAGTAATTAGACATCTGCCATTTTTGATCAAGTATTGTGGATAATTTTTAAGTCTAGATGATGTGTTTGTAAGGAGAATGAAATGCAAACTTTTATCAGTGTAAAGGAGAGGACACTCAGCAGCTGCTTCCACATCTGTACTTTGGAGCACTATAGTGTGGGCCACCAGACCCGCCTTTTTTGGGTGTCCCACACAGGTGCATCAGAGTTTATTTGTGGTGCCTCCATGTCCAAAAAATTACATCCAAATGTGAATACTAAACATATTTGGGGTCATAAATAATGCATTTTTCTTTAAATTCCGCACAAACACACACTTGTACCCCACTTCCAAACAATTTAGCCTGTTTTTAGTTTAAGAATGAGATTTTTACAGTGTGATAAATAGACCTTTGGTTTTATTCTCATAGGGGAGAGAAGACTGGGAGGAGGACACTCCAGGGAGCACATGCACCCCACAACTTCCAAGCAACCCCAAACTCCCAAAGATCCACAACCGAAAGATGTGCAGGAAGTTGAGGTGAAGGAAGGAGAAGTGCAGGAAGGAGAGGTGGATGACGTTGTGGATCTGGTCACCACAACAGGTCAGTATCTGACACCACAGCTTAAGGTAAGCGAGGTAGGCCTGCAGAGTTTTATTAATTTTTTTTATGGTTTTTAGGGGATGGAAATGTTGTGAAGGATAGCACACGGTTCTCTGCTGACAGTGCCCTCCGCCTCATCCAGCAAGTGATGGAATGTAGCACGGAACTGGACCTAATTAAACAAAGAATCCATGTGATGGAACAAACATTTAAAGACATTCTCGATGTTTTGGGGAGAATTCAATAAGCCATCCAAACACATTTGTTTTTACATGTTTGTTTTTATATTTTTTTATAATTTTTTGAGTAACAAACCAGCCAAAAATTGAATATGCACACAGTGTGTGAACATGTGCTATCTGCCATCAGGGGATATCCATGTACGTCTTTTGTGGGTGCAACCCCTTCCTCGGTGAACTGAGGAAGGGGATGCACCCCCAAAACACGTCCATTGATCACCCCTGATGGCAGATAGCACATGTTGACAATAGGGATCAGGATTGTAAACTTCCTATTTGCAAAAAAGTAAAAATGTGTGCATATTGAATTTTTGGCTGGGCAAGGGGTGGCAGGACCCCATATTAGGACGGGCACATAGAGACATAGTTTGTGTAACTGAATGTCTCAGATTGCTCAGAGGTATCCAATGTTGTAATTTTAGAAATGCAAGTGGTATAGTTTTTATTTTCATAAGCCAAAATTTGCCGGTTTGTGGCCAGGCCAACCCCAAAGTAAAACCAAAAAAAAAAAAAAAAGAGAATGTGCAGAGAGTAAAATATTTGACCACAAACAACGTGTAGCTTCTTTTTATAATACTCTCTAAGCTTATTTGGTTCTTTTGTAAGGTAACATAGTGAAATTGGTTGTTATTTACTAAAGTAAAATACACTTGCCACTACAAATGCACAAAGACAAACTAGGAGACAGGAAAGAACAAATAATTAAAGGTTTAAACAAGATTTTTATTGGGATACTTAGACATAGGCTGGCATAGGAATTGCCCCCCTACCCGTGAAATACTCCATGTATTTGTCCCGAACCACACGGGCATTTTGGGGGGGCAAGCCAAGACGGGAAGATTCCAGGCCCGGAAGGGGATTTGCAGGGGAAAGTCCAGCCTCTGGCAAAACTGAGGCCATATAGGAATTAGATTTTTGGCTCAGAAAGTTGTGTAGCACACAGCAGCATAACACTACATAGTTTATTTTGTAGTCCGCCAAGTGGATGGAAGTCATAAAAAGGCGGAACCGGCTGGCCATTATGCCGAAGGCATTTTCAACGACTCTTCGGGCCCTGGCCAGCCGGTAATTGAACACACTCTTCTCTGGGGTCAGGGTCCTCTGTGGAAATGGCCTCATAAGATGCCGTCCGAGTCCGAAGGCTTCATCAGCCAAGAAAACAAGGGGGAGTCCTTCAATATTCCCTGCATCCGGTGGCAATGCAAGGTCGTCACTCTGGAGACGGAGGGCAAACTCCGTCTGGATGAAGGATCCCCCATCGGACATCCGGCCATTCTTCCCTACATCAACATAGAGGAATTCATACCGTGCTGACACCACCGCCATCAGCACAATGCTATGAAACCCCTTGTAATTGTAGTAGTAGGACCCAGAACGGGGTGGCGGCACGATGCGGACGTGCTTCCTGTCTGTGGCACCACCGCAGTTGGGGAAGTCCCACCGCGTGGCAAACTCCGATGCCACAGTCTGCCATTCCTGTGGCGTGGAAGGAAGCTGTGGAGTGAAACAAGATGAAATAATATTAGAAAAACAAAGGCATACATTACAAGGAAATTCTATCCCAAAAAATTAGAGACCAACATCAATCTAATTATACGTTTATTAAGGTGTGTAAAAAAAGTATAATGGAAGGCTCATTTATCATATTCATCACCCCCTCTGATGGGCCATTACTAAATTATTTTGGGGGGGGGGGAGATGTGTTTGGCCACAGGATAGCATTGCAGTGGCGGTGCGTCCAGAGTGGGCGCTGGAGCACTGTCCCCTCTCTCCTGTGCCCATCACTCAGAACAATACATAGGTTCATGCGTTGCATGAACCTATGTATTGTCTATGCCGCACACTCTTCAGTTGGATGGCCTCTTGTAAAGCAACCGACATATGAATAATTGCGGCATTTAGGGGGTTAAAATTGCAGAGCAGAAACAGGTATTAAAATAGTCTTGCAAATTACAACCTGAGGGATGTAATTGGCTTCCTCAAAGAAAAATCGGGGACGCAAGGAGGGGGGCATTCCTTGTGTAAACACTGACAGGCTGCTCTGCCAATCATGTTCACCAAGTCTGTTTAATGGTAACATGATTGGCTGATGCAACATGAAGGGAAGGAGAAGACATCAAGGACAGAAGAAGGATGGCGCTGACCACAAGAAGGTAAGTGCAGGGCTGGGGGGAAACTGGCTGCATTAGAGGGGACTAAATGGCTGCATTGGAGGGGACAACTGGGGGCGTTTATTAGGCAACAGAGCAAAAAAGGAGGAAGTTTATTTCCGAAATTGGGGTTGGAACCCCCCAACATTTGGAGCAACAGGCGCCCCTGCTGGAAAAGTTAGTGAGGGGAAATATTTAGGGAGGATAAAAAAGGGGCAATCTAAAGCTTCCAACATGCATGGGGACAAAGGGGACATTCTCAGCATATTACAATCATGGTAATTAGGGAAGGATGAAAGAAATACAATACATTAGCATACATGTAATACATAAAATGTGATGTTAAGGGAGAAAACTTACCCTAATATAGTCCTCCTGCAGGACTTGTATAATAGCAGAACAGGTGTCTGGGATTATGAGGCCCAGAGCCTGGGGGGAGATGCCTGTGGTGAACTTCAAGTCCTGAAGACTTCTCCCTGTCGCCAGGTAACGCAACGTGGCGATGAGCCTCTGCTCAGCACTGATGGCTTCCCGCATAACGGTGTCCTTCCTGGTAATATAGGGGGACACCAAAGCCAACAGTTCCTGAAAAACGGGGTCAGACATCCTCAGAAAATTCCTGTAGTCCTCAGGATTATTCTCGATGATCTCCCGCAGCAGAGGCATGTGGCAGAATTGGTCCCGCTGGAGTAACCAATTCTTGGTCCATGAACTCCTCCTCACACCATTCATGGACTGGTCTTGGTCCAAAACAAGCAGACCAACACCAAGCGCACGCACAGCACGAACTCGACGACGAGAACGTCCAGGCGACATGGCTAGGAAACGGTCGTCTAATCAGAACGTACAGAACAGAACGCACTTTAGAACAGCAAGGCCTATGAATAACGAACTGAAATTCAGAATCGAACAGGCAAGAACGCACTGTAAAACAGATACGACCTGCCTAGACGCCCTGAAAGTCAAGATACGAACCCACAAGCACAAACTGAACGGCAGAAAACGATCTGAAAAGTACGAAGACTGAAAAGCGCGAATCGTCTCTTCCCAAACTTTTACTTCACACGCGGTAACACGAGATCAGCAAAAGCAGCCCAAGGGGTGGCGCCAAGAAAAAAGATCTTCCCCTTTATAGTGCCGTCGTACGTGCTGGACGTGAGCGCAGAGAACCACGAGGAAATTGGAAAATGACAGTGTGTACGCATAGAAAGCTTGACGAGAAAATCGACAAGCTTAACAAGAATCTCGTCGAAAAAAACGACGTGTTTTTTACGACGAGAAAATTGGTCGTGTGTACGAGGCCTCAGAGAAATTCTGGCTATCACATTCCTGGTATATAGGGGCACCAGTGGGGGGCTCAGGACGATTCCAGAGTTCCCAAAACTTTGGAAAATCCCTTCCCACAATGGCATCATGTGGTAACTGAGACACTAACCCCACCTGATGAGAGAGGTTACCTTTGGAGGTCTCAAAACACACTGTAGTCACAGAATACTGTCGGGTGTCCCCATGCACACAAATAACAGCTACCTTGTTATTCCCAGAGACCTCTGTAGTGACTAATTCAGCTTTTATCAGTGTCACCAGGCTACCTGAATCCAGCAACACAACAACATTTTTACCATTAATACACATTTTGCATAAATGTTTCTCAGTTCCCCAAATGGCAGTGCATGCAACTGTCGCAAACAGCGACTGACGTATGTCCCTTAGAAAGTCACATTGCATGGGTTCATCCACAACCGGGCAATTTGCTGCAATATGTCCCTCTTGCCGGCAGCGGTAGCAAACAATCCTTTTTGCTGCCTCTTGAGCCCCTGACTTCCCAGGCTGTTCTCGCCAGACATTAGGTATAACTCTCACCCTCTCATTCTCTCCACCCTCACCCCTTGGAATCATCTTACCCGCCACTGGGAATGGTCTGGTCTTAGGGTGGAAAGTTCGTGAGTCTCTGGAATAGGCAGTCAGGTTTTCCGTAGCCAAGTACTTCTCTACACGATCCACAAGATTATCGGCCGTTTCTGGGTCTCCATGGTTTACCCACTTTTGGATGGCAGTAGGAAGAGCTCTCAAGAAACGATCCATCACAACACGTTCCACAATCTTTGGTGCGGACAAAGTCTTTGGCTGTAGCCACTTCCTGCTCAGGTGAATGAGATCATACATTTGAGACCTGGGGGGTTTTCCAAGCCGGAAAGTCCAGTTATGCACACGCTGAGCCCGGACGGCCAGGGTGACACCCAGCCGTGCCAATATTTCATTTTTTACAATCACATAGTCTTTTGCTTGGTCAGGCTCTAGGTCATAGTAAGCTTTCTGCGATTCACCAGTTAACAGAGGGGCCACCAGTCCGGCCCACTGCTCCTTAGGCCACTTTTCCCTTTCAGCAGTCAAAAACACCTCTGGATCATCCTCTCCAGTCATTTTTGTCAGTAAACGACTCACCCCAAAGGACGCAGTATTAGCGGAACTACTTGCCTCACTGGTCTGCGGACGTTGCTGCATTAATGTCTCTATTTGTTGCTGTAATCTCTGTTCTTGCTTCTGCAACAGGTCTATGAAGCGGGCCTCAGATTGCTGCTGGGCTTGTTGCTGGGCTGCGAGGCTCTGTTGCAAAGTTGCATTTGTCTGCTGCTGGGCTGCGAGGCTCTGTTGTTGAGCCACAAGGCTCTTTTGCAAACCTGCATTTGTCTGCTGCTGATTAGCATTTGCTAGAGCCAGCTGTTTCAGTATCTCCTCCATGCTGGCCTTTTTAAAAAAAACTGCCACTGGTTCTCCACCAACTGTGAGGGGGTTAACTCAGCAGCGGGTGTGTGTGACCCCCTGGATGGGTTCACCACACAAAAACAGGCACAGCAGACAGTGGTAGGAGAAAACAAAAGGGTGTGGTTTTATTTGAACTATATACAGACAAAAAAATACAGCAAAAACAAAAGAAACAGGAAAATAAATCCTGGTCAACTTGACCACTCACTACACACATTGGTGTCCCTAACTAACAACTGGGTACAGCCTTGTGCTGTCCCAGTCCCTAGCTCCCTGCTTTTTAAAGTTCTTAGCAATAACCACACAGGCTTTGGCTCACCGCACAGAGATCACACTCCCCAGACTATCCACACAGATCTGGTTCCAGGTTGGAGCATCTCCCTTAGCATGCTGGGAGTTCTTGTAGAGGCCCTAACGAGCCCACTTACTTCAGCTGGGCTCATTAACTCTTCCCCTGCAAGACTCCAAGCACTCCCCCTAGTGGTATAAATCGGCATAAAGCCTGAATCTAGGACATATATATCTCCCATCCTGGATGCAACCCGGTGACTTTACCTGGCTGCTGTTACAATATATATATATATATATATACATACACTGTATACAGTTTAGCTAGATCTCATTGCAGAGCGTTCCTGTTATTCTATTCCTACTAATAATACAGGCAGGCAGTTGATTGAGCTAGTTAGATCCATTATATATAGTATATACTTTCATGGCCGAAATTGTTGGCACCCCAGAAATTTTTCCTGAAAATCAAGTATTTCTCACAGAAAAGTATTGCAGTAACATGTTTTGCTATACACATGTTTATTCCCTTTGTGTGTATTGGAACAAAACAAAAAAGGGAGGAAAAAAAGCAAATTGGACATGATGTCACACAAAACTCCAAAAATGGGCTGGTCAAAACTATTGGCACACTTTCAAAATTGTGGATAAATAAGATTGTTTCAAGCATGTGATGCTCCTTTAAACTCACCTGGGGCAAGTAACAGGTGTGGGCAGTATAAAAATCACACCTGAAAGCAAATAAAAAGGAGAGAAGTTCACTTAGTCTTTGCATTGTGTGTCTGTGTGTGCCACACTAAGCATGGACAACAGAAAGAGGAGAAGAGAACTGTTTGAGGACTTGAGAACCAAAATTGTGGAAAAATATCAACAATCTCAAGGTTACAAGTCCATCTCCAGAGATCTAGATTTGCATTTGTCCACAGTGCGCAACATTATCAAGAAGTTTTCAACCCATGGCACTGTAGCTAATCTCTCTGGGCGTGGACGGAAGAGAAAAATGTATGAAAGGTTGCAATGCAGGATAGTCTGGATGGTGGATAAGCAGCCCCAAACAAGTTCCAAAGAAATTCAAGCTGTCCTGCAGGCTCAGGGAGCATCAGTGTTAGCGCGAACTATCCGTCGACATTTAAATGAAATGAAACACTATGGCAGGAGACCCAGGAGGACCCCACTGTTTACACAGAGAAATAAAAAAGCAAGACTACAGTTTGCCAAAATGTACTTGAGTAAGCCAAAATACTTCTGGGAAAACGTCTTGTGGACAGATGAGACCAAGGTAGAGCTTTTTGGTAAAGCACATCCTTCTACTGTTTACCGAAAATGGAATGAGGCCTACAAAGAAAAGAACACAGTACCTACAGTGAAATATGGTGGAGGTTCAATGATGTTTTGGGGCTGTTTTGCTGCCTCTGGCACTCGGTGTCTTGAATGTGTGCAAGGCATCATGAAATCTGAGGATTACCAAAGGATTTTGGGTTGCACTGTAGAGCCCAGTGTCAGAAAGCTGGGTTTGCGTTCGAGATCTTGGGTCTTCCAGCAGGACAATGACCCCAAACATACGTCAAACAGCACCCAGAAATGGATGGCAACAAAGCGCTGGAGAGTTCTAAAGTGGCCAGCAATGAGTCCAGATCGAAATCCCATTGAACACCTGTGGATAGATCTTAAAATTGCTGTTGGGAAAAGGCGCTCTTCCAATAGGAGAGACCTGGAGCAGTTTGCAAAGGAAGAGTGGTCCAAAATTCCGGGTGAGAGGTGTAAGAAGCTTATTTATGGTTATAGGAAGTGACTGATTTCAGTTATTTTTTCCATAGGGTGTGCAACCAAATATTAAGTTATGGGTGCCAAGAATTTTGACCAGCCCATTTTTGGAGTTTTGTGTGACATTATGTCCAATTTGCTTTTTTTTTCCTGCCTTTTTTGTTTTGTTCCAATACACACAAAGGGAATAAACATGTGTATAGAAAAACATGTGTTACTGCAATACTTTTCTGTGAGAAATACTTTATTTTCTGGGGTGCCAACAATTTCGGCCATGACTGTATATGCACTGCACGCTTTGTATATATATAAATGTATATGTATACAGTTTAGTTAGATCTCATTGCAGAGCATTCCTGTTATTCTATTCCTACTAATAATACAGGCAGGCAGTTGAGCTAAGTTGAAGTATATTAAGTCAGTGTACTGTATACTGGGCACAGTGTTCAGCTAAAGCTGACTGCAGACAATTCCTGTTCTATTCATAATAATACAGGCAGGCAGTTGAGCTAAGCTGCAGTATATTAAGCCAGTGTACTGTATACTGGGCACAGTGTGCAGCTAAAGCTGACTGCAGACCATTCCTGTTCTCTTTCAAATAATACAGGCAGGCAGTTGAGCTAAGCTGCAGTATATTAAGTCAGTGTACTGTATACTGGGCACAGTGTGCAGCTAAAGCTGACTGCAGACCATTCCTGTTCTCTTTCAAATAATACAGGCAGGCAGTTGAGCTAAGCTGCAGTATATTAAGTCAGTGTACTTGTATACTGGGCAAAGTGTGCAGCTAATACTGCCAGGTTTGCTCCAGTGACGAGGAGGGAGGGGATGATGAGGTCACTGACTCTACATGGGTGCCTGATAGGAGAGAGGAGGAGGAGGCACATCTGCAACGAGGCAGGATGCCCTCCAGGGGCCAGCTTAAGGGCAGCACACCGACTGCAACACACCGCAGAGCTCCGCATGTGCAGGGCACTGCTGTCTCTGCACGTTATTACAAAAGTTCTTTGGTGTGGGCCTTTTTTCAGACGTGTGCAGCAGATCGCATGTTGCTATTTGCAACATATGTCTGAAGTGTATCTCGCGTGGCCAAAACAGTAGCCGCTTGGGCACCACATGCTTGACCAGACATATGTCGACCTGCCATGCAGTCCGTTGGCAAGCATACATAAAAGACCCACACCAAAGAACAAAGCGGACCTCTCCTTGCTCCTCATCAGCTGGGATCTCCAACCCCACTATACCTTCAGTCCTCTCAGAAACCTGCACTGAGAGGAATGAAGGTGTAGAATTAGGTGTGTCACTGCCAAGTACTTGCGGGCAATCTGCTATCCGTACACCAACGTCCGATTGTACCAGGCAAATTTCCCTTCCCCAGCTGCTGCACCGCCGAAAGAAATTCGCTCCCAGCCATCCACATGCCCAGCGGTTGAATGCTAGATTGACTAAATTGCTAGCACTTCAACTGCTGTCTTTTTAGTTGGTAGACTCTGCCCCCTTCCATGAGTTTGTGGAATGTGCGGTACCTCAGTGGCAGGTTCCCAGACGCCACTTTTTTTCACGGAAGGTGATTCCGGCTCTCTACCGGCATGTGGAAGGCAATGTCTTGGCCTCGCTGGACAGGGCGGTCAGCGGTAAGGTGCATATTACCGCTGACTCATGGTCCAGCAGGCATGGACAGGGACGTTACTTATCTTTCACGGCCCACTGGGTGACTCTGCTGGCAGCTGGGAAGGATGCAGGACAGGGTGCGTAGTGTTGGAGGTTGTTCCACCACCACGCCTCCAAAATGCTACTAGTGGTGATTCTGACAACCCTCTCTCCTCCACCCCCATCTCTTATTCTTCCTCCATGGCCTCTTCCTGTGCTGATTTGTCTTCGGAACCAGCGGTGCTCCGTAGGCGTTCAAGGTGCTACGCAAGTACGCAGGCAAAAAGATGGCATGCGGTGCTTGAGCTGGTGTGCTTGGGGGACAGGAGCCACACTGGGGCAGAGATTCTGTCAGCTCTTCAAGGGCAGGCTCAGAGGTGGTTGATGCCACTCCAGCTTAAGCCAGGAATGGTGGTTTGCGACAATGGCACCAACCTCCTCTCCGCCCTCCGACAGGGACAGCTGACCCATGTGCCCTGTTTGGCTCACGTCCTTAACTTGGTGGTGCAGTGGTTCTTGGGCAGGTACCCGGGCTTACAAGATGTCCTGAGGCAGGCCAGGAAAGTCTGTGTGCATTTCCGCCGGTCATATAATGCCAGTGCTCGACTGGCTGACCTCCAAAAGGAATACAACCTGCACAAGAGCCGCCTAATCTGTGACATGCCCACCAGGTGGAACTCAACGTTGGCCATGCTGCAGCAGCTGCACACACAGCAGAGGGCCATCAATGAGTATCTGTGTGACTATGGCACCAGGACAGGGTCAGGGGAGCTTGTTTGTTTTTTTTGCCACGCCAGCGGGTCATGATCAGGGATGCATGCACTGTCCTGTTACCATTTGAGGAGGCCATGAGGATGGTGAGCAGTGACAGTGCATGCATCAGTGACACTGTCACTCTTGTCCACCTGTTGGAGCACACGCTGCGTGGAATAATGGACAGGACACTTGAGGCAGAACAGAGGGAGGAAGAGGAGGACTTCCTTACCTCTCAAGGCCCCCTTTATCCAGACAGTGTTACTGCTGGCCCGCCGATCACACAGGAAGAGGACGAGGAGGAGGGGGATTGTGTCAGCATGGTGGTGGAGCCTAGCACTCAGCATCAGCAGCAGTCTTCAAGGGATCATTTACAGTCCCAAGAAACCCATGGACTTGTACATGGCTGGGAGGAGGTGGCTGCGGATCATGTCATCCTTAGTGACCCAGAGGACTCCGGACCGAATGCCTGAGCAAACCTACGCTGCATGGCCTCCCTGATCCTGCAAAGCCTGCGAAAGGATCCTCGTATTCGTGGTATCAAGGAGAGGGATCATTACTGGCTGGCAACCCTCCTTGATCCACGTTACAAGGGTAAGGTTGCAGACCTTATCCAGCCATCGCAGAGGGAGCAGAGGATGAAACATCTTCGGGAGGCCTTGCAGAAAGGTTTGTGCAGTGCGTTTCCAGAGCCTGGGAGGTTACAAATTTCTGGTCCTGGACAATGTGTTGCTGAGGCTTCGGTCAGTCACAGAAGGAGCGGTGGAGAAGGTAGCCGTCTGACCAATACGTTCGGACAATTTTTTAGTCCGCAGCCCCAAGGTATGATCGGTTCCAGCAACCATCGCCAGAGTCTGATTTACATGGTGCAGGAATACCTAGGGGCAAGATCAGACTTGGACACCTTTCCCACCGAAAATACTCTGGGTTAGTGGGTCTTGAGGATGGATGGATGACTGGCCAGAGCTTGCACAGTATGCAATTGAGCTACTGGCCTGTCCTAAATCCAGCGTTCTTTCAGAACGCACATTCAGTGCTGCTGGAGGCTTTGTAACCGATCACAGGTTGGGCCTGTCCACCGACTCGGTCGATCGGCTGACCTTCATAAAAATGAATCAGTCTTGGATCACCAGCTACCAAGCTCCTGATGCTGATGTAACCGAATAGTTTTTTTTTGAATGTGAGATCCCTTCAAGACTGCCTATGCTGATGCTGAGTGACTATCCTGTTATGCTGAGTGACTATTCTCTTCCTCCTCAATGTTCATGCTGATAGCTTGTAAGAACATTCTTGGTTCTGGGCACCGCCACCAGTGGCTAAGGCCCAATTTTTCTGCCCCTGTTTAACAGGGGCGTGTAATTACAATTTTTGATGCAATACTTTGCAGCAGGGCTCATCCCTGCGCTCCAACTATAGTATCTGCGAGGGGTTGCAGTGTCGTGGCACCAGCACCAGTGCCTAAGGCCCAATTTTTCTGCCCGTTTAACAGGAGCGTGCAATTACAATTTTTGCTGCAATAATTTGCAGCAGGGCTCATTCCTGCACTCCAACTAGAATTTCTGTGAGGGGTTGCAGTGTTGTGGCACCAGTGCCTAAGGCCCAATTTTTTTCTGTCCCTGTTCAACAGGGGCGTGTAATTACATTTTTTGCTGCAATAATTTGCAACAGGGCTCATTTATGCGCTTCAACTAGAGCAGGGATATGCAATTAGCAAGTCCCATGAGGCATAGCGAGACTCTGACAGCAGCAAGCATGACACCCAGAGGCAGAGGCATGATGGGACTTGTAGTTTTGCAACAGCTGGTGGTCCGCTAATTGCATATCCATGAACTAGAGTTTCTGTGAGGGGTTGCAGTGTTGTGGCACCAGCACCTGTGCCTAAGGCCCAATTTTTTCTGCCCCTGTTTAACAGGGGCGTGTAATTACAATTTTTGCTGCAATAATTTGCAGCAGGGCTCATTCATGCGCTCCAACTAGAGTTTCTGTGAGGGGTTGCAGTGTTGTGGCACCAGCACCTGTGCCTAAGGCCCAATTTTTCTGCCCTTGTTCAACAGGGGCATGTAATTACAATTCTTGATCTACTATTTCACAGAAGGGCCCGTTACTGCGCCCACCAAGAGTAACTGTGAGGCCTTACAGTGTTGTGCCAACACCAACACCTAAGGCCCAAATTTCTGCAGAGTATATAGGCTAGGCCCCTACTTTCAAACATCAGACTTTCAAATGACTCCTACTTACAAACGGAGGGAGACAACAGGAAGTGAGAGGAAATCTACCCCATGGAAGGGAAATTATCTCCTGTATGAGTTAATATGTGAAAAACGTTTCTCCTCTCCACTTATGCTTTATCACCAATCCTTGTTTCACTAAAAACCCCAAATTTTCAAAATCCAATTGTCATTAGGACAGAAAGTGAGGTGAAATCTTCTGAACAGGTGCACAGATAGCAAAACAAATGTTACAGGGGTGATAACCCTTCCCTATGTTTTGCAAAAAGTTCAAAATTACGAACAGATTCTACTTAAGAACAAACCTACAGTCCCTGTCTTGTTTGCACCGCCTGTATACTGCTGTTCAGAGTATATAGGGTCTGGGGGCCCCACGCCTTTCCTTTTTTTTATTTGGGTGCGGGGTTCCCCTTAATATCCTTAATATCCTTAATATCCATACAAGACCCAAAGTGGCTGGTAATGGTCTGGGGGGGTACCCATGCCGTTTTTCTCAATGATGTTCATCCATATTGCGGGACCAGACATTACATTAAAGCCGCAAGCAGTTTTAAATGACTTTTATTTCTTTAGAAATGTCATTTTGTGCAGGGACAGTTCTAAACATGGGAAACACACACCACTTTACAGGCATAATATAGACACCCCCCAGCCACGAAATTTAAAGGAATATTTCCCTTTTATTTTTTCACTTTAAGCATCATTAAAATCACTGCTCCCTGGGGCAGGACCGGGGTTCCTGATACTCTTTTTACGACAATAACTTGCATATTAGCCTTTAAATTTCTCACCTTAGAGTCCCATAGACTTTAACGGGGTTCGAAAGTTTGCGCGAACTTTCGGTCCGTGCGCATGTCCTGGATGCAAACCGAACCGGGGGGTGTTCGGCTCATCCCTAATCAAGACATACTGTGATCGTGTAAGGAACATGGTCAAAGGCCAAGCACATCACTAGAAGTTTTTGAACTTGTAATTTTTTATAATTTACTTAAAATTTTACAGCACATTAATTTTCATAATTTATTGGTAGTAAAGCAATAATAGTAGGTAATTTGTCTTCTATCAGAAATACTTTGTCTTGGATATTAGATAAGGGACACTTATTTAATATGGTGACTTTGCACCAAATTACAAACTCAAATTTAATAAAAAATAGTGTTTTCCACGCGCGTCCCCTTGGCAGTCATACATCCACTTAATGACAACCCAACATCATGCACCTTAATTTGTGTCTGCATTGATAAACCATAATGTAGATCTATGCTGCTATTTTTAATTAACACAAACAGCTACTTGCAATTATCCTCATAAACAGCATCCCTCCCAGTGACGTTTAGGCTATTTCTGGTAACACAGGTGAACAGCTTGGAGAGATTCAGGGCCCAGGTATGAAGCGATAGCCCACTGAAACTGCAGTACTCTAGTGGTAATTGGGGGGGGGTGACTTCCAGAGAACTTACTCGCTAGTGTACTCCTGCCCAGCTGCCCACATGCTAGTTCTGACAGTGGAGGGACGCTTATTTGGCTGCAGATCACTTGCCCAGCTTCATCTGCCTGATCAGGTTTAAATCAATAATTATTTCTAGTGTCAGTGATATGTACTGCTCACCAGTGGTATACTTACCTTATTTATTAACACGTCCCATTTTTATACCACAAAATTATTTTCAGTAGCCATCACAAAATTAAAAGAATTATATAATGTCCAGAAAAGAAACACAAAAAGTGCAGCAGTCAGGAGCGTTCACAGCTTACAAAGTGCTTACAATCAGAAGTATGCACTCCACAGCACAGACTGAAAATTGCAGTGGTCAAAAGTAGGTACACAGCTTACAAATTCAATGACCATGAGTATGTCTGGGGTGTCCCGGATCTTCTCTAGTTTCAGACCCGCAGCCAGGCACACAGTATTTTATGCAGACAGGTGCACAACTTCCGCTTGTTACTCCAATGACCAGTGTAAGGGTTGTAGTGTTTTTTTGTTGTTTTATTTTAGTTTAGGAACTTGGATAGGAGAAGGGATATAGTAGGATACTCCAAATTTAACTATTCACACTTGAGGACAGCTTTCTTAGCAGAACTGTGTAGCAGACTGTACAAGACTGAGCAAAGTCACTTGCAAAGGGAAGGAATTCAGTGGACCCTGCTATTCAAGACATCAGTCGGTGTCCCCTTTAGCTTACACACAGCAGTTGACTTCTAGCACCAAGAGGGGGATTCAGCAGCATCAGTCCCTTTAGGGGGTCTGTACTCATGAGGCCCTGGTCACAGGTCACCTTGCTCCATGATACCAGACAGGATCCATGGATATCCTCCCTCAGTCAGCTCTCAGGAAAACCCTGGGTTTCAGCATTCAGGCCCTCAGGTCACCCACCTGACCACCTGAGACCATATGGCAGATTATGCAGATTATGCTGGGGAGAGGCCCCCTCCCCCAATTGGACCTCTCCTCTCTGGGGAAAAAACAGGAGCCCAGCTGCTCCCTGAACATAAATACAGGCACCCAGCATGCCTAGGGGCACTTCCCATTCTATTTGGCTGGGGCTGAATCTATAGTCATGCTGTTTATCTGCCTAGTCTCCTCTCCTGCTCAGACAGAATAAGCAGCAACATAGCACACATAGCAGCAGAACTAAACAATCATGGCTTCTGTTAAGCAGTCAGCCCACATAGCAGAGGAGCAAAAAACTATTCTAACTACTCTAACACCTACCTAGGAGAGTGCTACATAATAATAATACAATTCAAACCAAATTTTAGCTGGTGATACTACTCTATTTAAAGTGGTTGTAAAAAAAAACCCTGCAAGACAAAAGCATAATGAACTATCATGCATAGCATTCTAGCTCATTTTGAAATACTCACCTTAGATCGAAGCCCCGGCTGCAGTCCCCAGACACTGGTCCGGCTGGCGACATCGCTCCCGGAGATATTTCCGGGTATCACAGGCTCCGGCGCTGTGATTTGCCAGAGCCGCAACGACGTCACGCATGCGCGGGAGCCTCCGGTAAAAGCAGGTCACCTGAAGCAACGGCATGAACGAGCCCTTGCTTTAGTGCGCATGTGCCGATGACATCAGCACATGATGATACAGGGGATATCTCCTAAACTGTGCAGGTTTAGGAGATATCCAGGGTAGCTACAGGTAAGCCTTATTATAGACTTACCTGTAGTCAAAAGTGGATTGTAAGGGTTTACAACCACTTTAAATCATCTACAGACATTTTAAACTTTTATTACCCACCAGAAAAGGGTGGCTTGTGGGGGGGGCAAATTTTAATGCTTGTGGGGGAGTAATACATGAAGGAGGAGATGACTGGGATGGGGGTGGTGGAGATAAAGGGTGTGGTGATAGGGATACGTGGGTGATATAGTAGGGAAAGAGGGAGAGTGCTGTGGGTGTATTGTGGGAGAAGAATGTTGGCACAGGAGTGCTGAGGTGTTGGTGGTATGGACCTGGAGTTGATTGAAGTGCAAGTTTAGTGCTATGTGAGCAGACCGAGATTGCTTAGCTCGGTAAACTAGATTACCAACAGAACACACAAACTGTGCAGGGACAGCAACAATGAGGACCCAGTCAAATAGCGCTGTCAGGCAGAACAGCAGTCCAGAAACTTTTACTGCACACCAGAAAAATATGTTAATTACAGTCAACAACATGATGTGTGAGTGGTTGTGAGCTATTCCTAGACGGTACAGCCCAAGTTGGCTATGCAGAAATGTATCCCTGACTGAAGCAGTCATCTAAAAGCATCTGCAGACAGCTCTAGGAACCTGCCTTGTACTTACAAAGACTGTTCAATACAGTAAGGCCGGGTTCATATATTTTCAGTGTGTTACCATGTTTAACATTTGTTTTGAATGGGCTGCTAACATGCTGCAATGTACCTAAATATGCACCTGCACTTTTGTTCAGGGCATCACAAGTCAGAAGTGGTTCATATTTGTGAGTTGCAGGTCTGTTGTGGTGCCTTGGAGATGTGTATTGGGATGGCATTCAAAATGAAATTAACCACAGTGTATCACAGTTCACATGTTACTGTAAGTATGGCAGCCTGAGGAAACTCACAGGTTTATCGTGTAGAAAACTACCAACTGTCACCTACAGGTCACATACTATATCTTATGCATTGTACAGCAAAGTTAGTTTTTATTTTAAATAATGCAAGTGATGGGACTTTTTTGATTTGATACAGTGGTCCTTAAAAACTCGTTCTAGTACTATTTACGGTATGCCTCCATTTTCCATCTTTTCTATGGCAGTACCAGGACATTAACTAGCTAGAAAGGGTATTACTGCACATTCAATCTCAGTCATGTCAAAACTTATGATGCATCCTAGAGGGTCTGTACACAGGTATGTACTGGCCATCTATTGACTATTGGGAGTTTCCCAGTGGGCCGATGGCTCAGTGGGGCGGTTTCAGTGACAGTGGATGTAGAGTGGGCGGGGACTCCCAAACCCTGTCCACCAATAAGCTAATCTCCCGCTGTGCAGCTGTTTAGAAAAATAACTTCTCTGGGTCCCCTGTGTTCAGTGGGGGCCGGGGGTGCAGGAAGTGGACTATTTCATCACTTTCGGCTTTGGCGGATTAATCCACAGCAGCGCACTACACAGTTGAAGGTCGACCTGTGCTATATCAGTACACTGGAGCCGGCCGGGAGCGCTGCTGCGGATTAATCCGCCGAAAGCCGAAAGTGATTAAATAGTCCGCTCTCTGTCCTCCGGCCCCCACTGAACACAAGGGAGACCCAGAGAAGATTTTTCTCTAAACAGCTACATAGAGTCGGGAGATTAGCTGATTGGTGGACAGGATTTGGGAGTCCCTGCCCGCTCACCATGCCCCTACCCAAGTTTCCTCCAGCCCTAGTTACCCAGCACTTTGGTGCCCAGGAGGAAGAGAGAGGACCAGATGTACCAGCAATGCCCAGCTGGTCCCGGGCTCCCAGCTCCAGAGGAACCACCTGCAGGATAAGCACTGCACCCAGGACCTAGGTAGAAGAAGCTGTGCAGACCAGGTAATGGGGGGGACTAACATTGATGGGCACTTATGGGGCTGCGCTGATGGGCACTGATCAGGCTGCATTAATGGTCACTGTTGAGGCTGCATTAATGGGCACTGGTGTGGCTGCATTAATGGGCACTGGTGTGGCTGCATTAATGGGCACTGATCAGGCTGCATTAATGGGCACTGGTGTGGCTGCGCTGATGGGCACTGATCAGGCTGCATTAATGGGCACTGGTGTGGCTGCGCTGATGGGCACTGATCAGGCTGCATTAATGGTCACTGGTGTGGCTTCATTAATGGGCACTGGTGAGGCTGCATTAATAGGCACTGGTATGGCTATGCCCTGTTCTATTCCCAATATTGGAATGTTTTTGTCCCAGTCCTGCCCTGTCTGTACAGTATGTTTTACTAAAAGCAGAATATAAAAAATAATTCCCAATTTGCCAAAATGATTGAATATATACAAAAAATATAACCCTGCACACAGTTGTTATTTTTCAGAGGTGGAGAGAGGTAACACAAAACAAGAAGGACAACAAGATTTGAGGAATTCTCTCTGGTTTTAGCCTTAGACCTTCCTACTGCGTGCTCCCTGGAGCATTCTGTCTTCCTTTTAGCACCTTCAAAAATTATTTCGAATAACACAACTTCTTTACAATTTAACCACTTGGTGCTGCCATGGTAACAAGCAAACACGTTGGAGTTATTTCAAAATACTAGGTAGGGCTTAAAGCTTAAAGTCCAAGTTCCACAATAAAAAAATAAGTTGTTTTTGTTGCAATGCTCACCTTCTCCCAGGAACCGTGGAAACTTTGCTTTATCCAATTGCATTGACCCACTTTAGGGTTCAGTGTTGGATGATGACCTGCGTTATTCGATCACTTTGTGTGAGCCCAGGTAGTGAGTGACACAACTACTGGGCTAGGGTCATGTATGTATGCTTTAATTTGTAAATGTATGCATATATGCTTTAATTTCTAAAAAATTTCATGCAGGGAGGAATGGGAGTAAGGAGGGAGAACTGGGGATAGCTTAAATATCATAATAGGAAAAAAAAATGTACCCCCTGAAAACAACACATAAAGGGTTCTACTTCCACTACTCCTTTGCAGTCATTTGTCAAAATGAAATGACTGGTGCACTTTAAAGAGGAAGTTTACATCTACTTTATGCTGCTTTAAAAAAACACATTTTATGTGTCTGTTTTCTGTTTGACACATCTGAAACAGATGTGAAAAATGAATAATAAAAAAAAAAATGTAAAAAGTGTTAATGTGGTACATATTTACAACTTCCACGTAGTTTAAAGAATAAAAATCATTTCTGTCTAAGGAAGCAATTTTGCTGAAGAAACAAACAGTTTTCTTAAGCATTAGGATGATAAATTATTGTTAACTTCTGTTAAATGCACTAACTAGCAAACTAACTGCATCTTCATTCACAAGCTACAACTATAAAGCACAATTAGGCCCTATAAATAACAGTGTAGAGTTTGTTTCTTTATCTAAGAAATGGCAGTAAAATGATTTTTAGAACTACTAAAAATAAAAATGGCTTCATTTTCCCTTCACGTTTCAAAGTTAATCATCTCATTTGTTTGGAAGACTAAATGTGTATTTCTTCCCTTGAGCTCAGACAGTATTGATTGAAATCTTTGTGCCAAAAATATATTTCTTAAACACATCATAGCAACCTAGCTCATCTCCAACAATTCTGGATGTTTCAAGGCCTATACCTGAAATATAGAGTGTCAAGCATTTCACGCATGATTAAATATCAGTAATGGTAGTAACTGGTAAGTCCACCCAAAGGTAATATTTTAGCTACTTCTTGGGTAAATAGGTACTAGTTACTAGTGGATTGAGTCAGCTCTTTGGATTCTTTTATATTTTGGATACTCCAGCAGCAGTGTGTGGGAAATGCAGTTGCATCTATTCGTATAATGTATTGCCTATGTTGTTCTCAGGTTAATTGTTTTTTATTATGCTGCCAAATTGTGACCATTTTTTGTATTACATGTTACTGTCTGTATTTCCTCCCCCCTTCTTGTGAGGTCGTTCCTTTTTCCTTTGTGAGGGCTTTAGTAATCCTTCCTCCCTTACAGGACACACATTGGGGCTAGGAAAGTCAATACTTCTTTTTGACTGCCTAAAACACTTCTATGTCAAGTCTACTGCATCTAATTGAATTCAATCAGCAGTCTGCATGCAATAAAGACATTCGTGGATTTTAAGGGTATATTGAGGTCAGCATTTTGACAAAGATTGTCCGCAGTCATTGTCTCTGCTATATTCAGGCCAGGCATTGAGGTCTCAGAAAGGGATAGTCACTATCACAACAATTGGAGTTCCAGCTATAGAATGGGTCTATAGGAAAAGATCTTGATCCCTTCTTATACTGTATATAGGCACCACATTGGACTTCTCTTTCACAAACTTTTTCTTTTGTTTAGAAATTTTGCAGACTTGATTTCCTTTTTACATATTTTGTTCTTTGTAACTTTTGTAGCACACACATCCTTTACCCGCCTACCTCCACTTGCAGGACAGGACACACCATGCCACATGCCCAGTATCCTCCATGTTGTACATAGAGTGAGTGGTGTTAACAGTTTTTTTGGGTCCTGCAGCGAGTTACCTCCTTCCGCTGGTTCTCGTCCCTAGAGTGTAGGGAAAAGTCTATTTTCTCTCTCAAAGAAGGCCAATGTCCAGACAGTGTTAAACTCCAACAGACGAGTTTATTTTCTTTTCTCTTGCTCGTAACTTAGTAAGAAAGTTGAAGATAGAGATAGAGTAGGGTAGGGAGGTAGGTTCAGGCATGCGGCACTTAGTCACCCTCGTCACCACTCAAGCCTGAGTGGGTCTTGCTCACCCGGATAGATCCCTCTCACGGTTCTAGCAGCCGGAGTGAAACACGAACATTTACTTTAGAATTTTTGTCCCCTCCAAGGACAGGTTCAGGAGATCCTCTGCCACAGGATCTTTTGGTCCTTGAATCCAGAACTCTTTAGCACCTGTAACTTTTAGATACCATAGGTGCCAATGGGGCACGTTACAGGAGCTGTTTCAATGATCACAGAATCCTTCCCTCTGACAGGCAACCAGGCCTCTCCCGAGACAGTGACTTCCTTCACCGATTCCCTGGACAGGTCCTCCCCTGGTTTCCTTTCCTTCAGAGCGGGTCACCCTCCCACGGGTACCCTGGGACTTCTGTGATTCGGTTTAGTTGTAGGCCTCAGTTAAAGGTACTGGGCCCACCTGGAACGATGCAGCCTCGGGCCAAAGGTGCCCAGGACTGAACACACACACGCACCCCTGGCCTGGAGGGCTGAAGGGCGCGAACTGGACTCCCCAGGTCATGGCGTCTGCCCCTTATGTACCCGCTCCCGGCATGCACAGCAGGTAGACCACGCCCACCGCATAGCTGCCGAGAGAGGACACCCAATAACGCCGCAGTGCAACCTGTGATTCGACCTGAGACCTGGGCAACAGTGCCACCCACAGGTCAAAGGGAACTGTACAACCAGGCAACACCCCAGCAGAGCAGAGTCCAATTTAAGTAAATCAAACAGCCTGAGCCAAACTATTGCTCAGACTATCCCCTAAATTTCAAGCATAGTGACCTCAAATGTGGGGGTCCGCTAGACTTTCAAATAATGATTCCTTAATTTTAATATTTTTTAAATGCCCGTTTACTATTCTTTATGGCTTTTTTGCTTTGTACATAAGCCAAATAAGTTTTCCTTTTAGCCTTTTAAACTTTACATTTTGCAGTGTGTTTGCATACAGTCGATTTAAAACATTCCCATTTCTATTCGATGTTCTTTTAGAACAATATTCCCACCCTAAGTTTGGTACAACTTGAATTAAATTAATTCAAGTTATGTCACTGCTACCCAGATATTCTTTAACCACTTAAGCCCCGGACCATTTGGTAGCTAAAGGACCAGAGGTGAATTCAGAATTTTGCACTGCGCTGCTTTAACTGTAAATTGTGCGGACATGCAATGTTGTACCCAAACGAAATTTGCGTCCTTTTCTTCCCACAAATAGAGCTTTCTTTTAATGGTATTTGATTGCCTCTGCGATTTTTATTTTTTGCGATATAAATGGAAAAAGACAGAAAATTTTGAAAAAAAATGATATTTTCTACTTTTTGTTATAAGAAAAATCGAATAAACTCAATTTTAGTCATACATTTAGGCCAAAATGTATTCAGCCACATGTCTTTAGTAAAAAAAATGTCAATAAGCGTATATTTATCGGTTTGCGCAAAAGTTATAGCGTTTACAAACTAGGGTACATTTTCTGGAATTTACACAGCTTTTAATTTATGACTGCCTATCTCATTTCTTGAGGTGCTAAAATGACAGGGCAGTACAAACCCCCCCCCAAATGACCCCATTTTAGAAAGTAGACACCCCAAGGAAATTGCTGAGAGGCATGTTGAGCCCATTGAATATTTTTTTTTTGTCCCAAGTGATTGAATAATGACAAAAAAAAAAAAATTACAAAAAGTTGTCACTAAATGATATATTGCTCACACATGCCATGGTTATATGTGGAATTGCACCCCAAAATACATTCTGCTGCTTCTCCTGAGTATGGGGATACCACATGTGTGGGACTTTTTAGGAGCCTAGCCAGGTACGGGACCCCGGAAGCCAAGCACCGCCTTCAGGATTTCTAAGGGCGCAAATTTTTGATTTCACTCCTCACTACCTATCACAGTTTTGAAGGCCATAAAATGCCAAAATAGCACAAACCCCCCCCAAAATGACCCCATTTTAGAAAGTAGACACCCCAAGGAAATTGCTGAGAGGCCTGTTGAGCCCATTGAATATTTTTTTTTTTTGTCCCAAGTGATTGAATAATGACAAAAAAAAAAAAAAAATTACAAAAAGTTGTCACTAAATGATATATTGCTCACACATGCCATGGTTATATGTGGAATTGCACCCCAAAATACATTCTGCTGCTTCTCCTGAGTACGGGGATACCACATGTGTGGGACTTTCTAGGAGCCTAGCCACGTACGGGACCCCGGAAACCAAGCACCGCCTCCAGGATTTCTAAGGGCGCAAATTTTTGATTTCACTCCTCACTACCTATCACAGTTTTGAAGGCCATAAAATGCCAAAATAGCACAAAACCCCCCCAAATGACCCCATTTTGGAAAGTAGACACCCCAAGCTGTTTGCTGAGAGGCATGGTGAGTATTTTACAGCTCTCATTTGTTTTTGAAAATGAAGAAAGAACATTTTTTTTTTTTCTTTTTTTTTTCAATTTTCAAAACTTTGTGACAAAAAGCGAGATCTGCAAAATACTCACAATACCTCTCAGCAAATAGCTTGGGGTGTCTACTTTCCAAAATGGGGTCATTTGGGGGGGTTTTGTGCCATCTGGGCATTCCATGGCCTCCGAAACTGTGATAGGCAGTGAGAAGTGAAATCAAAAATTGACACCCTTAGAAAGCCTGAAGGCGGTGCTTGGTTTTTGGGGTCCCGTACGCGGCTAGGCTCCCAAAAAGTCTCACACATGTGGTATCCCCGTACTCAGGAGAAGCAACAGAATGTATTTTGGGGTGTAATTCCACATATGCCCATGGCACGTTTGAGCAATATATCATTTAGTGACAACTTTGTGCAAAAAAAAAAAAATTATTTTTTCCGCAACTTGTGTCAACATATAAAATATTCCATGGACTCGACATGCCTCTCAGTATATAGCTTGGGGTGTCTACTTTCCAAAATGGGGTCATTTGGGGGGGTTTTGAACTGTTCTGGCATTTTATACACAACATTAGGAAGCTTACATCCACTCTTCTAACCACTTGAAGACAAAGCCCTTTTTGACACTTTTTGTTTACATGAAAACATATTTTTTTTGCAAGAAAATTATGTTGAACCCCCAAACATTATATATATTTTTAAAGCAAAGGCCCTACAAAATAAAATGGTGGGTGTTGCATTTTTTTTTTTCTACACAGTATTTGCGCAGCGATTTTTCAAACGCATTTTTTTGGGAAAAAATACACCTTTTTTAATTTTAATGCACTAAAACACACTATATTGCCCAAATGTTTGATGAAATAAAAAAGATGATCTTAGGCTGAGTACATAGATACCAAACACGACATGCTTTAAAATTTCGCACAAACGAGCATTGGCGACAAACTACATACATTTTTAAAAGCCTTTAAAAGCATTTACAGGTTACCCCGTTAGATTTACAGAGGAGGTCTACTGCTAAAATTACTGCCCTCGATCTGACCTTCGCGGTGATACCTCACATGCATGGTGCAATTGCTGTTTACATATGACGCCAGACCGACGCTTGCGTTCGCCATTGGGCAAGAGCAGGGCAGGACAGGGGTGCTTTTTTTTTTTTTTTTTTTTTTTTATTATTAATTTTGCTTTTTTATTTTATTTTTAAACTGTTGCTTCCATATTTATTTATTTTTATCACTTTTATTGTTATCTCAGGGAATGTAAATATCCCCTATGATAGCAATAGGTAATGACAGGTAGGGCTCTTTCACACGGGGCGGATCCGTGAAGATCCGCCCCGTGAAGCTCCGCTTGCTCAGCGGGGATCGCTGAGCCGACGGATGACTGGGCGGTCCCCGCACACTGTGCAGGGACCGCCCTGTCAGAGCGCCGCTCTCCCCTATGGGGAATCGGATGACGACGGACCGTAGAGTCCGTTGTCATCCGATCCGCTCCGCCGACGGAAGGAAAAATAGGGTTTTCCTCCGTCACACTTTGGCGGAGCGGAGCGGAGCGGAGCGGATGTCAGCGGACATGTCTCCGCTGACATCCGTGCTTCCATAGGGGTGCATGGAGGATCCGTTTCAGGTCCGCCTAAAAAACTGACAGGCGGACCTGAACGGACCTCCGTGTGAAAGGGGCCGTACTCTTTTTTGAAAAAACTGGGGTCTATTGGACCCTAGATCTTTCCTCTGCCCTCAAAGCATCTGACCACACCAAGATCAGTGTGATAAAATGCTTTCCCAATTTCCCAATGGCGCTTTTTATATCCGGGGGGACATTCCCTCCCACTGCTTGTAAAAGCAGTCCAGAGGCTAATTAGCCACTAGGATTGCTTTTACATGAAAGCCGGCCGCTGGCTGAAAAGAATGATACCAAGATGATACCTAAACCCGCAGGCATCATTCTGGTATAAACATTCAAAGTCCAGCAACATACCAGTACGTTGCTGGTCCTTGTTGGACATGTATTGTAATCTTTTTTTTCATGCAGCCTGTTGGCTGAACGAAAAAAAAAGATTGATCGGTGGGTATGCCCACCATTAGAATACCGCCCTTCATCCACCCACTTCTAATGATGGGCATACATGCACCATTTATATATGCCAAAGCATGGGGGCATCTTCTCGCAAAAGTTATGCCGCGTACACATGGTCAGACTTTTCCACGGGCAAGCCTCCGTCGGAATTTCGACCGTATGTACGCGGCATTAGGAGCAAAATCGCTCCTCCGCTCCTGCTGCCCCAATGCTTCGGCATATATGCTTTTTTTTTTTAACTGTGGTGGTGAAATCACCTCCTACAGCACTGGAGTCGCAGGGATCAGGCCTGTCTCTGCGAACGCTGCAGTTATGTGTGTTGTGTTTTGCAAGTGACAGTGATCGATCGATACTGCACTTCGGTGGCCTGGGCTGGACGGAGGGGCAAAACGCAGGTGCTAGCAGGTATCTGGGCTGATCCCACTAACAGTGCGTTTTTGGGAACCCTAAACTGCTGGGGACGCTAGTATAGATCTGATCAGATCAGATATTGAGCTGATCAGATACTATACCACTAAGGGGGGTGTATGCTTCACGTGTGGGTGTTAGCGCTACTGGCACTAACCTGACGCTGCCTGGGGTGTGACGCAGACCCTCTCTGACGCTAAAACCTAACTGATATCACCCGCCGGGCGATCAGGGGGTTAAACCTTTATTGGGTTATATACGGCGGGTGCCCTGACACTATAAAAAGCAAACTAACTAACCAGCGTCACCCGTAACACTTATATGATGATCACTGGTGAAAGGGTTAGCTAGGGGCAATTAGGGGGTTAAAACCTTTATTAGGTAATATATGGGGGTACCTGACGCTATATAAAAACCTGACGGCGAACCTAAAAAAAAATTACTGGCTACCTATCGGCATCACCGACACTAAGACAACGATCATAAAAACGATTGCTTAGCGACAGTGGTGATAGGGGGTGAAAGGGTTACCTGGGGGGCGATCAGGGGGTTAAACCTTTATTAGATAATATATGGGGGTACCTGACGCTATAAAAACCTGCGGCGAACCTAAAAAAAATTACTGGCTACCGATCAGCATCACCGACGCTAAGACATCGATCAGAAAAATGATCGCATAGTGACGGTGGTGCTAGGGGGTGAAAGCGTTACCTGGGGGGTGATCAAGGGGGTTACACCTTTATTAGGTAATATATGGGGGTACCCGACGCTATAAAAACCTGCGGCGAACTTAAAAAAAATTACTGGCTACCGATCAGCATCGCCGACGCTAAGACATCGATCAGAAAAATTATAACTTAGTGACAGTGGTGATAGGGGGTGAAAGGGTTACCTGGGGGGCGATCAAGGGGGTTAAACCTTCATTAGGTAATATATGGGGGTACCCGACGCTATAAAAACCTGCGGCGAACCTAAAAAAAATTACTGGCTACCGATCAGCATCACCGACGCTAAGACATCGATCAGAAAAATGATTGCTTAGTGACGGCGGTGCTAGGGGGTGAAAGGGTTATCTGGGGGGTGATCAGGGGGTTAAACCTTTATTAGGGGGGGTTAGGGGGCTACACTGGACCTAAAACTAAATGTAGTGACACTTTTACAGTCACAAATGTCACTGATTGCAGTGATCACTAAATAAATGGTCACTGCAATCAGTGACACTGTGACTGGGGGCTGGGGGGGGCTGGGGGGTGATCTGGGGGTGTCTGGGGGGGCCTGGGGGGGCGATTTATGTGCCTATGTGTCCTGGTGTCAGTGTGCTGTTTTGTGTACTAACCTGGCATCTTCTCCTGTACGGCGCTCGGTATATGTGAGCGCCCCAGGAGAGATGACATCACTTCCTCCTTCCTGGCAGGCAGGGGAAGCTCTCTCATTCGCCGGGAGCGATCGAGAGGGGGTGGCCGGAATCAAACGGCCGTCCCCTCATGCCGGATCGCTCCCGAAGGTAAAACGACCACCCACTGTAAAGAAGGGGGGTCCGATCGGACCCCCCAACTATACAAAGGCAATCACGTATATGTACGTGATTCTGCCTGTCGGTGCCATTCTGCTGACGTATATTTACAGTGGGCGGTCGTTAAGTGGTTAATGTGAACATTAGTAAAAAGCTCCACATTGTTTGAGAATTTACTAGGTTAGAGATTTCTAGTTGGGGCTTGAATTTTGCACTTGTATTTTCTATATCTTTTTTGTAGTAGATATAGTACCATACCTCCCAACTTTTCAACATTGAGCTGCGGGACACTTGGGGAGCAGGGCTGTTTGAGCGGGGGGGATGTCGCGGGCCTGGTTGTTGCTGCTAAAAAGAAGTTGTTGAGAGGGGTAGGGTACGCCAGAAAATTTTGAAGTTGTTGAGCGGGAATGTATCAATCCATGACGGTTGGGAGGTATGTAGTACTGTAATTGCCCATGGTTGTTTTTTAACATGGGAAATTCCTTATTGCCTGCCATAACCCTTTCTGATCTTCCCCCATTGCCCTCCATTAGTGTCTGAAGGCTTCCTGAAGACGCTAAGCACGGCGAAACCTACGTCAGAGCAGGGGATCTGTCACTTCCGGGTCATGTATCATACCAATCAGGCTTAACCACCTAGAGCAAGATGTAGATCACACGCCATTGCTGGAGGAACAGCCATATCTGCACAAACTGTAAACACCTAGTGTCGGGGTAGGCACACTTACATGTGAGTGCTTTAATTACCTTACTGCTTTTATATTCATAAATAACTCTACTACACTATGAGACTTTTATTCGTGTCTCCTGTGGAGTAATTTTTATACAGCCTAGCTCTTTCCTGAGAGACCCTTGGAGTGGAGTGGTGTCAGCAGTGGAACCAGTCTGGTTTTCCAAATGCGTATTTTGACCATCCTATAAAAAGGGGTCAAACATCTCTTGTGAGTTGCCACCTTCCCATTGAACACTCATGGTGGAAGAACTAGAAGTCACCTATATAGGAGTAGGGATGGGCCAAACATCCCCCGGTTCGGTTCGCATCCAGAACATGCGAACGGACCGAAAGTTCACGCGAACATTCAAACACCGTTAAAGTCTATGGGACTCGAACGTGAGAAATCAAAAGTGCGAATTTTAAATGCTAATATGCAAGTTATTGTCCTAAAAAGGATTTTGGGGACCCGGGTCCTGCACCAGGGGACATGTATCAATGCGAAAAAAAGTTTTAAAAACGTCAGTTTTTTCGGGAGCAGTGATTTTAATGATGCTTAACCTCCCTGGCGGTATTCCCGTGTCTGGCTCGGGGTGGAATTTCAGTACCATCAGTGGTAACCCCGAGCCTGACTCGGGCTGCATCGCAGGATACAGGGAGAGTTACTTACCTTGTTCCCTGGATCCAGTGTGTGCGAGCTGTCTCCTCGCTCGATTCACACACAGTGCCCGAGTGCCGCCAAGCTCCGTTCCCTGCGACGTTGTGGCGCACGGGGGCGGAGATCGGCGCCAAACTCAAAAAAGTAAAAACACAATACACATACAGTATACTGTGATCTTACAGATTACAGTAATGTATAAAAAATTACACATCCCCTTTGTCCCTAGTGGTCTGTCCAGTGCCCTGCATGCACTTTTATATTATAAACACCGTTTTTTCTGCCTGGAATTTGGAGATTGTCCATAGCAACCAAAAAGTGTCCCTTTATGTCAAAAGTGGTTTTAGACCAGCTAGAAAATAGCGATAATAAATTAGAATCACTTGCAGAATTGAGCGATAGCGATTTGTGGGGAAATTCGTCATCAAACACTGAAAGTAATGACAGCGACAATTCTGCAACTGAGCAAATTTCTGTGTTTTTGATTTGATTACATTATTGAATAGTTTTTATTATTATTATATTATTATTTGTTATAATTATTTATAGTTATTTATTATATTATAATTTATGATTTTGTGTTTCAAACTTTATCATAACTGGGATGTCTACTAGACTCTGGTTTGGACAGATTTAAGTGAGTTATTCCTAAGAATTGCAGGCCTACAATATAAAACGCCAAATTTCCATGCAAAATAATTGTACCGCTTTCAGCTTTCAGCACCCAAAATCTGACAGAATCATACCGCCAGGGAGGTTAAAGTGAAAAAATAAAAGTGGGGGCATGGCTTGGCGCGTGATAGAGATGGACGCTTAGTTCCAGAGCTCCGACAGCTTCGCGGCCTTAACCTGTCTTTCTGCAACCGCCTTGCCATGAGCAAGAAAAACTACTATACACCTCGCTCAAGATCCCGGAGGCTTGCAGCAGCTTACCAAGGGCGAAACATCTCTTCAAGAATCCGCCGTCTGCCCGCTGCGGCCTAGAGGGAAGCAAGATGGCGCCGCCACACGCGGAGGAGGAATTCAGCGAAGATTCACAATCAGCGATTGAGGACAACGGTAGGGGAACCCCTCATCCAGATTTACTCCTCACATACGCTGGGATGTCAGGCTTCGCTGCTGACATAAAAGCAACTTTTTCCGCGGCCATTACAGACCTCAAATCCAGCATGCTGGTACTCACAGACAAGATGGCCACTGCCGAGGCTGCACGGAAACACAGAGATGCGGCGATTCACCGGCTAGAGAGGGTGACCTGTTCCCAGACTCAGCACTTTATCGAGATCAACAGACATCTCGAGGATTTGGACAATAGAGGGAGGAGAAATAATATTAGGGTACGGGGATCCCCGAATCAGTAGAAGCAGACCAAATCACTCCTGCTCTGGAAAGAGTTTTCAATAGCCTGCTTGAACGGCCAGAGGACACTGCCATAGAATTTGTGAGAGCGCACAGAGCTCTCAGGCCTCGTACACACGGCCGAGATTCTCGTTGAAAAAAACATGTCGTTTTTTTCGACGAGATTCTTGGACAAGAAACTTGTCCCGGCCGAGTGTACACACGCTCGTTTCAAAGAACCCGCGGTTCTTTGAAAGGAGTGTACGCGGTGACGTCATCGACTACGTCGAGCATGCGCTCGTCACATTCGATGCCGTCGCCGCCATCTTGGTATACCCTACGTATGCCTAGGAAGCTACCGCGCATGCGTCAAATTCATTTCGAACATG
This sequence comes from Rana muscosa, assembly GCA_029206835.1. Taxonomy (NCBI): domain Eukaryota; kingdom Metazoa; phylum Chordata; class Amphibia; order Anura; family Ranidae; genus Rana; species Rana muscosa. Next base: position 1,067,055,923 of record CM055116.1, on the reverse strand, counting down.
CGCGGGCTTCCGGGCGGACAGGTAAGTATACACACACTCACTTTTCTCGTCGAGAAACATGCCGAGGAGAATCTCGACGAGAAAATAGAGAGCAGGTTCTCTATTTTCTCGTTGAGGTTTCTTGACGGTTTTCTCGACGAGAAACCCGCTAGCAGCGTACACATGACCGATTTACTCGGCAAGACCTCTCTGCCAGCAAGTTTCTTGCTGGTTCTTGCCGAGAAAATTGGTCGTGTGTACGAGGCCTCAGAGCCAAAGATCCTGACAATATGCCTCTTAGAGACATAATTTGCAGTCTGAAGAACTTCTCATTAAAGGAAGACATTATGAGGAAAGCCCGCAGGAGTGACCAGATTGTTTTCAACGGTGAGACAATTATGCTGTTCCATGATCTCTCCCAGATTACACTAAAGAACCGCAGGGCTCTAAGACCTCTTCTGGACAGACTGCGGAAGAAGGATATGAGTTACACTTGGCGATTCCCATTTGCCCTATTGGTCAACCACAACGGAAAACAGCACATTTTGCGCACGTCGGATGACCTTCCTGATTTCTGTCAAGTGCTTCAGCTGGGTCATGTGGATCTCCCAGAATGGTACCAGGAATTCACCCTACCTCCTTTGGAAAAGCTCCATTCTGGATCCCCATTGCACTCTCCTGACAAACGCCAAACTAAGAAGATGAAACCCTCCAGATACGGAGGATCGCAGGCTGGGACACCAAACCACAGGCCTCGCATCTCCAGAGGGTGTGAGGATGCTTGAATAAGGCGTCTACATACCGGGTGAACCACCTATAAAAGTAAGTAACTCTAATGTACAGAATCGTCCCACCCTTTGGTTCTACACCATGACTATCGCTGTTATGATAGGGCCTGGTGATGTTGCCCATGTTTAGGGCTTGTTTTGCTGTTACCAAGAGATTCACGACCCTTAAGTGGGTCAGTCTGCGAACTCTATCATCTAAGTACACTTTGGGACTTCCACAGAAGTATATCCCTGTTGCGGCACATGCTGCTCGAGTAACGTGACAAACTGTCATTATCCGGGGTTTTCTACACCTAACCTGCTGCTTGCTACATTCCTGATGGAATTTGCCTACAGGGTTTTATCTTCTGCATAGATGACGGGTTACCCCGATTTACAAACCTTGGACCACTCATACAGACTTACCCTCACCACTTCTACTCAGCTGGAACAAAAACTTGATTCACTCAGTCGTTAACCATATTTTATTTCCACAGGTTTGAGTGTAATTTCTGAAACAAGGTCCCCTGCTTTGAATCTTAGTTGAAACTTGTATTATCACTATTTGGGAGGGGCGACAGACTACTGTACTTAAATTCTGGCTTGTCTGATGTAGACATAATTATAGGATAACTTGAAGGTGACCGGCTATATGCACTCTTCATAATATTGCAGTTTGTAGCAGATATAACGCGCATACTAGAAAGATGTGTTTCTTCCCCATATTCAAGATTGGGTTATTGCCTTGTATTAACCGGTACTTATAGTTCTTTTTCTTTCTTGTTTCCGTTATCAGAAGTTAGTATTTTCTCTTTTATAGTTCAACTAACTGGGGCCATACTGGCCACCAGTGGTGCAGAAAAGACTCATTTTTTTTTATATATGCTTACACAGGCCGCGACCTGTCATAGTTCATACCCTTGGTTTATACGTTTATAGATCATAACGCTAGACTTCACTTGGTCAGGCCAAAGCACACTACCCCCTGGAGTGTCCCCTACAGGGTGCATTGACCCTATAGGGAACACTAATTTTATATACCTTGGGTTCCGCGGAAACCAAGGTGATTACAATACCTCTTGATTATTCTTATTTCCTTTCTTATGTAGCGCTACCCCCCGTTAAGAGAGCTGCTGGTTTGATTTTGGGCCCTGCATACAGCACCGCCAACCCCCCGGCAATCTTACTCGACCCACTCTGGGACAGTTAATCTAGGGTTAAACTTATATCACATTCAATAATATTGTAAGGGGCAATCTCTTTTTCAGTAAGACAACACACTGAGGCGAGAGATTAAATGCAACGGCTTTTACTTTTATATCCAAAGCATAGGTAGAACAGAACACATGCAACTTGCTTACAGAGCCCTGCAGCAATAGATATAGCACACAACAATGGCCCAGCGCGGTAACACACCGCGCGCAGCTATTATAGTGTGCGCGCCCTGTGGCGCACTGAACATTATTCTATCTTCCCCCTAGTCAGGCCTGACATGGAATAAATCTCAGTCTTTTCACTCTATGCTTTCTTCGCATGCAAACTTTCGGTGGTGCACTTGATGAGATAATATTTGTAATCCACAAGTAGGCAGCCTCAAGGAACACTAAACTGGAGACCCTTTAACTCTGTCCTGCTACGGGTCTCCTAATGGAACAACAAATAACGATAGGTGGGCCAAGGCAGTCTATAGGCATAAACACGGTACAGTCTATTGGTTTGAGCAAGTGCTCGCTCACCACTCCGGACGCGATCCTAGTCCGGGACTTCCACCTGCTGTGTCTCCGCACACAGCGTCTGCAACGATCGGGTCCCCGATCTAACTGATGTCCTCACTCGACAAGTCCGGTGCCACCCAGGCTCCGCAGTGGGGTGGAAGGCTCTTTGGAAGTTGCGCAAGGCCCAGGCTTCAGGCCTTGCACTGCAGCAGATCTGCACAGGAAGAAAGTCTTGCTTGCAGCGCGGTGTCCAAAGAGGCCGAGCTCCGCCTCGCCTCCTCCTTAAATAACCCCTCCCATGAGTCTCTGCGGTGGCTACTGCACTCTGAGTGCCGAACGGGGTTCTGGGTAACGTAGTCCCGGGGCCTTAAAGGAGCCCCCGCTACACACTCCCCCCACTTAAACTCTTTGGTCCCCAAAGATAACATAACACTAGATCACAGAACGTAGTACAACATCAATCAAAGTTTCGTATGATGTTGGCAGAGGAAATTCCCACCAAAAACGAGGCGGTGAACTTCCCTGCCCACAGGTCACACTATCATCAGTGTCCTGCCTAACTGTGCCAGAGAGTGAGTTAGGGTTGCCCCCCACTAAATGAACAGTGGGAGGATCAGGGTCTCCCACACTCCTCCTAGCAGTGACCACAGTGTCCTCCGCACTCTGCCCCATCTGTGGGTAAGTTAATCTTCTGGGGGGGTTTCATGGCTCTTCGCTTCCTCTGTCCCCTTGGGCTTTCTGTTAGAACGGGCTCTTCCTCTGGAACTGACCTAGGGATTTCCTCTGGTTCAGGAGCACTGGACTCTGGAGCAGGGAGGTACAGAGACTCCCTTGGATCTTCCTCAGGGAGTAAGTCACAGGCACTCTCCCAAGAATCTGACCAAGGACTGGACGGAATGAACTCAGTAGCTTCTGCATTCAGCGTCTGATCTATGGTGTCTTCTTCAGGTGGAAGATCAATAGCAGAGGTTCCTGGGGCCTGTGAAGGCCAAAGCCAGTCGAGTTCTTCTCCCTCATCTTCACTTATCTCTGAGGCCTCTGTATCCCCAATCTGAGGGGTCTGGGACCGAGTGTTCGGTCTGGGAGTATCCAGGATGGAAGTTGGCTCAGGGGAATTCGTCACAGGGGGTATCCGAACTGCCTCCGCTAGTGGGAGTAGGTGGTTCCGATGCCAGGTCTTCAAAGGTCCCACCTTCCCTTCTGGTTTAAGTCTGTAAACGGGCAGGCCCGGTAGCCTTTTGGAAAAAACATAAGGTTCAGGTCTCCATCTGTCTGCAAGCTTGTGTTTTCCAGGGACCCCCAAGTTCCGTAGCAACACTCTGTCTCCTGGTTGCAAATCCTGAATCCTAAGTTTCAGGTCAAAATTCTTCTTGTTGCGGGCCCCCCTTTGCTCCGAGGCCACCTGGGCCTGTTCATAGGCCAATTTCAAATTGCATCTGAGTCTATCGACATATCCCTTGTGGGAAGCAGCAGAACAATGTCCATGGAAGTGCCAAAGGACAGATCTATGGGTAGTCTTGCTTCTCTCCCGAACATAAGTCGTTAGGGTGAGTACCCTGTAGCGTCACTGGTGGTGCTGTTGTATGCATGCACAACTGCCGATATGTGGTTGCTCCAATGCTGCTTCTTTTCACTGCTTAGCGTCCCCAGCATGTGAAACAGGGTTCGGTTGAACCTCTCCGGCTGAGCATCACCTTGTGGATGATAGGGGGTAGTTCTTGTCTTCTTGATCCCCAAAGAATCCAGGAGTTTCCGGATCAATCGACTTTCAAAATCCCTTCCCTGATCTGAATAGAGCCGTTGTGGTAGTCCATAGTGTACAAAGTATTTCTCCATCAGTACTTTGGCCACGGTCGAAGCCTTCTGGTCCTTGGTTGGAAAGGCCTGGGCATACCGCGTGAAATGGTCGGTTACTACCAGAACATTTCCTAGTCCACTCAGGTCGGGTTCGAGGCAGAGAAAATCAATGCATACCAGATCAAGTGGGCTTTGACTTTGCAGATGGCCCATTGGGGCAGCTTGATGAGGTAAAGTCTTTCTCTGGATGCATCGTGCACATGAGTGGCAGTATTCTTCAACTTCAGCCCTCATGCAGGGCCAATAGAAACGGTCCCTAACGAGTTGAAAGGTCCTTTCCGCCCCTAGGTGGCCATGGTTGTCGTGCAGAGCAACCAGGACTGTCTCTCGGTGCTTCTCAGGCAAGAACAATTGCCATTTGTCTTCTAGGTCATCAGAGGGGCCCCTTCGGTAGACCACTCCCTGATGCACCTGCAACCTGTCCCACTCCTTCCTCAATAGGTGAGCCTCCTTTGAAGGGTGGCGTAAGAGTCTATTCGGATCCTGACTCTCTAGGGCCTCCAAGACCAATCTCCCCATGGGGTCTTCCAATTGGTCAGATCTCAACTCTTTTTTTGACAATTTTGGCAAGTTATCTTCCCCCAGTTGGGTTATTCCACAGTATTGCTTGGGGAACTCCTACTATGGTAACCCCTATCTCTTCTGCTCTTGAGCCGCCACTGGCTTGGAGTTCAGCCCCTTGACAGAGGGCCCGCACCCCGTCGGGTGCTACTTGGGTCCAGTCTTCTGTACTGCAAGTGGGGACGTGAGATCTTCTAGACAAAGCGTCTGCATCTTGGTTTCCAGCCCCAGGTCTGTACTTCAGGCCGAAATTGAAAGTAGACAGCGCCGCCAGCCATCTATGTCCTGTGGCATCCAACTTTGCTGTGGTGAAAAGATAGGTGAGGGGGCTGTTGTCGGTTTTCACTGTGAATTCCGCCCCATACAAATAGTCTCTGAGTTTGTCAACTACCGCCCACTTAAGGGCCAGGAACTCCAACTTATGGGTGGGGTAGTTCTTCTCGGAGGGAGTCAGACTTCTGCTCACATACGCAACAGGCCTCAGTTGCTCTTCATGCTCCTGGTACAGCACTCCTCCCAAACCATCATGACTGGCATCTACATGAAGTTCATAAGGCTTCTTAGGGTCTGCGTAGACCAGGACAGGGGCAGTGGTTAATGTCTTCTTCAACATCTGGAAGGCATTCTCACACTTCTCGTTCCACTGATCCTTGACTGACTCCCCTGGCTTTCTGGGGCCTGCGTTGTCCTCTTCCCCCTCTGTCTTAAGCAGCTCATTTAGAGGCCTGGCTATCCGAGCAAACCCCTCCACAAACCTCCTGTAATAGGAACAGAACCCCAGAAAGGATCTGAGCTCTGTCACAGTGGTGGGCCTGAGCCAGGAGGTGACTGCCTCCAATTTTTCGGGGTCTGTGGCTACCCAATCTTCAGACACTATGTGCCCCAGATAGTTGACTGATGACTGATAGAATTGGCATTTTTCAGGTGAGAGCTTGAGTCCTTCCTCACTCAGTCTCTTCAAAACTTTCTCCAGCCTCTCTTCATGCTCTTCCAAGGTTCTTCCGAAGACAATGATGTCATCCAAGTATACGAGGACTTCGATGAGGTTCATATCTCCCACAGTCTTCTCCCTGAGACGTTGGAAGGTGGCTGGAGCTCCAGACAGACCTTGAGGCATCCGGTCGAATTCAAAGAACCCTACCGGGGTTATGAAAGCCGTCCATAACACTGAACCACTTGGCTCCAGACAAGCTCTGCAGGGCATCCTCTATCCTCGGAGTGGTATACTGGTCCGGTATGGTTCTTCTATTGAGGGTCCTATAGTCTATGCACAGCCTCAGTGACCCATTCTTCTTCCGGACCACCACTATAGAAGAGGCATAGGGACTTCTAGATTCTCGAATCACCCCTGTTCGCTTGAGCTCGGCGAGCTGCACCCTCCAGTCTTCGAGGTCTGCTAACGGAACCCGCCTAACCCTCTCTCTGAAGGGCTTGTCTTCCTGGAGGCGGATTCGATGGGTGGCACTCCTAGCACACCCTACATCGAATTCATCTTGGGAAAAGATGACTATCAGTTGGAGCTGCGACTCCATTACTGCTTCTTCATATTTCTTTCAATAAACTTGATGTTAAAAAAAATAAAAGTGAAATATTCCTTTAAATATCGTACCTGGGGGTGTCTATAGTATGCCTGTTAAGTGGCGCGTATTTCCCTTGTCTAGAACAGTCCCTGCACAAAATGACATTTCTAAATGAATAAAAGTCATTTAAAATTGCTTGCGGCTTTAATGTAATGTCGGGTCCCGGCAATATGGATGAAAATCATTGAGAAAAACGGCTTGGGTACCCCCCCCCCAGCCCATTACCAGGCCCTTTGGGTCTTGTATGGATATTAAGGGGAACCCCGCACCCAATTTAAAAAAAGAAAAGGCGTGGGGTCCCCAGGCCCTATATACTCTGAACAGCAGTATACAGGCGGTGCAAACAAGACAGGGACTCTAGGTTTGTTGTTAAGTAGAATCTGTTTGTAATTTTGAACAGGTACATTTTGTAAGTGTAGCTCCAGCCAAAAAATCTATTTTAAAGCTTTTTGGATAACATAGGGAAGGGTTATCACCTCTGTAACATTTGTTTTGCTGTCTGTGCCCCTGTTCAGAAGATTTCACCTCACTTTCTGTCCCAATGACAATTGGATTTTGAAAATTTGGGGTTATTAGGGAAACAAGGATTGGTGATAAAGCATCAGTGGAGAGGAGACACCTTTTCCCCATATTAACTCTTACAGGAGAGAATTTCCCTTCCTAGGGGTAGATTTCCTCTCACTTCCTGTTGTCTCCCTCCGTTTGTAAGTAGGAGTCGTTTGTAAGTTGGATGTTGGCTGCACCAGCACTGTTGGCTGTAGACACAGAGCCTGCTTGCCCTCTTTTAGTGGCCTGTGAGTGTCTGCCTTTCCTTGGTGGCCTTCCAGACATGCTGTAAAATTGTTCTAGCAAAACACCGCCTGAAGTTTACTAGAAAAATTACACCAGGAATGGCCTGCAGTCAGGTATAGGCTTTGGTAGACTAGAATGCAGTGGATATATATGTAGGAGACTGTATATATATTTTATGCACTGCAGATCACTGAATCACCTGCCTGGCCTGCCTGCCTGAAAGTGTCTTTGAATACGTACACCAGGAATGGCCTATAGTCTGGTATAGGCTTGGCTAGACTAGAATGCAGTGGATATATGTAGGAGACAGTATATATTTTATGCACTGCTGATCACTGAATCACCTGCCTGGCCTGCCTGTCTGAAAGTGTATTTTAATATGGACACCAGGAATGACCTGCAGGCAGGTATAGGCTTGGCTATACTATAATGCAGTGGGTATAAATTTAGGAGACAGTATATATTTTATGCACTGCAGATCACTGAATCACCGGCCTGCCTGAAAGTGTATTTTAGAAACAGTACACCAGGAATAGGGATGAGCTTCGAGTTTGAGTCGAACTCATGTTTGACTCGAACATTGCCTGTTCACCTGTTCGCGGCAAATTCGAAAAGTCTATGGGAGAAATCTAAAGTGCTAATTATAAAGCCTAATATGCAAGTTATTGTCCTAAAAAGTGTTTGGGGACCCGGGTCCTGCCCCAGGGGACATGTATCAATGCAATTTTTTTTTTTTTAAAACGGCCGTTTTTTCGGGAGCAGTGATTTTAATAATGCTTAAAGTGAAACAATAAAAGTGAAATATTCCTTTAAATTTTGTACCTGGGGGGTGTGTATGATATGCATGTAAAGTGGTGCATGTTTCCCGTGCTTAGAACTGTCCCTGCACAAAGTGTCATTTTTGAAGGAAAAAAAGTCATTTAAAACTCACTCGCGGCTATTAATGAATTGTCGGCTCCCGGCAATACATACAAAAGTCATTGATAAAAAGAAAAAAAAAAGCGTGGGGGTTCCCCCAAATTCAATTACCAGGCCCTTTAGGTCTGGAATGGATATTAAGGGGAACCCCGCCGCAAATTTTAAAAAAAAATGGCGTGGGGTTCCCCCTAAATATCCATACCAGGCCCTTCAGATCTGGCATGGATTTTAACCACTTAAGCCCCGGACCATTTGGTAGCTAAAGGACCAGAGGTGAATTTAGAATTTTGCACTGCGCTGCTTTAACTGTAAATTGTGCGGACATGCAATGTTGTACCCAAACGAAATTTGCGTCCTTTTCTTCCCACAAATAGAGCTTTCTTTTAATGGTATTTGATTGCCTCTGCGATTTTTATTTTTTGCGATATAAACGGAAAAAGACCGAAAATTTTGAAAAAAAATGATATTTTCTACTTTTTGTTATAAGAAAAATCGAATAAACTCAATTGTAGTCATACATTTAGGCCAAAATGTATTCAGCCACATGTTTTTAGTAAAAAAAATATCAATAAGCGTATATTTATTGGTTTGCGCAAAAGTTATAGAGTTTACAAACTAGGGTACATTTTCTGAAATTTACACAGCTTTAAATTTATGACTGCCTATCTCATTTCTTGAGGTGCTAAAATGACAGGGCAGTACAAAACCCCCCCCAAATGACCCCATTTTGGAAAGTAGACACCCCAAGGAAATTGCTGAGAGGCATGTTGAGCCCATTGAATTTTTTTTTTTGTCCCAAGTGATTGAATAATGACAAAAAAAAAAAAAATTACAAAAAGTTGTCACTAAATGATATATTGCTCACACATGCCATGGTTATATGTGGAATTTCACCCCAAAATACATTTTGCTGCTTCTCCTGAGTACGGGGATACCACATGTGTGGGACTTTTTGGGAGCCTAGCCGCGTACGGGACCCCGGAAACCAAGCACCGCCTTCAGGATTTCTAAGGGCGCAAATTTTTGATTTCACTCCTCACTACCTATCACAGTTTCGAAGGCCATAAAATGCCAAAATAGCACAAAACCCCCCCAAATGACCCCATTTTAGAAAGTAGACACCCCAAGGAAATTGCTGAGAGGCCTGTTGAGCCCATTGAATATATTTTTTTTTGTCCCAAGTGATTGAATAATGATAAAAAAAAAAAAAAATACAAAAAGTTGTCACTAAATGATATATTGCTCACACATGCCATGGTTATATGTGGAATTACACCCCAAAATACATTTTTCTGCTTCTCCTGAGTACGGGGATACCACATGTGTGGGACTTTTTAGGAGCCTAGCCGCGTACGGGACCCCAAAAACCAAGCACCGCCTTCAGGATTTCTAGGCACAAATTTTTGATTTCACTCCTCACTACCTATCACAGTTTTGAAGGCCATAAAATGCCAAAATCGCACAAAACCCCCCCAAATGACCCCATTTTGGAATATAGACACCCCAAGCTTTTTGCTGAGAGGAATGGCGAGTATTTTACAGCTCTCATTTGTTTTTGAAAATGAAGAAAGAAAATATATATATATTTTTTTTTTTTCAATTTCCAAAACTTTGTGACAAAAAGCGAGATCTGCAAAATACTCACAATACCTCTCAGCAAATAGCTGGGGGGGTCTACTTTCCAAAATGGGGTCATTTGGGGGGGTTTTGTGCTATCTGGGCATTCCATGGCCTCCGAAACTGTGATAGGCAGTGAGAAGTGAAATCAAAAATTTACACCCTTAGAAAGCCTGAAGGCGGTGCTTGGTTTTTGGGGTCCCGTACGTGGCTAGGCTCCCAAAAAGTCTCACACATGTGGTATCCCCGTACTCAGGAGAAGCAACAGAATGTATTTTGGGGTGTAATTCCACATATGCCCATGGCATGTTTGAGCAATGTATCATTTAGTGACAACTTTGTGCAAAAAAAAAAAAAAAAAATTGTCGTTTTTCCGCAACTTGTGTCAACATATAAAATATTCCATGGACTCGACATGCCTCTCAGTATATAGCTTGGGGTGTCTACTTTCCAAAATGGGGTCATTTGGGGGGGTTTTGAACTGTTCTGGCATTTTATACACAACATTAGGAAGCTTACATCCACTCTTCTAACCACTTGAAGACAAAGCCCTTTTTGACACTTTTTGTTTACATGAAAACATTTTTTTTTGCAAGAAAATTATGTTGAACCCCCAAACATTATATATATTTTTAAAGCAAAGGCCCTACAGATTAAAATGGTGGGTGTTGCATTTTTTTTTCTACAGAGTATTTCCGCAGCGATTTTTCAAACGCATTTTTTGGGTTAAAAAATACACTTTTTTTAATTTGAATGCACTAAAACACACTATATTGCCCAAATGTTTGATGAAATAAAAAAGATGATCTTAGGCCGAGTACATAGATACCAAACACGACATGCTTTAAAATTTCGCACAAACGCGCATTGGCGACAAACTACATACATTTTTAAAAGCCTTTAAAAGCCTCAGTAGATTTACAGAGGAGGTCTACTGCTAAAATGATTGCCCTCGATCTGACCTTCGCGGTGATACCTCACATGCATGGTGCAATTGCTGTTTACATATGACTCCAGACCGACGCTTGCGTTCGCCATTGGGCAAGAGCAGGGCAGGACAGGGGTGCTTTTTTTTTTTTTTTTTATTATTAATTTTGCTTTTTTATTTTATTTTTAAATTGTTCCTTCCAAGTATTTTTTTTTTTTTTTATCATTTTTATTGTTATCTCAGGGAATGTAAATATCCCCTGTGATAGCAATAGGTAGTGACAGGTACTCTTTTTTTGAAAAAACTGGGGTCTTCTAGACCCTAGATTTTTCCTCTGCCCTCAAAGCATCTGACCACACCAAGATCGGTGTGATAAAATGCTTTCCCAATTTCCCAATGGCGCTTTTTATATCCGGGGGGGGCATTCCCTCCCACTGCTTGTAAAAGCAGTCCAGAGGCTAATTAGCCACTAGGATTGCTTTTACATGAAAGCCGGCCGCAGGCTGAAAAGAATGATACCAAGATGATACCTAAACCCGCAGGCATCATTCTGGTATAAACATTCAAAGTCCAGCAACATACCAGTACGTTGCTGGTCCTTGTTGGACATGTATTGTAATCTTTTTTTTTCATGCAGCCAGTTGGCTGAACGAAAAAAGAGATTGATCGGTGGGTATGCCCACCATTAGAATACCGCCCTTCATCCACCCACTTCCAATGATGGGCATACACGCACCATTTATATATGCCGAAGCATGGGGGCATCCTCCCGCAAAAAAGTTATGCCGCACACACATGGTCGGACTTTTCCACGGGCAAGCCTCCGTCGGAATTTCGACCGTATGTACGTGGCATTAGGAGCAAAATCGCTCCTCCGCCCCTGCTGCCCCAATGCTTCGGCATATTTGCTTTTTTTTTTTAACTGTGGTGGTGAAATCACCTCCTACAGCACTGGAGTCGCAGGGATCAGGCCTGTCTCTGCGAACGCTGCAGTTATGTGTGTTTTTGTTTTGTAAGTGACAGTGATCGATCGATACTGCACTTGGGTGGCCTGGGCTGGACGGAGGGGCAAAACGCAGGTGCTAGCAGGTATCTGGGCTGATCCCGCTAACACTGCATTTTTGGGAACCCTAAACTGCTGGGGACGCTAGTATAGATCTGATCAGATCAGATATTGATCTGTTCAGATACTATACCACTAAGGGGGGTGTATGCTTCACGCGTGGGTGTTAGCATTACTGGCACTAACCTGACGCTGCCTGGGGTGTGACTCAGACCCTCTCTGACGCTAAAACCTTATTGATATCACCTGCCGGGCGATCAGGGGGTTAAACCTTTATTGGGTTATATACACGGCGGGTGCCCTGACACTATAAAAAGCAAACTAACTAACCAGCGTCACCCGTAACACTTATATGGTGATCACTGGTGAAAGGGTTAACTAGGGGCAATCAGGGGGTTAAAACCTTTATTAGATAATATATGGGGGTACCTGACGCTATAAAAACCTGCGGCGAACCTAAAAAAAATTACCAGCTACCGATCTGCATCACCGACACTAAGACAGCGTTTAGAAAAACGATCGCTTAGCGACAGTGGTGATGGGGGTGAAAGGGTTACCTGGGGGGCGATCAAGGGGGTTAAACCTTTATTAGATAATATATTGGGGTACCTGACGCTATAAAAACATGCGGCGAACCTAAAAAAATTACTGGCTACCGATCTGCATCACCGACACTAAGACAGCGTTTAGAAAAACGATCGCTTAGCGACAGTGGTGATAGGGGGTGAAAGGGTTACCTGGGGGGCGATCAAGGGGGTTAAACCTTTATTAGATAATATATTGGGGTACCTGACGCTATAAAAACCTGCGGCGAACCTAAAAAAAATTACCAGCTACCGATCTGCATCACCGACACTAAGACAGCGTTTAGAAAAACGATCGCTTAGCGACAGTGGTGATGGGGGTGAAAGGGTTACCTGGGGGGCGATCAAGGGGGTTAAACCTTTATTAGATAATATATTGGGGTACCTGACGCTATAAAAACATGCGGCGAACCTAAAAAAAATTACTGGCTACCGATCTGCATCACCGACACTAAGACAGCGTTTAGAAAAACAATTGCTTAGCGACAGTGGTGATAGGGGGTGAAAGGGTTACCTGGGGGGCGATCAAGGGGGTTAAACCTTTATTAGATAATATATTGGGGTACCTGACGCTATAAAAACCTGCGGCGAACCTAAAAAAAATTACCGGCTACCGATCTGCATCACAGACACTAAGACAGCGTTTAGAAAAATGATCGCTTAGTGACAGTGGTGATAGGGGGTGAAAGGGTTACCTGGGGGGCGATCAAGGGGGTTAAACCTTTATTAGATAATATATTGGGGTACCTGACGCTATAAAAACATGCGGCGAACCTAAAAAAATTACTGGCTGCCGATCGGCATCACTGACGCTAAGACAGCGATCAGAAAAATGATCGCTTAGCGACAGTGGTGATAGGCGGTGAAAGGGTTATCTGGGGGGTGATCAGGGGGTTAAACCTTTATTAGGGGGGGTTAGGGGGCTACACTGGACCTAAGACTAAACTTTGGTGACACTTTTACAGTCACAAATGTCACTGATTGCAGTGATCACTAAATAAATGGTCACTGCAATCAGTGACACTGTGACTGGGGGCTGGGGGGGTGATCTGGGGGGTGATCTGGGGTGTCTGGGGGGGGCCTGGGGGGCGATTTATGTCCCTATGTGTCCTGGTGTCAGTGTAGTGTTGTGTGCACTGACCTGATGTCTTCTCTTGTACGGCGCTCGGTATATGTGAGCGCCGCACCAGAGATGACATCACTTCCTCCTGCTCCCTCTGTCTGACACAGACAGAGGGGGCATTTCCATTTGCCGGGAGCGATCGCAAGGGGGTGGCCAGAAATGAATGGCTGCCCCCTCATCCCGGAATGCTCCCGGACACTTAGCCACCGCTCACTGTATAGGAGGGGGGTCCGATTGGACCCCCCAACTATACAAAGGCAATCACGTACACTCTACGTGATTGTGCCTGTCGGTGCCATTCTGCCAACGTATATATACAGTGAGCGGTCGTTAAGTGGTTAAGGGGAACTCCACCCCAAATTTTTTTTTTAAATGGCGTGGAGTCCCCCCAAAAATCCATACCAGACCCTTATCCAAGCACGCAACCTGGCCGGCCGCAGGGGAAGAGGGGGGGACGAGAGAGCGGCCCCCCTCCCTCCTGAACCGTACCAGGCCACATGCCCTCAACATGGGGAGGATGTCCCCATGTTGATGGGGACAAGGGCCTCATCCCCACAACCTTTGCCCGGTGGTTGTGGGGGTCTGCGGGCGGGGGGCTTATCGGAATCTGGAAGACCGCTTTAACAAAGGGGACCCCCAGATCCCGCCCCCCCCCTATGTGAATTGGTAAGGGGTACATTGTACCCCTACCATTTCACAAAGAAAGCGTAAAAAAATGTAAAAAAAACCACACAAACACCTTGAAAAAGTCCTTTATTAAAAAAAAAAACATTCCAGCGATGAAATCCAGTGTCCCGCGGCGATCCCGATGTCCAGCGTCGTCCGTCATTGGTTTTGCCTGAGCGGACCTGATGGGGAACTTCCTCCTCAGTGTTTTAAATGTATAGACCCGCCCCATCTAAAGTTCCCCATCAGGTCCGCTCAGCGGACCAGATGCGGAACATGAGAAGGGGCGGGTCTATACATGTATTACCAAAGTGAGAGAAGTTCCCCATCAGGTCCACTCTCTCGGTATGTCGGACCCCGCCTACATCATTGGCCTGAGCGGGGAACTTCCTTCACTGTGTAAATTTAAATTACACAGTGAAGGAAGTTCCCCGCTCAAGCCAATGACGTAGGCGGGTCCGACATACCGAGGGGGCGGACCTGATGGGGAACTTCTCTCACTTTGGTAATACATGTATAGACCCGCCCCTTCTCATGTTCCGCATCTGGTCCGCTGAGCGGACCTGATGGGGAACTTTAGAAGGGGCGGGTCTATACATTTAAAACACTGAGGAGGAAGTTCCCCATCAGGTCCGCTCAGGCAAAACCAATGACGGACGGCGCTGGACATCGGGATCGCCACGGGACACTGGATTTCATAGCTGCATAGCTGGAATGTTTTTTTGTTTGTTTTTTAATAAAGGACTTTTTCAAGGTGTTTGTGTGTTTTTTTTTAAAAAAAATTACGCTTTCTTCGTGAAATGGTAGGGATACAATGTACCCCTTACCAATTCACATAGGGGGGCGGGATCTGGGGGTCCCCTTTGTTAAAGGGGTCTTCCAGATTCCGATAAGCCCCCCGCCCACAGACCCCCACAACCACCGGGCAAGGGTTGTGGGGATGAGGCCCTTGTCCCCATCAACATGGGGACATCCTCCCCATGTTGAGGGCATGTGGCCTGGTACGGTTCAGGAGGGAGGGGGGGCGCTCTCTCGTCCCCCCCTCTTCCCCTGCGGCCGGCCAGGTTACGTGCTCGGATAAGGGTCTGGTATGGATTTTTGGGGGGACTCCACGCCATTTTTTAAAAAATTTGGGGTGGAGTTCCCCTTAAAATCCATGCCAGATCTGAAGGGCCTGGTATGGATATTTGGGGGAACCCCACGCCATTTTTTTTTAAATTTTCGGCGGGGTTCCCCTTAATATCCATTCCAGACCTGAAGGGCCTGGTAATTGAATTCTGGGGGACCCCCACGCTTTTTTTTTTTTTTTTTATCAATGACTTTTGTATGTATTGCCGGGAGCCGACAATTCATTATAGCCGCGAGTGAGTTTTAAATGACTTTTTTTCCTTCAAAAATGAATTTTTTTGCAGGGACAGTTCCAAGCACGGGAAACATGCGCCACTTTACATGCATATAATACACACCCCCTAGGTACTAAATTTAAAGGAATATTTCACTTTTATTGTTTCACTTTAAGCATTATTAAAATCACCGCTCCCGAAAAAACTGCCATTTTTAAAACTTCTTTTTGCATTGATACATGTCCCCTGGGGCAGGACCCGGGTCCCCAAACACTTTTTAGGACAATAACTTGCATATAAGCCTTTATAATTAGCACTTTAGATTTTGAATGTTCGAGTCCATTGTATTCAATAGGGTTCTAAAGTTCACATGAACATTTTGTCTGTTCGCAGGTTCTGGTGCGAACCGAACAGGGGGGTGTTCGGCTCATCCCTGACCAGGAACGGTCTGTAGTGAGATCTAGCTGCACAGGATACAGAGTATATATATATTTTAGGGATTAGCTCGGTGTTTGAGCCTGTTCGCCTGTTCGCCGAAACCAGAACTTTGTGGGCCGTTCGCGCCAAATTAGTGTGATGCGAACGGCCCACAATGCACTGCGCCATCGCACTGCATTGCCGGCGCTGTGATTGGCCAAGCATGCACTATGACCCCGCATGCTTGGCCAATCACAGCGCCGGCAGCGAGGAGAGCCATAATTGGCCACAGGCAAGATGCCTGTGGCCAATTATAGCTCAGGGGGTTTAGTACATGCCCCACACTATATAAGCCCGCCAGCGCAGCGGCCTTGTGTAGTGTGTTCCGGTGTGCAGGGAAAGAGCTAGATAGGCAGGGACAGTGTGTTCTACAGTGTGTTCTTTTCTCAAGCATCTGCAGGAGTTAGTGGGTGTTGTGTGCCTCCAGCACAGTATACACCTGTATCTACCCTTTATTGCTGTTCTCTAAGCTAGATAGGCAGGGACAGTGTGTTCTTTTCTCAGGCATCTGCAGGAGGTAGTGGGTGTTGTGTGCCTCCAGCACAGTATACACCTGTATCTACCCTTTATTGCTGTTCTCTAAGCTAGATAGGCAGGGACAGTGTGTTCTGTTCTCAGGCATCTGCAGGAGTTTTTTTTTTTTTTTTATTATAATCAAAAAAATATATATTTTGTCATAAGCTTCAACATTTCCATTCAGCATTGTACATTTATATAAGACACAACATTGCAAGAAGGAACTAGGTACAAAATTGTCCTATCGAAAAAATGTATCAGTTATATTATCTATCCCCCCGCCCCCAAGGGAAAGGAAAAAAAAAAAGAATACATGAAGATAAGACAATTCCCTCCCCCCCTCCACTCCCCCTCTCCCCCCCATCCCCGGGTGCGGTGGATTAAGTCTGCTCTGTCCCCACTCACTTCATTCCTTCTACTTAAGTCACATGTTCTCCTACTGTGTTCTTATTTATCACTTATCCCGTACCCCCTCCTACTTCCAAAGAGGCCTCTAATGGCCATAGTGCCTATTTTTTTTGTGTGAGAAAAAAAAAAAAGAGAAGGAAGAAGAGAAGGCAGGAAGAGAGAAAAGAGAAAAGAAAAACATATATACACATATACATACACACACACACATACACATACACATACATTCCTCTTTTTTTTTATTTGTGCCTCGTGATTAGGTGTTGATTACCCATACTTGTGTATAGCGGCCTCCATGGCCTTATTCCCACCTTGAATAAAAACAAACTTTAAGAAAAAAAAAATTAAAAAGGGAAAGGGAATAGGGGAGTGGTCTCCTCTCCTACTTCCATGTGTTTATTTATTAATTCCCCTCTACCAGGCCCTCTTAAGAGGCCACTAATGCCCCTGGTGTTTGAAAATAAGTGATTATACCTTGTGATCTCTTACCCGTGTTTCCATTCAAGCTATCCTCCTGACCTATTCTTCCCTCCAACTTTAAACCCGTATTTCCCATAGGAAAAATAAAAAATTGTGATACCTCACCGTGGTCATATACAAACTCTATCTTAATACTACTTAAAATCCCTCTTCCCCTGTGTGTGCCCTACTCCTTACCCCCCACCCCCCTCCCATCCCTCCCCTCTTTATTTCAACATGGCTCAACTACTTCTTTCTCTCCTAGTTAGGGGCAGACATCTCACTCCACACTATCAAAATCTGTCAGGGAGGTCAAGGAGGGGAAGAGGGAGGGGAGAAAAGAAAAGAAGAGAAAAAAAAAAACCTTAAAAAGTCTTGGTCCGGGTTCATAGTTCGGTACTTTATACTTCTATGGCTAGCCCATAAGCAACTTTACTGGGGGTCCCTATGGGTCTGCCATGCCCCTTGCTTTCCCCCTCCTTGTCTCCTATCCTCAGCCTATTTCAGGGGCCAACTGTATCCAGCCCACCCAAGTCTTCTCAAATTCCCCTTTTCTGTCCTTCACTACGTGAGTCCACCTTTCGGCTTCCTTTATCCGATTGACCTCCTTTTTCCAGTCATCTAGTGTTGGACAGGTGGCCTGTTTCCAAAATCTGGGGATCAGTAATTTAGCTGCGTTCAATAGGTGCGGTGTAATACTCTTCCTGTAAGCTTTAATGGGGTCAGGTGTTCCGTGGAATAGGAAGCATAGGGGTGTAAACTCCATAGATCTGCAGGAGTTAGTGGGTGTTGTGTGCCCCAGCACAGTAAACACCTGTATCTACACTTTATTGCTGTTCTCTAATACAGGCATCTGCAGGAGTTAGTGGGTGTTGTGTGCCTCAGCACAGTATACACCTGTATCTACACTTTATTGCTGTTCTCTAATACAGGCATCTGCAGGAGTTAGTGGTTGTTGTGTGCCCCAGCACAGTATACACCTGTATATACCCGTTATTGCTGTTCTCTAATACAGGCATCTGCAGGAGTTAGTGGGTGTTGTGTGCCCCAGCACAGTATACACCTGTATCTACACTTTATTGTTGTTCTCTAATACAGGCATCTGCAGGAGTTAGTGAGTGTTGTGTGCCCCAGCACAGTAAACACCTGTATCTACACTTTATTTCTGTTCTCTAATACAGGCATCTGCAGGAGTTAGTGGGTGTTGTGTGCCTCAGCACAGTATACACCTGTATCTACACTTTATTGCTGTTCTCTAATACAGGCATCTGCAGGAATTAGTGGGTGTTGTGTGCCCCAGCACAGTATACACCTGTATATACCCGTTATTGCTGTTCTCTAATACAGGCATCTGCAGGAGTTAGTGGGTGTTGTGTGCCCCAGCACAGTATACACCTGTATCTACACTTTATTGCTGTTATCTAATACAGGCATCTGCAGGAGTTAGTGAGCGTTGTGTGCCCCAGCACAGTAAACACCTGTATCTACACTTTATTGCTGTTCTCTAATACAGGCATCTGCAGGAGTTAGTGGGTGTTGTGTGCCTCAGCACAGTATACACCTGTATCTACACCTTATTGCTGTTCTCTAATACAGGCATCTGCAGGAGTTAGTGGGTGTTGTGTGCCCCAGCACAGTATACACCTGTATATACCCGTTATTGCTGTTCTCTAATACAGGCATCTGCAGGAGTTAGTGGGTGTTGTGTGCCCCAGCAGAGTATACACCTGTATCTACACTTTATTGCTGTTCTCTAATACAGGCATCTGCAGGAGTTATTGGGTGTTGTGTGCCCCAGCACAGTATACACCTGTATCTACACTTTATTGCTGTTTTCTAATACAGGCATCTGCAGGAGTTAGTGGGTGTTGTGTGCCCCAGCACAGTATACACCTGTATATACCCGTTATTGCTGTTCTCTAATACAGGCATCTGCAGGAGTTAGTGGGTGTTGTGTGCACCAGCACAGTATACACCTGTATCTACACTTTATTGCTGTTCTCTAATACAGGCATCTGCAGGAGTTAGTGGGTGTTGTGTGCCCCAGCACAGTATACACCTGTATATACTCGTTTTTGCTGTTCTCTAATACAGGTATCTGCAGGAGTTAGTGGGTGTTGTGTGCCCCAGCACAGTATACACAAGTATCTAAAGTTTATTGCTGTTCTCTAATACAGGCATCTGCAGGAGTTAGTGGGTGTTTTGTGCCCCAGCACAGTATACAACTGTATCTACACTTTATTGCTGTTCTCTAATACAGGCATCTGCAGGAGATAGTGGGTGTTGTGTGCCCTAGCACAGTATACACCTGTATCTACACTTTATTGCTGTTCTCTAATACAGGCATCTGCAGGAGTTAGTGGGTGTTGTGTGCACCAGCACAGTATACACCTGTATCTACACTTTATTGCTGTTCTCTAATACAGGCATCTGCAGGAGTTAGTGGGTGTTGTGTGCCCCAGCACAGTATACACCTGTATATACCCGTTTTTGCTGTTCTCTAATACAGGCATCTGCAGGAGTTAGTGGGTGTTGTGTGCCCCAGCACAGTATACACAAGTATCTACAGTTTATTGCTGTTCTCTAATACAGGCATCTGCAGGAGTTAGTGGGTGTTGTGTGCCCCAGCACAGTATACAACTGTATCTACACTTTATTGCTGTTCTCTAATACAGGCATCTGCAGGAGATAGTGGGTGTTTTGTGCCCTAGCACAGTACACACCTGTATCTACACTTTATTGCTGTTCTCTAATACAGGCATCTGCAGGAGTTAGTGGGTGTTGTGTGCCCCTGCACAGTATACACCTGTATATACCCGTTATTGCTGTTCTCTAATACAGGCATCTGCAGGAGTTAGTGGGTGTTGTGTGCCCCAGCACAGTATACACCTGTATCTACACTTTATTGCTGTTCTCTAATACAGGCATCTGCAGGAGTTAGTGGGTGTTGTGTGCACCAGCACAGTATACACCTGTATCTACACTTTATTGCTGTTCTCTAATACAGGCATCTGCAGGAGTTAGTGGGTGTTGTGTGCCCCAGCACAGTATACACCTGTATATACCCGTTATTGCTGTTCTCTAATACAGGCATCTGCAGGAGTTAGTGGGTGTTGTGTGGCCTAGCACAGTATACACCTGTATCTACACTTTATTGCTGTTCTCTAATACAGGCATCTGCAGGAGTTAGTGGGTGTTGTGTGCCCCAGCACAGTATACACCTGTATCTACACTTTATTGCTGTTCTCTAATACAGGCATCTGCAGTAGTTAGTGGGTGTTTTGTGCCCTAGCACAGTATACACCTGTATATACACTTTATTGCTGTTCTCTAATACAGGCATCTGCAGGAGTTAGTGGGTGTTGTGTGCCCCTGCACAGTATACACCTGTATATACCCGTTATTGCTGTTCTCTAATACAGGCATCTGCAGGAGTTAGTGGGTGTTGTGTGCCCCAGCACAGTATACACCTGTATCTACACTTTATTGCTGTTCTCTAATACAGGCATCTGCAGGAGTTAGTGGGTGTTGTGTGCACCAGCACAGTATACACCTGTATCTACACTTTATTGCTGTTCTCTAATACAGGCATCTGCAGGAGTTAGTGGGTGTTGTGTGCCCCAGCACAGTATACACCTGTATATACCCGTTATTGCTGTTCTCTAATACAGGCATCTGCAGGAGTTAGTGGGTGTTGTGTGGCCTAGCACAGTATACACCTGTATCTACACTTTATTGCTGTTCTCTAATACAGGCATCTGCAGGAGTTAGTGGGTGTTGTGTGCCCCAGCACAGTATACACCTGTATCTACACTTTATTGCTGTTCTCTAATACAGGCATCTGCAGTAGTTAGTGGGTGTTTTGTGCCCTAGCACAGTATACACCTGTATCTACACTTTATTGCTGTTCTCTAATACAGGCATCTGCAGGAGTTAGTGGGTGTTGTGTGCCCCTGCACAGTATACACCTGTATATACCCGTTATTGCTGTTCTCTAATACAGGCATCTGCAGGAGTTAGTGGGTGTTGTGTGCCCCAGCACAGTATACTTCTGTATCTACACTTTATTGCTGTTCTCTAATACAGGCATCTGCAGGAGTTAGTGGGTGTTGTGTGCCCCAGCACAGTATACACCTGTATCTACACTTTATTGCTGTTCTCTAATACAGGCATCTGCAGGAGTTAGTGGGTGTTGTGTGCCCCAGCACAGTATACACCTGTATATACCCGTTATTGCTGTTCTCTAATACAGGCATCTGCAGGAGTTAGTGCGTGTTGTGTGCCCCAGCACAGTATACACCTGTATATACCCGTTATTGCTGTTCTCTAATACAGGTATCTGCAGGAGTTAGTGGGTGTTGTGTGCCCCAGCACAGTATACACCTGTATATACCCGTTATTGCTGTTCTCTAATACAGGCATCTGCAGGAGTTAGTGGGTGTTGTGTGCCCCAGCACAGTATACACCTGTATATACCCGTTATTGCTGTTCTCTAATACAGGCATCTGCAGGAGTTAGTGGGTGTTGTGTGGCCTAGCACAGTATACACCTGTATCTACACTTTATTGCTGTTCTCTAATACAGGCATCTGCAGGAGTTAGTGGGTGTTGTGTGCCCCAGCACAGTATACACCTGTATCTACACTTTATTGCTGTTCTTTAATACAGGCATCTGCAGTAGTTAGTGGGTGTTTTGTGCCCTAGCACAGTATACACCTGTATCTACACTTTATTGCTGTTCTCTAATACAGGCATCTGCAGGAGTTAGTGGGTGTTGTGTGCCCCTGCACAGTATACACCTGTATATACCCGTTATTGCTGTTCTCTAATACAGGCATCTGCAGGAGTTAGTGGGTGTTGTGTGCCCCAGCACAGTATACTTCTGTATCTACACTTTATTGCTGTTCTCTAATACAGGCATCTGCAGGAGTTAGTGGGTGTTGTGTGCCCCAGCACAGTATACACCTGTATCTACACTTTATTGCTGTTCTCTAATACAGGCATCTGCAGGAGTTAGTGGGTGTTGTGTGCCCCAGCACAGTATACACCTGTATATACCCGTTATTGCTGTTCTCTAATACAGGCATCTGCAGGAGTTAGTGCGTGTTGTGTGCCCCAGCACAGTATACACCTGTATATACCCGTTATTGCTGTTCTCTAATACAGGTATCTGCAGGAGTTAGTGGGTGTTGTGTGCCCCAGCACAGTATACACCTGTATCTACACTTTATTGCTGTTCTCTAATACAGGCATCTGCAGGAGTTAGTGGGTGTTGTGTGCCTCCAGCACAGTATACACCTGTATCTACCCTTTTTTGCTGGTGTTCTCTAATAAAGGCATCTGCAGGAGTTAGTGGGTGTTGTGTGCCTCCAGCACAGTACAGTATACACTTATATCTACCCTTTTTTGCTGGTGTTCTCTAATAAAGGCATCTGCAGGAGTTAGTGGGTGTTGTGTGCCTCCAGCACAGCACAGTATACACCTGTATCTACCCTTTATTGCTGGTGTTCTCTAATAAAGGCATCTGCAGGAGTTAGTGGGTGTTGTTTGCCTCCAGCACAGCACAGTATACACCTGTATCTACCCTTTATTGCTGGTGCTCTCTAATACGGGCATCTGCAGGAGTTAGTGGGTGTTGTGTGCCTCCAGCACAATATACACTACCCAATTGCTGGTTTTCCCATCTCCCTGCAGGCCATTACTATGTCTGGAAGGCCAACAAGGAGAGGCAGACAGTCACGAGCCAATAAAAGAGGCCAAGCAGGCTCTGTGTCTAGAGACAACAGTGCTGGTCGTGGGCGCGGTGCATCGTCATCAGCACGTGGCCATGGGACACGCTTGTCCTTATTTTCGGCAGCTGGACGTGTTGACCCGCATCATTCCGAAGACTTGGTAGAGTGGATGACCAAGCCCTCCTCATCCTCCTCATCCTCTCTCACCCAGGCTCAGGGTACTGGCAAAGCAATGGCCAAAGCGTCCTCTTCCCTCGTATCTATGTCATCATAAGTCACTCCTTCCCTAGACCCACCATGTCCTCCTGAGGAGTCCCCCGAACTGTTTGAGCATAGTGTTGGGTACATGCTCCAGGAGGATGCACAGCGTTTTGAAGGGTCTGATGATGATACCCAGCTAGAGGAAGGCAGTAGCGTGAGCGCAGAGAGAGGGGATGCTCAAGGACAGCAATCTGGCAGTCATGTTCCATCAGCTGCAGCATACTGCCAGATTGGCACCAGTGATGAGGAGGGAGGGGATGATGAGGTCACTGACTCCACGTGGGTGCCTGATAGGAGAGAAGAGGAGGAGGAGGATGAGGAGGAGGCACATCTCCAACAAGGCAGGATGCCCTCCGGGGGCCAGCGTAAGGGCAGCAAAAGTTCTTTAGTGTGGGCCTTTTTTGAGTCGAGTGCATCAGATCGCACTGCTGCTATTTGCAACATATATCTCAAGCGTATCTCGCGTGGCCAAAACATCAGCCACTTGGGCACCACATGCTTGACCAGACATATGTTGACCTGCCATGCAGCTCGTTGGCAATTGTACCTTAAAGACCCACACCAAAG
Organism: Rana muscosa; assembly: GCA_029206835.1. NCBI lineage: Eukaryota > Metazoa > Chordata > Amphibia > Anura > Ranidae > Rana > Rana muscosa. The sequence goes on along the minus strand of CM055116.1, from coordinate 1,067,032,011 downwards.
AACAAAGCGGACCTCTCCTTGCTCCTCATCAGCTGGGATCTCCAACCCCACTATACCTTCAGTCCTCTCTGAAACCTGCACTGAGAGGAATGAAGGTGTAGAATTAGGTGTGTCACAGCCAAGTACTTGCGGGCACTCTGCTAGCAGTACACTGACGTCCGATTGTAGCAGACAAATTTCCCTGCCCCAGCTGCTGGACCGTCGAAAGAAGTTCACTCCCAGCCATCCACATGCCCAGCGGTTGAATGCTAGCTTGGCTAAATTGCTAGCACTTCAACTGCTGCCTTTTCAGTTGGTAGACTCTGCCCCCTTCCGTGAGTTTGTGCAATGTGCGGTTCTTCAGTGGCAGGTTCCCAAACGCCACTTTTTCTCACGGAAGGCGATTCCGGCTCTCTACCGGCATGTGGAAGGCAATGTCCATGCCTCGCTGGACAGGACGGTCAGCGGTAAGGTGCATATTACCGCTGACTCATGGTCCAGCAGGCATGGACAGGGACGTTACCTTTCTTTCATGGACCATTGGGTCACTCCTTTGGCAGCTGGGAAGGATGCAGGACAAGGTGCAGTAGTGTTGGAGGTTGTTCCGCCGCCACACCTTCAAAATGCTACTACTGGTTGTGACACACCTCTCTCCTCCACCCTCTCCTCTTTTTCTTCCTCCATGGCCTGTTCCTGTGCTTTGTCCTCGGAACCAGCGGTGCTCCGTAGGCGTTCAAGGGGCTACGCAAGTACGCAGGCAAAAAGATGCCATGCCGTGCTTGCGCTGGTGTGTTTGTGGGACAGGAGCCACACTGGGGCAGAGGTTCTGTCAGCTCTGCAGGGGCAGGCCGAGAGGTGGTTGACGCCACGCCAGCTTAAGCCAGGAATGGTGGTTTGCGACAATGGCACCAACCTCCTCTCCGCCCTCTGACAGGGACAACTGACCCATGTGCCCTGTGTGGCTCACATCCTTAACCTGGTGATGCAGCGGTTCTTGGGCAGGTAACCAGGCTTACAGGATGTCCTGAGGCAGGCCAGGAAAGTCTATGTGCATTTCCGCAGATCATATAATGCCAGTGCTCGGCTGGCTGAGCTACAAAAGGAGTTGAACCTGCCCAAGAACCGCCTTATATGTGACATGCCCACCAGGTGGAACTCAATGTTGGCCATGCTGCAGCGGCTGCACATGCAGCAGAGGGCCATCAATGAGTACCTGTGTGACTACGGCACCAGGACAGGGTCAGGGGAGCTCGGGTTTTTTTCCCCACGCCAGTGGGGCATGATCAGGGATGCATGCACTGTCCTGGCACCATTTGAGGAGGCCACGAGGAAGGTGAGCAGTGACAGTGCATGCATCAGTGACACTGTACCTCTTGTCCACCTGTTGGAGCATACGCTGCATGGAATAATGGACAGGGCACTTGAGGCCGAACAGAGGCAGGAAGAGGAGGACTTCCTTGCCTCTCAAGGCCACCTTTACCCAGACAGTGTTCATTCTGTCCCACCCATCACACAGGTAGAGGACGAGGAGGAGGAGGATTGTGTCAGCATGGAGGTGGGGCATGGCACTCAGCATCAACAGCAGCAGTCTTTTAGGGATGATTTACAGTCCCAAGAAACCCGTGGACTTGTACGTGGCTGGGAGGAGGTGGCTGCGGATCATGTCCTCCTTAGTGACCCAGAGAACTCCGGACCGAATGCCTCAGCTAACCTACGCTGCATGGCATCCCTGATCCTGCAAAGTCTGCGGAAGGATACTCGTATTCTTCAGATCAAGGAGAGGGACCATTACTGGCTGGCCACTCTCCTCGATCCACGGTACAAGGGTAAGGTTGCGGACCTTATATTGCCGTCGCAGAGGGAGCAGAGGATGAGACATCTCCGGGAGGCCTTGCAGAAAGGTCTGTGCAATGCGTTCCCAGAGATTGGGAGGTTACAAACTCCTGGTCCTGGACAACGAGTTGCTGAGGCTTCGGTCAGTAGCAGAAGGAGCGGTGGAGAAGGTGGCCGTCTGACCGATGCGTTCAGACAATTTTTTAGTCCGCAGCCCCAAGGTATGATCGGTTCCAGCAACCATCGCCAGCGTCTGATATACATGGTGCAGGAATACCTAGGGGCAAGGTCAGATTTGGACACCTTTCCCACCGAAAATCCTCTGGCTTACTGGGTCTTTAGGATGGATCACTGGCCAGAGCTTGCACAGTATGCAATTGAACTATTGGCCTGTCCTGCATCCAGCGTTCTTTCGGAACGCACATTCAGTGCTGCTGGAGGCTTTGTCACGGATCACAGGGTGTGCCTGTCCACCGACTCGGTTGATCGACTGACCTTCATAAAGATGAACCAGTCTTGGATCACCACCAGCTACCAAGTACCTGAAGCTGATGTAACAGAATAATTTATTTTGAAATGTCACATCCCTTCAAGACTGCCTATGCTGATGCTGAGTGACTGTCCTGTTATGTTGACTGACTATCCTCTCCCTCCTCAGTGATCCGATTCCTGATGATAGCTTGGAAGAACATTTTTGTTTCTGGGTGCCGCCACCAGTGGCTAAGTCCCAATTTTTCAGCAACTGTTTAACAGGGGCATGTAATTACAATTTTTTATGCAATGCTTTGCAGCAGGGCTCATTCCTGCACTCCAACTAGAGTATCTGGGAGAGGTTGCAGTGTCGTGGCACCAGCACCAGTGCCTAAGGCCCAATTTTTTAGCCCCTGTTTAACAGGGGCGTGTAATTACAATTTTTGATGCAATACTTTGCAACAGGGCTCATTGCTGTGCTCCAAGTACAGTATCTGTGAAGGGTTGCAGTGTTGTGGCACCAGTGCCTAAGGCCCAATTTTTCAGCCCCTGTTTAACAGGAGCGTGTAATTACAATTTTTGATGCAATACTTTGCAACAGGGCACATTGCTGTGCTCCAAGTACAGTATCTGTGAGGGGTTGCAGTGTTGTGGCACCAGTGCCTAAGGCCCAATTTTTCTGCCCCTGTTCAACAGGGGCATGTAATTACAATTCTTGATCTAATAATTCACAGCAGGCCCATTCCTGCGCCCACCAAGAGTAACTGTGAGGGCTTACAGTGTTGTGGCAACACCACTACCATCAAAGGCCCAATTTTTCTCCCCCTCTTCAACAGGGGCATGCAATTACAATTCTTGATCTAATAATTTACAGCAGGGCTCATTCATGCACTCACCAAGAGTAGCTGTGAGGGCTGACAGTGTTGTAGCACCAGCACCACCACCAAAGGCCCAATTTTTCCTACCACTGTTCAACAATGGCATGTAGATACAATACCTGATATAATAATTCACAGCAGGGCGTTCCAGCGCCCACCAATAGTAACTGTGAGGTCTCACAGTGTTGTGGCAACACCAACATCTAACGGGCAAATTTCAGCAGAGTATATACGGCAGGCCCCTATTTTCAAACATCCAACTTACAAACGACTCCTACTTGCAAATAGAAGGAGACAACAGGAAGTGAGAGGAAATCTACCCCTAGGAAGGGAAATTCTCTCCTGTAAGAGTTAATATGGGAAATGGTGTCTCCTCTCTACTGATGCTTTATCACCAATCCTTGTTTCAATAAAAACCCCACTTTTACAAAAACATTTGTCATTGGGACGGAAAGTGAGGTGAAATGTTCTGAACAGGTGCACAGACAGCAAAACAAATGTTACAGGGGTGATAACCCTTCCCTATGTTTTCCAAAAAGCTTAAAAATATATTTTTTGTCTGGAGCTACACTTAAACAATGTACCTGTTCAAAATTACAAACAGATTCTACTTAAGAACAAACCTACAGTCCCCGTCTTGTTTGCACCGCCTGTATACTGCTGTTCAGAGTATATAGGGCCTTTTTTTATTTTGGGTGCGGGGTTCCCCTTAATATCCATACAAGACCCAAAGGGGCTGGTAATGGGCTGGGGTAGGGGGGGGGAGTGATGGGGTAGCCATGCCATTTTTCTCAAAGATTTTCATCCATATTGCCAGGACAAGACATGACATTAAAGCCGCAAGTAGTTTTAAATGGCTTTTTTTCCTTTAGAAATGTCATTTTGTGCAGGGACAGTTCTAAACACGGGAAACACATGCCACTTCACAGGCATACTTTAGACACCCCCCAGGTACGATATTTAACCACTTAAGCCCCGGACCATTTCGGGCCATTAGGACCAAGCCTGTTTTTGGGATTCGGCACTGCGCTGCTTTAACTGTAAATTGTGCGGACATGCAATGTTGTACCCAAATGAAATTTGCGTCCTTTTCTTCCCACAAATAGAGCTTTCTTTTAATGGTATTTGATTGCCTCTGCGATTTTTATTTTTTGCGATATAAATGGAAAAAGAACGAAAATTTTGAAAAAAAATATATTTTCTAATTTTTGTTATAAGAAAAATCGAATAAACTCAATTTTAGTCATACATTTAGGCCAAAATGTATTCAGCCACATGTCTTTAGTAAAAAAAATGACAATAAGCGTATATTTATTGGTTTGCTCAAAAGTTATAGCGTTTACAAACTAGGGTACATTTTCTGAAATTTACACAGCTTTAAATTTATGACTGCCTATCTCATTTCTTGAGGTGCTAAAATGGCAGGGCAGTACAAAACCCCCCCAAATGACCCCATTTTGGAAAGTAGACACCCCAGGGAAATTGCTGAGAGGCATGTTGAGCCCATTGAATATTTTTTTTTTTTGTCCCAAGTGATTGAATAATGACAAAAAAAAAAAAAAAAAAATTACAAAAAGTTTTCACTAAATGATATATTGCTCACACATGCCATGGTTATATGTGGAATTGCACCCCAAAATACATTCTGCTGCTTCTCCTGAGTACGGGGATACCACATGTGTGGGACTTTTTAGGAGCCTAGCCACGTACGGGACCCCGGAAACCAAGCACCGCCTTCAGGATTTCTAAGGGCGCAAATTTTTGATTTCACTCCTCACTACCTATCACAGTTTCGAAGGCCATAAAATGCCAAAATAGCACAAAACCCCCCCAAATGACCCCATTTTGGAAAGTAGACACCCCAAGCTATTTACTGAGAGGCATGTTCAGTCCATGGAATATTTTATATTTTGCCACAAGTTGCGGGAATATGACAAACTTTTTTTTTTTTGCACAAAGTTGTCACTAAATGATATATTGCTCACACATGCCATGGGCATATGTGAAATTACACCCCAAAATACATTCTGCTGCCTCTCCTGAGTACGGGGATACCACATGTGTGGGACTTATTGGGAGCCTAGCCGCGTACGGGACCCCAAAAACCAAGCACCGCCTTCAAGGTTTCTAAGGGCATAAATTTTTGATTTCACTCCTCACTACCTATCACAGTTTTGAAGGCCATAAAATGCCAAGATGGCACAAAACCCCCCCAAATGACCCCATTTTGGAAAGTAGACACCCCAAGCTATTTGCTGAGAGGCATGTTGACCCCATTGAATATTTTTTTTTTGTCCCAAATGATTGAATAATGACAAAAAGAAAAAAAAAAATGTACAAAAAGTTGTCACTAAATGATATATTGCTCACACATGCCATGGTTATATGTGGAATTGCACCCCAAAATACATTCTGCTGCTTTTCCTGAGTACGGGGATACCACATGTGTGGGACTTTTTGGGAGCCTAGCCGCGTACAGGGCCCCAAAAACCAAGCACTGCGAACGCTGCAGTTATGTGTGTTGTGTTTGGTAAGTGACAGTGATCGATCGATACTGCACTTGGGTGGGCTGGGCTGGGCTGGGCTGGGCGGAGGGGCTAAACGCAGGCGCTAGCAGGTATCTGGGCTGATCCCGCTAACACTGCATTTTTGGGAACCCTAAACCGCTGGGGATGCTAGTATAGATCTGATCAGATCTGATCAGATACTATACCACTAAGGGGGGTGTATGCTTTGCGCGTGGGTGTTAGCGTTACTGTCACTAACCTAACACTGCCTGGGGCGACGCAGACCCTCTCTGGCGCTAAAACCTAATTGATCTCACCCGCCGGGCGATCAGGGGGGTTAAACCTTTATTGGGTTATATACGGCGGGTGCCCTGATGCTATAAAAAGCAAACTAATCAACCAGCGTCACCCGTAACCTTTATATGGTGATCACTGGTGAAAGGGTTAACTAGGGGCAATCAGGGGGTTAAAATCTTTATTAGGTTAAATATGGGGGTACCTGACACTATATAAAAACCTGACGGGTAACCTAAATAACTAAATAACTTACTGGCTAACCAGTGACACCAGTGACGCTTATACGGCGATCACTGGTGAAAGGGTTAACTCTAGGGGCAATCAGGGGGTTAAAATAATATATGGGGGTACCTGACACTAATAAAAACCTGCGGCGAACCTAAAAAAAAAAAACTGCCTATCTAAAACACCAGCGACACGAATACAGCGATCGGAAAAACAATCGCTTAGTGACGCTGAAGTTAGGGGGTGAAAGGGTTACCTGGGGGGTGATCAAGGGGTTAAACCTTTATTAGGGGGGGTTAGGGGGCTACCCTGGACCTAAAGGGGCCTAATCCTAACTGCCCTGCAACTTTTTACAATCACAGATGACACTAAATGCAGTGATCAGTAAAATAAATGATCACTGCAATCAGTGACACTGTGATTGGGGGCTTTGGGGTGACCTGGGGGGTGATCTGGGGGTGACTGGGGGGTGATTTGTGTGCCTATGTGTACCTACGTGTCAGTGGACTGTTAGTGCACTAACCTGCTTCCTCTCTGCTCGGCGCCGGGAACGGAAAGACCGCGGCGAGGGAGATGACATCACTTCCTCCAGCCTTGTTTACATCACATGGCGGAGGAAGCATTTTCATTGGCCGGGAGCGATCGCGAGGGGGGGGGGCGGAATCGAGCGCCCCCCCCTCATGCCTGATCGCTCCCAAACACTTAACGGCCGCTCACTGCAGTGAAGGGGGGTCCGGATGGACCCCCCAACTGCACAAAGGCGATCACGTAGATCTACGTGATTCTGCCTGTCCGTGCCATTCTGCCGACGTAAATCGGCGGTGGGCGGTCGTTAAGTGGTTAAAGGAATATTTCACTTTTTTTTTCACTTTATGCATCATTAAAATGACTGCTCCTGAAAAAACTGCTGTTTTTAAAACTTATTTTTGCATTGATACATGTCCCCTGGGGCAGAACCCGGGTCCCCAAACCCTTTTTAGGACAATAACATGCATATTAGCCGTTATAATTAATAGGCTTGTGCACAACGGAAAAATTTGGTTAGTTTCGGTTCGTTTCTTTTCGGTCCTGTTGATTCGTAATCATTCGTAATTTTGCTAGACGGGATTTTTCGTGTTCGGACTAATTCGTATTTTCGCAAGCGACATTTTTCGTTGAATTTTTAGTTGATTTATAATTCGTACTTTCGGTAGAGTACATTGTTTTTCGTTGATTCTGGACACAACTCCTACTTTCGTAACTTTTTTTGGGTTCGTTGATTCGTAATATTCTGTGTCTCTCTCACGACGACGCTGCCTATTATGCCTAATGTGCTTCGAATGGATTTGTACTTTTCTAAATACATAGCGGTTATTTGTAACGATTCGAAATCTCGTATTTTACTTTCGTTTTTTACATGCGGCTATAGCCTCCGCCCCTGTACACCATTTTGAGAGGGTTCAGCACGGTGAGGGAGAAGCAGAGAGCAGAGCAGAGTGTTATTGTGCTTCGAATGGATTCGAAATCTCGTATTTTACTTTCGTTTTTTACATGCGGCTATAGCCTCCGCCCCTGTACACCATTTTGAGAGGGAGTTCAGCACGGTGTGGGAGAAGCAGAGAGCAGAGCAGAGTGAGTGTTATTGTGCTTCGTATGGATTCGTACATTCGTAACTTTTTCATAACGAATTATGCCGAAGACATTCGGGCATTCGCTATTTGCGGTATAATTTATTTCGGATTCGGTCTTATTCGTAATTGCTTTGTTCGGAAATTCGAATGCTTCCGAATGTCCGAAAGTTGCTAAATTCGGACGAATTTCGATTCGTTACGAAACGAATTGCACAAGCCTAATAATTAGCACTTTAGATTTCGAACGTTCGCGTCCATTGTATTTAATAGGGTTCTAACGTTTGCGCAAACTTTCGGTCCGTTCGCAGGTTCTGGTGCGAACCGAACTGGGGGGGGGTGTTCGGCTCATCCCTAATATATATATATATATATATATATATATATATATATATATATACAAAGCTGGGATGTATATATATATATATATATATATATATATATATATATACTGAATACACTGCAAATCACTGAATCGCCTGCCTGAAAGTGTATTTTAGAAACAGTACACCAGGAACGGTCTGCAGTGAAATCTAGCTGCACAGGATGCAGTGTATATATATATATATATATATATATATATATAGTACAAAGCTGGGATGTATATATATACTGAATACACTGCAACTAACTGAATCAGCTGCCTGCCTGAAGTATTTTAGAAACAGTACACCAGGAATGGTCTGCAGTGAGATCTAGCTGCACAGGATACAGTGTATATATATATATATATATATATTGTGACAGCAGGAAGGTAAAGTCACCTGGTTGCATCCAGGGGGGTAGATATATTTCTCCCAGATTCAGGCTTTATGCCGACTTATACAACTAGGGAGAGAGTTGATGAAGCCCAGCTGAGGCTAGTGGGCTCATGGATGATTCATACCTCTAGGGAGAGTGCTGGGCGTCGTGCAGGCAGGGAGTTGATGAGACCAGCTGAAGCTTGTCAGCTCGTTTAAGGCCTCTATAAAAACTCCCAGCTTCATTAGGTGTTTGCTCATGCCTGGAACCAGACCTGTGTGGACTGTCTAGGGAGAGTGAACCCCTGTGCGGTGAGACAAAGCCTGTGTGGCTATTTGTTTGGACATTTACTAAACCAGGGACTTAGGGACTAGGACAGCACCAGGCTGATCCCAGTTGTTAGTTAGGGAAACCTGCATGTTTAGTCAGAGGTCAAGCTGACCAGGATTTATTTTGTTTATGTTTCTTTTTGCTTTGCTGTGTTTTTGTCACTGTAAATAGAGAAATAAACCGCACCTTTTGATCTTGAAAACCACAACCTCCGTCTGCTGGGCCTGTTTTTGTGTGGGGAGCCCATCCAGGGGGTCACACACACCCGCTACCGAGCTAACCCCCTCACAGTTGGTGGAGAACCAGTGGCAGTTTTTTTTAAGCCAGCATGGAGGAGATACTGAAACAGCTGGCTCTAGCAAATGCCAATCAACAGCAGACAAATGCAGGTTTGCAAAGGAGCCTTGCAGCCCAGCAACAAGCCCAGCAGCAATCTGAGGCCCGCTTCATAGACCTGTTGCAGAAGCAAGAGCAGAGACTACAACAACAGATGGAAGCAGTAATGCAGCAACGTCCGCAGACCAGTGAGGAAAGCCGTCCCACTAATACCGCGTCCTTTGGGGTGAGTCGTTTATTGACAAAAATGACTGGAGAAGATGATCCAGAGGTGTTTTTGACCACATTTGAAAGGACTGCTGAAAGGGAAAAGTGGCCTAAGGATCAGTGGGCTGGACTGCTGGCTCCTCTGTTAACTGGTGAATCGCAGAAAGCTTACTATGACCTAGAGCCTGACCAAGCAAAAGACTATGTGATGCTAAAAGCTAAAATATTGGCAAGGCTGGGTGTCACCCTGGCTGTCCGGGCTCAGCGTGTGCATAACTGGACTTTCCAGCTTGGAAAACCCCCCAGGTCTCAAATGTATGATCTCATTCACCTGAGCAGGAAGTGGCTACAGCCAGAGACTTTGTCCGCACCGGAGATTGTGGAACGTGTTGTGATGGATCGTTTCTTGAGAGCTCTTCCTACCGCCATTCAAAAGTGGGTAAGCCATGGAGACCCAGAAACGGCCGGTAAACTTGTGGATCGTGTAGAGAGATACTTGGCTGCAGAGAACCTGACGGCCTCTTCCAGAGACTCTCGGACTTTCCACCCTAAGACCAGACCATCCCCAGGGGCGGATAAGATGATTCCAAGGGGTGAGGGTGGAGAGAGTGAGAGGGTGGGAGCTCGGCCCAGGGTTTGGCGAGAACAGCCTGGGAAGTCGGGGGCTCAAGAGGCAGCCAAAAGGATTGTTTGCTACCGCTGCCGGCAAGCGGGACATATTGCAGCAAATTGCCCGGTTGTGGAGGAACCCATGCAATGTGACTTTCTGACGGACAGACGTCAGTCGCTGTGTGCGACAGTCGCATGCACTGCCATTCGGGGAACTGAGAAACATTTATGCAAAATGTGTATTAATGGTAGAAATGTTGTGGTATTACTGGATTCAGGTAGCCTTGTGACCCTGATAAAGGCTGAATTAGTTAAAACAGAGGTCTCTGGGAATAGCAAGGTAGCTGTTATTTGTGTGCATGGGGACACCCGAGAGTATCCAGTGACTACAGTGTGTTTCAAGACCCCCAAAGGTACCCTCTCTCATCCAGTGGGGTTAGTATCTCAATTACCGCATGATGCCATTGTGGGAAGGGATTTTCCGAAGTTCTGGGAACTGTGGGATGATCCTGAGCCCCCCACCGGTGCCCCTATGTACCAGGAAGGTGATAGCCAGAACTCCTCTGAGAGTGGTGAGGACTCTCCAGAATTTCCCTTGTCAGTATTGGCAGGCGAGACTCAAGAAACTGGAGAGGAGCCCACCTCCTCAGATGAAAACCTACCGTCTGTGGAGTTTTCTGATCTTGAGGTTCACAGGGAAAATTTTGCCACAGAACAGTTAAAAGACCCCGCCCTAATAAAGGCACGGGAAAACGTAGTGGAAATAGATGGCGAGTTAGTGAACCCAGATAATACCTGCACTTACCCATACTTCAGCGTAGAGAAGGACCTACTGTATCGGGTGGCAAAAAGGGCAGAAGAAACCGTTGAGCAGCTTGTGGTGCCCAAACCTTACAGGAAGTTGGTGTTGGAGTTGGCCCATGGGCACATTCTTGGAGGTCATCTGGGGACAGAGAAAACCCGAGAGAGGGTATTACAGAGATTCTATTGGCCTGGGGTGATGAAGGACATAGAAAATTATTGTTCCTCCTGCCCTGTGTGTCAGAGGTCGGCCCCGATGCCACATTTCCGTAGCCCGCTGGTCCCTCTACCCATCATTGAGGTCCCGTTTGAGAGGATCGCAATGGATTTGGTAGGTCCTATAATCAAGTCCGCTAGGGGGCACCAGTACATATTAGTTATAATGGACTATGCCACCCGTTATCCAGAAGAGATCCCTCTCCGAAATACCTCGGCCAAAACCATAGCCAAAGAGCTATCTCTTGTTTTTAGCCGGGTGGGTATTTGTAAAGAACTGCTTACGGACCAAGGTACACCCTTTATGTCCCGGGTTATGAAAGAGCTGTGTAAATTGTTCAAAGTGACGCAATTGCGTACGTCTGTGTATCACCCCCAAACCGATGGGCTGGTTGAAAGATTCAACAAAACCCTAAAACAAATGTTGAAGAAAGTGGTGGATAGAGATGGAAAGGATTGGGACTGTCTACTTCCTTATTTGATGTTTGCTATTAGGGAGGTGCCCCAATCCTCTACGGGATTCTCCCCCTTTGAGTTACTGTATGGGAGACACCCAAGAGGGCTGTTGGATATTGCCAAGGAAACTTGGGAAAGTGAGAGTTCTCCCCACAGGAGTGTGATTGAGCATGTCGCCCTGATGCAAGATCGAATTGCACAGGTAATGCCCATCGTGAAGGAACATTTGGCCCAAGCGCAGTTGGCACAGCAGAGAGTGTACAACCGTGGAGCCAAGACCCGTACCTTTTCCCCGGGGGATAGGATATTGGTACTTGTCCCTACGGTTGAAAGTAAATTCCTTGCCAAATGGCAAGGCCCCTACGAGATAATGGAAAAAGTGAGCGAAGTGAATTACAAGGTCAGACAACCAGGAAGGCGAAAGCCCAAACAGATCTATCACGTTAATCTGTTGAAAGCCTGGAGGGATAGAGAGTCCCTAGTCGCAGAAACTTGGTCACCAGCTCAAACTGGTTGCGTGATTCCGGAGGGTGGAATAGCAGCCACCTTGTCACAACCCCAACAACAGGAGGTTAAGGAGTTTGTGCTTCGCAACAAGGAGGTGTTCTCTGAGCTGCCGGGACAAACATCTGGGGTAGAGCATGATATTATTACCCCGCCCGGTGAAAGGGTGAAGTTAAAACCCTATCGGATCCCAGAGGCCCGACGGGAGGCAATACGGGAGGAAGTACAGAAAATGCTGAACTTAGGGGTGATAGAGGAGTCCCAAAGTGATTGGTCTAGTCCCATTGTGTTGGTGCCTAAACCGGATGGGAGCTGGCGATTTTGTAACGATTTTCGTCAGTTGAACAAAGTTACAAAATTTGACACCTACCCCATGCCACGTATAGATGAGTTGATCGACCGGCTGGGAACAGCCCGATACATGACGACTCTTGACCTCACGAAAGGGTATTGGCAAATTCCCCTGGCCAAGTCGGCCAAAGAGAAAACCGCATTTGTAACCCCAGACGGGGCGTTCCAATATAAGAGAATGCCGTTCGGGTTACAGAATGCGCCGGCCACATTCCAGCGGAAAATGGACCAGATACTGAGGCCCCATCGGAAGTATGCTGCGGCTTACCTGGATGACGTAATTGTCCATAGCACATATTGGGCCTCACATCTGCCAAAAGTGCAAGCAGTCCTAGACTCTATCCGGGAAGCGGGGTTTACGGCTAACCCCAAGAAGTGTACCATTGGGCAGGAGGAGGCCAAATATCTTGGGTACACCATTGGCAGGGGAGTAATAAAACCCCAACTCAACAAAGTCGAGGCCATCCAGAGTTGGCCACGTCCCAACAGCAAGAAGCAGGTACGAGCCTTTCTGGGAATCGCGGGTTATTATCGGCGCTTCATTCCCCACTTTGCTTCTAAGGCTGTGCCCCTAACCAACCTGACGAAAGGGAAAGGGTCGGTCATGATTAAATGGACCCCCGAGGCTGAAGCAGCATTCCAATTCTTGAAACAAGCCTTATGTAGCCAGCCAGTGTTGTACTCACCCGACTTCTCTAAAGACTTTGTCGTACAAAGTGATGCGTCAGATGTGGGGTTAGGAGCAGTATTGTCCCAGGTCTGGAACGGGGAAGAGCACCCAGTCATTTACCTCAGCAGGAAGTTGAAGTCCCATGAGGTAAATTACGCCACGGTTGAAAAGGAGTGTTTAGCGGTGAAGTGGGCTCTAGATTCCCTTCGGTACTATCTGCTAGGTAGGCACTTTGACATGGTTACGGATCACGCTCCGTTAAAGTGGATGGCTCAAAACAAGGAGACAAATAGAAGAGTGAATAGGTGGTTCCTGGCCCTACAGGAATTCAACTTCACAGTAAAGCATCGCCCTGGCGTTCAAATGGGGAATGTGGATGCTTTGTCTCGAGTACATGAATGCCTGATTGCTGGTGTTCCAACCCCAAGGTTAAAACAAAAGGGGGGGGTATGTGACAGCAGGAAGGTAAAGTCACCTGGTTGCATCCAGGGGGGTAGATATATTTCTCCCAGATTCAGGCTTTATGCCGACTTATACAACTAGGGAGAGAGTTGATGAAGCCCAGCTGAGGCTAGTGGGCTCATGGATGATTCATACCTCTAGGGAGAGTGCTGGGTGTCGTGCAGGCAGGGAGTTGATGAGACCAGCTGAAGCTTGTCAGCTCGTTTAAGGCCTCTATAAAAACTCCCAGCTTCATTAGGTGTTTGCTCATGCCTGGAACCAGACCTGTGTGGACTGTCTAGGGAGAGTGAACCCCTGTGCGGTGAGACAAAGCCTGTGTGGCTATTTGTTTGGACATTTACTAAACCAGGGACTTAGGGACTAGGACAGCACCAGGCTGATCCCAGTTGTTAGTTAGGGAAACCTGCATGTTTAGTCAGAGGTCAAGCTGACCAGGATTTATTTTGTTTATGTTTCTTTTTGCTTTGCTGTGTTTTTGTCACTGTAAATAGAGAAATAAACCGCATTGATCTTGAAAACCACAACCTCCGTCTGCTGGGCCTGTTTTTGTGTGGGGAGCCCATCCAGGGGGTCACACACACCCGCTACCGAGCTAACCCCCTCACAATATATATATATATATATATATATATATATATATATAGTACAAAGCTGGGATGTATATATATATACTGAATACACTGCAACTAACTGAATCAGCTGCCTGCCTGAAGTATTTTAGAAACAGTACACCAGGAATGGTCTGCAGTGAGATTTAGCTGCACAGGATACAGTGTATATATATATATATATATATATATATATATATATATACAAAGCTGAGATGTATATATATATATACACTGAATACACTGCAGCTAACTAAATCAACTGCCTGCCTGAAGTATTTTAGAAACAGTACACCAGGAACGGTAGGCAGTGAGATCTAGCTGCACAGGATACAGTGTGTATATATATATATATATATATATATATATATATATATATATATACAAAGCTGGGATATATATATACAGGGCTCAAAATTTCAAATCCTGAGCTATTAGCCAGACCTCAAGGGTTACTCGCCACCAGTTGCCGGGCCCAACCCTTACCATGCCCCGCTCCTAATCCCGCCCCTAAACACGCCCTCAAATTATCTCATGAAATGACACTTAAATGTTTTATGCAGAATTAAGTTATAAAAATAAATATTAACAACAACTTTATCCATGTCCAAAATTGCAGCCTGCCCGTGTCCACCAATACAGCCTGTGTCCGCCAGTGCAGCCTGTGACGCCAATGCAGCCATCTGTCCCCAAATGCAGCCTTGTGAAGCCATGTGTCCCCAAATGCAGCCATGTGTCCCCAAATGCAGCCTTGTGTCCCCAAATGCAGCCATATGTCCCAAATGCAGCCTTGTGTCCCCAAATGCAGCCATGTGTAGCCATGTGTCCCCAAATGCAGCCACGTGTCCCCAAATGCAGCCTTGTGTCCTCAAATGCAGCCATATGTCCCCAAATGCAGCCTTGTGTCCCCAAATGCAGCCATGTCCCCAAATGCAGCCATGTGTCCTCAAATGCAGCCTTGTGTCCCCAAATGTAGCCATGTGTCCCCAAATGCAGCCATATGTCCCCAAATGCAGCCTTGTGTCCCCAAATGCAGCCATGTGTCCCCAAATGTAGCCTTGTGTCCCCAAATGCAGCCATATGTTTCCAAATGCAGCCTTGTGTCCTCAAAAGCAGCCATATGTCCCCAAATGCAGCCTTGTGTCCCCAAATGCAGCCATGTGTCTCCAAATACGGCCATGTGTCCCTAAATGTGGCCATGTGTAGGTCCCCAGTGGCCTACCTGTGTAAGAGAGACCCCCCCGCCACTGCCGCCGATGTCTGGTTGATCATAGACATGTGCAAAAGGAAAAAATTTGTTTTGTATCGTTTCGTTTTAATTCGTTAATTAATTAATTTTGTTTAGTTAGATTCGTTAATTTCGTTAAATTCCTTTTCGGATTTCGTTTAGTTTTCGATAGAATTCGAAAAAATCGGTTGCATTCGAAAATATTTCAACTGAATTCGAAAATATTTCTACCGGATTCGAAAATATTTCTACCGGATTTGAAAATATTTCAATTGAATTTGAAAAAAAATTCAAACGGATTCGATAATATTTCAATCAATTTTGCAGATTACTATTTATTTCCATCAGATCTCCTGCAGTATATTAACATCTATTTCATTTTATTTATTTTTTTTGCAGATTACTATTCATTTCCATCAGATCTCCTGCAGTATATTAACATCTATTTCATTTTTTTTGCAGATCTCCTGCAGACTATTAGCATCTATTTCATTTTTCTTTTCTATTTCTTTTTTTGCATTAGAGCAGCCATTTCCTTTATTTCAGCAGATCTCCTGCAGACTATTAGCATCTATTTCATTTTTTTTTTTTGCAGATTACTATTTATTTCCATCCGATCTCCTGCAGACTATTAGCATTTATATAATTTTTTTGCAAATCTCCTGCAGACTATTAGTATCTATTTAATTTTCTCATCAGATCTGCAGACTATAAGCATCTATTTCATTTTTTTTTTGCAGGTCTCCTGCAAACTATTAGCAGCCATTTCCCTAGTCTATTTCTAGTCTATTTTCTATTTATATTCTAATCTTTTCTAATTGGAATTTGAATTCATTCTATACAAAATTCAAATGTCGGAAGATGGTTTATTATAATCTTTTCTATTCGGTTGGAATAATTTCGAATCCGGTTGAAATATTATCGAATTTGGTTGAAATATTAATGAATGCGGATGAAATATTATCGAATCCGGTAGAAATATTTTCGAATTTGGTTAAAATATTTTCGAATGCAACGGATTTTTCGAATTCCAATTAGAAAAGATTAGAATAGAAATAGAAAATAGACTAAAAAAAAAATAGAACAGAATAGAATAAAATATAATATATATATTGTATTTTATTCTATTCTGTTCTATTGTTTTTCTATTTGATTCTTTCCAATATTTTCAATTCTATTCGAATCGATTCGAATTTCGTCAGTGGTTTTTCGATTTGAAACGTTATTTTGGATTCGGTTGAATTCGTTAGCATTGTAATTCGTTAATTCGAATGCATCCGAATGTCCGAATAATGAAAATTTGTCAGAATTTCGATTCGGAACTAAACAAAATGCACATGCCTAGTTGATCGGCGCAAGGGGGGGCGATCATGGGGCAAGAGAGAGGAGAGGAGGAGCTGCTGCCGCCGGCGCCGTATTGATCAGCGCGCGGGGAACATAACAGCTTTCATTTCAATAGCTGTGTGTTCCACGCCCCGCCGTCACATATAGCCCCTCCCCCTTGTCCGGCCCTTTGATAGACAGATCACCTGCCCAATCCTGGGGCGGGTGATCTGTCTATCAAAGTGCCCGGACAAGGGGGAGAGGCTATATATGAAGACACGTGACGGGGAACACACATCTATTGAAATGAAAGCTGTTATGTTCCCTGCGCGCTGATCAATGCGGCGGCGGTGGCGGCGGCAGCAGCTCCTCCTCACCTCTTTTCTCCCTTGCCCCACGACTGCCCCGCTCCCAGGCAGCCCACACTCGCCCAGCCCTCAAAATCCACTCGCAAGCAGGCGAGTGGAAATTTTGAGGGCTGTATATATATATATATATATATATATATATATATATATATATATACTGAATACACTGCAGCTAACTGAATCAACTGCCTGCCTGAAGTATTTTAGAACCAGTACACCAGGAACGGTCTGCAGTGAGATCCAACTAAACTGGATACAGTGTATATATACATATACAAAGCCGGGATGCATATATATACTAAATACACTGCAGCTAACTGAATCAACTGCCTGCCTGAAGTATTTTAGAACCAGTGCACCAGGAACGGTCTGCAATGAGATCTAGCTGAACTGGATACAGTGTATATATATATATATATATATATATATATATATATATATATATACAAAACCGGGATGCATATATATACTAAATACACTGTGACTGCAGCTAACTGAATCGCCTGCCTGCTCAAAGTAAAGTAAAGTAAATGACACTCTCTCTCTCTGACACTCTCTCTCTCTCTCTCTCTTTCTCTCTCTCTCTCTCTCTCTCTATCTCCGCCGGAACACACTACATAAGGCCGATGTGCAGGCAGCCTTATATAGTGTGGGGTGTGGACTTAACCCCCTGAGCCCTAATTGGCCAAAGGGGCAACGCAAGTCAAAAAACAAATGAAAATTACCAGCTCCCTAGCTCACTTACCAGCCAGCTGGCAACAAACCAAATTGACCTTATCTAACAGTTGACGTGGGGATGTACTGGATACCTTTGCTACCATTGTGCTTTTTCTGGGTGTCCAGTGCATCCCTGTACTTTTAAGGAGGGGTGGGCTCTCTCCAGGCATACCTGCCCTTAATCTATCCATTATTATATATGTTCTCCAATTTGGGAGACTTACTAAATTATAGAGTCAGGACTGCAGTACACTGGAGTGCTGTGATGTGACCGCTGCCGTTTATGCATATATTTGCAAAGGTGTTCAAACTTAACCCTTGTTTTTAACATGAACTCTTAGACAGGGTCAATTCAGTTTGTTGCAGGCTGGCTGGTAAGTGGACTGGGAATTTTTGTTTGTTTTTTGACCTGCATTGCCCTTCTATGTGTTCCTTGCTGCAAAGACTAGATATAGGTTGGGGTGGTTGCCATTTGTTTGTACGTCTGTAGTTGGACCCCTGCTGAGTATGTTGTCACATGGTTGGTAATGTGCCTGTACTATAAGGACTTGGCCAAACCCACACTGTTCCCTGGCCTTACACCGGCCTGGGACAAACTTTGCCCATTTGCAATAACCTGTTACTACTTACTAAGACTGAAACTGACTTACCCATTGTATGGTATTTTATACACTGTTTGATGATTTACATCAGAGCCGATCCTCCCTATACGCTTTCATACGCAAGCTGCGTAGGGCCCCCAAATTACTTGAGGCCCCCGCCTCCCCCTCCTGTTTTTGAGTTTTTTTCATTGGCAGAGCGGCCTTTTTCCTTGCTCACTCCGCGATTGGCTGGCACAAAGCAGTTACCGGGGGCGTGACATGAGCAGCGGCTCAGCCGCTATTGGCCAGCACAAACGTTCAAGCGAGAGGAGGTCCCAGTCAGTGCAATGAGGGCGTGGTTATGCCTGCAAAGGGCAGGCATTGGGCGGGAGCATAAGGGAAAGTTATAGGAGTGGCGTGTAAGAGGCGGGGTGGTGGGTGTGAGCCTCGGAGAGGTTATATATACCTCTGCTAGTGGGCGTATATGTGCGAGTAAGCCCCGCCCTGTGGTGCCTGTTACCGTCTCCTGTGGCCGGTCTGTGCTCTCGGGGCGGCCCGCAGTTCACAGCTTACCGGCCTCTCTCCCCCAGACAACCAGCAAACAGTCAGAGCACCGGCCGGGGAAGGGGGACATCATGGACAGCACGGAGAGCCTGAGCAACAGCAGGGACTACCTGATCTGCAGCAACTGCCACAAAGTGTTTAGAAAGGTGAGCAGAACCTCTAACATCTGACAACTATTACTGCAACTCGCTGCAACTGTCCAGGGGGGAGGAGGGCTACAAGTACCAGCATGCCTGGGGCATGTCACACTTAGAGGAAATCTCAGGTTTGTAGAGATGGGGGCAGATCTGTCCCTGGAAATGGCTCAGACTTCTATTATTCCACATAGAGACCCATTGCCTGAGAGATCTACCAGTGTTATCATTGCAATTACCATTGGAGCAGATGTGCTGTGCAGGGGGAAGTGCATAGAGAAGTACATGGAGGGTGCAGGGGTAGTACATGGAAGGGGTGGTGTTTGGAGTGAGCAGGGGGTGGTGTGTGAAGGGGTTGGTGCATGGAGCGTGCAAGGGTTGTGCTTGAAGTGTGCAGGAGGTGGCGCAAGTAGCGTGCAGAGGGTGATGCATGGAGCATGGCGCATGGAGTGTGCAGGGGGTTGGTGCATGGAGCATGCAGGGGGTTGGCGCATGGAGCGTGCAATTGGTTGGGGCATGGAGCGTGCAATTGGTTGGCGCAAGGAGCGTGCAGGGGGTTGGCGAAGGAGCGTGCAGGGGGTTGGCGCAAGGAGCGTGCAGGGGGTTGGCGCAAGGAGCGTGCAGGGGGTTGGCGCAAGGAGCGTGCAAGGGGTTGGCGCAAGGAGCGTGCAGGGGGTTGGCGCAAGGAGCGTGCAAGGGGTTGGCGCAAGGAGCGTGCAGGGGGTTGGCGCAAGAAGCGTGCAGGGGGTTGGCGCAAGGAGCGTGCAGGGGGTTGGTGCAAGGAGCGTGCAGGGGGTTGGCGCATGGAGCGTGCAGGGGGTTGGCGCATGTCAGGAGCAACCAATCCACTTCTAGCTTCTGCCTGTGTAGTTAAGCGTTGAAAATAAAAGCTAGAAGCTGATTGGTTGTCGTGCACAGCTCCTCCAGTCCTAAGCTGCCCATAGATGGATAGAAATTTAGCAGGGAACGGCCAAGATTTCGGAAAACTTTTATGTTTACATAGCTCGAGGCATCACGAGTCAGGTAGAGGGCCCCTTAGCAGAATTTTGCTTAGGGCCCCAGGGAGGTCAGGATTGGCACTGATTTACATGTTGTGTTTAATCTTTCTGAGACTAGTCTTGGATAGTATGTTACCTTCCCTGGACTGCTATGTTTTTGCATTCTATTAAATATTTAATCTTAATTGTTTTCTCAGGTTATGTTAGGTTATTAAAATTTTATGTTGTTTTGCAACAAGCTATACCTCTGTCACACTTGATCTCTCTTCCCCAGGACCCACCCCTCACTTTTCTCTGTCCTAGCCGTGTCCTAAACAACACCCTCTCAAACTTTTACTCCTTTTGAGCTGACAGAGAGCCCTCGACCAGTGATAACCACCTGCCCCCATTGGTATAAGCCTATCCTATTTGAGCGCATAGTGTGAATGCACATGTTTAACTATAAATGCTTAATAAACAAGTATAACTAAAAGAGTTTTATAATATAAAACTTACCTCAGTCAGCAGGCAAATGGACTATCACTTGAATACTGTCTCATATAACCAATGATTTTGCACTGGTCCATGAATGAAATATTTCAGAATGCATTATGGATCAGACCACCGAGTGCAACAGAAATACTTTGCTTGTCTTGCATTATTGATCTCCATTTAGTTAAGTATCCGGTTTTGTTTTATGAAATGTAATTGCAATACACTTACTTTATGTTTGTATTTGATACACGTGCTTCTGTATGGAAAGTTAAAAAGTACTATACAACAGAAAACTCACTGTAAAACATAATATAACAAAAATGTCATACTCAAAGCATACAAAAAAAAAACTAACGTAAAGCTAAAGACAAAACTTTGTTTAGTTTTGTATAGAGTGGAGAGAACACCTGTCTGATTTTTTTTTCTTTATTGATTTTCAAGAAGAGGACAATGAAGTATAGGAATATCGTACAGATGTACTGTTCATATGGTCAGTAAGATAATCAACTTAATCAAACTCCTAATAGTCAAGGAAAGCACAGGCAATTGGGGGGTATATAAGGAAAGGAGGGGTATTGTGTCACCTCAGGTTCAGAACATAGATTAAAGTGGTTGTAAAGGTTCCTTTTTAATTTTTTTAAAATAACAAACATGTCATACTTACCTCCACTGTGCAGCTCGTTTTGTACAGAGTGGCCCCGATCGTCCTCTTCTGGGGTCCCACAGCGGCTCTCGCGGCTCCTCACCACGAAAGATAACCCCCTCTGGGAAGCTCTCTCCTGAGGGGGTTACCTTGCGGGCGTGCTCCCGTGTCATACACTCGGCGGCCATAGCCGCCGAGTGTATGACTCGGCCCCGCCCCCGGCAATGGATGCGCTGCTATCAATCTATCCAATGAAGAGCCGAGAAGCCGTGGAGAGAGCGGGGCTCAGGTAAGTAAAACGGGGGGGCTGGGGGGCAGGACACTGCAAGGTGTTTTTTCACCTTAATGCATAGAATGCATTAAGGTGAAAAAAACATGAAGGTTTACAGCCCCTTTAAGTTACGCAAATATCCTGGCTGAATTTTATTGCTGTCTGTGCCCACGTTAGGTTGGTTCACCCTCTCTATTTAGCATGTTAACCACTTCAGCTCTGGAGGATTTGGCTTGCCCAATGACCGAGCCATTTTTTGGAATTCGGCACTGCGTCGCTTTAACTGGTGGTCATGTGACATGGCTCCCAAACAAAACTGACATACTTTTTTTCCCACAAATAGATTTCTTTTGGTGGTATTTGATCACCTCTGCGGTTTTTATTTTTTGCGCTATAAACAAAAAAAGAGCGACAATTAAAAAAAAAAGCAATATTTTTTACTTTTCGCTATAATAAATATCCCCCAAAAAATATAAAAAAACAATTTTTTTCCTCAGTTTAGGCTAATATGTAGTCTTCTAAATATTTTTGGTAAAAAAAATCGCAATAAGCGTATATTCATTGGTTTGCACAAAAGTTATAGTGTCTACAAAATAGGGGATAGATTTATGGCATTTTTATTAATATTATTTCTTACTAGTAATGGCGGCGATCTGCGATTTTTATCAAGACTGCGACATTATGGCGGACACATCGGACACTTTTGATGCTATTTTGGGACCATTGTAATTTATACAGCGATCAGTGCTATAAAAATGCACTGATTACTGTGCAAATGACACTGACAGGGAAGGGGTTAACCACTAGGGGCGAGGAAGGGGTTAAGTGTGTCCTAGGGAGTGATTCTAACTGTGTGGGGGCTGGGCTACAGGGAGCAGTAGATCAATGTCCTGTCACTAGGCAGAAAAGGGAAATGCTTGTTTACACATGCATCTCCCCGTTCTGCAGCTCCGTGACACGATCGCGGGACACCGGCGGGCATCGAGATCTCGGGTCCCCGCGGGCACGGTCACAGAGCTTGTGGAAGGGGCGCGCCGCCAGCGGCGCGCACACACCCACACGGCGGCAAATTCAAACGGACGTACAGGTACGTCCCTTTGCGCAGCCATGCCATTCTGCCAACGTAAATGTTCGTGCGGCAGTTGGCAAGTGGTTAACTGTTCTCATCGAAAGTGAAAGTAAAAAAAAAATCCCACATTTTGGGTTGTCCCCAGAACATCAATAGAGGGGAAATCATCCAATGGGGATGCTAGTTTTGGTGACCTTGGTGACAACCAGGGATTTCCTCACTTTGGAGAGATGACCTTTTAATTCCTGTTTTGGATATGGGATAGGAAGTGAAATGAATCACCCGCTATCCAAAATAAAATAAAAAAATGTTTTGCCTGTAGTCCTACTTACAGTGATACTAAAAACACTCTTTCCCAGCCTGCCTGTAGGGAAACAGTGGCAGGAGGAGCTTCTTGTCCTCTGCTGCAGGTCACAAAAAAAAAAAACAGCCTTTGGAATAGAGAGAAAAAACAAATAGTTACTATCAATAAACTGTTTTTAACTGTCATACAAATACCGGTATATATTTTAAAATAATAATAATCTGTTATAGAGTTGCGCTAAAACCAAAAAGGGGAAATAAGTAAATTACGATAAAAAATTTAATAAAATGTACAAGAAAGTCCAAATGCGATGAAACAGAGTCCTTCAGAAATGGATACACCATCTGTCACCAAAAAGGGTATGTGATCCTTGGTGAATGCCTCCACCTTACAGAGTGCTTGCTTACCAGCTTATGTTGACCTCATATTACGGAAGGCAGGCCTAAGGTGGCACGAAAAAAAGCCTCCGCCTCTCGCACTAACAGTCCCTGGTGGCCGGCAGCTTGCTGTAGCGCCAGTGTTATGAGGCTTACCTGGCAGGGACTGGCGCCTCCATAAAGTGGCCAGACTGGCCGCACATCATGCAACGGGCAGATGCGGAGCCTAATACTCCGCCTACCGTCCTACGCAGAATCCTAACTTCCTTCCGGCTCGGGTGTAGTAGGAGAAAGGAGAACAAGGGAAACCCCCAGGACTGAAACTTCCCATCAAACAGTCAGCAATTCTCATTGTGCAGCCAGTGTACTGTTCTCCTCCTGGGTCTCTATGGTATCCGGAGCTCAGAGCCATGCTAAGGGTGAGTGCCATGCTGCAGCTGTCTGTGTTTATTGTACAGTTCAGGCATCTGGGAAAGTTTTTCTGTCCTAAGCAAATAGGTATCAGTGCCTCACCCAATGTTAGACTAGTCCCACCTGCAGGGCAGGGCAACGTCTGTCATTTGGTGAGAACTATTGTGACAACACTTGTTACATATAGCACTCTGCTTTAGATTTCCATCACTGCTTGAAAATGGGATGTGTCCTTCGCTACAGATCTATCATTTATAATTTTTGCATGGTCTATTTCCCATATTAATGCTGAGATGTTCTGCAGTGACTTTACTAAGTAGAACATTCACATGGCACTGGTGAGGCTGCATTGATGGGCACTAATCAGGCTGCATTGATTGGCACTGGTGAGGCTGCATTGATGGGCACTGATCAGGCTGCATTGATGGGCACTGGTGAGGCTGCATTGATGGGCACTGGTGAGGATGCATTGATGGGCACTGGTGAGGATGCATTGATGGGCACTGGTGAAGCTGCGTTGTTGGGCACTGGTGAGGCGGCACTGATGAGGCTGCGCTGATAGGCACTGGTGAGGTTGCATTGATGGGCACTGGTGAGGCTGCATTGATGGGCACTGGTGAGGCTGCATTGATGGGTACTGGTGAGACTGCATTAATGGGCACTGGTGAGGCTGCGCTGATGGGCACTGGTGAGGCTGCATTGATGGGCACTGATCAGGTTGCATTGATGGGCGCTGGTGAGGCTGTGTTTATGGGCACTGGTGAGGCTGCACTGATGGGCACTGATAAGGCACAGATGACAGGGTGGGTCTTAAACAGGAAGGAGTTTGGCCATGATGAGACAGGGTTGGTCATATTTAAATAAGGGGGTGCCTGAGCTTAGTCAAGCATAGGGCAGCACAAATCCCAAATACACCACTGACAGAAGGTCAATGTCGCTTGTGGCTGAAATCCTTTATAACATTTATCTAAATAAAAAAGGTTGCACTTACAACAAAGCACTTTAAAACTCGCATAAAAAAATTAAAAGCCAGCCGGCTCTGTGTAGCAGCCTGTCCTTCCGGGATTAGCGTAGCATGGTGATGTCAGCACATCTCTCTAGGAGTTTATGTTTCATGAAAATAGCGCAGTTTTCACTCTTTGATATTAGATGTATATTTGAAATAAAATCTTTATCATTTTTTCGCAATAACACGGTGTGGGCGGATTTCTGCTAGTCACACCCTCCAGCCCGTTACATAGAAAAACAGGGAGGGGAAGCCTCCATCAATCAAGATGTATTATCCCACCCCCATTGTATTTAGCTGGTTCCACTAACCACTGGAGGAGGAGGGAGGGAGTGGGCTATATTTACCACTGTGTATATGCCCACATGTGTGACTCTATAGTCACATGGGCTGCTCAGATGATACGGAAGAAATGCTCAGGGTAGAAATACACTTAAAACTGAGCATGTGCACTAGCTGCCAACACTGCTCTGCAAAATCTCCAACTGCAGAGGGCACATGGACAGGAGGGGGAGACAGAACAACAGGATCAACCAAGGTTTTTTGCAGAATACAGCAAATGAATCCCACAGTAACAGCGTGTAATATACAATTTATTGATATTTTATAATGATGTGGGTTTAATGATACTTTAAGGACACTCAGGGACACAACATATAGAATCCCCTTTTGTGAGTTATGATGACTGGGTTGATGTATGAGAAAATGTTCTATTCAGAAACAACAATTATTTTTGATCGCTATAGGGAACAAAAAATGTTCCTAGTTTTCATAAATCAGTCTTCTGTCTCAAATGTCTTCAAAGGTCTTTTGCATAAAGTGACATTTGAGACAGAAGAACCAGAGATATCAACCTGGTAGAAATGGTGATGAGTACGGAATACATGAACATGGCTAAGGTGATTAAAGTGGTTGTAAACCTTTCACATGAAAAATGAAGGTTAAGCTATGTAATGTATAACTTTTTTCCTGACATTTATTTTCAAACTAAAAGCTATTATTTGTTACTGCAAACTCTGAGCTAATGCTTTCGTGCAGAGCTGCCGCCACCCCTTAAACCATTTATGTGGCAGACACCGGTGTCATCCACTGGGCACTGTGAAACTTCACTTAGCATAGCAGCCAGAGTAGGAGAGGAGTCACATTGTGGAGATGGTAACTGCAGGCATCCAATACACCCGGAAGTAATAGGAGCTGAAGCTTCCAATGTATGCTGTTGCTCTGCGAGAAAAAGAACACTGGACTTCAGAAGCAGTACTAAAAAGTATTATTAATGAATTTTAAAATGTCCTTTTGTATATATTTAATTTTTTTTCTTCTTTTGTGTTTAGAATGTTTTTTTTTTTTTGTAATGATGTCCCTTGAAGCAGAGAGATTCTCCATTAGAATCCCAACACATAAGAAAAGACAGATGCGATTCTGGCCCACCAGAGTACACCTATTACTGAAATATCTATTACTTTTAGGTAGATGGGCATTTTAAAGCTTTTTAGTATGATATTAACTATGAGAATACAACTGTCATGTACCTGGTGTAGAGGGGGCTTGTTTTGTACCCCTTGTCCAACACCCATGGTAGTAATAACAGGAGGTGTGAGGACACAGAGTGGCATGAGGGCCAGTATAACAGGCAGCAATAGCTGAGGTTTGCAATAAGTAGATGACCGTGGATCACCAGGCAGGTTCCAGGAACTAAAACATGGTGAAGCTTGATCAGTGGGCAGGAGCATAGCCACAACAAAAGCCAAAAGGTCATTTACAGTCAGGCAGCGAAGACTGAGGCAGAGTAAAGATACAGGCTGGGGTTGGTACACAGTGGGGCAGTGAGGCACAGGAGCACAAGACAGGAGCAATGTCAGAGTACAAGGTTAGGTCACAAAAGGGAGGCAGGAATCCAGAGATTGGTCAAGGACAAGTCAGGCCATGCACAGGTAGGCAGATATAGCAGGTCAAGGCTCAGGTTAAACAGGAACTAGCTGAAGACCACTGAGCAATCTGTTAATGCCATAGTCCAGCTTAGATAGGCCTTTGGCACCAGTATGTGTGCACTTTCTCACGCGCATGGGCATATGCACACTCTATCTTGTGCACACGTTAATACGTTTGCGTGTGCATGCTAATGCCCATTCTGTATTGAGCCTTTGCTCAGAATTTTGAGCATGTGCATGTAATGGCCAACTGAGCTTCCCTTACAACAGTTGTCTGCTCTCACCAGGGTAGGGAACTAAAGGACTATGACACTGGATCATAGACAAATTCAAATCAACATGCATTGGTCCATGGACAAAGTGGGTACTCCTTAGGTTTAAGGGGGAGTCCACTCTTGCTCTTGCTTGGTATGGAAGATCCAGTGAAATATGAATCAATAAAACTGGGGCTTCCAATGCATCCAGCCACCACAGCATGTCACAGGACTCAAACTACTTATGTGTCCCTAGATTGGAGAGGCAACCCGGGAAGCAATTGACATAGCCATACATATGACATATCCATACAATCAAAATCCTTTCACAAACTAAAAATGTGAGTTATTGTGCCCTGATGAAGGTGAGAACCTGATTTCCCCCCTTTCTTTTTTTTTTTTATATATTTTAAACTTTTGCAGAAAATCCAGAAGAAGCTGCTAGTGACATGAAACCGAGATGAGAATGATATAAATAATCAGCCACTGTTTTGGTGTATGGTTCATCTCCACTGAAGCAGCAAAGTTTTTATACTTGCCACTCAAATTAGTTAAGTGGCAGGCATGTCATATTTCATAATTCATTCCTGGCTCGTTTCTATCTTCAGAAGTTCCCAGATTTTAGTATCTGTAATTCCACGCTACCAGCTAGATCCTGTGATGGGAACACTATGCAAAGTCAATTAAGCTGGGAAATCTCTCAGACAGATGAAATAGTTTGAGACATTTTTCTCATGTGAATGTTTCTGAGGCTGGGCACTGGCTATGCCTGGTATTGCAGTGGGAGATGTGCATTCTAGTTTCCTCCCGTTTATTTTATTTCACAGAATGATGCCAGCACAACATTGGGAATAAAATGAATCAGACTATCTTTAACTGTTTGCAAGGCACAATAAATAATATAACAATCTGCCATTTCACAGGTTTGAATAAAGCAACTGACACTATGACACCATTAACCCCTTTACAACCAGAGGTCATTGAAACCCAGATGTCAAGACCAAATTTAGCAGCTTCAGTAATTCAGTTATATTACTTAGATTAGGAATAACTTCATAACTACTTTTTCTACCTAAATACTATATATATATATTTTTTTTTTTAACTCAGCATGCATCGATAACTTGCACAATAACCTTATGGATAAGTTGCATACTAAATTAATTTTTATATACAGTGGGGAAAATAATTATTTGATCCCCTGCAGATTTTGTAAGTTTGCCCACTTACAAAGAAATGAAGGGTCTATCATTTTTATCATAGGTGTATTTTAAATGATAGAGACAGAATATCAACCAAAAATCCAGAAAAAACACATAAAATAAATGCTACAAATTAAGTTGCAGTTCAGTGAGTAAAATAAGTATTTGATCCCCAAACAAAACATGACTTAGTACTTGGTGGAGAAACCCTTGCTGGCAAGCACAGAGGTAAGACATTTCTTGTAGTTGGTGACCAGGTTTACACACATCTCAGGAGAGGTTTTGGTCCACTCTTTTTTACAGATCTTCTCTTCCTTAAGGTTTCTTGACCAGGGCCGCCATCAGCGGGTACAGGCAGTACACCTGTAAGGGGCCCGGATGCCCCCCCCCCTTTTTTTATAATTTTTTTTAATTTAAATTTTTTTTTGTTAGGGGTCCAGTGGTCCCCAGGGGCCCGGAGTTCCCCAGGGCCCCGAATGTCAACCCCCCTTTTTTCTTTTTTATAATTTTTTTTTATTATTATTTTTTTTTATTTATTTATGATATTTTTATTTATTTATTTTTTGTAAGGGGCCCAGAGGTCCCCAGGGCCCTGGATGGCAACCCCCCTAGCCCCCCCGACCTCAACAATTTGCGGCGGCAGCACCCCCCCACTTCTCAATTCCTGGCACCCCCCCACTCCTCAATTTGCGAAAATATAAAAAAATAAATCTTTCAAATGTTTTTTAAATTAATGTATTATTATTATTATTATTATTATTATTATTTAATACTGTTATACACATTTATTGCTGTATTTTACAATTACAACATTTAATGGCACGGCAGATGCCACTGCAGGCTGAAAGGGGTACCCCTATGTTGAGTGTGATGTCAGTAGCCCCAGGGATGTCACTTGAAAGAGAAGTGTGGGAATCACAAAAAAAAATCATACGCACCTAGATGGCTGCAGCACCGTTCCCAGCTGCAGTTGTCCCCCACCACCTCGAAGACCAAGAACTTACCGATCAAACACCACTGATCACTCAGCTCTTGGTCCTCACCCTGCAGAGAGCTGGTGACTGTCAGTCACTGGCTCTCTGCTCTGCCCCTCCAGCGCTCACTGGAGTTCCGAGCTGTGGAGGGGGCAGGAGCAGCTGGCTCAGGCTCTTAGTGGCTCACTGAGAGGCTGAGCCAGCTGCTGGTCCAGGCTTCTGGGTGGATCCCAACCATATGGTCGTGATCTTTTCAGAGACTGAACCGGCTCTTTGATGTCAGCCGATGCAGACTTTAGCCTGCTGTGGGTGGAAAGTGGGTCAAAGGAGTGCAGAACTAACTGCACTCCTGTGACCCACAGGAAAAGTATAGCCAAAAAAGTCTGCCCATACTTCTCCTTTAGGTGACACTCTATGGTATTCTTCATTCCTCTTCCAGCAGCTTTTAGACCTTCTGACTAGACATGTGCAATTTGTTTAGTTCCGAATTCGTTTTTTTAACGAATTTTGACAAATTAGTTAATTCCGAAGTTTCCGAATTTCCGAATTTTTCAATTTCCGAATCTACGGATTTTCGAATTTCTGGAATTTCGGAAATTTGAAAATTCGAAAATTCGAGATTCGAAAATTCGAAATTGCAAAATTCGAAAATCTAAAATTCGAAAATGGGAAATTTGGAAAGTTTTTTGAATTTCCAAATTTCGGAATTCGGAAATTCGAAAATTCTGAAATTTGGAATTCGAAAATCCGGAATTCGGAAATTCGGAAATTCAAAAATTCTGAATTCGGAAATTCCGAACTCCGAATTTTCGAATTTCCGAATTCCGAATTTTCGAATTTCCCGTATTTCCAAATTTCCGAATTTCGGAAAAAGCAAAAAAACGAATGAAACGAAAACGAAAAAAAATGAATTTTTCGGCAGTGCACATGTCTACTTCTGACCGCCATGGACCGTTCTGAAACAGTTGTAAGAATAAACAGCATTGAGAGGGGTGATTATTTACCTGTTTTGCTGGAAAGAGAGATGGAACACAGGCAACGTTGGTCTCTAAGGACTGTTTAGGGCACACAAAATGCCCTTATTTTACATTGTCGACAAATATAAAAATTATGATCTGGAACACTTTAAGACAATACCCAGAACACAGACTATTCTATTGTTTCTCTAATGTCTTGAGATAAGTGGCTCTTACAACATGCCAAACAGTGTACCAATAGTAACAGTAAAAGTGCTAACATCTTGCAAATCATTATGAGGAAAAAAATGTTTGCCACACTTGCACGGTTTGAATAGAGAAGTGCAGATTGACATATGGTATGCAAAACACAGTCAATGCAAATGTACACATTACACAATACCACCCAGAATAACACACTTTATATGACAGTTATAGAAACATAGAAGAGTGACGGCAGAAAAAAGACCAAGTGGTCCATCGAATCTTCCACAGTAATTACTGATTCTATATGAGCTAATTTATTGTACATATATGTTAGACACTTAGTATGTATAATTGTTTACCCAGGGAGGAAGATATTTCACTGCATTGATTAACGTGTATGATATTTGAACCATGTACAAATGACAGGATTATCCCTTTAATCAGGAAATATACAGTATATACCGTGTATGTACACTATATATATATATATATATATATATATATATATATATATATATATATATATAGGTATATATATATATATATATATATATATATATATATATATATATATATCTACATGGATAAATATACTGTAGGTGTATTAATGTATGTAGATGGACCACTTGTATTTTTTTCTGCCGTCACACTTCTATGTTTCTATAACTGTCATATAAAGTGTGTTATTCTGGGTGGTATTGTGTAATGTGTACATTTGAATTGACTGTGTTTTGCATACCATCTGTCAATCTACCAAGATAAATATACTGTAGGTATATATCTATAGATATGTATATATATCTATAGATATATATACATATATACAGTATATGTACAGTATATATAAAGTATCTCACGAAAGTGAGTACACCCCTCACATTTTTGTAAATATTTTATTATACCTTGACAACACTGAAGAAATTACACTTTACTACAATGTAAAGTAGTGAGTGTACATCTTGTATAAGACTCCATTCACACAGGGGCAACACGACTTCCAGCGCGACTTTGGGAGGCAACTTGGACATGACTTGAGTATGAATCACAGCGCGACCTAGAGCTACTTACAAGGCAACTTCAAGTTGCCTCCAGGACAGGAGACATTCCAGTGGCCAATCAAACAAGAATCAGCTCTGTGGGAGGGAGGGGGAGGGAGAGGCTTGCCTGAGAAAATAGGATTTTTATAACAGCTTACCTGTAAAATCCTTTTCTTGGAGTACATCACGGGACACAGAGCGACATAGTCATTACTAATGGGTTATATAGATACCGTCAGGTGCTGGCACTGGCAACTTCCAAAACCGGAAGTACCCTCCCCTATATAAGCCCCTCCCATCCGGGAGCACCTCAGTTTTGTAGCAAAGCAATAAGTGTCCCCAAAGAGGGGTGGGAGCTCTGTGTCCCGTGATGTACTCCAAGAAAAGGATTTTACAGGTAAGCTGTTATAAAAATCCTATTTTCTTTTTCGTACATCACGGGACACAGAGCGACATAGTCATTACTAATGGGATGTCCTAAAGCAATGCCCAATGAGGGGGGGGATACACCATATATAAGCTGAGCGCTATCAGACATGAGGATCTTTTGCGGCCTGCAACACACTGCGCCCAAAGGCGACATCCTCCTGACTTCTAACGTCCACCTGGTAGAACCTAGTAAACGTGTGAACTGAAGACCACGTTGCGGCCTTACAGATTTGAGCCAGGGAGGCCTGGTGATGCACTGCCCATGAAGTTCCAACTGCTCTCGTGGAGTGCGCTCTAACTTTGAACGGAGGCGGTCTCCTTCTCAAGCCATAAGCTTGCATAATGACCTGTCGAATCCACTTGGCTAAAGTAGATTTTGACGCTGCCTGACCCTTTCTGGGGCCTTCCGGCAGAATAAACAAAGTATCCGTTCAGCGAATCTGAGCAGTGGCTTTTAGATAAGCTTTAACTGCTCTTACT
This sequence comes from Rana muscosa, assembly GCA_029206835.1. NCBI lineage: Eukaryota > Metazoa > Chordata > Amphibia > Anura > Ranidae > Rana > Rana muscosa. The sequence continues at coordinate 1,066,999,988 of CM055116.1, read as the reverse complement.
ACATCCAAAGAATGCAATAACTTTTCCTCTACCGAAGTAGGTTTGGGGAAAAAAGAAGGAAGAACCACATCTTGGTTCAAATGAAACCTCGATACCACCTTAGGAAGAAAGGCTGGATGAGGACGTAACACTACTCTGTCCTTATGGATAACCAGATATGGCTCCTTACAGGACATAGCTGCTAATTCCGATACTCTTTTAGCCGAACAAATGGCTACTAGAAATATCAATTTCCTGGTGAGAAGCACCAAGGAAATATGCTGTAATGGTTCAAATGGTTGTTTCTGTAGAACCGACAGAACCAAGTTTAGATCCCATGGACATATGGGAATATTAACCGGAGGACTAATACGCATCACTCCTTGTATAAAGGCTTTGACTAGTGAATGCGAAGCCAAGGGCCTTTGAAAAAATATTGACAAGGCCGAAAACTGACCCTTGATAGTACTCAAGGCAAGCTTCCTATCTACAGCCCACTGTAGGAAGTCCAGAATCCTACCTATTACGTACTTATGTGGATGCCATTTCTTGGCCTCACACCACGCGATGTACGCCTTCCAGATTCTATAGTAGATCTGCCTGGATACCGGCTTCCTGGCATTGATCATGGTAGATACCACAGCATTAGAGAGCCCTCTCTTTTTTAGAATGTGGGCTTCAATAGCCAGGCCGTCAAACCTAGGGCTGGTAAGGAAGGGTGGTATATTGGTCCTTTGCGAAAGCCGGACGACGTGGGAGAGTCCAAGGACTCCCCACTGAAATTTTACAATCTCCGCGTACCACGCTCTTCGGGGCCACGCTGGAGCCACCGGAATCACCGGTTTCTTTTCTACCCTGATTCTGCGGAGTAATCGAGGTAACCATTGTGGCGGTGTGAATGCATATATCAGCTTGAACTGATCCCAAGGGAACACTAGGGCATCCGAGCCGCAAGCTAGGGGATCCCTTGTCCGAGAGACAAACCTGTCCCCCTTTGCGTTGAATCTGGATGCTAGAAGATCTACATCCGATGTTCCCCACCGCTGACATATTGTCCAGAAAACCTCGGGGTGAAGGGACCCTTCCTCTGGGCCTAATTGCTGGCGACTTAGAAAGTCCGCCTTCCAATTCTCCACTCCTGGAATGAATACCGCAGATATGGCTGGGACATATTTTTCTGCCCATTTCAGGATGTAATTTACTTCCCTCTGGGCTGCACGACTCCTGGTGCCCCCCTGATGATTGATATATGCCACTGCTGTGGCATTGTCTGATTGCATTCTGACAGGGGACCCTTGGAGTTTGGATGTCCATGCTACTAGGGCATACCGGGCTGCTCGTATCTCTAAGAGATTGATGGGCAGGGCCTTTTCTGCATCCGACCATCTGCCCTGGAGAGACTATTGCTCCAGTACTGCTCCCCAGCCTATAAGGCTGGCATCTGTAGTGACCACCTTCCAAGAAATCGGACTGAAGGATTTCCTTTTTTCCAGATTCTGGGGAACCAACCACCAACGGAGGCTCTTGCGAACGGAAGGGGACAAGGACATTGTAAGTCTAGGGCCTGAACTTTTTTGTTCCAGGCTGACAGTATGGCCCCTTGCAAATTCCTTGAATGGAATTGACCGTAGGGTACTGCTTCGAATGATGCCACCATTTTTCCCAGCAGCCTCATATACAGGCGTATGGACGGCTGTCTTTTTTGTACCCACTAAGTGGATCAAATCTTTCAAAGACAACATCTTTCCTCGAGGCAAGAATATTTTTCTCTGGCCTGAATCCAACCTTAGCCCCAAGTATTCCAGACTTTTGACTGGTTTTTAGGGCTGACTTGTCTCGGTTGATAATCCAACCGTGAGATTCCAGATACTTGATCGTCTTGTGAACGACCACGTCTAGTTTTTTCACTGAGTGGTCTATCAGCAACAAGTCATCCAGATATGCCATTATCATTACACCTTGTGTTCTTAGATTGGCCAATAAAGGGCCAGAATTTTTGTAAACACTCGTGGTGCTGTGGCCAAACCGAAGGGTAAGGCTCTGAACTGAAAATGGCGCCCTTCTACTGCAAAGCGTAGAAATTTTTGGTGGACTGGAAAGATGGGAATGTGCAAATAAGCATCTTTGATGTCGATCGTGGCTAACCAATCCTCCCCTTGTAGGGCAGTGGCCACCGATCGTATCGACTCCATCGGAAAGACCTGATATACAGGAATTTGTATGGCCCTTTTAGAATTAATATGGGCCTCCCGTCCGCGTTTGCTTCGGGACTGTAAAGAGGTTTGAGTAAAACCCGAACCCTCATTCTTCCAGGGGAACCTCCATAATTACTCCTTGGAGCAATAGTTGTTCTAGTGCCAACAGGAGGGACTCTCTCTTCCGGGGATCCCTTGGCACGTTTGACCTCAAAAATGGGAAGGAGGAGAGTCTTTTAACTCCAAACTGTATCCCAAACCTACTGCGGAGAGCACCTATCTGTCTTGATCGTGTCCCGCCAGGTCTCTTGCGAACAACTGGAGTCCTCCCCCCACCCGACTGAGTGGGGGCTTCAATGAATTTAACTTTGGGGGAGGTTTTGTACCTCCCCTGACCCAGGGTTTCTCATTACCCTGCTACTGTCCCTGTTTTTTACCCCCGGGATTTGACCGAGGAGGCCGTCGGAACTGTTACACAGCCGATGCCCCAGGGACTGGAGAAGCAGGCCTCTTAAAGAGGGACCTCTAACTCTGCTTTTAACCGGCAAGAGCGTATTTTTACCGCTGGAAATTTTCTGGATATATTTGTCCAGGTTTTCCCTGAATAAGCGTTCACCATGAAATGGGACGCTAACCAGCCATTCTTTACAGGGAGCTTCAGCAGACCAGTTTTTTGAGCCATAGGAGCCTACGCGTATGTACTATAGACAGCGTAAGGCGGGAGGCCTGATGGACTGAATCCTCTATGGCGTCAACCGCAAAGCCTAAGGCTCTAGGTAGATCAGCTAGGGCAAAGCCTGCTGATCTGTCAAGTCCCTCAAGACCTGTTTCAACTGATCCTTCACTGCTTAGCAGACCCCAATAGCTGCTACTGCTGGTTGTATCACCAAGCAGATTTTCATAAGGACTCCAATCTTTTATTTATTGGGTTCTTGAACATTTGGACATTATCCACTGGACATGTCAGTGATTTATACATACAAGAGATGGCTGCGTCCACTGTAGGGACCTTCCATTTTTTTTTTTTTTTTTTTTGATGAACTTATCCTCCATGGGATAGACCACCGGAAATCTCTTGGGGGAATAAATATTTTCTCAGGACATTCCCAATCCTGGTAAATGAGCCCTTTCAGTAAAGGGTGAAGTGGAAAAGAACAGACAGTCTGGGGGCTTCTAGCGACCCCAACGAGGATACAGTAGTGGTTGATGGTTCCGCAAGGTGCATTTTTAAATGCTGATCGGACCATGTTAGTCAGAGACTGAACCCATAATCTTTCAGCTTGAGATGCTGAGAAAAGGTTCCCCCACTGTTGATTCCTCTATAACAGAATCAACCTCATCCTGATCCCCTTCAGGCAGGTCGATCCCTGTATGGGACTGTTGCTCTGCTAACAGGCACTCTGAAGGAGGAGACGGAGATCGGGCGTGCTTTCCCTGACAGGGAGGCAGCGATAAATGTTGACAATCTCTCTCTAATCCTCCCAGAGCTGAGGAAAAAAAAAAAAAAAACCTCCTCTGCTACATACACAGGAGCAGGTGACTGAGGACAGCCGCAGTACCAAGTACCCCTGCGGGGTCTCTACGGTCACTTACCTCTGAACTTCAGGGGAGACTGGTGCAGCAGAAGTATGCCCAAGATCCTCAGAGCCCGATGAGACCCCCTTCGCTTCCTGGAAGATTCAGTTCCGGAGCTTCTGGACGGCATATTCCTAAGCCTAAAGCTGAGGTATTCCAGCCGTAATACACCACTTTTACTGAGAATAGTCTAGCACAATTGCTGCTATATCACAGTTGGTGTCTACTAATGTGCCTTTCTAGGGGATGCCTGTATCAACCGCTTGCTGTATGCCTTTAAATGTTGCCAGCTCTGTCTCTGTACTTCATAGCCAGCTCACTACAATATTGTGGTTTTTTAAAAACTGCTGGGACGCCCGCACATGCGCAGAAGCGCTGCGGCGCGCACAGAGCGTCATCCCCCAGGCTCCGCCCCCTTTCCCGGCTCACCTCTATATATAGAGGCGCGTGCACGCGCACACGCGCAGGCACGTGCGCCTTCGGCGCTAATTTCAAATATGGTAACAAGGGACAGGAGCCAGGGCCCCTCTTTGCCGCAGGCCGGGGGATGGACAAACACTGCAACATGGCAGAGGAAGCAGTTTCCTATAAGAGAACTCACCATCTGCCTGGACTTTGCTCTGCTGAGAAGAAGCTAGTCCACATGACAAGAAAACATTCCACAGCGGCCTCTAGTGGACAAACACAGGTACCGCAGTCTAATATATTAAATATATATAAAAACTTTTTTTTTTTTTTTTTTTTCTTGACCACTATTAAAAATTATTACATTTTTTTAGTAGTTACAGGCATGCACAGAATTTTGCGGGAATACCATTAGGTAACAGACAGAAAGACAAATTAGGCTTGGGGGTCCCCCAATAGAACCAAGTTCCTGGGGGCCCCCACTTACCTGTTCCCCGCCGCAGGACTTTGTTTGGTCCACAAAAGCCCAAACTTCACCTATCACGGCAGGCATTGTAATCAAACCTTCAGGGACCGGGTTCCCAAGGATTCCACTCCCCTGGACCTGTATAGCACCCTGCACAGAAAACATCTTGGTCGTGGGTATGACCAGAGCTCTGGATCCCAGGGTCCAGCTCTCCTAAGAGAAGCATTACAGGCAAAACCTTGCTCTTCTCTGCAAGGCCCGGGTACCGACCGTTTAGCTATGAAGCTTTTTTGGTCGGATCCGGAATAGCTTACTGAGGCCCAAAAGAACCTGTACGCAAGCTCAGTGAAAAACACATGTTTCTTCTTGGCCAACACCTTAGACACTGGCAAAAAACTGAGGTGCTCCCGGATGGGAGGGGCTTATATAGGGGAGGGTACTTCCGGTTTTGGAAGTTGCCAGTGCCAGCACCTGACGGTATCTATATAACCCATTAGTAATGACTATGTCGCTCTGTGTCCCGTGATGTACGAAAAAGAAATGTATGTTCTCTTCCTGGAAAGTTGCTTCTATTAAGACATGGGATCTGACTTCTGAGCGACTTCCATTGAAATCAATGGGTACAGGTCACCTAGCAGTCACCTAGAAGTCGGATTTAAGTAGTACAGGAACCTTTTTTGAAGTCGGAGCGACTGTAGTAGTGTGCATTAAGACGGCTCCATTCACTTTTATTGATTTTCTCATGCAGCGTGACTAGGGGCGACTAGGGGCGACTTGAAGTCGGATCCAAAGTTGCCCCTGTGTGAATGGGCTCTAACAGTGTAAATTTGCTCTCCCATCAAAATAACTCAACACACAGCTATTAATGTCTAAATTGCTGGCAACCAAACTGCGTACACCCCTAAGTCAAAATGTCAAATTGGGCCCAATTAGTAATTTTCCCTCACTGGTGTCATGTGACTCGTTAGTGTTACAAGGTCGCAGGTGTGTTAAATGTGGTTTTATCGCTCTCGCTCTATCATACTGGTCACTGGAAGTTCAACGTGGCACCTCATGGCAAAAAACTCTGAGGATCTGAAAAAAAGAATTGTTGCTCTCCTTAAAGATGGCCTAGACCAGGGATATGCAATTAGCGGACCTCCAGCTGTTGCAAAACTACAAGTCCCATCATGCCTCTGCCTCTGGGTGTCATGCTTGTGGTTGTCAGAGTCTTGCTCTGCCTCATGGGAATTGTAGTTCTGCAACAGCTGGAGGTCCGCTAATTGCATATCCCTGGCCTAGACTATAAGAAGATTGCCAAGACCCTGAAACTGATCTGCAGCATGGTGGCAAAGACCATACAGTGGTTTAACAGGACAGGTTCCACTCAAAACAGGCCTCGCCATGGTCGACCAAAGAAGTTGAGGTCACGTGTTCAGCATTATATCCAGAGGTTGTCTTTGGGAAATAGATGTAGAGTGCTGCCATCATTGCTAAGAGTTTGAAGGGGTGGGGGGTCAGCCTGTCAGTGCTCAGACCATACGCCACACACTGCATCAAATTGGTCTGCATGGCTGTCGTCCCAGAAGGAAGCCTCTTCTAAAGATGATGTACAAGAAAACCCACAAACAGTTTGCTGAAGACAAGCAGACTAAGGACATGGATTACTGGAACCATGTCCTGTGGTTTGATGAGACCAAGATAAACTTATTTGGTTCAGATGGTGTCAAGCGTGTGTGGCAGAAACCAGGTAAGGAGTACAAAAACAAGTGTGTCTTGCCTACAGTCAAGCATGGTGGTGGGAGTGTCATGGTCTGGGGCTGCATGAGTGCTGCCAGCACTGGGGAGCTACAGTTCATTGAGGGAACCATGAATGCCAACATGGACTGTGACATACTGAAGCAGAGCATGATCCAAGGTAGTATTTTCAGAAATACTACCGGTACTTTGAGCCACACCAGAAAGGCAGAGGGAGATTAGGGAAGTAAACAAGTGGCTGAGGAGCTGGTATAGAAAGGAGGGGTTTGGGTTCCTGGAGAACTGGGCTGACTTCTCAATCAGTTACCAGCTCTATAGAATGGACTGACTGCACCTAAATGAGGAGGGTACAGATCTGCTGGGAGTAAAGATGGCCGAAAATTTAGAGGGCCTTTTAAACTAGGCGAGGGGGGGAGGGTCCAGAGGTAGAGATAGTCAGCATGGAACAAATTCCAGAGGGTAGTATTGGGGACATTAGGGGTAGGTTGACTAAAGCACCTCAACCTGAGGTAAGTACAGTAACAAGTCCTTTTTGCAACTTCAGAACACCCAATAAGGAGATAGTATGTGACTGGTCTAAACTATTACCAACAATACCTGTTCACCGATGCGGAAATACAGGGAAATTGAGGAAACAGCTATCACAGGTCAATTTGTTTCAGTGTAAATCACACAAATAGGAAATATAAGGGGAATATAAAGACACTGAATTTCAAAAGAGCCAACTTCCCTAAACTACAATCCTTGCTAGAAGATACTAAATGGGATAAAATCTTAGGAACAAAGAACACGGAGGGAAAATGGGTATGCTTTAAGAGCATATTAAATAAGGGTATTAGCCAGTGCATCCCAATAGGAAATACATTTAAAAGAGCTAATAAAAGTCCTGGGTGGCTTAACAGAGAACAGAATTAGAAATAGACTTGAAAAACGTAACACTAATAAGTCACCAAGACCAGATGGCTTGCACCCGAGGGTCCTTAAGGAACTCAGTCAAGTAATTGCCAGACCATTGTTCCTAATTTTTACGAACAGTCTACTGACTGGAAGGGTACCAGATGATTGGAGAAAAGCCAATGTAGCACCAATATTTAAAAAAGGGCCAAGATACATCACTGGAAAACAGACCAGTTAGCCTAACATCAATTGTATGCAAGCTCTTGGAGGGGATGATAAGGGACTATATACAAGATTTTAGTAATGACAACGGTATCATTAGCAGTAATCAGCATGAATTCATGAAGAATCGTTCTTGCCAAACCAATCTATTAACCGTCTATGAGGAGGTGAGCTGCCATCTAGATAAAGGAAGGACCGTAAACGTATCTGGATTTTGCAAAAGCATTTCATACAGTTCCCCATAAACGTTTACTGTACAAAGTAAGGACAGTTGGCATGGACCATAGGGTGAGTACATGGATTGAAAACTGGCTACAGGGGCGAGTTAAGAGGGTATTGATAAATGGGGAATACTCAAAATGGTCTGGGTGGAAAGTGTGGTCCCACAGGGTTCTGTGCTGGGACCAATCCTATTTAATTTATTCATAAACGACCTGGAGAATGGGATAAACAGCTCAATCTCTGTATTTGTGGATGATACTAAGCTAAGCAGGGCAATAAATTCTCCGTAGGATGTGGAAACCTTGCAAGAACATCTGAACAAATTAATGGGGTGGGCAACTACATGGCAAATTAGTTTTAATGTAGAAAAATTTAAAATAATGCATTTGGGTGGCAAAAATATGAATGCAATCTACTCACGGGGTAGAACCTCTGGGGGAATCTAGAATGGAAAAGGACCTGGGGGTCCTAGTAGATGACTCAGCAATGGCATGCAATGCCAAGATGCTGCAAGCAAAGCAAACAGAATATTGGCATGCATTAAAAAGGGGATTAACTCCAGAGATAAAACGATAATTCTCCCACTCTACAAGACTCTGGTCTAGCGGCACCTGGAGTATGCCATCCAGTTCTGGGCACCAGTACTCAGGAAGGATGTGCTGGAACTGGAGAGAGTCCAGAGAAGGGCAACAAAACTATTAAAGGGACTGATGGACATTAGATATGAGGATAGGTTACGGGCACTGAACTTATTCCTCTGGAGAAGAGACGCTTGAGTGGGGATATGTTTTCAATGTACAAATACCGTACTGGTGACCCCACAATAGGGATAAAACTTTTCCGGTAAAGGGAATTTAATAAAAAACACGCGGCCATTCACTAAAATTAGAAGAAAAGCGGTTTAACCTTAAACTGCATAGAGGGTTCTTTACTGTAAGAACGGTAAGGATGTGGAATTCTCTTCCACAGGCAGTGGTTTCAGCAAGGAGCATCGATAATTTTGAAAACCTATTAGATAAGGGTAAAGGTGATGGATTGGCCAAGCATGTCTCTAGACCTAAACCCTATTGAGCATCTGTGGGAGATCCTCAAACGGAAGGTGGAGGAGCGCAAGGTCTCTAACATCCACCAGCTCCCAGATGTCGTCATGGAGGAGTGGAAGAGGACTCCAGCGGCAACCTGGGAAGCTCTGGTCAACTCCATGCCAAAGCGGGTTAAGGCAGTGCTGGAAAATAATGGTGGCCACACAAAATATTGACACTTTGGGCCCAATTTGAACATTTTCACTTAGGGGTGTACTCACTTTTGTTGCCATTGGTATCCCTCTAGCTAGTGAAAAAACTGTTTTTCCTGCCTCAGTGATAGAATTCCTGGGTATCGGGATAGACACTGTTAAGCTGGAATTTCAGTTACCTGAGACTAAAATCATCAAGATTAAAGCTTTAATTTAATTTTTGGTTAGGCGTAAAAAAGTTTTACTAAAAGAGCTCCTATCGTTATTGGGGCTCCTAGCATTTGCGACAAGGATAATGCCAGTTGGCAGAATCTTCTCACGGCGCCTGTATTAAGCCATGTCAGGGATGAAATCCCCATTCTCACACATCAAATTGACAGCTGACCTCAAGGAGGACCTGTTAGTTTGGTTTAAATTCTTTGACATATATAATGGTAGATCATTTTTTCAGGAGAAATTTGTATCATCATCATCATCATCTGACCTTGAGTTATATACAGATGCTGCGGGTTCATGTGGTTTTGCTGCTGTTTGGAAGACTCACTGGTGCTGTGGTAAGTGGTCTGAGAGGTGGGTAACAAACAAAGCCACGAAAAGCATAGTAGTTTTGGAACTTTTTCCTTTAGTAGTTGTGATGGAAATTTGGGGTGAGCAATTTGCTAATAAAAGAATCCTGATCAATTCTGATAACAAAGGAGTCATTTATGCAGTAAATTGCTTGTCTGCTAAATCTTTACAAGTGATAAAATTACTAAGATACATAGTCTTTCTCTGTCTTAAGTTCAATATCTGGTTAAAAGCCAGGCATGTCCCAGGGAAGGAGAATCAAATTGCAGACGCCTTGTCTCGATTTCAGGTATACCGATTCCGTCAACTCCTGGCAAATGCAGACAAGGAAGGTTACGCGTGTCCGCAACATCTGTGGAGACTAATTTAGAAGTTCTTACTAATGCAATACAACACTCTGTGGCAGAAAGTACATGGGTTGAGTACACAACCGCATGGAATAGGTGGTTAAGATTTGCAAAAGAAGTGGGTATACAATTTATTTCTCCTTCTGAATCGGATATTCAGATGTTTCTTTGTAGTTTAATGCAGTTAGAAATGTCACACAGTCACATTGCCAAAATCTTGGCGGGAGTATCTTTCTTCTTTAAATTTAGAAACTTACCTCCATGCACAGCATTCTTTCTAATTCAGCAGGCAATGAAGGGCTATAGGAAGAACCATTCCTTTCCAGATAATAGGAGACCTATTTAGATTCACTTATTAAAACAGCTGTGTGGTACTACGCATGTAGTGTGTTCATCTAGCTTTGAATATCAGAGTTGTTGCCAAAAAATAAAACAGTAGTTGGGGGTTTGTTGGGAGAACATGTGACTGTCTCTGAGACGGGGATTAGATTGTTCATCCCGGTATCAAAGATGGATAGGTTAGGTAAAGGCAGTTGGGTATCTTTAGGCCAATGTGGGGATGTGGATATCTGTCCGGTTAGAGCCATCAGAATACCTAGCAGTTCGACCAATAGGGGAAGGTGTATTGTTGCTTCACGCAGATGGATCTCATCTTACTCAGTATCAGTTCAATTACATATTAAAAGAATGCATGAAAAAGTTGGATTTACATCATTTTAAGTTTACCTCTCACTCTTTCAGGATCGGAGCAGCTACAGAATTTGCTAAGATGGGTTTGGCTGATACAGTAATCAAACGGTTGGGTAGATGGGAATCTAAACGTTTTCAGATTTATGTCAGACCTGATCTTTTTCTCTAATTCTAGGATATAGAAGATGTGTTTGGATCCTTGGACACTCTTTTGTACACTGGGCCAATAAAAGAGCCAAGAAGCGCTGCTATACGTCTAATTTGTCTCTGGATCCGGGCGAGTTTAAAATTTTCTGGAAAGGAATTAGAGGTCTTCAATGGGCTAATTTGATTTTTTTTTTCCAGGTTGATTGAGTTATGGCCAGCCCCTGACATATTTATCGTGCACTTAGGGGGCAACGACGTAGGTAAACTGAGAACATTGGACCTTTTGGCTTTGTTTAAACGTGATCTACATAGAGTTAAGTTAGCATTTCCGAATACCAGAATAATTTTTTCTGAGATGGTTCCTCTGCTATTATGGCTCCAGGAAGCACAATTAAAAAAAATTGAGAAAATTAGGAAGAGATTGAACAAGTATATGGAAAAATTTATGCCCAGTATTGGAGGTTTCTCTTACAGACATATTGACTTAGAGGGTGGTTTCCCCGGACTATATAGATCAGATGGAGTCCATCTGTCAGACATCGGATTGGACATCTTTAATGTAGGTTTGCAAAACTGTATAGAATTGGCCGTGGTTGTGGGGTAGGCCGGGCTTGATAATTCAAACCCGGCATGTGGGGTCTTTTGGTTATAAATATTCTGTATGCTCGAGTCCTTTAAGACTGAGCTGTTTTAAGTTGATGGTTTGAAATATAAGAAGTTTTTGAAATACTAATATTATCAGAATATAGTTATTATTTATTTATTTATGGATTTGAATACACCAATAAAAGTGCGGCGGCCAATTTTTTGCCAAAGTAGTGGTTTGAGTAATTATTTTAAATAGGTATAATGTTTCTGGTATTTGGGGAGGGTAGGTGCGGCCTGCATTCCCATGACCTGGTAGGGCTCAAAACTTGGAGCCCGACATAATGGGCATGCAGTCGCCCCTCCCTTTAATAATAAATAAACAGATAGAATAGATTAAATAAGTAGGTAAGGATAGGTTTTAGTAATGTATATGGGGTAATGTCCCTTTAAGAGTAATTCAAATGTGGGCTGGGGTCGGGTTAACGGTCCAAAGCTATTGGGTAATTCCCGGAGGGTCATGTGACCACAGTGGAATGTTCTGGAAAAGGGGCTTATTATATAAGGGACCCTCTCACAGGTGTATTCCCGCCAGATCCAGCCAGGCAGTGAAGGTGCAACAAGCTCCCCACCCCCCCCCTTGTCGCTAAGCACGATTATGTGGTCTGTCACCCTTTGTGATGTAGGGGGGACTTTGGTTATAAATATTCTGTATGCTCGAGTCCTTTAAGACTGAGCTGTTTTAAGTTGATGTTTTGAAATATAAGAAGTTTATGAAATAATAATATTATCAGAATATGGTTATTATTTATTTATTTATGGATTTGAATACACCAATAAAAGCGCGGCAGCCAATTTTTTGCCAAAGTAGTGGTTTGAGTATTTATTTTAAATAGGTATAATGTTTCTGGTATTCGGAGAGAGTAGTTGCGGCCTGCATTCCCATGTATTAAGTGAGGTAACCTAGTTTCTTAATATCAAACATACTGTAGTTTTGTCATAGCACAAATAATTTGTGGCTTACCATGCTTCGAAATGTGTTGAAGTCCAAGGCCACAGTTGCATTGTTACCCACCCTAAACTAGAATTCTTCCTGATCTCCATCATTGTCACCACATGCATGTCTGCTAGACAGGGGTCAACCTCATATTTAAAGTGCAGCATTAGTGCTTCTCTATCTGTGAACTTCATAAAATAATGACACCACACACACACACATCATTATTATCATAATGATCACAATGTTTCTGTGATGTATGAAGGGGTTGTTGACCACTTGTTGTTGCTCACTGAATCGGTTGAGAATTGTCAGGATGGAATGTGGGTGCTACATATGACGGCAACACGTTCACCTTTTTGTTTCTCTCCCCCAATCTTAGCTTTAGAAAAAAAAAAATATATATATATATATATATATATAAATATATATATATATATATATATATTCTCCTATTTTTCAGCTTTAGTGTTGGCGCTATATAAATCCTGTATAATAATTCTAATATATATTAGATTTAAATTTCATGCACTAAAGTTGAAAAATAGGAGAACATTTTTTTGAAAATATTTTTTGTCACTGAAACCAGGATGTAAAAAAAAAAAGATGCATGTGAAATAGTGTTTTAGTTTTGTTCTAGAACATCAGGGGGCAAACATACATTTTATTTGTTTGCCAAAAACAACTTAAATCATCTGATATGAGCTTACAGGAACCCAGACGATAAAATGGTATATACTTTTTTTCCAAAATAAAGAATGTCTAAATTATTTTTAATCTTATAAGACATTGATTTAAAGATGCTCAAAAATACAAATGTATTCATTTACTTTGTATTATTTAAACTGGAATGTTTTAGCTAACTGGAGCTGTTGATAATGCCACAAGAAACTTTGAGCAGCATGATAAATATGTTTCTTTAGTACTAAGATTGCAGATCAATAATTTGCAGAAATCTAAAAGAATCACCAGCGTTCATGATTGGTCAAAGGGAGATCTTGAATTGAACATGAAAGCAGGTGACAGCTATGAAGTATGTTTTAGAAGAGGTGGTCGATCACACACAGTACTTTATGTGTTTCTTTTTTGTTCGCTGAAACAAGCTTTACAGAAGAAAAGAAATATCTGTTGGAGAGAAGTGAGAAAGATTTTGCACACCTACCAGGGTGGTAACCTCAGAGCGTCGAAAGAAAAAAGAATCGTGTTGTAACCACAGAACACTTGTTAGTACTTAAAAAGATTGTAGCAACATCAGGAGAAGAACATTTTATCTGGCTAGCTGAAAAGGAGAACAAAATGGAGCATGGCATGACACTGGATCATTCTGATCATAAAGGATTCTGAAATAAAATAAGATATACATCTTTAAAGGATGTTGAAAATACTTATATGTAAGACTAAATAAATGCAAAATGTTATATCACCTGCCCTGTACTGAATAGGAAGTTTAATAAACGTGTTACATTAATAAAATGATTTATTATTTTTGATCTAGTTAGAAATATTATCTTTATCCAGTGTTTGTAGCTTCTATAATATCAGCAGCATAAAACATTTTCATTTAGGAGCTCACATATAGCCATGTCCTGCCACTTAAAGTGAACTCCAGGCAGATATGTAAGATTTATGCATCTATGTACTGTACAGTGCCTTGAAAAAGTATTCATACCCCCTTAAATTTTCCACATTTTGTCACGTTACCACTAAAAACTTATTTTATTACCAAAAGTGGCACATAATTGTGAAGTGGAAGGAAAATGATAAATGGTTTTCAAAATGTTTTAACAGAAAATATGAGAAAAGTGTGGCGTGCATTTGTATTCAGCCCCCCCTGAGTCAATACTGTGTAGAACCACCTTTCGCTGCAATTACACCTGCAAGTCTTTTTGGGTATGTCTCTACCAGCTTTGTACATCTAGAGAGTGCCATTTTTGCCCATTCTTCTTCCAAAATAGCTCAAGCTCTGTCAGGTTGGATGGAGAGCGTCTGTGAACAGCAATTTTCAAGTCTTGCCACAGATTTTCAATTGAATTTAGGTCTGGACTTTGACTGGGCCATTCTAACACACGAAGGGTGGCTTTCCTGCTGGAAGGTGAACCTCCGCCCCAATCTCAAGGCTTTTGCAGACTCTAAAAGATTTTCTTCTAAGATTGCCCTGTATTTGGCTCATCCATCCATCAACTCTGACCAGCTTCCCTGTCCTTGCTGAAGAAAAGCATCCCCACAACATGATGCTGCCATCAGCATGTTTCATGGTGGATGATGGTGTGTTCTGGGTGATGTGCAGTGTTAGTTTTCTGCCACACATAGCATTTTGCTTTTAGGCCTTCTTCCACATGTTTGCTGTGTCCCCCACATGGCTTCTCAAAAACTGCAAAGGGGACTTCTTATGGCTTTATTTCAACAATGGCTTTCTTCTTGCCACTCTTCCATAAAGCTCAAATTTGTGGAGTGCACGACTAATAGTTGTCCTGTGGACAGATTCTCCCACCTGAGCTGTGGATCTCTGCAGCTCTTCCACTGATTAATGCTCTCCTTGCCTGGCCTGTCAGTTTAGGTGGACGGTCATGTCTTGGCAGGTTTGCAGTTGTGCCATACTCTTTCCATTTTTGGATGATGAATGGAATGAACAGTGCTCCGTTAGAGGTTCAAAGCTTGGGATATTTTTTTATAACCTAACCCTGCTTTAAACTTCTCCATAACATTATCCCTGACCTGTCTTGTGTGTTCCTTGGCCTTCATAATGCTGTTTGCTCACCAAGGTTCTCTAACAAACCTCTGAAGGCTTCACAGAACAGCTGTATTTATACTGATATTAAATTACACACAGGTGGACTCTATTTATTAATTAGGGCACTACTGAAGGCAATTGGTTCCACTAGATTTTAGTTAAGGGTATCAGAGTAAAGGGGCTGAATACAAATGCACGCCACACTTTTCAGATATTTATTTGTAAAAAAAATATATTATCATTTCAATTAAGTGCCACTTTGTGGTGGTCTATCACATAAATCCCAATAAAATACATTTATGTTTTTGGTTGTAACATGACAAAATGTGGAAAATTTCAACGGGTATGAATACTTTTTCAAGGCACTATATTAATGGTAAACCATTATATACCATCTCCTTACCCCATGGAGGCAGTTATGGACCCCCAATTGGTTTTGTGGGTTAACATTTCACCTCAGGCTTGCATTAATGACTTTTAGTGGAGTGTGAAGAACTGGGCACCGGTCACTTTTTTAAAGGGTTAACAGGTTTTATTAGGTCCTACATTTGAACAGGACACTCAAAAACGCATACTTGGGCCTAACTTAAAGCCATACAGAAAAAATTACCTTTAAGCCAGACCGCCACTCTGTATTCTTCTGACTGTATACAGTTGCTGTACATAAAACCTCTAGATGAGCCACCAGACTCACCCCACCTGCAGTGTTCAAGTATTTACCTTGCTTTTCAGGACAATCTCTGGCAGACAAATTTCCTCTGTGGGGATCCTACCCAGGTTCCAGCTTCACTCCTCCTGCATAAACCTTCCAACCAGTCAGTGAAAATTTTCAGGTCCAAAATGTATTTTCTTCTTCAAGCAAGTGTTAAATTTAAACATTACTTAGCATGTTTGTACTTAACATGAAAATGTATAGTCAGATAGAATGCTTCCTAATCAAGTCCTGTTTAAAGTTCATATTAAAAAATAAAGCTTCCATAGGAATTTTTTTATTAATGACGTAGAAAGAAAGGAGTCATGTAGTCGCTATTATTTCTTTAATTAGTTGGTTTTAAAAGAAAACAGAAAGACCTAGAATACAACCAGCAAAAAGTGCATCCCCCAAAAAACATAGTGATCTACATTGCGATAAGTGATCAATACTCACTAACAATCTTTTTTCCTTTTTTTGTCCAAGTTAGTGGATCTTCTGTTAAAGTTGGAGGTGTGAGGGAAAAGCATGGTCATGTTTGGAGCCAAATTGAATGGACGGATTTGTGCTGCTGAGCAATTTTACAACTTCCTAGCAATCCCTTGATCAAGTGAAATCTCTCAGTATATTAAAATCAAAATCATGTTTTCATTTAGCCTAAACAATGCTGGCAAGCATATTGATCACATTTAAAAACTGCCCTATGTGTTCAACAAAAATCAGAGAGGTTATGATGAGAATATAGAGGGCGAACAATGTGCAACTAAAGAGTACAGGACCCTAGTGCTGTGCAGGATTGCAAACCTTGATGACATTTTTCACTGCCAAAACACAGACATTTTACTGACAGGGCACATTTATTAATGGCATAACGAAATATGACAGAAACTCCTATTATAAATTAAGACAATCGATACGTAAAGGCTTAATTCACCTTGAAGACAAAAATAACAAAAGGAACATACTTTTGCAGGAAAAAATGTGAATTTATGATTTTTTCCTCACAAGATCCTGCAAAGCATTGGATCCTACAGACTCTTCCTCCAAAGAGAGAATTGAATCCAGATGGCCGCACTCTAACCTTAATATCTTTATTAGTAAAAATTAGGGCTGTTACTGATAAAAAATTTCCTGTTCGATTAATCGATTTTTTTTAATCGATTTTAATAGATTAATCGACTAATTTCGATTAATTATAACGCACATAGATCCAACTACTTTTAGCTGATCTCCTTGCAGGCCGATTCCCAGTGCAGCTACCAACCACTGGAAAAATCGATAGCAGGATACAAAAAACACACAAAGGCAGCGCTCAATGGGAATAGCATTAAAACTTGTATAGTCTTCAAGTAGGTAACAAAATAAATATTGCACTGAAGATAAAGTCGATGTAGCTAAAAATGGTGGGAGTAATACCAAACAGTAGCAAAAGCAGTCATAAAAACCTGTAGCTAAGTATGATACTGGTATAAAAATGTGTACAACGATACCACTGCTGAATCCAGATGAGGAGGGGTTAACATCAGTCCATCGGCATGTAGATGTCCCGTGTAGGGAACTATCACAACTCCCAGTGGATGGCTGTAGAATCCCAGGTTGATAGAGGGAAGTGATAGAGGAAAGTGTAACAGCCCTTGCGTGTGGCAGATAGTAAGGTCCCGCCAGCATGCAGATATGAAGGCACAGCAAAGGAGCCCTTCAGATAGACACGGCAAGCCCAAAGAATTTTGATTGATCAAAAGAATTTTGATCGATCAAAACATTAATCGAGGAATTAATAGTTAATTTCCACAGCCCTAGTAAAAATCCATGCAGCAAACGATGAAGTAGCTAACATGTTTCACACTGAAACTACTGGTGCTTACTCATAGCCCTGTACGGACTTTAAAGGCTAAATTTATATGCAGCCTCTAACTCCCCCACACAATCCCCCCTCCCTGTGACAGTGGACAGGGATCCTCTCCCCAGATTCACTGTCACAATTTGAAAACAGCAACAACCCATGCAGGGCTCCACCCACACGGCCACATCATTCATTCACAGTTTCCTAAAGAGTGGGAAGGATTTCCTCCTCCACCTCGAGTGTGTGGATAAGGAGATTAGATCTTTTTTTTTTTTTGGTCAACCTGCTGGTTGAACAAAAAGAAAAGATCAATGTATGGGTTGCCTAAGTGCTAACTGAATAAATAATCAAACAGGGCGAGTTTGTAAAGCTCATGGAAGAACAGAGAGGGGATGAAAGACAGATGGGGGAGAGAAGTGAAGGAGATAGGGAGAGTTCAGTCATAGTGCACTGCTCAGTGTTTACTCACCTGAGGCTGGTATCTGGCGGCTCAATTGTGCAGCCACCATGTAGCTGCCAGCTGCTGTATTTCATATTTTCTACCCACACATCCCCTTTCTCAGGCAGACTACTGACTGCACTGCCAGGGATAGGAGTGTAGGCAGCAGCTACAGGCGGAATAGGGGTGGGAGAAGGCGGAGCAGATGGATCTCTCCTTTCCCATCTGTAAGTTTATGGATGGTTGGCATCACTGGTGCTGTCAGCTGCAATGGACATATTTTTATACGTTCATGCTCATTGCATTGCAGTCTATTAAACAGCCAGATCAAAATAAATGGGCTAAAACACATAGCAATGCATGTGAAAATAGGGCAGGTTGGAATTTTATTGCAGCAGAGTGCACAGAGCACTATGCTTTGTACACAGCACATGCATTTTGGGGTGTATTAGGGTGTAATTTTCAATGAATGACACCACAACGTAAATAGTGAGACTGGGGGGGGGGGGGACATGGGCTCCAAAAATGAATGTTTGTAAAAATATAAATAAAGTAAGAACCAATTGCTAAAATTGGGTAGGAGGGGAGGCCAATCATTTGTGCTAGGGCAGTATTATAATTTGTCAGTAGTGATGAGCCGAACACCCCCGGGTTCGGTTCGCACCAGAACCCGCGAACGGACCGAAAGTTCGTACGAACATTAGAACCCTATTAAATACAATGGATGCGAACGTTCGAATTCTAAAGTGCTAATTATAACAACTATTATGCATGTTATTGTCCTAAAAAGGGTTTGGGAACCCGGGTTCTGCACCAGGGGACATGTATCAATGCAAAAAGAAGTTTTAAAAACGGTCGTTTTTCGGGAGCAGTCATTTTAATGATGCATAAAGTGAAAAAAAAAAGTCAAATATTCCTTTAAATATCGTACCTGGGGGGTGTCTAAAGTATGCCTGTGAAGTGCCACGTGTTTCCCGTGTTTAGAACTGTCCCTGCACAAAATGACACTTCTAAAGGAAAAAAAAGCCATTTAAAACTGCTTGCGGCTTTAATGTAATGTCTGGTCCCGGTAATATGGATGAAAATCTTTAAGAAAAATGGCATAGCTACCCCATGACCCCCCCCTACCCCAGCCCATTACCAGCCCCTTTGGGTCTTGTATGGATATTAAGGGGAACCCCGCACATAAAATAAAAAAGGCCCTATATACTCTGAACAGCCGTATACAGGCGGTGCATACAAGACAGGGACTGTAGGTTTGTTCTTATGTAGAATCTGTTTGTAATTTTGAACAGGTACATTGTTGAAGTGTAGCTCCAGCCCAAAAATCTATTTTTAAACTTTTTGGAAAACATAGGTAAGGGTTATCACCCCTGTAACATTTGTTTTGCTGTCGTGCCCCTGTTCAGAACATTTCACCTCACTTTCCGTCCCAATGACAACTGTTTTTGAAATGTGGTGTTTTTCTTGAAACAAGGATTGCTAATAAAGCATCAGTACAGAGGAGACACCTTTCTCCCATATTTATTCTTACAGGAGAGAATTTTCCTTCCTAGTGGTAGATTTCCTCTCACTTCCTGTTGTCTTCTTGCGTTTGCAAGTAGGAGTCGTTTGTAAGTTGGATGTTTGAAAGTAGGGACCTGCCGTATATACTCTGCAGAAATAGGCCCCTTAGTTGTTGGTGTTGGCACAACACTGTAAGCACTCACAGTTACTCTTGGTTGGTGCTGGAACGCCCTGCTGTCAACTATTATATCAGGAATTTTAATTACATATAATTGTTGAACAGTGGTAGTAAAAATTGGGCCTTTGATGGTGGTGCTGGTGCCACAACACTGTAAGCCCTGACAGTTACTCTTGGTGGGTGCAGCAATGGGCCCTGCTGTGAATTATTAGATCAAGAATTGTAATTGCATGCCCCTGTTGAACAGGGGCTGAAAAATTGGGCCTTTCGTGGTGGTGGTGGTGGTGGTGGTGTTGCCACAACACTGTAAGCCCTCAGAGTTACTCTTGGTGGGTGCAGGAATGGGCCCTGCTGTGAATTATTAGATCAAGAATTGTAATTACATGCCCCTTTTGAACAGGGGCTGAAAAATTGGGCCTTTCGTGGTGGTGGTGGTGGTGGCGTTGCCACAACACTGTAAGCCCTCAGACTTACTCTTGGTGGGTGCAGGAATGGGCCCTGCTGTGAATTATTAGATCAAGAATTGTAATTACATGCCCCTTTTGAACAGGGGCTGAAAAATTGGGCCTTTCGTGGTGGTGGTGGTGGTGGCGTTGCCACAACACTGTAAGCCCTCAGAGTTACTCTTGGTGGGTGCAGCAATGGGCCCTGCTGTGAATTATTAGATCAAGAATTGTAATTACATGCCCCTTTTGAACAGGGGCTGAAAAATTGGGCCTTTCGTGGTGGTGGTGGTGGTGGCGTTGCCACAACACTGTAAGCCCTCAGAGTTACTCTTGGTGGGTGCAGGAATGGGCCCTGCTGTGAATTATTAGATCAAGAATTGTAATTACATGCCCCTTTTGAACAGGGGCTGAAAAATTGGGCCTTTCGTGGTGGTGGTGGTGGTGGCGTTGCCACAACACTGTAAGCCCTCAGACTTACTCTTGGTGGGTGCAGCAATGGGCCCTGCTGTGAATTATTAGATCAAGAATTGTAATTACATGCCCCTTTTGAACAGGGGCTGAAAAATTGGGCCTTTCGTGGTGGTGGTGGTGGTGGCGTTGCCACAACACTGTAAGCCCTCAGAGTTACTCTTGGTGGGTGCAGAAATGGGCCCTGCTGTGAATTATTACATCAAGAATTGTAATTGCATGCCCCTGTTGAACAGGGGCTGAAAAATTGGGCCTTAGGCACTGGTGGCACAACACTACAACCCCTCACAGATACTGTACTTGGAGCACAGCAATGAGCCCTGTTGCAAAGTATTGCTTCAAAAATTGTAATGACACGCCCCTGTTAAACAGGGGCTGAAAAATTGGGCCTTAGGCACTGGTGGCACAACACTACAACCCCTCACAGATATTGTACTTGGAGCACAGCAATGAGCCCTGTTGCAAAGTATTGCTTCAAAAATTGTAATGACACGCCCCTGTTAAACAGGGGCTGAAAAATTGGGCCTTAGGCACTGGTGCCACAACACTCCAACCCCTCACAGATACTGTACTTGGAGCACAGCAATGAGCCCTATGGCAAATTATTGCTAAAAAAATTGTAATTACACGCCCATGTAAAACAGGGGCTGAAAAATTGGGCCTTAGCCACTGGTGGCGGCACCCATAAACAAAAATGATCTTCCAAGCTATCATCATCAATCGTATCATTGAGGACTCGGAGGAGGAGGATAGCCAGTCAACATAACAGCACAGGCACTCAGCATCAGCATCAGTCTTGAAGGGATGTGACATGTTAAAATCAATTAGTCTGTTATATCAGCATCAGGTGTGTGGTAGCTGGTGGTGATCCAAGACTGGTTCATCTTGATGAAAGTCAGTCGATCAACCGAGTCGGTGGACAGGCGCACCCTGTGATCCGTGACAAATCCTCCAGCAGCACTGAATGTTTGTTCCGAAAGAACGCTGGATGCAGGACAGGCCAGTAGCTCAATTGCATACTGTGCAAGCTCTGGCCAGTGATCCATCCTCAAGACCCAGTAAGCCAGAGGATTTTCGGTGGGGAAGGTGTCCAAGTCTGACCTTGCCCCTAGATATTCCTGCACCATGTTTATCAGACGCTGGCGATGGTTGCTGGAACCGATCATACTTTGGGGCTGCGGACTAAAGAATTGTCTGAACGCATCGGTCAGACGGCCACCTTCCCCACCGCTCCTTCTTTGACTGGCCGAAGCCTCAGCAACTCGTTGTCCAGGACCAGGAGTTTGTAACCTCCCAGTCTCTGGGAACGCGTTGCACAGACCTTTCTGCAAGGCCTCCCGGAGTTGTCTCATCCTCTGCTCCCTCTGCGACGGTAACATAAGGTCCGCAACCTTACCCTTGTACCGTGGATCAAGGAGAGTGGCCAGCCAGTAATGGTCCCTCTCCTTGATCCGAAGAATACGAGGATTCTTCCGCAGACTTTGCAGGATCAGGGAGGCCATGCAGCGTAGGTTTGCTGAGGCATTCGCTCCGGAGTCCTCTGGGTCACTAAGGACGACATGATCCGCAGCCACCTCCTCCCAGCCACGTACAAGTCCGCTGGTTTCTTGGGACTGTAAATCATCCCTAAAAGACTGCTGCTGATGATGCTGAGTGCCAGCCTCCACCTCCATGCTGACACAATCCTCCTCCTCCTCCTCCTCCTCCTCTTCCTGTGCGATGGGTGGGACAGAAGGAACACTGTCTGGGTAAAGGGGGCCTTGAGAGGCAAGGAAGTCCTCCTCTTCCTGCCTCTGTTCTGCCTCAAGTGCCCTGTCCATTATTCCACGCAGCGTGTGCTCCAACAGGTGGACAAGAGGTACAGTGTCACTGATGCATGCACTGTCACTGCTCACCATCCTCGTGGCCTCCTCAAATGGTGCCAGGACAGTGCATGCATCCCTGATCATGCCCCACTGGCGTGGAGAAAAAAAACCAAGCTCCCCTGACCCTGTCCTGGTGCCGTAGTCGCACAGGTACTCATTGATGGCCCTCTGCTGCGTGTGCAGCCGCTGCAGCATGGCCAACGTTGAGTTCCACCTGGTGGGCATGTCACATATAAGGCGGTTCTTGGGCAGGTTCAACTCCTTTTGCAGCTCAGCCAGGCGAGCACTGGCATTATAAGATCTGCGGAAATGCACACAGACTTTCCTGGCCTGCCTCAGGACATCCTGTAAGCCCGGGTACCTGCCCAAGAACCGCTGCACCACCAGGTTAAGGACGTGAGCCACACAGGGCACATGGGTCAGTTGTCCCTGTCGGAGGGCGGAGAGGAGGTTGGTGCCATTGTCGCAAACCACCATTCCTGGCTTAAGCTGGCGTGGCGTCAACCACCTCTCGGCCTGGCCCTGCAGAGCAGACAGGACCTCTGCCCCAGTGTGGCTTCTGTCCCCCAAACACACCAGCGCAAGCACGGCGTGGCATCTTTTTGCCTGCGTACTTGCGTAGCCCCGTGAACGGCTACGGAGCACCGCTGGTTCATAGGACAAACCACAGGAAGAGGCCATGGAGGAAGAAGAAGAGGAGGGGGTGGAGGAGAGAGGTGTGTCACAACCAGTAGTAGCATTTTGGAGGCGTGGCGGTGGAACAACCTCCAACACTACTGCACCTTGTCCTGCATCCTTCCCAGCTGCCAAAAGAGTGACCCAATGGGCCGTGAAAGAAAGGTAACGTCCCTGTCCATGCCTGCTGGACCATGAGTCAGCGGTAATATGCACCTTACCGCTGACCGCCCTGTCCAGCGAGGCCAAGACATTGCCTTCCACATGCCGGTAGAGAGCCGGAATAGCCTTCCGTGAGAAAAAGTGGCGTTTGGGAACCTGCCACTGAGGAACCGCACATTGCACAAACTCACGGAAGGGGGCCGAGTCTACCAACTGAAAAGGCAGCAGTTGAAGTGCTAGCAATTTAGCCAAGCTAGCATTCAACCGCTGGGCATGTGGATGGCTGGGAGTGAACTTCTTTCGACGGTCCAGCAGCTGGGGCAGGGAAATTTGCCTGCTAGAATCGGACGTCGGTGTACTGCTAGCAGAGTGGCCGCAAGTACTTGGCTGTGACACATCTAATTCTACACCTTCATTCCTCTCAGTGCATGTTTCAGAGAGGACTGAAGTTATAGTGGGGTTGGAGATCCCAGCTGATGCGGTGCAAGGAGAGGTCCGCTTTGTTCTTTGGTGTGGGTCTTTGAGGTAGGCTTGCCAACGAGCTGCATGGCAGGTCAACATATGTCTGGTCAGGCATGTGGTACCCAAGCGGCTGATGTTTTGGCCACGCGATATACGCTTGAGACATATGTTGCAAACAGCAGCTGTGCGATCTGATGCACTAGCCTCAAAAAAGGCCCACACCAAAAAACTTTTTGAATGACGGGCAGAGGCAGCGCCCTGCACAGGCGGAGCTCTGCGGTGTGATTCCGTCGGTGTACTGCCCTTACGCTGGCCACCAAAGGGCATCCTGCCTCGTTGGAGATGTGCCTCCTCCTCATCCTCCTCCTCCTCCTCTCTCCTATTAGGCACCCACGTGGAGTCAGTGACCTCATCATCCCCTCCCTCCTCATCACTGGAGCCAATCTGGCAGTATGCTGCAGCTGCTGGAACATGACTGCCAGATTGGTGTCCTTCTTGAGCATCCCCTCTGTCTGCTCTCACCCTACTGCCTTCCTGTAGCTGGGTTTCATCATCAGACCCTTCAAAACGCTGGGCATCCTCCTGGAGCATGTACCCAACACTGTGCTCAAACAGTTCGGGGGACTCCTCAGGAGGAGGACATGGTGGGTCTAGGGAAGGAGTGACTGATGATGAGTCTGACATTGATACCAGGGAAGAGGACGCTTTGGCAGCTGCTTTGCCAGTACCCTGAGCCTGGGTGAGAGAGGATGAGGAGGAGGAGGAGGGCTTGGTCATCCACTCTACCAAGTCTTCGGCATGATGTGGCTCAACATGTCCAGCTGCCGAAAAGAAGGACAAGCGTGTCCCATGGCCATGTGCTGATGACAATGCACCGCGTCCACGACCAGCACTGTTGCCCCCAGACACAGAGCCTGCTTGCCCTCTTTTATTGCCTCCTGACTGTCTGCCTCTCCTTGTTTGCCTTCCAGACATTCTAATAGATGGCCTGCAGGGAGATGGGAAAAAAGCAATAAGGGCTACCTTCAGGTGTCCTTCTCTGTCCCTTTACTTAAGGATTTCTAAATATGGTTGAGGATGATTGCTTTTGCACAGAATAGCACAACGACAATTTCCCTGACTGTCCAAAAAACAAGGATTTCAAAGATGGTTGATGAGGAATGCTTTAGCACACTATAGCACAAGGAGAATTCCCCTCACTTTCCTTCTTTGTCCCTAGAAACAAGGACTCGCACAGTGAAAGAAACTGACACTCTCCCTACCTAGAGTTTTCTGTCCCTAGAAAAAATGTTTTTTTAAAGCACACTATAGCACAAGGAGAATTCCCCTCACTTTCCTTCTTTGTCCCTAGAAACAAGGACTCGCACAGTGAAAGAAACTGACACTCTCCCTACCTAGAGTTTTCTGTCCCTAGAAAAAATGTTTTTTTTAAAGCACACTATAGCACAAGGAGAATTCACTCACTGTCCTTCCCTGTCCCTAGAAACAAGGATTCGCACAGTGAAATAAACTGACACTCTCCCTACCTAGAGTTTTCTGTCCCTAGAAAAAATGTTTTTTTAAAGCACACTATAGCACAAGGACAATTCCCCTCACTTTCCTTCTTTGTCCCTAGAAACAAGGACTTGCACAGTAAAAGACACTGACACTCTCCCTACCTAGAGTTTTCTGTCCCTAGAAAAAATGTTTTTTTAAAGCACACTATAGCACAAGGAGAATTCCCCTCACTTTCCTTCTTTGTCCCTAGAAACAAGGACTCGCACAGTGAAAGAAACTGACACTCTCCCTACCTAGAGTTTTCTGTCCCTAGAAAAAATGTTTTTTTAAAGCACACTATAGCACAAGGAGAATTCCCCTCACTTTCCTTCTTTGTCCCTAGAAACAAGGACTCGCACAGTGAAAGAAACTGACACTCTCCCTACCTAGAGTTTTCTGTCCCTAGAAAAAATGTTTTTTTTAAAGCACACTATAGCACAAGGACAATTCCCCTCACTTTCCTTTTTTG
Source organism: Rana muscosa (assembly GCA_029206835.1). Classification (NCBI taxonomy): domain Eukaryota; kingdom Metazoa; phylum Chordata; class Amphibia; order Anura; family Ranidae; genus Rana; species Rana muscosa. The sequence continues at coordinate 1,066,974,252 of CM055116.1, read as the reverse complement.
TCCCTAGAAACAAGGACTCGCACAGTAAAAGACACTGACACTCTCCCTACCTAGAGTTTTCTGTCCCTAGAAAAAATGTTTTTTTAAAGCACACTATAGCACAAGGAGAATTCCCCTCACTTTCCTTCTTTGTCCCTAGAAACAAGGACTCGCACAGTGAAAGAAACTGACACTCTCCCTACCTAGACTTTTCTGTCCCTAGAAATTTTTTTTTTTTAAAGCACACTATAGCACAAGGAGAATTCCTCTCACTTTCCTTCTTTGTCCCTAGAAACAATGACTCGCACAGTGAAAGAAACTGACACTCCCCCTACCTAGAGTTTTCTGTCCCTAGAAAAAATGTTTTTTTAAAGCACACTATAGCACAAGGAGAATTCCCCTCACTTTCCTTCTTTGTCCCTAGAAACAAGGACTCGCACAGTGAAAGAAACTGACACTCTCCCTACCTAGAGTTTTCTGTCCCTAGAAAAAATGTTTTTTTTAAAGCACACTATAGCACAAGGACAATTCCCCTCACTTTCCTTCTTTGTCCCTAGAAACAAGGACTCGCACAGTAAAAGACACTGACACTCTCCCTACCTAGAGTTTTCTGTCCCTAGAAAAAATGTTTTTTTAAAGCACACTATAGCACAAGGAGAATTCCCCTCACTTTCCTTCTTTGTCCCTAGAAACAAGGACTCGCACAGTAAAAGACACTGACACTCTCCCTACCTAGAGTTTTCTGTCCCTAGAAAAAATGTTTTTTTAAAGCACACTATAGCACAAGGAGAATTCCCCTCACTTTCCTTCTTTGTCCCTAGAAACAAGGACTCGCACAGTGAAAGAAACTGACACTCTCCCTACCTAGAGTTTTCTGTCCCTAGAAAAAATGTTTTTTTTAAAGCACACTATAGCACAAGGAGAATTCCCCTCACTTTCCTTCTTTGTCCCTAGAAACAAGGACTCGCACAGTGAAAGAAACTGACACTCTCCCTACTGTGACAGCAGGAAGGTAAAGTCACCTGGTTGCATCCAGGGGGGTAGATATATTTCGCCCAGATTCAGGCTTTACGCCGATTTATACAGCTAGGTGGAGAGTTGTATAAGCCCAGCTGAGACTAGTGGGCTCATTGATGACTCATACCTCTAGGGAGAGGGCTGGGCGTCGTGCAGGCAGGGAGTTGATGAGGCCAGCTGAAGCCTGTCAGTTCGTTTAAGGCCTCTATAAAAACTCCCAGATTCATTAGATGTTAGCTCATGCCTGGAAGCAGACCTGTGTGGACTGTCTAGGGAGAGTGAACCCCTGTGCGGTGAGAGAAAGCCTGTGTGGCTATATTTTGCTTGGACATTTAAAACCAGGGACTAGGACAGCACTAGGCTGATCCCAGTCGTTAGTTAGGAAACCTGTAAGTTTAGTCAGAGGTCAAGTTGACCAGGATTTATTTTGTTTATGTTTTTTTTGCCTTGCTGTGTTTTTGTCACTGTAAATAGAAAATAAACCGCACCCTTTTGATTTTGAAAACCCCAACCTCCGTCTGCTGGGCCTGTTTTTGGGTGGGGAGCCCATCCCGGGGGTCACACATACCCGCCTCCTAAGCAACCCTATGTTCAAATGCAGGTTTGCAAAGGAGCCTTGCAGCCCAGCAGCAAGCTCATCAACAGAGCCTTGCAACTTTACAACAGAGTCTGGAGGCTCAGCAACAAGCCCAACAGCAATCTGAGGCCCGCTTCATAGACCTGTTGCAGAAGCAAGAGCAGAGACTACAACAACAGATGGAAGCAGTAATGCAGCAACGTCCGCAGACCAGTGAGGAAAGCCGTCCCACTAATACCGCGTCCTTTGGGGTGAGTCGTTTATTGACAAAAATGACTGGAGAGGATGATCCAGAGGTATTTTTGACCACATTTGAAAGGACCGCTGAAAGAGAAAAGTGGCCTGAGGAGCAGTGGGCTGGACTAGTGGCTCCTCTGTTAACTGGTGAATCGCAGAAAGCCTACTATGACCTAGAGCCTAACCAAGCAAAAGACTATGTGATGCTAAAAGCTGAAATATTGGCAAGGCTGGGTGTCACCCTGGCTGTCCGGGCTCAGCGTGTGCATAACTGGACTTTCCAGCTTGGAAAACCCCCCAGGTCTCAAATGTATGATCTCATTCACCTGAGCAGAAAGTGGCTACAGCCAGAGACTTTGTCCGCACCAAAGATTGTGGAACGTGTTGTAATGGATCGGTTTTTGAGAGCTCTTCCTACTGCCATCCAAAAGTGGGTAAGCCATGGAGACCCAGAGACGGCCGATGGTCTTGTGGATCGTGTGGAGAAATACTTGGCTACAGAGAACCTGACGGCCTCTTCCAGAGACACTCGGACTTTCCACCCTAAGACCAGACCATCCCCAGGGGCGGATAAGAGGATTCCAAGGGGTGAGGGTGGAGAGAGTGAGAGGGTGGGAGCTCTACCCCAAGTTTGGCGAGAACAGCCTGGGAAATCAGCGGCTCAAGAGGCCGCAAGAAGGATCGTTTGCTACCGCTGCCGGCAAGCGGGACATATTGCAGCAAATTGCCCGGTTGTGGAGGAACCCATGCAGTGTGACTTTCTGACGGGCAGACGTCAGTCGCTGTGTGCGACAGTCGCATGCACTGCCATTCGGGGAACTGAGAAACATTTATGCAAAATGTGTATTAATGGTAGAAATGTTGTGGTATTGCTGGATTCAGGTAGCCTTGTGACCCTGATAAAGGCTGAGTTAGTTAAAACAGAGGTCTCTGGGAATAGCAAGGTAGCCGTTATTTGTGTGCATGGGGACACCCGAGAGTATCCAGTGACTACAGTGTGTTTCGAGACCCCCAAAGGTACCCTCTCTCATCCAGTGGGCTTAGTATCTCAGTTACCGCATGACGCCATTGTGGGAAGGGATTTTCCGAAGTTCTGGGAACTGTGGGATGATCCTGAGCCCCCCACTGGTGCCCCTATGTACCAGGAATGTGATAGCCAGAACTCCCCTGAGAGTGGTGAGGACTCTCCGGAATTTCCCTTGTCAGTATTGGCAGGGGAGACTCAAGAAACTGGAGAGGAGCCCACCTCCTCAGACGAAAACCTACCGTCTGTGGAGTTTTCTGATCTTGAGGTTCACAGGGAAAACTTTGCCACAGAACAGTTGAAAGACCCCGCCCTAATAAAGGCACGGGAAAACGTAGTGAAAATAGATGGCGAGTTAGTGAACCCAGATAATACCGGCACTTACCCATACTTCAGCGTAGAGAAGGACCTACTGTATCGGGTGGCAAAAAGGGCAGAAGAAACCGTTGAGCAGCTTGTGGTGCCCAAACCTTACAGGAAGTTGGTGTTGGAGTTGGCCCATGGGCACATTCTTGGAGGTCATCTGGGGACAGAGAAAACCCGAGAGAGGGTATTACAGAGATTCTATTGGCCTGGGGTGATGAAGGACATAGAAAATTATTGTTCCTCCTGCCCTGTGTGTCAGAGGTCGGCCCCGATGCCACATTTCCGTAGCCCGCTGGTCCCTCTACCCATCATTGAGGTCCCGTTTGAGAGAATCGCAATGGATTTGGTAGGTCCTATAATCAAGTCCGCTAGGGGGCACCAGTACATATTGGTTATAATGGACTATGCCACCCGTTATCCAGAAGCGATCCCTCTCAGAAATACCTCGGCCAAAACCATAGCCAAAGAGCTATCTCTTGTTTTTAGCCGGGTGGGTATTTGTAAAGAACTGCTTACGGACCAAGGTACACCCTTTATGTCCCGGGTTATGAAAGAGCTGTGTAAATTGTTCAAAGTGACGCAATTGCGTACATCTGTGTATCACCCCCAAACCGATGGGCTGGTTGAAAGATTCAACAAAACCCTAAAACAAATGTTGAAGAAAGTGGTGGATAGAGATGGAAGGGATTGGGACTGTCTACTTCCTTATTTGATGTTTGCTATTAGGGAGGTGCCCCAATCCTCTACGGGATTCTCCCCCTTTGAGTTACTGTATGGGAGACACCCAAGAGGGCTGTTGGATATTGCCAAGGAAACTTGGGAAAGTGAGAGTTCTCCCCACAGGAGTGTGATTGAGCATGTCGCCCTGATGCAAGATCGAATTGCACAGGTAATGCCCATCGTGAAGGAACATTTGGCCCAAGCGCAGTTGGCACAGCAGAGAGTGTACAACCGTGGAGCCAAGACCCGTACCTTTTCCCCGGGGGATAGGATATTGGTACTTGTCCCTACGGTTGAAAGTAAATTCCTTGCCAAATGGCAAGGCCCCTACGAGATAATGGAAAAAGTGAGCGAAGTGAATTACAAGGTCAGACAACCAGGAAGGCGAAAGCCCGAACAGATCTATCACGTTAATCTGTTGAAAGCCTGGAGGGATAGAGAGTCCCTAGTCGCAGACACTTGGTCACCAGCTCAAACTGGTTGCGTGATTCCTGAGGTTGGAATCGCAGCCACCTTGTCACAACCCCAACAACAGGAGGTTAAGGAGTTTGTGCTTCGCAACAAGGAGGTATTCTCTGAGCTGCCGGGACAAACATCTGGGGTAGAGCATGACATTATTACCCCGCCCGGTGAAAGGGTGAAGTTAAAACCCTATCGGATCCCAGAGGCCCGACGGGAGGCAATACGGGAGGAAGTACAGAAAATGCTGAACTTAGGGGTGATAGAGGAGTCCCAAAGTGATTGGTCTAGTCCCATCGTGTTGGTGCCTAAACCGGATGGGAGCTGGCGATTTTGTAACGATTTTCGTCAGTTGAACAAAGTTACAAAATTTGACACCTACCCCATGCCACGTATAGATGAGTTGATCGACCGGCTGGGAACAGCCCGATACATGACGACTCTTGACCTCACAAAAGGGTATTGGCAAATCCCCCTGGCCAAGTCGGCCAAAGAGAAAACCGCATTTGTAACCCCAGACGGGGCGTTCCAATATAAAAGAATGCCGTTCGGGTTACAGAATGCGCCGGCCACATTCCAGCGGAAAATGGACCCCCGAGGCTGAGGCAGCATTCCAATTCTTGAAACAAGCCTTATGTAGCCAGCCAGTGTTGTACTCACCCGACTTCTCTAGAGACTTTGTCGTACAAAGTGATGCGTCAGATGTGGGGTTAGGAGCAGTATTGTCCCAGGTCTGGAACGGGGAAGAGCACCCAGTCATTTACCTCAGCAGGAAGTTGAAGTCCCATGAGGTAAATTACGCCACCGTTGAAAAGGAGTGTTTAGCGGTGAAGTGGGCTCTAGATTCCCTTCGGTACTACCTGCTAGGTAGGCACTTTGACATGGTTACGGATCACGCTCCGTTAAAGTGGATGGCTCAAAACAAGGAAACAAATAGAAGAGTGAATAGGTGGTTCCTGGCCCTCCAGGAATTCAACTTCACAGTAAAGCATCGCCCTGGCGTTCAAATGGGGAATGTGGATGCTTTGTCTCGAGTACATGAATGCCTGATTGCTGGTGTTCCAACCCCGAGGTTAAAACAAGAGGGGGGGGTATGTGACAGCAGGAAGGTAAAGTCACCTGGTTGCATCCAGGGGGGTAGATATATTTCGCCCAGATTCAGGCTTTACGCCGATTTATACAGCTAGGTGGAGAGTTGTATAAGCCCAGCTGAGACTAGTGGGCTCATTGATGACTCATACCTCTAGGGAGAGGGCTGGGCGTCGTGCAGGCAGGGAGTTGATGAGGCCAGCTGAAGCCTGTCAGTTCGTTTAAGGCCTCTATAAAAACTCCCAGATTCATTAGATGTTAGCTCATGCCTGGAAGCAGACCTGTGTGGACTGTCTAGGGAGAGTGAACCCCTGTGCGGTGAGAGAAAGCCTGTGTGGCTATATTTTGCTTGGACATTTAAAACCAGGGACTAGGACAGCACTAGGCTGATCCCAGTCGTTAGTTAGGAAACCTGTAAGTTTAGTCAGAGGTCAAGTTGACCAGGATTTATTTTGTTTATGTTTTTTTTGCCTTGCTGTGTTTTTGTCACTGTAAATAGAAAATAAACCGCACCCTTTTGATTTTGAAAACCCCAACCTCCGTCTGCTGGGCCTGTTTTTGGGTGGGGAGCCCATCCCGGGGGTCACACTACCTAGAGTTTTCTGTCCCTAGAAAAAATGTTTTTTTAAAGCACACTATAGCACAAGGAGAATTCCCCTTACTTTCCTTCTTTGTCCCTAGAAACAAGGATTCGCACAGTGAAAGAAACTGACACTCTTCCTACCTACAGTTTTCTGTCCCTAGAAAAAATGTTTTTTTAAAGCACACTATAGCACAAGGAGAATTCCCCTCACTTTCCTTCTTTGTCCCTAGAAACAAGGACTCGCACAGTGAAAGAAACTGACACTCTCCCTACCTAGAGTTTTCTGTCCCTAGAAAAAATGTTTTTTTAAAGCACACTATAGCACAAGGAGAATTCCCCTCACTTTCCTTCTTTGTCCCTAGAAACAAGGACTCGCACAGTGAAAGAAACTGACACTCTCCCTACCTAGAGTTTTCTGTCCCTAGAAAAAATGTTTTTTTTAAAGCACACTATAGCACAAGGAGAATTCCCCTCACTTTCCTTCTTTGTCCCTAGAAACAAGGACTCGCACAGTGAAAGAAACTGACACTCTCCCTACCTAGAGTTTTCTGTCCCTAGAAAAAATGTTTTTTTAAAGCACACTATAGCACAAGGAGAATTCCCCTCACTTTCCTTCTTTGTCCCTAGAAACAAGGATTCGCACAGTGAAAGAAACTGACACTCTTCCTACCTAGAGTTTTCTGTCCCTAGAAAAAATGTTTTTTTAAAGCACACTATAGCACAAGGAGAATTCCCCTCACTTTCCTTCTTTGTCCCTAGAAACAAGGATTCGCACAGTAAAACACACTGACACTCTCCCTACCTATCCTTCTCTTTCCCTAAACTAAAGGAATCCAGGTTAAGCAAGAAAGAAATAAATGTCACTGTCCCTGCCTATGCTTCTCTTTCCCTGCTCCGGAACACACTACACTAGGCCGCCGTGCTGGCGGCCTTTTATAGTGTGGGGCGTGTACTAAACACCCTCAGCAATAATTGGCCACAGGCATCCTGCCTGTGGCCAATCATTGCTCTCCTCGCTGCCGGCGCTGTGATTGGCCAAGCATGCGGGGTCACAGTGCATGCTTGGCCAATCACAGCGCCTGGATGACACTGCGATGGCGTAGTGCATTGTGGGCCGTTCGCGTCACTCGAATTTGGCGCGAACGGCCCAAATCGTTCGATCTTCGTCGAACGATCGAACAGCCGATGTTCGAGTCGAACGTATGTTCGAGTCGAACGTATGTTCGACTCGAACACGAAGCTCATCCCTATTTGTCAGTAATAAAACTTACACCATGTGCTGTCTAAATGATTGTAAACTCAGTCCTTTGCTAAATATGGCACATTTTTTATTCTACACTTACACTTGGCTGGCATTCACCACAATATCTGCCATTTGTTTCAAGAACAGTATTACTGATAGATAATATTAGATAATATTCACTTTAAAAAATTTCAGTCTCCGAGACCGTAACATTTAAAAAGGTTACAGAAATTCCAGTTTGCAATCTGCTCAATTTACAATCTGCAAAACTTATTAATACATATTAATTATTTTGAATTCAGCAGAATAAGTTTATGTTGTATATAAGACATATTTTATTTCTTAGTTGCCAGAAAATTTTCATTTTAACTGTTTCTTTGATTAGCTTATTCTCTATAGACCTTGTGTTTATTAGGTTAGTGACACTCCTCTGTTGTTTTCTGAAATTCTATTTTTACCTGATCCTTATTATACATAGTATTAGTAAATACCTTTTTTGTAATGTAAATGGGTCATCTCTATGTTTACTGACTGATATTGCCTGCAAATCACATTCCAACTCATGATAGGGGAAAGAAACCTATGTTGAAGATTTCAGGACTGTCCACCTGATCAGTAGATACAGTCAATAGGTTTTGTTGCTGTTTTACCAAATGTTGAAATTGAGAGGATGTGTGATCTAAATGACTTACACCAAGTAATGGCTGGTGAAGGCAGATGCGTTGTAGCAGCATTTGAGAAATAGCTTAACTCCTGCAATTTTAACATGTTAGGCACTTAGGTGCATTGTTCAAGCTAATACAAAGTCCACAAAATTAGAAAGTAGGAAAGAAAGTTCCCCTGTAAAGAAGATTTATTATACCTTCTCTTATGCGCTTAACTTAGAAAATAAATAAAAGAAAAAAGTCCAAATATTGAAAAAGACTTTCACACGATAAGTGCACCATCCATCAGAAGAAAGAGTGCGTGATCCAGAGTAATGCCTCCACCTTACAGAATGCTTGCTTACCAGTTACGGAAGGTCAATCTCGCTTGTGGCTCAAAAACCCAGCCAGCGCCTTTATCTATTCAGGAGGACTTAGAGACAAAGATAGGAAATCTGCCACTTTAGGAAGACTCAATTATAGGAGATCCCCAAAAAAAGATAAAAACTTGCCATAGCATAAAATCCTTTAAATGTTTATTCCAAATGAAAAGATTGCACTTACAAAATTAACTTTCAAAACACGCATAAAATGTAAAAGCCAGCCAGCTTCAAATAGCAGCCCGTCCTTCTGGTAATTGCGTATGCGGTGATGTCACAACGTTGCTCCACCCGACATGCTCCACACCGTACCAAATTTCATATGGGTACATTGTTGCGTGACTACGCAATTGTCATTCAAAGCGTGACTGTACTGAAAGCTGAAAATTGGCCTGGGCCGGAGGGGGTTGGTATTGAAGTGGTATTGAAGTGGTTAAACAACCAATTTTTACAACAGTGGTATACAGAAGGTCATCATTGAATGCATAACATGTCAAATCTTGAGATACAGTAGACAACAAGCTAGGTTTCACTCCGGCTAACTAAGAAGAAGAAAAAACCCGGGACAAAGATTCACTAACACTGATTATTCAACCATCTGGTTGAAAAAAGTGTCTAAGGGGGCGCATGCGCGGAGTCTAGCGGTGCGGTAATGCAGAGCTAGAGCTCCGTACCGTTCGTGGGGAGAGCCGGTATCCAGCGTTAACCCGCAAGTATATTGACATACCCGAGGGGTAGAACAAGTACCAGGGACCTTGCAGTCCATTTTGTGGGCAGAATTATGGCTCAGAGAGGGAGCGGTACCAAGTTAAAAAATCCTGTCATGAAAGCTCCTAAGGGGAGAACCGGGACTAAAGGGGCACAATCCTCTGCCTCATTCACAGCTTCTATGCGCTCACACAAGTTAAACCTGTCACAGCCTATATCCTCAGCTGACTCTGACAATGATTTATTTACCATACAAGACTCTCCTCAGACCCCACAAATAACTCCAGCCATATTTAAACAATTTGAAAATATGCTCCATAAAGCACTAAAGCAGACATCTGACCAAATTACCTCAAACCTCACAAGAGAGATAAGGGAAATTGGTAAGCGTACAGCTGCCTTAGAGATAAAAACTGAGGACTTAGAAAATATTTCTCTGGAACATTCAATGGAACTTGAAAATCTCAAAGAGGAAAATATCTTGCTTCACAACAAGCTAGAAGACCATGAGAATTGGGACAGGAGGTCCAATTTGCGAATCAGGGGTATCCCTGAGGAAATTCTTCTGTCATCAGCCAGAGATAAAAAACAGTTACATTTTCAAGGACATGAATACCAACTGTTTGTTGATTTGTCCCAAACTACATTTTCTAAGAGAAGAGCATTAAAACCCCTTCTTCAGGAACTCCAAAGCCATGATATCCCATATCAATGGGGATTCCCATTCTCTTTACGATTCGCCTATAAAGGAAAAAGATACACTTGCAGAACCTACAAAGAACTTCAACAAACACTCATAGATCTACATTTAATGGATCCAGACCCAAGAAATACCTCTCTGCAGAGTAGAGCAATGCCCCTTTCATCCAAAGGGCATCACTCCCAACCGAATTTGGAAAATGGAAATCATCCATCCCACAAGAGAAGTCGTTATACATCTCCTCCTCAGGAAAGAGAAGACTCAATGGACTGACAGAAATCTCAAAGAAATCAATCTGTTCGCTTTTACCCTGCTATGGACCTTTTGAAGACATATTGTGCAACACACAGCACTTATTAACAATCTAATGCACAATAATAAGTGCTGCCCCAGATGCAGTCCCATTTCACTTATAAAGATTGCTCATAGTTTTCCAGTTAAGCTTAAATTCTAAAAATGCTATCCAGCATACGGTTGAAGTTTTTTCTATTATTTTTTATTTTTTTTTTATTTTTTGATCTAGTTTTTTTTTTTGTATAACTTAGGGTAAGCAAAAGTCCTGCTATCCTAGATTTTCTGGTTCTCGAAGAAGATCATTATATAGTTTCTCCTGACGTTCATTAGACTTTTGAAGAACATAGGTCATACTTATTTTACCAGTCCCCCCTCTTTGTAAGTCAAATGATTGATCTTATATTACTGAATGGGAGCTAATATACCAATAGTATTATTTACCTTTGGGGATCTTTTTTTATTATTTCCCCTAGCCGACAGTTTAGTTATTACTCCTAGTGTGTAAAGGAGGACCCCCAATTCCTGCTCTATCCTCACCCTTTATTACCACCCCTCTAGTTTAGGTAGCTTCCTCACCAGGAGATCCTGGGGCAATCAGCAGATTTTCTTAAATTTTTGTCACCCCTATAGTCCCTCCCCTGGAGTATTTACCTATAATATTAACAGTTTTCATATGAATTATTAGGTTAACGAATTATTCTTTATTGTATTATTCTTTTTAGATGGCTCTCCCCCCTTTGAACGGGAGATCCGTGCGCCCTACTTTGCCCCCCTCATTCGACCACATAAAACATGTGGAAGTCTGACGGAGGCGCTATTTCCCCAGTGGGGGATTTTTGCCCCCACTTGCGGAAAACACTTAAATGTGTCTTTATGTTAGTATATGTATTATTTTGTCTAATCAGTCGAATTGTATTCCATTCTATCACTCTAGTATTCATCTCCTATCTGCTTTCCTTCCCCCTCTTCGAGTCCACTCGGATCGCATTGAGTAACACGAATAACTTGGCAACAGGTAAGTCCTCCTTACCCACTCTACTACCATGGCACCATTAAACATTTTGTCCCTGAATGTTCAGGGACTGAACATTCCTCAAAAACGAACCAAGGCCTTCCGCGTATTTCATGCCAAAAAGGCACACATAGTTTGTTTACAAGAAACTCACTTCACAAAAACCACCACACCCAAATTTATATCCCATTTCTATCCGCAAACCTACACGGCCTCGGCTGCCTCCAAGCAACGGGGTACTCTTATAGCCTTCCATCGTTCTACAACATTTACACTCCAATCTCAAATAAAAGATCCTGAAGGACGATACTTAATTCTTACGGGCCACATAGTAGATACCGCAATAACTGTAGTTTCTTACTATGCACCAAATAAACAACCTAATCCATTTATGTCACATTTATTACAAGTAGTGAATGATCATAAAATGGGAACAGTTATGCTATGTGGTGACTCCAACCAGGTCCTCCTCCCATTTCTGGATAAATCCCCGTACACACCATCACAAACAAATGTCAAGAAGTCCTTCTTACAAATTCTATCCAAACATAATTTAGTAGATTCATGGAGAGAAGCCAACCCCACTACACGGAAATACACATACTATTCCCATCCCCACAAAACATTTTCAAGGATTGATCATATATTTCTAACTATAGGCATGCTCCCTGAAACCATTGCTGCAGACATAGTCCCCATTCCATGGTCCGACCATAATGCTGTACTCACCTCCATTAAATCATTATTACCCAAAGGCCATGATCGTACTTAGAATCTCCCAGACATTCTACTCAAACACCCAGCCTATAGCCAAACTATTGAACAAGACATAAAAGAATACATTACCCTTAACTCTAGCCCAGAAATTAGTATGCTAACTCTATGGGAGGCCCATAAACCAGTGATACGCAACACAATCCAGAAACAATCAGCTTATATTTAAACGAGAACGAAAAATCCTTGCCCGTAAACTGGAAATGGATTTTAACACGGCCTTTATATCCCATCAAGAAAATCCATCCACCTTAACTAAATCCCGATTAGACAAGACCCGTACTGCATACAACTTATTTCTCACAGAAGCTGTAGAAAAATCCTATAAATGCTCAAGATTTAACCGCTTCATGAAAGCTAATAAGCCCGGGACATACAATTCCCTAAACAAACCCTTTAAACCAATTCGGCTAAAACTAGCAAAGGAAGTATACACATGCAACCCTCACAAAATAGTCAAAAAATTTCATTCCCACCTATCCTCATTATATGCTTCATCTAATAACTTTGACCCGCTAGCTGCAGATACATTTTTCTCCGACTTACATTTGCCAGGACTTTCCCCTGACCAAAATAAAATCCTAGAAGAAATTATTTCACCAGAAGATGTCGCCAAGGCTATTAAAGAATTAAAAATAAACAAGAGACCAGGCCCAGATGGCTACTCAGCTTTGTATTACAGAACCTATACAGACATATTATCACCAATCTTAGCAGACGCCTTCAATGTATTATTGAAAGGAGAATCCTTTAGACAGGAAACCCTGACCGCCATTATTTGTATGATCCCAAAACCTCTCACGGATGATACCCTATGTACAAACTTTCACCCAATTTCCCTCCTGAACCTAGATATCAAACTCTTAGCCAAAATATTGGCCAAAAGACTAAATAGAATAATAGGCAAGCTCATCCATAAGGATCAAGTAGGATTCATGCCAAAGCGGCAGGCGGGAGACAATGTCCGTCGGGCCGTATTGCTAGCCCACATAGCCCAAAAACGATGTATACCCTCCTGTTTTCTGTCCCTAGATATAAAAAAGGCCTTTGACTCCATAGCCTGGCCGTACCTTAACTACACATTACAAAAATGGGGTTTTGGCCCTCACTTCCTAACATGGATAGAAGCACTCTATAACAAACCAATTGCATATATAAAATACGCAGGCTATAAATCTAATTCCTTTAATATAGAAAGAGGAACGCGCCAGGGATGTCCACTCTCCCCCCTCCTATTCGCCCTCCTAATAGAACCCCTAGCTCAACGAATCCGCACAGATTCGACAATCACAGGCATCGAATTAGCTGGATACCATCATAAATTATGCCTATTTGCGGATGACATACTCCTATTTCTATCATCCCCACAAGTCTCTGGACCTAATCTTCTATCCGTTTTAGATAAATTTGCAGTGATTTTGGGACTTACAATAAACCCCAAAAAATCCATGGCCCTAGATATATCCCTCACTAAAGTAGAATCAGACTCGGCCAAAACTGCACTTCCTTTCATATGGACTGAGAGGTCAATCCCCTATTTAGGGATTCACCTAACAGCCTCATACTTAGATCTCTTTGCAGCAAACTATCCCCCACTCCTCAAACAAATAACAACTCTTTTACAACAATGGACACATCTCCCAATTTCATGGATAGGTAAAATTAACGCAGTCAAAATGACAATTCTCCCTAAAATACTCTACTTATTTAGAGTCTTACCAATCCCTATCCTATCTTATTATCTTAGAATACTTCAAAGAAAAACATCAAATTATGTCTGGGGCTCCAAAAAACCCTGTGTATCGTTACATACACTTTATTTACCGAAACTTAAGGGAGGCCTTGGGTTCCCTAATTTTGCTAATTATTATAGAGCGGCGCATATTGCCAGCCTCACTAAATATCACACTAATAGTAGAAGCAGCAGAATGTGACCCTCTATCTATATCCAATGTACTATGGCTTCTCCCTAAAGAAAGGAAAACCCTAAGTAACCCTATTATAAAACACTTTTTAGCCGTATGGGATAACCTTAGATTTAAACATCAGCTACAATCACCTCACAACCCTCTCTTATCATTCCTTAAAAACCCTGCTTTTTACCCAGCATGGGTCTCACCCAAGTCATTTAAGGTATGGAATTCATTGAATATTACTCGGCTTAATAACCTAACCTCTACATCATCCTTTCATACGTTTCCTACCCTTTGCGACACCTATAACTTGCCAAACTCTGAACTTTTCAGATATCTCCAAATTAAAAACTTTTACGCACCTTTGTTAATTACTGACACCCCTTTATCCCAACTTACAATATTTGAATCTGCATGTTTAAAAGACCCCCATTCAAGAGGACTAATATCGTCAATATACACCCACATTACAATTTACCCAGGTTTAGACAAACCACCTTATGCACGTAAATGGGAGGAGGACCTGGAAAGAGAATTCGATGTGGCTGATTGGTCCAAAATATGGTCTATAACAAAATCTTCTTCACCAAATGTTCTGGCGGTAGAAACCAACTATAAAGTTCTAACCCGTTGGTACCTCATTCCCTACAGATTGGCGAAATTTACGCCAAACCAAACAGGCCAATGCTTCCGGGGCTGTCACGACCCGGGCACCCACCTACACATTTGGTGGTCTTGCCCGTTGATACAATTATACTGGGAACAGATATTTGAAACTGCCTCCAGAATATTTGGCTTCACTATACATCCTGACCCAGCCACGGCCTTGCTCAATCTAAAACCAGATTACATCACATATAAACAATTTAAACTTCTCACTCAATTGTTTACGGCAGCCAAACAAACAATTGCAAAAGCATGGAGGACCCCTAAACTGGAAATAGCCGAGACCATACGTAGAGTCAATGAATTTATGGCTCACGCCAAAATGCTAGCCATAGAAAGAGATCAAATTCCAATCTTTGAAAAGTTATGGAACCCTTGGATTAAATATCACCTATCTTCATTCCGCGAAGACTTGATTCTCATGCCATGGTAGCAGGTGGACCATATCGTGAACACTCTATTATCCTGTTGTAACACATAGGTCAAAGACCAATGAACTCGAGCCATTCGAGTGGACTCCTATACCCCCCCCCCTCTACTTTCCTACTATCCTATTCTACCTATTTTTATGATACCTACTTATCCATTTCTATTTTCATGTAATTTTTACGCTATCTTTTACGTCCATTTAAAGTTCACTTAGATCTTTATTTTTACTTGAAAAGCAATATCTAAGCGGCAATATAATATTGCACTATGTAATTAGTTCTCATTTGTACTAAACCAAATAATATTTGTTTGTTCGATATCTTATCATCTACTGTAACCTACATCTAGTGCGTAGATGTATTCTCCGTTGATTTCTGCTTAGCCCTTAGAAACTATACAGCAATATGCACATTGTAGACCATGAATTTACTATTTATTCTTTATAATAGAAATATGTAGTCAATGTTCTACAACAATTATAAATGCATGATCTGTACATATCTGTTACATTTCTTTCAATAAAATACTTTAACAAGGAAAAAAGTGTCTAAAATCAATTAAATGGAGGACCTGTGGCCACGGAACGGGGTCTCCGGGAGAAATTTCTTAAAATATGGTTCTACTGACATAAATTTGTTAACTCTGAGGAGTACACAGAGCTGTTGAAGTAAATCCTACTACCTGAATACTTTATACTGATATGACTTTGGGCCTGGAGCATTGGCAGAGTAACTGGCCCCTTTAGTCCCTTACTCCACCCCAATCCCCCCCTTTCTCTTTTTTTTTCTTTCTCTCTCTCTTTTTCTCTCTCTCTTTCTCCTTTCTCCCCTGCATTTTTCCTATTCTTCTCATTTGTCTTTCTACTTTTGATGGTATAATAAAGGTAAATAAAATTCACGCAGGATACAGAGACGCCCTGGTATTTTAGGTCCCTAATTTGTACATATATTTGCTGGTTACAGCTTGTAATGTATCAAACTTTTCTTGAATGTGTTCCAGTTTAGCACTGCCATAACTATGGTTTCTGTAATTATCGTGTGCTGTTCTAAAATAAAGTATTGCAAAAAAACAAAACAACATAAAGAATCTGTGTGGTATTGTCAAGAGGAAGATGAGAGACACCAGACCCAACAATGCAGCGCAGCTGAGTTAAAAGCCACTATTAAAGAAACCTGGGTATCCATAAGACTTCAGCAGTACCACAGGCTGATCGCCTCCATGCCACACCGCATTGATGCAGTAATTCATGCAAAAAAAGCCCCAACCAAGTACTGAGTGCAAACTATACTGTACATGGGCATATTTTTTAGTAAGCCAACATTTCTGTTGGATGTAAAATTAAAATTTTCAGAAAATCTGAATTTCGGGTTTTCACTAGCTGTAACCCATAATCATCAAAATTAAAAGAAAGAAATGCTTGAAATATATCACTCTGTGTGTAACATATCTATATAAAATATATGAGTTTCACTTTTTGAATTGAATTACTGAAATAAATTAACTTGCTGATGATATTCAAATTTTATGAGATGCACCTGTATGTAGCACCCTCATCAGATTAGATAGGTTAGTTTTAGTTTGGTTTTGATAGGTACATTTTGTTGCCACACTTTAGGTAGTGTGGATAATTCTGGCAGGTAAAAACATATTTTGCTCATTGTAACCAATGCAGCCCCAATCTGCTATTTAGGCCTGATCAGGGTGTTCTGCTGATGCTATGCTGCCTATAGCTTCCTCTGCTTTCCAGAAGTTAGTAGAACTTTCTGGACCATAGGTGTGGAGGTATGAAGATAGCAGTATTAATATGGATACAGGCTCAGCCTATCCCAGAAAGGCAGGCTCTGAAGGCGGGCTGAGTAGCTGCATATATTCTTGGGAATGAGTCCTGTCTGGGAACTGCACCCTGCTCTCCTCCAGACATCCTGTGAAGGAGGAAGAAGAGATGCTGAGACCCCAGTGCTAGAAGAGGGGAGGTGTCTTACCAAAGATCCGTCTGTGGACTCTGGTAAGGTGCTTGGAAGGAGACCCCATTCTCTCCTTGGCCCTTGTGAGTACAGACTGCATGGGGACTTGGGGACCTTGTTGCTCTAGCAACCCCTCTGGTGCATTTAGTCAGCTGTGTCTGTTAAATGAGACACACTGGCTGGTGGTCCCCAAGTTCTAACTTTGACTAAAAAGGACACTGCTCTCATGCTCAAAGGTCTGCTAACAGCTGAAGTCTATCACTTGCTTCAAGCCTGAACTTCATTAAACGTTTCCTCAAGAAAGAAACCAAGTAATCAATGTATATACAGTAGTTGTTGTTTCTGGAGTATCCCACCTCTACCCTAACCCTATCCAAGTTCTCCAAAAATAAAAACAACCAAAAACAACATCCCCTAGACTGGTCATTGGAGATAGGAAGTGTGTGTGCACCTGCCTGTGGGAAATACTGTGTGCCTGGCTGTTGGGCTGAAGATTGGAAAGACCTGGACAAAAATATCAGCAGCACCTAGCAGTAGCGCTACACATACGTAGAATAAATCCTCAGATATAATGGATTAAATATAATGGTTGTACTGTATGTTGGTATCGGGAATCTTTTCTTGGTACAAACAGGGTCACCAGACCACACTGATAAAAATTATTCTTTTGGAATTTTGAAAGCCTGCACAAGGCAGTTCCCAAACATTTGAGGCCCATCAAGACAAAAGAGCGCCACCAGTGACAAGAACTTTTCCAAGTCACTACAAAGCCATACAATGCCATTAAAAGGTAAGAGTGAACATTGTACAAATTATCGTTCGCATGCTTTACATTTTGCTTAACATACCATCCAAAATGTTTATTTTATTTGCAAATTAATACAGTATATTTATAATAAATGGGCATACATCATGCGCTTACTACATGGGGAAGAATGCAACCAAGATGATGGGTGAGTGACCGCCAGCTTTTAAGCTTAACCACTTCAGCCCCAGATGATTTGGATACCAAATGACCGGGCCACTTTTTGCGATTCGTCACTGCGACGCTTTAACTGACAATTACGCGGTCGTGCGAAGTGGCTCCAAAACAAAATTGACGTCCTTTTTTTCCCACAAATAGAGATTTCTTTTGGTGGTATTTGATCACCTCTGCGTTTTTTATTTTTTGCGCTATAAACAAAAATAGAGCAACAATTTTGAAAAAGAAAGCAATATTTTTTACTTTTTGCTATAATAAATATCCCCCAAATAATATATAAAAAACAATTTTTTTCCTCAGTTTAGGCTGATACGTATTCTTCTACATATTTTTGGTAAAAAAAAATCGCAATAAGCGTTTATTGATTGGTTTGCGCAAAAGTTATAGCTTCTACAAAATAGGGGATAGTTTTATGGCATTTTTATTAATATTTTTTTTTTACTAGTAATGGCGGCGATCTGCGCTTTTTATCGCGACCGCGACATTATGGCGGACACATCGGACACTTTTGACACCATTTTGGGACCATTGTCATTTTTACAGCGATCAGTGCTATAAAAATGTACTGATTACTGTGTAAATGACACTGCAGTGAAGGGGTTAACCACTAGGAGGAAGGGGTTAAGTGTGTCCTAGGGAGTGATTCCAACTGTGTGGGGGCTGGGCTACAAGTGACACGACACTGATCACTGCTCCCGATGACAGGGAGCAGACAATCAGTGTCCCGTCAGTAGGCAGAACAGGGAGATGCCTTGTTTACACTGGCCTCTCCCAGTTCTGCTGCTCCGTGACACGAACGCGGGACACCGGCGGACATCGAGTTCTCGGGTCCCGCGTGCACGGTCACGGAGCTCGTGCCATTCTGCCGACGTATATCTACAGGACGTGGTCGGCAAGTGGTTAAAAATGATTTTGTGGCACAAAAATTAATGTTTCAGCCGGTTCGGTTTTTGAGATATTAGAATTCAAATTCACTTTGCATCCAATGTTATTAAAATTTAAAAACAAAGATAGCATTCGTTTGCACTGCATCTGTGCTGACTTGTGCTGAAAAAACAAACGTATGTGCTGGTTTGGTTTCAGAGATATTGCACATTATAGTTGATAAAACCTCTCCCACTTTGCACCACATGTTATTACATTTCAAAAACAATTATACAGTTTGTTTGTGCTGTGTTTGTGCTAATTTGTATCACAAAAACAAACTTTCTGTTTGTTCGGTTTGTGAGATATTGGACATTCAACGTTAGATTATGTACCCTGAAGCCCCGCCCACTTTTTACATTTCAAAAACAAATATACCGTATTTATGCTGCATTGGCAGGAAAAACAAGCATATTGGTATAGTGTATTTTTTTTCCCTTGTCAAAGTATTTTATTGGACATATATATTAGTCACATACAGATCATATGTAATACATGTTGTTGATATTTGTCCAATTATTACAAATATAGAAAAATAACAAATAATAGGGTCTACAGAATATATCCTAATCTAAATTATAAGGACTTAAATGAGATAGAAAGTAAATAAATCCTTGTACTATTATATTCAAGACTGTAGTTGAAAGAAATATTTAACATAATATTTATAAATTGATCTGTATCTTTGAAAAAAGTAATGTAGAGTAATACTTTGTTGTAGCTTCAATAAAAGTGCGTTATGAAGTAAGAATAATAGAGAAAAGAAAAGAGAAAAATAAGTAAAGATATCAAAATAAAATAGGGTAAAATAAAATTAGATAGATAATATCAAATAAAAAGATGGGATAGAATAGTAGGAAAGCAGATGGGGGGGGGGGGTGTAGGAGTCCACCTGAATGGCGTGAATGGTCTCGCATATCTCCAATTTAGGGGTCCTCCATGCCTTTGCTATTGTTTGCTTTGCTGCTGTAAGAAATTGAACGAGGAGTTTGAATTGTTTATGTGTAATGAGATCAGGTTTTAGATTGAGCAAGGCTGTGGCTGGGTCTGGTTGCACAGTGAAACCAAATATCTTGGAGGCAGTTTCAAATATCCATTCCCAAAATAATTGCACCAACGGGCAGGACCACCAAATGTGTAAGTGGGTGCCCGGATCTGGGCAACTCCGAAAGCATAGGCCTGTTTGGTTTGGTGTGAATTTGGCCAATCTGGAGGGAACGAGGTACCAACGAGACAAAACGTTGTAATTGGTTTCAACCGCCAGGATATTTGGTGAAGAAGATTTTGTTACAAACCATATTTTGGACCAATCATTCATATTAAATGTTCTCTTCAGGTCCTCCTCCCATTTACGTGCATAAGGTGGTTTATCTAAACCGGGATAAGTGGAAATGTGGGAGTATATAGAAGATATAATGCCTCTTAAGTGAGGATCTTTCATGCATGTAGATTCAAAAATCATAAGTTGGGTTAAGGAGACATCTGTATTTAGCAAAGGTGCGTAAAAGTTTTTAATTTGGAGGTATCTGAAAAGTTCAGAGTTCGGTAGGTTGTAGGTGTCACAGAGTATAGGAAATGTATGGAAGGATGAAGGTGAAGTTAAGTTACTAAGCCGAGTAATATTTAATGAATTCCAGACCTTAAATGATTTAGGAGAGACCCATGCTGGGTAGAAAGCAGGGTTTTTCAGGAATGACAAGAGAGGATTGTGAGAAGATTGTAACTGAAGTTTGTCCCATATAGATAAAAAGTATTTAGTAATGGGGTTACGTAGGGTTTTCCGTTCCTTAGGTAGGAGCCATAATAGATTGGAAATAGAAAGAGTGTCACATTCTGCCGCTTCTATCATTACCCATAGGGGTATTTCATATGTAGCATGATATTTAGTGAGGCTAGCAATGTGTGCGGCTCTATAATAGTTAGCGAAGTTCGGAAACCCAAAGCCTCCTTTGAGTTTTGGTAAGTGTAGTGTATGAAGCGATACACTGGTTTTTTTTGGAGCCCTGGACAAATGTTGATGTTCGTCTTTGGAGAATTCTAAGATAATAAGGTGGGATAGGGATCGGTAAGACTCTAAATAAGTACAGTAGTTTTGGAAGGATTGTCATTTTGATTGCATTCATTTTACCTATCCATGAAATTGGGAGATGTGACCATTGTT
This sequence comes from Rana muscosa, assembly GCA_029206835.1. Taxonomy (NCBI): domain Eukaryota; kingdom Metazoa; phylum Chordata; class Amphibia; order Anura; family Ranidae; genus Rana; species Rana muscosa. Next base: position 1,066,953,407 of record CM055116.1, on the reverse strand, counting down.
GTAAAAGTGTTGTTATTTGTTTGAGGAGTGGGGGATAGTTTGCTGTAAAAAGATCTGAATATGAGGCTGTCAGGTGAATCCCTAAATAGGGGATTGACCTCTCAGTCCATATGAAAGGAAGTGCATTTTTGGCCGAGTCGGATTCCACTTTGGAGAGGGATATATCTAAGGCTTTGGATTTTTTGAGATTTATTTTAAGCCCCGAAATCTTTGCAAATTTGTCTAAAATGAGCAGTAGGTTGGGACCAGAAACTTGTGGGGATGATAGAAATAGGAGTATGTCATCCGCAAATAGACATAATTTATGATGGTATCCAGCAGTTTCTATGCCCGCAATTGTTGGGTCTGTGTGGATTCTTTGGGCTAGGGGTTCTATTAGGAGGGCGAATAGAAGGCGGGAAAGTGGTCAGCCCTGGCGTGTTCCTTTTTCTATATTAAATGAATTAGATTTGTATCCTGCATATTTAATATATGCGATTGTCATGGATATTCATTAATGTCTGTCTGCCATCTTACCTTTCCTCCTCATGTGTTGTTCTTAGAGGCCAGAACCCTTTCACCTGGCTTCCTTTATAATCTCCTCCCAGCCTGACTCCACCCCAGGCCCTATCACAGAACACTATATTAACCTGTGCACTGCAAGCCTGCTTTGCTGATCAACGTGTTTGTTAGGCATTGTGTGTTTGGGTTCCTGCCTGCCGTGTGCTACGTCTGTCTCTCTGTTACGTTATTGGCTTGTCCCCGACTATCCCTGTCTGCTCGTGACCCTTGACCTTCGGCTTGTCTCTCGTTATCCTTGTCTGCTTGTGGCCCTTGACTTTCAGCTTGTTATTCGTTACTCTTATATCTTGTGCTGCTGCTTCCCCTCTTGTCCCCTTATCCTACGGGGCGTGAGCTAGGAGACTCTAGGGGCCGCGACCTGGACCCAGCCTGCAGCATAACATCCTCACCACTGGAGGCTCTGGAGAAGACCTGCTGGGTCTTAGACTCCGCGCCCTGGGGAATCTTGGCTCTAGCTTCCTATAGGATCCCGGTTGTGCTCCTCTGGTCCCGCTTTCCACAACCACCCAGTTTCCTATCCGCAGCAGTCAGCCATAGGGTTCACTACCTTGCGGTGCACTCCTGTCCCCCTACGGTGTGCATCTGTCACCTGGCCGTAGGTGACCTGACAGTGATTGGTCTGTTGTAAAGCGCTGCGATCCATGTTAGGAAGTGAGGGCCAAAGCCCCATCTTTGCAATGTGTAGTGGAGATGAGGCCACGATATGGAGTCGAAAGCTTTTTTTATATCAAGGGATAGAAAACAGGAGGGTATACGACGGTTTTTAGCTATGTGAGCTAGCAATACAGCACGGCGGACATTGTCATTCGCCTGGCGCTTTGGCATGAATCCTACTTGATTCTTGTGGATAAGCTTACCTATTATGCTATTTAGTCTTTTGGCTAATATTTTGGCTAGAAGTTTAATGTCTAAGTTCAGAAGGGAAATAGGGCGAAAATTTGTACATAAGGTATCATCAGTAAGAGGTTTAGGAATCATGCAAATAATGGCGGTTAATGTTTCTTGTCTAAAAGATTTCCCTTCTAATAATACATTGAAAGCTTCCGCTAAGATTGGTGATAGTATGTCTGCGTAGGTTCTGTAATATAAGGTTGAGTAGCCATCTGGGCCTGGCCTCTTATTAATTTTAAGATCTTTGATGGCTTCAACGACATCATTAGATGTAATATTATCTTCCAATAACTTCTTTTGGTCAAGGGAAAGTTCTGGTAGATTTATGTCAGAGAAGAATGCATCTGCTGTTTCCGGGTTGAAGTTATTAGATGAAGTATATAATAAGGTCAGATGTGAATGAAATTTCTGAACTATTTTGTTGGGATTGCAAGTGTAGACATCTTTTGCCAGTTTTAGGCGAATTGGTTTGAAGGGTTTGTTCAGAGAATTGAGTGTACGTGCAAGGTAGGTACCCGATTTATTGGCTTTCATAAAATAGTTGTGTCTTGAACGTTTATAGGATTTTTCCACTGCTTCAGTAAGAAATAGATCGTATGCAACTCGAGTCTTGTCTAATCGGGATTTTGTTAATGTTGATGGATTGTCTTGATGGGCTATAAAGGCTGTATAAAATTCCCTTTCCAGTTTACGAGCCAGTGTCTTCCGTTCGCGTTTAAATATGGCTGATTGTTTCTGAATTGTGTTACGTATAACTGGTTTATGGGCTTCCCAAAGAGTTAGTGTGCTAATTTCTGGGCTAGAATTGAGGGTTATATATTCTTTAATGGCTTGTTCAATGGTTTGGCGATGAGATGGGTGTTTGAGTAGGATATCTGGGAGATTCCAAGTAGGGTCGTGGCCTTTGGGTAATGTTGATTTAATGAAAGTAAGTACTGCATTATGGTCGGACCATGGGATAGGGACTATATCTGCTGCTATGATTTCAGGGAGCATACCTATGGTCAGGAATATGTGGTCAATCCTTGAAAATGTTTTATGTGGGTGGGAGTAGTAGGTATATTTCCGTTTAGTTGGATTAACTTCTCTCCATGAATCAACCAAGTTATATTTGGATAGAATTTGTGAAAAAGATTTTTTAGATGTAATTTGGGATGGTGTGTATGGGGATTTATCCAGAAATGGGAGGAGGACCTGGTTAGAGTCACCACACAGCATAACTGTTCCTATCTTATGATCATTCACAACTTGTAGTAAATGTGACATAAATGGATTAGGTTGCTTATTTGGTGCATACTAGGAAACTACTGTTATTGCCTGGTCAACAATGTGGCCCGTAAGAATTAGATAACGTCCTTCAGGATCTTTTATTTGAGATTGAAGTGTAAATGGGGTAGAGCGATGAAAGGCTATGAGAGTACCCCGTTGCTTGGAGGCAGCCGAGGCCGTATATGTTTGCGGATAGAAATTGGAAATAAATTTTGGTGTGGAGGTATTCGTGAAGTGGGTTTCTTGTAAGCAAACTATGTGAGCCTTTTTGGCATGAAATATACGGAATGCCTTGGTTCGTTTCTGGGGGATGTTTAGTCCCTGAACATTCAGGGACAGAATGTTTAATGGTGCCATGGCAGTCGGATGGACAAAGGGGACTTACCCGTTACCAGGTTATTCAGGTCATTCGATGCCATCCAAGTGAACTCGAAGAGGGGGAGAAAAGGAGGATTGAAGATGAGTACTATAATCGGCCTGCTCAAGTCAGTTGATACAATCCAGGTGGAATTGAAGGAAGAGGAGAGAAAAGGAATAGAGGTGAGTACTGAAGTGAGGAAAATAAATAAAACAGAAATGGTTAGAGAAAATAATAAGAAATTCAACAGAAAAACACATTCAAACATATCCCGTGAGTGGGGACAAAAATCACCCTCAGGGGAAAGGGTGCTTCCGTCAGACTTCCACATATTATGTGGCTGAATGAGGGAGGCAAAATAGGGTGCACGGATCTCCCATTCGTGGGAGGAGAGCCTTCTAATGAAAGCTTCTTATTAATGTACCTAACTGTAAACCACACGACTTATAATGAAAACTATTAAAGTTAACTATAATTAGTTAAAAAGGGGGCAACAGGGAAAATGGGAAATAAGAGAATGGCATCTGACTACCCCAGGGTTTCCTGGTATGGAAGTAAGATGTGCTAAGGGAGTGATTAAGGGATTTGGGGGGTGAAAACTGGATCAGTTAACAATAAGGGTATAACAGAAGGATGTACCAGGAAAGGTAGAGTGAGGAATTCCTAAAATTACAGTGCCAAAACTACCTTAAAACTTCCTAATGATAGGCTAGCGGTCAGCAAAGTCATAAAAATTAAAACGAATGGGACCTTTGGTCATAATACTTCTTATAAATGCCAAAAGACCTTACAGTTATGTCCATTACTTGGGACAAAAATTATCCAGGATATAAAAAAAAATATTTAACTACATATATATATACATACACACATACATACTGTGACAGCAGGAAGGTAAAGTCACCTGGTTGCATCCAGGGGGGTAGATATATTTCGCCCAGATTCAGGCTTTACGCCGACTTATACAACTAGGTGGAGAGTTGTATAAGCCCAGCTAAGGCTAGTGGGCTCATGGATGACTCATACCTCTAGGGAGAGTGCTGGGCGTCGTGCAGACAGGGAGTTGATGAGACCAGCTGAAGCTTGTCAGCTCATTTAGGCCTCTATAAGAACTCCCAGCTTCATTAGATGTTAGCTCATGCCTGGAACCAGACCTGTGTGGACTGTCTAGGGAGAGTGAACCCCTGTGCGGTGAGACAAAGCCTGTGTGGCTATTTGCTTGGACATTTAAAACCAGGGACTTAGGGACTAGGACAGCACTAGGCTGATCCCAGTTGTTAGTTAGGAAACCTGTATGTTTAGTCAGAGGTCAAGTTGACCAGGATTTATTTTGTTTATGTTTCTTTTGCTTTGCTGTGTTTTGTCACTGTAAACAGAAAATAAACCGCACCTTTTTGATTTTGAAAACCACAACCTCCGTTTGCTGGGCCTGTTTTGTGTGGGGAGCCCATCCCGGGGGTCACACACACCCGCTGCCGAGCAAACCCCCTCACAGTTGGTGGAGAACCAGTGGCAGTTTTTTTTAAGCCAGCATGGAGGAGATACTGAAACAGCTGGCTCTAGCAAATGCCAATCAACAGCAGACAAATGCAGGTTTGCAAAGGAGCCTTGCAGCTCAGCAACAAGCCCAGCAGAAATCTGAGGCCCGCTTCATAGACCTGTTACAGAAGCAAGAGCAGAGACTACAACAAATGGAAGCAGTAATGCAGCAACGTCCGCAGACCAGTGAGGAAAGCCGTCCCACTAATACCGCGTCCTTTGGGGTGAGTCGTTTATTGACAAAAATGACTGGAGAGGATGATCCAGAGGTATTTTTGACCACATTTGAAAGGACCGCTGAAAGAGAAAAGTGGCCTGAGGAGCAGTGGGCTGGACTGGTGGCTCCTCTGTTAACTGGTGAATCGCAGAAAGCTTACTATGACCTAGAGCCTAACCAAGCAAAAGACTATGTGATGCTAAAAGCTGAAATATTGGCAAGGCTGGGTGTCACCCAGGCTGTCCGGGCTCAGCGTGTGCATAACTGGACTTTCCAGCTTGGAAAACCCCCCAGGTCTCAAATGTATGATCTCATTCACCTGAGCAGAAAGTGGCTACAGCCAGAGACTTTGTCCGCACCAAAGATTGTGGAACGTGTTGTAATGGATCGGTTTTTGAGAGCTCTTCCTACTGCCATCCAAAAGTGGGTAAGCCATGGAGACCCAGAGACGGCCGATGGTCTTGTGGATCGTGTGGAGAAATACTTGGCTACAGAGAACCTGACGGCCTCTTCCAGAGACACTCGGACTTTCCACCCTAAGACCAGACCATCCCCAGGGGCGGATAAGAGGATTCCAAGGGGTGAGGGTGGAGAGAGTGAGAGGGTGGGAGCTCTACCCCAAGTTTGGCGAGAACAGCCTGGGAAATCAGTGGCTCAAGAGGCGGCAAGAAGGATCGTTTGCTACCGCTGCCGGCAAGCGGGACATATTGCAGCCAATTGCCCGGTTGTGGAGGAACCCATGCAGTGTGACTTTCTGACGGGCAGACGTCAGTCGCTGTGTGCGACAGTCGCATGCACTGCCATTCGAGGAACTGAGAAACATTTATGCAAAATGTGTGTTAATGGTAGAAATGTTGTGGTATTGCTGGATTCAGGTAGCCTTGTGACCCTGATAAAGGCTGAGTTAGTTAAAACAGAGGTCTTTGGGAATAGCAAGGTAGCTGTTATTTGTGTGCATGGGGACACCCGAGAGTATCCAGTGACTACAGTGTGTTTCGAGACCCCCAAAGGTACCCTCTCTCATCCAGTGGGCTTAGTATCTCAGTTACCGCATGACGCCATTGTGGGAAGGGATTTTCCGAAGTTCTGGGAACTGTGGGATGATCCTGAGCCCCCCACTGGTGCCCCTATGTACCAGGAATGTGATAGCCAGAACTCCCCTGAGAGTGGTGAGGACTCTCCGGAATTTCCCTTATCAGTATTGGCAGGGGAGACTCAAGAAACTGGAGAGGAGCCCACCTCCTCAGACGAAAACCTACCGTCTGTGGAGTTTTCTGATCTTGAGGTTCACAGGGAAAACTTTGCCACAGAACAGTTGAAAGACCCCGCCCTAATAAAGGCACGGGAAAACGTAGTGAAAATAGATGGCGAGTTAGTGAACCCAGATAATACCTGCACTTACCCATACTTCAGCGTAGAGAAGGACCTACTGTATCGGGTGGCAAAAAGGGCAGAAGAAACCGTTGAGCAGCTTGTGGTGCCCAAACCTTACAGGAAGTTGGTGTTGGAGTTGGCCCATGGGCACATTCTTGGAGGTCATCTGGGGACAGAGAAAACCCGAGAGAGGGTATTACAGAGATTCTATTGGCCGGGGGTGATGAAGGACATAGAAAATTATTGTTCCTCCTGCCCTGTGTGTCAGAGGTCGGCCCCGATGCCACATTTCCGTAGCCCGCTGGTCCCTCTACCCATCATTGAGGTCCCGTTTGAGAGGATCGCCATGGATTTGGTAGGGCCTATAATCAAGTCCGCTAGGGGGCACCAGTACATATTAGTTATAATGGACTATGCCACCCGTTATCCAGAAGCGATCCCTCTCCGAAATACCTCGGCCAAAACCATAGCCAAAGAGCTATCTCTTGTGTTTAGCCGGGTGGGTATTTGTAAAGAACTGCTTACGGACCAAGGTACACCCTTTATGTCCCGGGTTATGAAGGAGCTGTGTAAATTGTTCAAAGTGACGCAATTACGTACATCTGTGTATCACCCCCAAACCGATGGGCTGGTTGAAAGATTCAACAAAACCCTAAAACAAATGTTGAAGAAAGTGGTGGCTAGAGATGGAAAGGATTGGGACTGTCTACTTCCTTATCTGATGTTTGCTATTAGGGAGGTGCCTCAATCCTCTACGGGATTCTCCCCCTTTGAGTTACTGTATGGGAGACACCCAAGAGGGCTGTTGGATATTGCCAAGGAAACTTGGGAAAGTGAGAGTTCTCCCCACAGGAGTGTGATTGAGCATGTCGCCCTGATGCAAGACCGAATTGCACAGGTAATGCCCATCGTGAAGGAACATTTGGCCCAAGCGCAGTTAGCACAGCAGAGAGTGTACAACCGTGGAGCCAAGACCCGTACCTTTTCCCCGGAGGATAGGATACTGGTACTTGTCCCTACGGTTGAAAGTAAATTCCTTGCCAAATGGCAAGGCCCCTACGAGATAATGGAAAAAGTGAGCGAAGTGAATTACAAGGTCAGACAACCAGGAAGACGAAAGCCCGAACAGATCTATCACGTTAATCTGTTGAAAGCCTGGAGGGATAGAGAGTCCCTAGTCGCAGACACTTGGTCACCAGCTCAAACTGGTTGCGTGATTCCTGAGGTTGGAATAGCAGCCACCTTGTCACAACCCCAACAACAGGAGGTTAAGGAGTTTGTGCTTCGCAACAAGGAGGTATTCTCTGAGCTGCTGGGACAAACATCTGGGGTAGAGCATGACATCATTACCCCGCCCGGTGAAAGGGTGAAGTTAAAACCCTATCAGATCCCAGAGGCCCGACGGGAGGCAATACGGGAGGAAGTACAGAAAATGCTGAACTTAGGGGTGATAGAGGAGTCCCAAAGTGATTGGTCTAGTCCCATTGTGTTGGTGCCTAAACCGGATGGGAGCTGGCGATTTTGTAACGATTTTCGTCAGTTGAACAAAGTTACAAAATTTGACACCTACCCCATGCCACGTATAGATGAGTTGATCGACCGGCTGGGAACAGCCCGATACATGACGACTCTTGACCTCACAAAAGGGTATTGGCAAATCCCCCTGGCCAAGTCGGCCAAAGAGAAAACCGCATTTGTAACCCCAGACGGGGCGTTCCAATATAAAAGAATGCCGTTCGGGTTACAGAATGCGCCGGCCACATTCCAGCGGAAAATGGACCAGATGCTGAGGCCCCATCGGAAGTATGCTGCGGCTTACCTGGATGACGTAATTGTCCATAGCACAGATTGGGCCTCACATCTGCCAAAAGTGCAAGCAGTCCTGGACTCTGTTCGGGAAGCGGGGTTTACGGCTAACCCCAAGAAGTGTACCATTGGGCAGGAGGAGGCCAAATATCTTGGGTACACCATTGGGAGGGGAGTAATAAAACCCCAACTCAACAAAGTCGAGGCCATCCAGAGTTGGCCACGTCCCAACAGCAAGAAGCAGGTACGAGCCTTTCTGGGAATCGCTGGGTATTATCAGCGATTCATTCCCCACTTTGCTTCTAAGGCTGTGCCCCTAACCAACCTGACGAAGGGGAAAGGGTCGGTCATGATTAAATGGACCCCCGAGGCTGAGGCAGCATTCCAATTCTTGAAACAAGCCTTATGTAGCCAGCCAGTGTTGTACTCACCCGACTTCTCTAAAGACTTTGTCGTACAAAGTGATGCATCAGATGTGGGGTTAGGAGCAGTATTGTCCCAGGTCTGGAACGGGGAAGAGCACCCAGTCATTTACCTCAGCAGGAAGTTGAAGTCCCATGAGGTAAATTACGCCACCGTTGAAAAGGAGTGTTTAGCGGTGAAGTGGGCTCTAGATTCCCTTCGGTACTACCTGCTAGGTAGGCACTTTGACATGGTTACGGATCACGCTCCGTTAAAGTGGATGGCTCAAAACAAGGAAACAAATAGAAGAGTGAATAGGTGGTTCCTGGCCCTCCAGGAATTCAACTTCACAGTAAAGCATCGCCCTGGCGTTCAAATGGGGAATGTGGATGCTTTGTCTCGAGTACATGAATGCCTGATTGCTGGTGTTCCAACCCCGAGGTTAAAACAAGAGGGGGGGGGGGTATGTGACAGCAGGAAGGTAAAGTCACCTGGTTGCATCCAGGGGGGTAGATATATTTCGCCCAGATTCAGGCTTTACGCCGACTTATACAACTAGGTGGAGAGTTGTATAAGCCCAGCTAAGGCTAGTGGGCTCATGGATGACTCATACCTCTAGGGAGAGTGCTGGGCGTCATGCAGACAGGGAGTTGATGAGACCAGCTGAAGCTTGTCAGCTCATTTAGGCCTCTATAAGAACTCCCAGCTTCATTAGATGTTAGCTCATGCCTGGAACCAGACCTGTGTGGACTGTCTAGGGAGAGTGAACCCCTGTGCGGTGAGACAAAGCCTGTGTGGCTATTTGCTTGGACATTTAAAACCAGGGACTTAGGGACTAGGACAGCACTAGGCTGATCCCAGTTGTTAGTTAGGAAACCTGTATGTTTAGTCAGAGGTCAAGTTGACCAGGATTTATTTTGTTTATGTTTCTTTTGCTTTGCTGTGTTTTGTCACTGTAAACAGAAAATAAACCGCACCTTTTTGATTTTGAAAACCACAACCTCCGTTTGCTGGGCCTGTTTTGTGTGGGGAGCCCATCCCGGGGGTCACACACACCCGCTGCCGAGCAAACCCCCTCACAATACATACACACACACACACACACACACACACATATATACATATATATATACATACATATATATTGTGAGGGGGTTAGCTCGGCAGCGGGTGTGTGTGACCCCCGAGATGGGCTCCCCACACAAAAACAGGCCCAGCCAACGGAGGTTGTGGTTTTCAAAATCAAAAAGGTGCCGTTTATTTTCTATTTACAGTGACAAAACACAGCAAAGCAAAAGAAACATAAACAAAATAAATCCTGGTCAACTTGACCTCTGACTAAACATACAGGTTTCCTAACTAACAACTGGGATCAGCCTAGTGCTGTCCTAGTCCCTAAGTCCCTGGTTTTAAATGTCCAAGCAAATAGCCACACAGGCTTTGTCTCACCGCACAGGGGTTCACTCTCCCTAGATAGTCCACACAGGTCTGGTTCCAGGCATGAGCTAACATCTAATGAAGCTGGGAGTTCTTATAGAGGCCTAAATGAGCTGACAAGGTTCAGCTGGTCTCCTCATCTCTGTCTGCACGACGCCCCACACTCTCCCTAGAGGTATGAGTCATCCATGAGCCCACTAGCCTTATACAACTCTCCACCTAGTTGTATAAGTCGGCGTAAAGCCTGAATCTGGGCGAAATATATCTACCCCCCTGGATGCAACCAGGTGACTTTACCTTCCTGCTGTCACATACCCCCCCCTCTTGTTTTAACCTCGGGGTTGGAACACCAGCAATCAGGCATTCATGTACTCGAGACAAAGCATCCACATTCCCCATTTGAACGCCAGGGCGATGCTTTACTGTGAAGTTGAATTCCTGGAGGGCCAGGAACCACCTATTCACTCTTCTATTTGTTTCCTTGTTTTGAGCCATCCACTTTAACGGAGCGTGATCCGTAACCATGTCAAAGTGCCTACCTAGCAGGTAGTACCGAAGGGAATCTAGAGCCCACTTCACCGCTAAACACTCCTTTTCAACGGTGGCGTAATTTACCTCATGGGACTTCAACTTCCTGCTGAGGTAAATGACTGGGTGCTCTTCCCCGTTCCAGACCTGGGACAATACTGCTCCTAACCCCACATCTGACGCATCACTTTGTACGACAAAGTCTTTAGAGAAGTCGGGTGAGTACAACACTGGCTGGCTACATAAGGCTTGTTTCAAGAATTGGAATGCTGCCTCAGCCTCGGGGGTCCATTTAATCATGACCGACCCTTTCCCCTTCGTCAGGTTGGTTAGGGGCACAGCCTTAGAAGCAAAGTGGGGAATGAATCGCCGATAATACCCAGCGATTCCCAGAAAGGCTCGTACCTGCTTCTTGCTGTTGGGACGTGGCCAACTCTGGATGGCCTCGACTTTGTTGAGTTGGGGTTTTATTACTCCCCTCCCAATGGTGTACCCAAGATATTTGGCCTCCTCCTGCCCAATGGTACACTTCTTGGGGTTAGCCGTAAACCCCGCTTCCCGAACAGAGTCCAGGACTGCTTGCACTTTTGGCAGATGTGAGGCCCAATCTGTGCTATGGACAATTATGTCATCCAGGTAAGCCGCAGCATACTTCCGATGGGGCCTCAGCATCTGGTCCATTTTCCGCTGGAATGTGGCCGGCGCATTCTGTAACCCGAACGGCATTCTTTTATATTGGAACGCCCCGTCTGGGGTTACAAATGCGGTTTTCTCTTTGGCCGACTTGGCCAGGGGGATTTGCCAATACCCTTTTGTGAGGTCAAGAGTCGTCATGTATCGGGCTGTTCCCAGCCGGTCGATCAACTCATCTATACGTGGCATGGGGTAGGTGTCAAATTTTGTAACTTTGTTCAACTGACGAAAATCGTTACAAAATCGCCAGCTCCCATCCGGTTTAGGCACCAACACAATGGGACTAGACCAATCACTTTGGGACTCCTCTATCACCCCTAAGTTCAGCATTTTCTGTACTTCCTCCCGTATTGCCTCCCGTCGGGCCTCTGGGATCCGATAGGGTTTTAACTTCACCCTTTCACCAGGCGGGGTAATGATGTCATGCTCTACCCCAGATGTTTGTCCCGGCAGCTCAGAGAATACCTCCTTGTTGCGAAGCACAAACTCCTTAACCTCCTGTTGTTGGGGTTGTGACAAGGTGGCTGCTATTCCAACCTCAGGAATCACGCAACCAGTTTGAGCTGGTGACCAAGTGTCTGCGACTAGGGACTCTCTATCCCTCCAGGCTTTCAACAGATTAACGTGATAGATCTGTTCGGGCTTTCGCCTTCCTGGTTGTCTGACCTTGTAATTCACTTCGCTCACTTTTTCCATTATCTCGTAGGGGCCTTGCCATTTGGCAAGGAATTTACTTTCAACCGTAGGGACAAGTACCAGTATCCTATCCCCCGGGGAAAAGGTACGGGTCTTGGCTCCACGGTTGTACACTCTCTGCTGTGCTAACTGCGCTTGGGCCAAATGTTCCTTCACGATGGGCATTACCTGTGCAATTCGGTCTTGCATCAGGGCGACATGCTCAATCACACTCCTGTGGGGAGAACTCTCACTTTCCCAAGTTTCCTTGGCAATATCCAACAGCCCTCTTGGGTGTCTCCCATACAGTAACTCAAAGGGGGAGAATCCCGTAGAGGATTGGGGCACCTCCCTAATAGCAAACATCAGATAAGGAAGTAGACAGTCCCAATCCTTTCCATCTCTATCCACCACTTTCTTCAACATTTGTTTTAGGGTTTTGTTGAACCTTTCAACCAGCCCATCGGTTTGGGGGTGATACACAGATGTACGTAATTGCGTCACTTTGAACAATTTACACAGCTCCTTCATAACCCGGGACATAAAGGGTGTACCTTGGTCCGTAAGCAGTTCTTTACAAATACCCACCCGGCTAAACACAAGAGATAGCTCTTTGGTAGTGATGAGCCGAACACCCCCGGGTTCGGTTCGCACCAGAACCCGCGAACGGACCGGAAGTTCGAACGAACATTAGAACCCTATTAAATACAATGGATGCGAACGTTCGAATTCTAAAGTGCTAATTATAACAACTATTATGCATGTTATTGTCCTAAAAAGGGTTTGGGAACCCGGGTTCTGCACCAGGGGACATGTATCAATGCAAAAAGAAGTTTTAAAAACGGTCGTTTTTCGGGAGCAGTCATTTTAATGATGCATAAAGTGAAAAAAAAAAAGTCAAATATTCCTTTAAATATCGTACCTGGGGGGTGTCTAAAGTATGCCTGTGAAGTGCCACGTGTTTCCCGTGTTTAGAACTGTCCCTGCACAAAATGACACTTCTAAAGGAAAAAAAAGCCATTTAAAACTGCTTGCGGCTTTAATGTAATGTCTGGTCCCGGTAATATGGATGAAATTCTTTAAGAAAAATGGCATAGCTACCCCATGACCCCCCCCCCCCTACCCCAGCCCATTACCAGCCCCTTTGGGTCTTGTATGGATATTAAGGGGAACCCCGCACATAAAATAAAAAAGGCCCTATATACTCTGAACAGCCGTATACAGGCGGTGCATACAAGACAGGGACTGTAGGTTTGTTCTTATGTAGAATCTGTTTGTAATTTTGAACAGGTACATTGTTGAAGTGTAGCTCCAGCCCAAAAATCTATTTTTAAACTTTTTGGAAAACATAGGTAAGGGTTATCACCCCTGTAACATTTGTTTTGCTGTCTGTGCCCCTGTTCAGAACATTTCACCTCACTTTCCGTCCCAATGACAACTGTTTTTGAAATGTGGTGTTTTTCTTGAAACAAGGATTGCTGATAAAGCATCAGTACAGAGGAGACACCTTTCTCCCATATTTATTCTTACAGGAGAGAATTTTCCTTCCTAGTGGTAGATTTCCTCTCACTTCCTGTTGTCTTCTTGCGTTTGCAAGTAGGAGTCGTTTGTAAGTTGGATGTTTGAAAGTAGGGACCTGCCGTATATACTCTGCAGAAATAGGCCCCTTAGTTGTTGGTGTTGGCACAACACTGTAAGCACTCACAGTTACTCTTGGTTGGTGCTGGAACGCCCTGCTGTCAACTATTATATCAGGAATTTTAATTACATATAATTGTTGAACAGTGGTAGTAAAAATTGGGCCTTTGATGGTGGTGCTGGTGCCACAACACTGTAAGCCCTGACAGTTACTCTTGGTGGGTGCAGCAATGGGCCCTGCTGTGAATTATTAGATCAAGAATTGTAATTACATGCCCCTGTTGAACAGGGGCTGAAAAATTGGGCCTTAGGCACTGGTGGCACAACACTGCAACCCCTCACAGATACTGTACTTGGAGCACAGCAATGAGCCCTGTTGCAAAGTATTGCTTCAAAAATTGTAATGACACGCCCCTGTTAAACAGGGGCTGAAAAATTGGGCCTTAGGCACTGGTGGCACAACACTGCAACTCCTCACAGATACTGTACTTGGAGCACAGCAATGAGCCCTGTTGCAAAGTATTGCTTCAAAAATTGTAATTACACGCCCCTGTTAAACAGGGGCTGAAAAATTGGGCGTTAGGCACTGGTGGCGGCACCCATAAACAAAAATGATCTTCCAAGCTATCATCATCAATCGTATCATTGAGGACTCGGAGGAGGAGGATAGGCAGTCAACATAACAGCACAGGCACTCAGCATCAGCATCAGTCTTGAAGGGATGTGACATTTTAAAATCAATTAGTCTGTTATATCAGCATCAGGTGTGTGGTAGCTGGTGGTGATCCAAGACTGGTTCATCTTGATGAAAGTCAGTCGATCAACCGAGTCGGTGGACAGGCGCACCCTGTGATCCGTGACAAATCCTCCAGCAGCACTGAATGTGCGTTCCGAAAGAACGCTGGATGCAGGACAGGCCAGTAGCTCAATTGCATACTGTGCAAGCTCTGGCCAGTGATCCATCCTCAAGACCCAGTAAGCCAGAGGATTTTCGGTGGGGAAGGTGTCCAAGTCTGACCTTGCCCCTAGATATTCCTGCACCATGTTTATCAGACGCTGGCGATGGTTGCTGGAACCAATCATACTTTGGGGCTGCGGATTAAGAATTGTCTGAACGCATCGGTCAGACGGCCACCTTCCCCACCGCTCCTTCTTTGACTGGCCGAAGCCTCAGCAACTCGTTGTCCAGGACCAGGAGTTTGCAACCTCCCAGTCTCTGGGAACGCGTTGCACAGACCTTTCTGCAAGGCCTCCCGGAGTTGTCTCATCCTCTGCTCCCTCTGCGACGGTAACATAAGGTCCGCAACCTTACCCTTGTACCGTGGATCAAGGAGAGTGGCCAGCCAGTAATGGTCCCTCTCCTTGATCCGAAGAATACGAGGATCCTTCCGCAGACTTTGCAGGATCAGGGAGGCCATGCAGCGTAGGTTTGCTGAGGCATTCGCTCCGGAGTCCTCTGGGTCACTAAGGACGACATGATCCGCAGCCACCTCCTCCCAGCCACGTACAAGTCCACTGGTTTCTTGGGACTGTAAATCATCCCTAAAAGACTGCTGCTGATGATGCTGAGTGCCAGCCTCCACCTCCATGCTGACACAATCCTCCTCCTCCTCCTCCTCCTCCTCCTCTTCCTGTGCGATGGGTGGGACAGAAGGAACACTGTCTGGGTAAAGGGGGCCTTGAGAGGCAAGGAAGTCCTCCTCTTCCTGCCTCTGTTCTGCCTCAAGTGCCCTGTCCATTATTCCACGCAGCGTGTGCTCCAACAGGTGGACAAGAGGTACAGTGTCACTGATGCATGCACTGTCACTGCTCACCATCCTCGTGGCCTCCTCAAATGGTGCCAGGACAGTGCATGCATCCCTGATCATGCCCCACTGGCGTGGAGAAAAAAAACCAAGCTCCCCTGACCCTGTCCTGGTGCCGTAGTCGCACAGGTACTCATTGATGGCCCTCTGCTGCGTGTGCAGCCGCTGCAGCATGGCCAACGTTGAGTTCCACCTGGTGGGCATGTCACATATAAGGCGGTTCTTGGGCAGGTTCAACTCCTTTTGCAGCTCAGCCAGGCGAGCACTGGCATTATAAGATCTGCGGAAATGCACACAGACTTTCCTGGCCTGCCTCAGGACATCCTGTAAGCCCGGGTACCTGCCCAAGAACCGCTGCACCACCAGGTTAAGGACGTGAGCCACACAGGGCACATGGGTCAGTTGTCCCTGTCGGAGGGCGGAGAGGAGGTTGGTGCCATTGTCGCAAACCACCATTCCTGGCTTAAGCTGGCGTGGCGTCAACCACCTCTCGGCCTGGCCCTGCAGAGCAGACAGGACCTCTGCCCCAGTGTGGCTTCTGTCCCCCAAACACACCAGCGCAAGCACGGCATGGCATCTTTTTGCCTGCGTACTTGCGTAGCCCCGTGAACGGCTACGGAGCACCGCTGGTTCATAGGACAAACCACAGGAAGAGGCCATGGAGGAAGAAGAAGAGGAGGGGGTGGAGGAGAGAGGTGTGTCACAACCAGTAGTAGCATTTTGGAGGCGTGGCGGTGGGACAACCTCCAACACTACTGCACCTTGTCCTGAATCCTTCCCAGCTGCCAAAAGAGTGACCCAATGGGCCGTGAAAGAAAGGTAACGTCCCTGTCCATGCCTGCTGGACCATGAGTCAGCGGTAATATGCACCTTACCGCTGACCGCCCTGTCCAGCGAGGCCAAGACATTGCCTTCCACATGCCGGTAGAGAGCCGGAATAGCCTTCCGTGAGAAAAAGTGGCGTTTGGGAACCTGCCACTGAGGAACCGCACATTGCACAAACTCACGGAAGGGGGCCGAGTCTACCAACTGAAAAGGCAGCAGTTGAAGCGCTAGCAATTTAGCCAAGCTAGCATTCAACCGCTGGGCATGTGGATGGCTGGGAGTGAACTTCTTTCGACGGTCCAGCAGCTGGGGCAGGGAAATTTGCCTGCTAGAATCGGACGTCGGTGTACTGCTAGCAGAGTGGGCGCAAGTACTTGGCTGTGACACACCTAATTCTACACCTTCATTCCTCTCAGTGCATGTTTCAGAGAGGACTGAAGTTATAGTGGGGTTGGAGATCCCAGCTGATGCGGTGCAAGGAGAGGTCCGCTTTGTTCTTTGGTGTGGGTCTTTGAGGTAGGCTTGCCAACGAGCTGCATGGCAGGTCAACATATGTCTGGTCAGGCATGTGGTACCCAAGCGGCTGATGTTTTGGCCACGCGATATACGCTTGAGACATATGTTGCAAACAGCAGCTGTGCGATCTGATGCACTAGCCTCAAAAAAGGCCCACACCAAAGAACTTTTTGAATGACGGGCAGAGGCAGCGCCCTGCACAGGCGGAGCTCTGCGGTGTGATTCCGTCGGTGTACTGCCCTTACGCTGGCCACCAAAGGGCATCCTGCCTCGTTGGAGATGTGCCTCCTCCTCATCCTCCTCCTCCTCCTCTCTCCTATTAGGCACCCACGTGGAGTCATTGACCTCATCATCCCCTCCCTCCTCATCACTGGAGCCAATCTGGCAGTATGCTGCAGCTGCTGGAACATGACTGCCAGATTGGTGTCCTTCTTGAGCATCCCCTCTGTCTGCTCTCACGCTACTGCCTTCCTCTAGCTGGGTTTCATCATCAGACCCTTCGAAACGCTGGGCATCCTCCTGGAGCATGTACCCAACACTGTGCTGAAACAGTTCGGGGGACTCCTCAGGAGGAGGACATGGTGGGTCTAGGGAAGGAGTGACTGATGATTTGTCTGACATTGATACCAGGGAAGACGACGCTTTGGCAGCTGCTTTTCCAGTACCCTGAGCCTGGGTGAGAGAGGATGAGGAGGAGGAGGAGGGCTTGGTCATCCACTCTACCAAGTCTTCGGCATGATGTGGCTCAACATGTCCAGCTGCCGAAAAGAAGGACAAGCGTGTCCCATGGCCATGTGCTGATGACAATGCACCGCGTCCACGACCAGCACTGTTGCCCCCAGACACAGAGCCTGCTTGCCCTCTTTTATTGCCTCCTGACTGTCTGCCTCTCCTTGTTTGCCTTCCAGACATTCTAATAGATGGCCTGCAGGGAGATGGGAAAAAAGCAATAAGGGCTACCTTCAGGTGTCCTTCTCTGTCCCTGGAAACAAGGACTTGCAGAGTGAAAGAAAAAAAACACTCTCCCTACCTACAGTTTTCTGTCCCTAGAAAAAATGTTTTTTTTAATCACAATATAGCACAAGGAAAATTAACTCACTGTCCTTACAGGTCCCTGGAAACAAGGACTTGCAGAGTGAAAGAAAAAAAACACTCTCCCTACCTACAGTTTTCTGTCCCTAGAAAAAAATGTTTTTTTTAATCACAATATAGCAAAAGGACAATTCACTCACTGTCCTTCCAGGTCCCTGGAAACAAGGACTTGCAGAGTGAAAGAAACTGACACTGTCCCTACCTAGAGTTTTCTGTCCCTGGAATAAATGTTTTTTTCAGCACAATATAGCAAAAGGACAATTCACTCACTGTCCTTCCAGGTCCCTGGAAACAAGGACTTGCAGAGTGAAAGAAACTGACACTGTCCCTACCTAGAGTTTTCTGTCCCTAGAATAAATGTTTTTTTTAATCACAATATAGCACAAGGAAAATTAACTCACTGTCCTTACAGGTCCCTGGAAACAAGGACTTGCAGAGTGAAAGAAAAAAAACACTCTCCCTACCTACAGTTTTCTGTCCCTAGAAAAAAATGTTTTTTTTTTATCACAATATAGCAAAAGGACAATTCACTCACTGTCCTTCCAGGTCCCTGGAAACAAGGACTTGCAGAGTGAAAGAAACTGACACTGTCCCTACCTAGAGTTTTCTGTCCCTGGAATAAATGTTTTTTTCAGCACAATATAGCACAAGGACAATTAACTCACTGTCCTTACAGGTCCCTGGAAACAAGGACTTGCAGAGTGAAAGAAAAAAAATACTCTCCCTACCTACAGTTTTCTGTCCCTAGAAAAAAATGTTTTTTTTAATCACAATATAGCAAAAGGACAATTCACTCACTGTCCTTCCAGGTCCCTGGAAACAAGGACTTGCAGAGTGAAAGAAACTGACACTGTCCCTACCTAGAGTTTTCTGTCCCTAGAATAAATGTTTTTTTTAATCACAATATAGCACAAGGAAAATTAACTCACTGTCCTTACAGGTCCCTGGAAACAAGGACTTGCAGAGTGAAAGAAAAAAAATACTCTCCCTACCTACAGTTTTCTGTCCCTAGAAAAAAATGTTTTTTTTAATCACAATATAGCAAAAGGACAATTCACTCACTGTCCTTCCAGGTCCCTGGAAACAAGGACTTGCAGAGTGAAAGAAACTGACACTGTCCCTACCTAGAGTTTTCTGTCCCTGGAATAAATGTTTTTTTCAGCACAATATAGCACAAGGACAATTAACTCACTGTCCTTACAGGTCCCTGGAAACAAGGACTTGCAGAGTGAAAGAAAAAAAATACTCTCCCTACCTACAGTTTTCTGTCCCTAGAAAAAAATGTTTTTTTTAATCACAATATAGCAAAAGGACAATTCACTCACTGTCCTTCCAGGTCCCTGGAAACAAGGACTTGCAGAGTGAAAGAAACTGACACTGTCCCTACCTAGAGTTTTCTGTCCCTAGAATAAATGTTTTTTTTAATCACAATATAGCAAAAGGACAATTCACTCACTGTCCTTCCAGGTCCCTGGAAACAAGGACTTGCAGAGTGAAAGAAACTGACACTGTCCCTACCTAGAGTTTTCTGTCCCTGGAATAAATGTTTTTTTCAGCACAATATAGCACAAGGACAATTAACTCACTGTCCTTACAGGTCCCTGGAAACAAGGACTTGCAGAGTGAAAGAAAAAAAATACTCTCCCTACCTACAGTTTTCTGTCCCTAGAAAAAAATGTTTTTTTTAATCACAATATAGCAAAAGGACAATTCACTCACTGTCCTTCCAGGTCCCTGGAAACAAGGACTTGCAGAGTGAAAGAAACTGACACTGTCCCTACCTAGAGTTTTCTGTCCCTAGAATAAATGTTTTTTTTAATCACAATATAGCACAAGGAAAATTAACTCACTGTCCTTACAGGTCCCTGGAAACAAGGACTTGCAGAGTGAAAGAAAAAAAATACTCTCCCTACCTACAGTTTTCTGTCCCTAGAAAAAAATGTTTTTTTTAATCACAATATAGCAAAAGGACAATTCACTCACTGTCCTTCCAGGTCCCTGGAAACAAGGACTTGCAGAGTGAAAGAAACTGACACTGTCCCTACCTAGAGTTTTCTGTCCCTGGAATAAATGTTTTTTTCAGCACAATATAGCACAAGGACAATTAACTCACTGTCCTTACAGGTCCCTGGAAACAAGGACTTGCAGAGTGAAAGAAAAAAAATACTCTCCCTACCTACAGTTTTCTGTCCCTAGAAAAAAATGTTTTTTTTAATCACAATATAGCAAAAGGACAATTCACTCACTGTCCTTCCAGGTCCCTGGAAACAAGGACTTGCAGAGTGAAAGAAACTGACACTGTCCCTACCTAGAGTTTTCTGTCCCTAGAATAAATGTTTTTTTTAATCACAATATAGCAAAAGGACAATTCACTCACTGTCCTTCCAGGTCCCTGGAAACAAGGACTTGCAGAGTGAAAGAAACTGACACTGTCCCTACCTAGAGTTTTCTGTCCCTAGAATAAATGTTTTTTTTAATCACAATATAGCAAAAGGACAATTCACTCACTGTCCTTCCAGGTCCCTGGAAACAAGGACTTGCAGAGTGAAAGAAACTGACACTGTCCCTACCTAGAGTTTTCTGTCCCTAGAATAAATGTTTTTTTTAATCACAATATAGCAAAAGGACAATTCACTCACTGTCCTTCCAGGTCCCTGGAAACAAGGACTTGCAGAGTGAAAGAAACTGACACTGTCCCTACCTAGAGTTTTCTGTCCCTAGAATAAATGTTTTTTTTAATCACAATATAGCACAAGGAAAATTAACTCACTGTCCTTACAGGTCCCTGGAAACAAGGACTTGCAGAGTGAAAGAAAAAAAACACTCTCCCTACCTACAGTTTTCTGTCCCTAGAAAAAAATGTTTTTTTTAATCACAATATAGCAAAAGGACAATTCACTCACTGTCCTTCCAGGTCCCTGGAAACAAGGACTTGCAGAGTGAAAGAAACTGACACTGTCCCTACCTAGAGTTTTCTGTCCCTAGAATAAATGTTTTTTTTAATCACAATATAGCACAAGGAAAATTAACTCACTGTCCTTACAGGTCCCTGGAAACAAGGACTTGCAGAGTGAAAGAAAAAAAACACTCTCCCTACCTACAGTTTTCTGTCCCTAGAAAAAAATGTTTTTTTTTATCACAATATAGCAAAAGGACAATTCACTCACTGTCCTTCCAGGTCCCTGGAAACAAGGACTTGCAGAGTGAAAGAAACTGACACTGTCCCTACCTAGAGTTTTCTGTCCCTGGAATAAATGTTTTTTTCAGCACAATATAGCACAAGGACAATTAACTCACTGTCCTTACAGGTCCCTGGAAACAAGGACTTGCAGAGTGAAAGAAAAAAAATACTCTCCCTACCTACAGTTTTCTGTCCCTAGAAAAAAATGTTTTTTTTAATCACAATATAGCAAAAGGACAATTCACTCACTGTCCTTCCAGGTCCCTGGAAACAAGGACTTGCAGAGTGAAAGAAACTGACACTGTCCCTACCTAGAGTTTTCTGTCCCTAGAATAAATGTTTTTTTTAATCACAATATAGCACAAGGAAAATTAACTCACTGTCCTTACAGGTCCCTGGAAACAAGGACTTGCAGAGTGAAAGAAAAAAAATACTCTCCCTACCTACAGTTTTCTGTCCCTAGAAAAAAATGTTTTTTTTAATCACAATATAGCAAAAGGACAATTCACTCACTGTCCTTCCAGGTCCCTGGAAACAAGGACTTGCAGAGTGAAAGAAACTGACACTGTCCCTACCTAGAGTTTTCTGTCCCTGGAATAAATGTTTTTTTCAGCACAATATAGCACAAGGACAATTAACTCACTGTCCTTACAGGTCCCTGGAAACAAGGACTTGCAGAGTGAAAGAAAAAAAATACTCTCCCTACCTACAGTTTTCTGTCCCTAGAAAAAAATGTTTTTTTTAATCACAATATAGCAAAAGGACAATTCACTCACTGTCCTTCCAGGTCCCTGGAAACAAGGACTTGCAGAGTGAAAGAAACTGACACTGTCCCTACCTAGAGTTTTCTGTCCCTAGAATAAATGTTTTTTTTAATCACAATATAGCAAAAGGACAATTCACTCACTGTCCTTCCAGGTCCCTGGAAACAAGGACTTGCAGAGTGAAAGAAACTGACACTGTCCCTACCTAGAGTTTTCTGTCCCTAGAATAAATGTTTTTTTTAATCACAATATAGCACAAGGAAAATTAACTCACTGTCCTTACAGGTCCCTGGAAACAAGGACTTGCAGAGTGAAAGAAAAAAAACACTCTCCCTACCTACAGTTTTCTGTCCCTAGAAAAAAATGTTTTTTTTAATCACAATATAGCAAAAGGACAATTCACTCACTGTCCTTCCAGGTCCCTGGAAACAAGGACTTGCAGAGTGAAAGAAACTGACACTGTCCCTACCTAGAGTTTTCTGTCCCTGGAATAAATGTTTTTTTCAGCACAATATAGCACAAGGACAATTAACTCACTGTCCTTACAGGTCCCTGGAAACAAGGACTTGCAGAGTGAAAGAAAAAAAACACTCTCCCTACCTACAGTTTTCTGTCCCTAGAAAAAAATGTTTTTTTTAATCACAATATAGCAAAAGGACAATTCACTCACTGTCCTTCCAGGTCCCTGGAAACAAGGACTTGCAGAGTGAAAGAAACTGACACTGTCCCTACCTAGAGTTTTCTGTCCCTAGAATAAATGTTTTTTTTAATCACAATATAGCAAAAGGACAATTCACTCACTGTCCTTCCAGGTCCCTGGAAACAAGGACTTGCAGAGTGAAAGAAACTGACACTGTCCCTACCTAGAGTTTTCTGTCCCTAGAATAAATGTTTTTTTTAATCACAATATAGCAAAAGGACAATTCACTCACTGTCCTTCCAGGTCCCTGGAAACAAGGACTTGCAGAGTGAAAGAAACTGACACTGTCCCTACCTAGAGTTTTCTGTCCCTAGAATAAATGTTTTTTTTAATCACAATATAGCAAAAGGACAATTCACTCACTGTCCTTCCAGGTCCCTGGAAACAAGGACTTGCAGAGTGAAAGAAACTGACACTGTCCCTACCTAGAGTTTTCTGTCCCTAGAATAAATGTTTTTTTTTAAGCACACTATAGCAGAAGCACAAAACACACTGACACTCTCCCTACCTATCCTTCTCTTTCCCTAAACTAAAGGAATCCAGGTTAAGCAAGAAAGAAATAACAGTCACTGTCCCTGCCTATGCTACTCTATCCCTGCTCCGGAACACACTACACTAGGCCGCCGTGCTGGCGGCCTTTTATAGTGTGGGGCGTGTACTAAACACCCTCAGCAATAATTGGCCACAGGCATCCTGCCTGTGGCCAATCATTGCTCTCCTCGCTGCCGGCGCTGTGATTGGCCAAGCATGCGGGGTCACAGTGCATGCTTGGCCAATCACAGCGCCTGGATGACACTGCGATGGCGTAGTGCATTGTGGGCCGTTCGCGTCACTCGAATTTGGCGCGAACGGCCCAAATCGTTCGATCTTCGTCGAACGATCGAACAGCCAATGTTCGAGTCGAACGTATGTTCGACTCGAACACGAAGCTCATCCCTACTCTTTGGCTATGGTTTTGGCCGAGGTATTTCGGAGAGGGATCGCTTCTGGATAACGGGTGGCATAGTCCATTATAACTAATATGTACTGGTGCCCCCTAGCGGACTTGATTATAGGACCTACCAAATCCATGGCGATCCTCTCAAACGGGACCTCAATGATGGGTAGAGGGACCAGCGGGCTACGGAAATGTGGCATCGGGGCCGACCTCTGACACACAGGGCAGGAGGAACAATAATTTTCTATGTCCTTCATCACCCCCGGCCAATAGAATCTCTGTAATACCCTCTCTCGGGTTTTCTCTGTCCCCAGATGACCTCCAAGAATGTGCCCATGGGCCAACTCCAACACCAACTTCCTGTAAGGTTTGGGCACCACAAGCTGCTCAACGGTTTCTTCTGCCCTTTTTGCCACCCGATACAGTAGGTCCTTCTCTACGCTGAAGTATGGGTAAGTGCAGGTATTATCTGGGTTCACTAACTCGCCATCTATTTTCACTACATTTTCCCGTGCCTTTATTAGGGCGGGGTCTTTCAACTGTTCTGTGGCAAAGTTTTCCCTGTGAACCTCAAGATCAGAAAACTCCACAGACGGTAGATTTTCGTCTGAGGAGGTGGGCTCCTCTCCAGTTTCTTGAGTCTCCCCTGCCAATACTGATAAGGGAAATTCCGGAGAGTCCTCACCACTCTCAGGGGAGTTCTGGCTATCACATTCCTGGTACATAGGGGCACCAGTGGGGGGCTCAGGATCATCCCACAGTTCCCAGAACTTCGGAAAATCCCTTCCCACAATGGCGTCATGCGGTAACTGAGATACTAAGCCCACTGGATGAGAGAGGGTACCTTTGGGGGTCTCGAAACACACTGTAGTCACTGGATACTCTCGGGTGTCCCCATGCACACAAATAACAGCTACCTTGCTATTCCCAGAGACCTCTGTTTTAACTAACTCAGCCTTTATCAGGGTCACAAGGCTACCTGAATCCAACAATACCACAACATTTCTACCATTAACACACATTTTGCATAAATGTTTCTCAGTTCCTCGAATGGCAGTGCATGCGACTGTCGCACACAGCGACTGACGTCTGCCCGTCAGAAAGTCACACTGCATGGGTTCCTCCACAACCGGGCAATTGGCTGCAATATGTCCCGCTTGCCGGCAGCGGTAGCAAACGATCCTTCTTGCGGCCTCTTGAGCCGCTGATTTCCCAGGCTGTTCTCGCCAAACTTGGGGTAGAGCTCCCACCCTCTCACTCTCTCCACCCTCACCCCTTGGAATCCTCTTATCCGCCCCTGGGGATGGTCTGGTCTTAGGGTGGAAAGTCCGAGTGTCTCTGGAAGAGGCCGTCAGGTTCTCTGTAGCCAAGTATTTCTCCACACGATCCACAAGACCATCGGCCGTCTCTGGGTCTCCATGGCTTACCCACTTTTGGATGGCAGTAGGAAGAGCTCTCAAAAACCGATCCATTACAACACGTTCCACAATCTTTGGTGCGGACAAAGTCTCTGGCTGTAGCCACTTTCTGCTCAGGTGAATGAGATCATACATTTGAGACCTGGGGGGTTTTCCAAGCTGGAAAGTCCAGTTATGCACACGCTGAGCCCGGACAGCCTGGGTGACACCCAGCCTTGCCAATATTTCAGCTTTTAGCATCACATAGTCTTTTGCTTGGTTAGGCTCTAGGTCATAGTAAGCTTTCTGCGATTCACCAGTTAACAGAGGAGCCACCAGTCCAGCCCACTGCTCCTCAGGCCACTTTTCTCTTTCAGCGGTCCTTTCAAATGTGGTCAAAAATACCTCTGGATCATCCTCTCCAGTCATTTTTGTCAATAAACGACTCACCCCAAAGGACGCGGTATTAGTGGGACGGCTTTCCTCACTGGTCTGCGGACGTTGCTGCATTACTGCTTCCATCTGTTGTTGTAGTCTCTGCTCTTGCTTCTGCAACAGGTCTATGAAGCGGGCCTCAGATTGCTGCTGGGCTTGTTGCTGAGCCTCCAGACTCTGTTGCAAAGTTGCGTTTGTCTGCTGCTGGGCTGCAAGGCTCTGTTGATGAGCTTGCTGCTGGGCTGCGAAGTTCTGTTGTTGAGCTGCAAGGCTCTGTTGATGAGCTGCAAGGCTCTTTTGCAAACCTGCATTTGTCTGCTGTTGATTGGCATTTGCTAGAGCCAGCTGCTTCAGTATCTCCTCCATGCTGGCTTAAAAAAAAACTGCCACTGGTTCTCCACCAACTGTGAGGGGGTTAGCTCGGCAGCGGGTGTGTGTGACCCCCGGGATGGGCTCCCCACACAAAAACAGGCCCAGCAAACGGAGGTTGTGGTTTTCAAAATCAAAAAAAGGTGCGGTTTATTTTCTATTTACAGTGACAAAACACAGCAAAGCCAAAAGAAACATAAACAAAATAAATCCTGGTCAACTTGACCTCTGACTAAACATACAGGTTTCCTAACTAACAACTGGGATCAGCCTAGTGCTGTCCTAGTCCCTAAGTCCCTGGTTTTAAATGTCCAAGCAAATAGCCACACAGGCTTTGTCTCACCGCACAGGGGTTCACTCTCCCTAGACAGTCCACAGAGGTCTGGGTCCAGGCATGAGCAAACACCTAATGAATCTGGGAGTTTTTATAGAGGCCTAAATGAGCTGACAAGCTTCAGCTGGTCTCATCAACTCCCTGTCTGCACGACGCCCCACACTCTCCCTAGAGGTATGAGTCATCCATGAGCCCACTAGCCTCAGCTGGGCTTATACAACACTCCACCTAGTTGTATAAGTCGGCGTAAAGCCTGAATCTGGGCGAAATATATCTACCCCCCTGGATGCAACCAGGTGACTTTACCTTCCTGCTGTCACAATATATATATATATATATATATATATATATATATACACATATATATACATATTGTGACAGCAGGAAGGTAAAGTCACCTGGTTGCATCCAGGGGGGTAGATATATTTCGCCCAGATTCAGGCTTTACGCCGACTTATACAACTAGGTGGAGAGTTGTATAAGGCTAGTGGGCTCATGGATGACTCATACCTCTAGGGAGAGTGTGGGGCGTCGTGCAGACAGAGATGAGGAGACCAGCTGAACCTTGTCAGCTCATTTAGGCCTCTATAAGAACTCCCAGCTTCATTAGATGTTAGCTCATGCCTGGAACCAGACCTGTGTGGACTGTCTAGGGAGAGTGAACCCCTGTGCGGTGAGAAAAAGCCTGTGTGGCTATTTGCTTGGACATTTAAAACCAGGGACTTAGGGACTAGGACAGCACTAGGCTGATCCCAGTTGTTAGTTAGGAAACCTGTATGTTTAGTCAGAGGTCAACTTGACCAGGATTTATTTTGGTTATGTTTCTTTTGCTTTGCTGTGTTTTGTCACTGTAAATAGAAAATAAACCGCACCTTTTTTTGATTTTGAAAACCACAACCTCCGTTTGCTGGGCCTGTTTTGTGTGGGGAGCCCATCCCGGGGGTCACACACACCCGCTGCCGAGCTAACCCCCTCACAGTTGGTGGAGAACCAGTGGCAGTTTTTTTTTAAGCCAGCATGGAGGAGATACTGAAGCAGCTGGCTCTAGCAAATGCCAATCAACAGCAGACAAATGCAGGTTTGCAAAGGAGCCTTGCAGCCCAGCAGCAGACAAACGCAACTTTGCAACAGAGTCTGGAGGCTCAGCAACGAGCCCAGCAGCAATCTGAGGCCCGCTTCATAGACCTGTTGCAGAAGCAAGAGCAGAGACTACAACAACAGATGGAAGCAGTAATGCAGCAACGTCCGCAGACCAGTGAGGAAAGCCGTCCCACTAATACCGCGTCCTTTGGGGTGAGTCGTTTATTGACAAAAATGACTGGAGAGGATGATCCAGAGGTATTTTTGACCACATTTGAAAGGACCGCTGAAAGAGAAAAGTGGCCTGAGGAGCAGTGGGCTGGACTGGTGGCTCCTCTGTTAACTGGTGAATCGCAGAAAGCTTACTATGACCTAGAGCCTAACCAAGCAAAAGACTATGTGATGCTAAAAGCTGAAATATTGGCAAGGCTGGGTGTCACCCAGGCTGTCCGGGCTCAGCGTGTGCATAACTGGACTTTCCAGCTTGGAAAACCCCCCAGGTCTCAAATGTATGATCTCATTCACCTGAGCAGAAAGTGGCTACAGCCAGAGACTTTGTCCGCACCAAAGATTGTGGAACGTGTTGTAATGGATCGGTTTTTGAGAGCTCTTCCTACTGCCATCCAAAAGTGGGTAAGCCATGGAGACCCAGAGACGGCCGATGGTCTTGTGGATCGTGTGGAGAAATACTTGGCTACAGAGAACCTGACGGCCTCTTCCAGAGACACTCGGACTTTCCACCCTAAGACCAGACCATCCCCAGGGGCGGATAAGAGGATTCCAAGGGGTGAGGGTGGAGAGAGTGAGAGGGTGGGAGCTCTACCCCAAGTTTGGCGAGAACAGCCTGGGAAATCAGCGGCTCAAGAGGCGGCAAGAAGGATCGTTTGCTACCGCTGCCGGCAAGCGGGACATATTGCAGCCAATTGCCCGGTTGTGGAGGAACCCATGCAGTGTGACTTTCTGACGGGCAGACGTCAGTCGCTGTGTGCGACAGTCGCATGCACTGCCATTCGAGGAACTGAGAAACATTTATGCAAAATGTGTGTTAATGGTAGAAATGTTGTGGTATTGCTGGATTCAGGTAGCCTTGTGACCCTGATAAAGGCTGAGTTAGTTAAAACAGAGGTCTCTGGGAATAGCAAGGTAGCTGTTATTTGTGTGCATGGGGACACCCGAGAGTATCCAGTGACTACAGTGTGTTTCGAGACCCCCAAAGGTACCCTCTCTCATCCAGTGGGCTTAGTATCTCAGTTACCGCATGACGCCATTGTGGGAAGGGATTTTCCGAAGTTCTGGGAACTGTGGGATGATCCTGAGCCCCTCACTGGTGCCCCTATGTACCAGGAATGTGATAGCCAGAACTCCCCTGAGAGTGGTGAGGACTCTCCGGAATTTCCCTTATCAGTATTGGCAGGGGAGACTCAAGAAACTGGAGAGGAGCCCACCTCCTCAGACGAAAACCTACCGTCTGTGGAGTTTTCTGATCTTGAGGTTCACAGGGAAAACTTTGCCACAGAACAGTTGAAAGACCCCGCCCTAATAAAGGCACGGGAAAACGTAGTGAAAATAGATGGCGAGTTAGTGAACCCAGATAATACCTGCACTTACCCATACTTCAGCGTAGAGAAGGACCTACTGTATCGGGTGGCAAAAAGGGCAGAAGAAACCGTTGAGCAGCTTGTGGTGCCCAAACCTTACAGGAAGTTGGTGTTGGAGTTGGCCCATGGGCACATTCTTGGAGGTCATCTGGGGACAGAGAAAACCCGAGAGAGGGTATTACAGAGATTCTATTGGCCGGGGGTGATGAAGGACGTAGAAAATTATTGTTCCTCCTGCCCTGTGTGTCAGAGGTTGGCCCCGATGCCACATTTCCGTAGCCCGCTGGTCCCTCTACCCATCATTGAGGTCCCGTTTGAGAGGATCGCCATGGATTTGGTAGGTCCTATAATCAAGTCCGCTAGGGGGCACCAGTACATATTAGTTATAATGGACTATGCCACCCGTTATCCAGAAGCGATCCCTCTCCGAAATACCTCGGCCAAAACCATAGCCAAAGAGCTATCTCTTGTTTTTAGCCGGGTGGGTATTTGTAAAGAACTGCTTACGGACCAAGGTACACCCTTTATGTCCCGGGTTATGAAAGAGCTGTGTAAATTGTTCAAAGTGACGCAATTGCGTACGTCTGTGTATCACCCCCAAACCGATGGGCTGGTTGAAAGATTCAACAAAACCCTAAAACAAATGTTGAAGAAAGTGGTGGATAGAGATGGAAAGGATTGGGACTGTTTACTTCCTTATTTGATGTTTGCTATTAGGGAGGTGCCCCAATCCTCTACGGGATTCTCCCCCTTTGAGTTACTGTATGGGAGACACCCAAGAGGGCTGTTGGATATTGCCAAGGAAACTTGGGAAAGTGAGAGTTCTCCCCACAGGAGTGTGATTGAGCATGTCGCCCTGATGCAAGATCGAATTGCACAGGTAATGCCCATCGTGAAGGAACATTTGGCCCAAGCGCAGTTGGCACAGCAGAGAGTGTACAACCGTGGAGCCAAGACCCGTACCTTTTCCCCGGGGGATAGGATATTGGTACTTGTCCCTACGGTTGAAAGTAAATTCCTTGCCAAATGGCAAGGCCCCTACGAGATAATGGAAAAAGTGAGCGAAGTGAATTACAAGGTCAGACAACCAGGAAGGCGAAAGCCCGAACAGATCTATCACGTTAATCTGTTGAAAGCCTGGAGGGATAGAGAGTCCCTAGTCGCAGACACTTGGTCACCAGCTCAAACTGGTTGCGTGATTCCTGAGGTTGGAATAGCAGCCACCTTGTCACAACCCCAACAACAGGAGGTTAAGGAGTTTGTGCTTCGCAACAAGGAGGTATTCTCTGAGCTGCCGGGACAAACATCTGGGGTAGAGCATGACATCATTACCCCGCCCGGTGAAAGGGTGAAGTTAAAACCCTATCGGATCCCAGAGGCTCGACGGGAGGCAATACGGGAGGAAGTACAGAAAATGCTGAACTTAGGGGTGATAGAGGAGTCCCAAAGTGATTGGTCTAGTCCCATCGTGTTGGTGCCTAAACCGGATGGGAGCTGGCGATTTTGTAACGATTTTCGTCAGTTGAACAAAGTTACAAAATTTGACACCTACCCCATGCCACGTATAGATGAGTTGATCGACCGGCTGGGAACAGCCCGATACATGACGACTCTTGACCTCACAAAAGGGTATTGGCAAATCCCCCTGGCCAAGTCGGCCAAAGAGAAAACCGCATTTGTTCCAATATAAAAGAATGCCGTTCGGGTTACAGAATGCGCCGGCCACATTCCAGCGGAAAATGGACCAGATGCTGAGGCCCCATCGGAAGTATGCTGCGGCTTACCTGGATGACGTAATTGTCCATAGCACAGATTGGGCCTCACATCTGCCAAAAGTGCAAGCAGTCCTGGACTCTGTTCGGGAAGCGGGGTTTACGGCTAACCCCAAGAAGTGTACCATTGGGCAGGAGGAGGCCAAATATCTTGGGTACACCATTGGGAGGGGAGTAATAAAACCCCAACTCAACAAAGTCGAGGCCATCCAGAGTTGGCCACGTCCCAACAGCAAGAAGCAGGTACGAGCCTTTCTGGGAATCGCTGGGTATTATCGGCGATTCATTCCCCACTTTGCTTCTAAGGCTGTGCCCCTAACCAACCTGACGAAGGGGAAAGGGTCGGTCATGATTAAATGGACCCCCGAGGCTGAGGCAGCATTCCAATTCTTGAAACAAGCCTTATGTAGCCAGCCAGTGTTGTACTCACCCGACTTCTCTAAAGACTTTGTCGTACAAAGTGATGCGTCAGATGTGGGGTTAGGAGCAGTATTGTCCCAGGTCTGGAACGGGGAAGAGCACCCAGTCATTTACCTCAGCAGGAAGTTGAAGTCCCATGAGGTAAATTACGCCACCGTTGAAAAGGAGTGTTTAGCGGTGAAGTGGGCTCTAGATTCCCTTCGGTACTACCTGCTAGGTAGGCACTTTGACATGGTTACGGATCACGCTCCGTTAAAGTGGATGGCTCAAAACAAGGAAACAAATAGAAGAGTGAATAGGTGGTTCCTGGCCCTCCAGGAATTCAACTTCACAGTAAAGCATCGCCCTGGCGTTCAAATGGGGAATGTGGATGCTTTGTCTCGAGTACATGAATGCCTGATTGCTGGTGTTCCAACCCCGAGGTTAAAACAAGAGGGGGGGTATGTGACAGCAGGAAGGTAAAGTCACCTGGTTGCATCCAGGGGGGTAGATATATTTCGCCCAGATTCAGGCTTTACGCCGACTTATACAACTAGGTGGAGAGTTGTATAAGGCTAGTGGGCTCATGGATGACTCATACCTCTAGGGAGAGTGTGGGGCGTCGTGCAGACAGAGATGAGGAGACCAGCTGAACCTTGTCAGCTCATTTAGGCCTCTATAAGAACTCCCAGCTTCATTAGATGTTAGCTCATGCCTGGAACCAGACCTGTGTGGACTGTCTAGGGAGAGTGAACCCCTGTGCGGTGAGAAAAAGCCTGTGTGGCTATTTGCTTGGACATTTAAAACCAGGGACTTAGGGACTAGGACAGCACTAGGCTGATCCCAGTTGTTAGTTAGGAAACCTGTATGTTTAGTCAGAGGTCAACTTGACCAGGATTTATGTTGGTTATGTTTCTTTTGCTTTGCTGTGTTTTGTCACTGTAAATAGAAAATAAACCGCACCTTTTTTTGATTTTGAAAACCACAACCTCCGTTTGCTGGGCCTGTTTTGTGTGGGGAGCCCATCCCGGGGGTCACACACACCCGCTGCCGAGCTAACCCCCTCACAATATATACACATATATATACATATACATACACATAAAAAATAAATAATAATAAAAAAACACACTATGCATGCAATGGGTTAAGCAAATAACTTAAAACTATGATTATAATTTGTAAATGCAGTCTTGGTGAGTCAACTGAAACAGAGAAAATTGAAAGTAAAGGTTGAGCATGCAAATCTGGAGGACAAAAAGGGAAACAGGATGTAGTGTCTTGAATTGGAGAACTAAAAGGGATAAAGTGAAGCCCTGAGATTCTTTAGAAAGACTAGAAAGGGTGAAAAAATAGTAAATTTCACAGTTAAAAGAGCATCCTTCAGTCCATAGAATCATTTTGTTCCTGAGGAGGTGATGTGTAGCGACCTCTCTTGTGAGTTGGATGGGTACCATTTTTCAGGTTGGGATGGGAAGGGTTTCCTGCGGATGAAAGAGATGTTGATATCCTGCGGGTTGGGGTATTTCGTGGGACTGGTTCCATGAGATTCAGGTCTAAGAGGGTTTGCTGGAGTTCATCAAAGGATCTACAGGTGTATTTCTTCCCTTTGTAGGCAAAGCGTAGGGAAAATGGGAACCCCCACTGATAGATGATGTTGTGGCGCTGTAATTCCAGGAGAAGGGGCTTCATTGCTCGCCTTTTTGCAATCGTTATCTGGGACAAGTCAGCAAATAATTGAAAGTCATTGCCATGGAAATTCAGCTGCTTTTTGTCCCTGGCAGATGCTAGGAGCTGTTCCTTTGTGCGATAAAAATGTAATTTCACTATTATATCGCGTGGGGGGCCATCAGGCTTTTTTGCAGCTGGGGCTCGGTGGATCCTGTCAAATTCTAACCTCTCAGTAGGAATGGCTGGTTGCAATTCCTGGAACAAAGCAGTTATGGTGGATTGTAGGTCAGTGATAGTTTCAGGAATTCCCCTGATACGTAGGTTAGACCTTCTGGCCCTATTCTCATGGTCTTCAAGTTTGGTTTGAAGCAATAAGTTTTCCTCTTTGAGGTTCTCTATTTCCATAGAGTGTTCAAGAGAGATGTTTTCCAAATCATCTACTTTAAGTTCTAGTGTTGCTGTGCGCTTACCAAGTTCTCTTATTTCTCTGGTGAGATTAGCTGTAATTTGATCTGATGTTTGTTTTAAGGCTTTGTTCAACATGTGTTCAAATTGCTTTAATACAGCTGGAGTTACATGAGAAATCTGTATGGGGTCTTGTGAGGTAAATAGTTCACTGTCAGAATCAGCTGGGGAGTCAGGTTGTGTCAGGTTTTGTCTGTGAGAGCGCATAGAGGCTGTGTATGAAGAGGGGGGAGGTGCCATTTTAGCTGCAGTTTTCCCCTTCATGAGGGGATTCTTTAACTTCGCACGGCCGTCTCCCAAAGCCATAGTTTCCCCCACAAATTGACCAGATTAGTCCCGGGTACTAGCTTAACCCCGTGGGTATGTCCAAATACTTGAGGGTTATGTGGAAATATTGTCTCTCCTCCCGAACGGTGTGGAGCTCTAACTCTGCATGACTGCACTGCTAGACTCCACGCATGCACCCCCCAGTGTATTTTTTTTCATATAGCACTCTCATTTTGTATCAAAAAGAATGATTATGGGACTCATTTATGCTTTTAGCCTGAGCTACCCTGAGAACATGAAATATATAAGTTTTTTCAGAAGATCTTTTTAGAGCTAGATGTGGGGAATCTCAATCTATCTTCAAAAGTTCACACTTTAACCACTTGCCGACCAGCCACCGTCATTATACTGCGGCAGGTCGGCTCTCCTGTGCAAACCACCGTAGGTGTACGTCAGTCTTTGAACAGGAGATAGCAGGCGAGTGCCTGTCATGTGCCACGGGAGCGTGCCCGCAGGTCCGGCAGACTCGATGTCTGCCGGCGGCCCGTGATCGTGGTGTACAGAGGCAGAACGGGGAACTGTCTATGCAAACAAGCCAATTCCCTGTTTTGCCAGATGACATGTCAGAGATCTTCTGTTCCCAGTGATCGGGAACAGCTATCTCTGTCATGTCCCAGGTAGCTCATCCCCCCTACAGTTAGAACACACTGAGGGAACACAGTTAACCCCTTGATCGCACCCTAGTGTTAACCCCTTCCCTGCCAGTGTCATTTATATTTTGAACAATGCATTTTTATAGCACTGATCAATGTAATAATGTCACTGGTCCCCAAAAAGTGTAATTTGAGGTCAGATTTGCATGCAGCAATGTTGCATTCCTGCTAAAAATCACAGATCGCCGCCATTACCAGTAAAAAGAATAAAAAGACTACCGTAAAAGTCCCTAAATCTATCCCATAGTTTGTAGACGGAAAAAAAAAAAAAAGGCAGAGGTGATCAAATACCACCAAAAGAAAGCTCTATTAGTGGGAAAAAAATATGTAAATTTTGCTTTGATACAGCGTTGAAAATAAGTTTTACCAATTTAAAAAACTGAGTACCGTATTTATCGGCGTATAACACACACCGGCGTATAACACGCACCCCAAGTTTAGGAGGGAATTTTAAGGAAAAAAACTTTTAGGAGGGAAATTCAAGGAAAAAAAAACTTACATTTAAATGCAGCATGCAGCCTTGCCCAGTGTCCATCTGCAGCCTTGCCCAGTGTCCATCTGTCCATCTGCAGCCTTGCCCAGTGTCCATCTGTCCATCTGCAGCCTTGCCCAGTGTCCATCTGTCCATCTGCAGCCATGCCCAGTGTCCATCTGCAGCCTTGCCCAGTGTCCATCTGTCCATCTGCAGCCGTGCCCAGTGTCCATCTGTCCATCTGCAGCCGTGCCCAGTGTCCATCTGTCCATCTGCAGCCTTGCCCAGTGCCTTTGCGATCGTGTCAGTCCCGGCGTTTTTTAAAATTTGGCGCTGATTTCTGTGGAGAGGAGCGAGCGGGGCCGAGTGTTCTTCGGCTAGACTCGGCTCCTCTCGCAGTCCCGCCCATCTCCACTGACTGCACCGCTGACGGAGAAAGCCGAGTGTACTTCGGCTAGACTCGGCTCTGCTCACAGTCACAGGCAGGACTGCGAGAGGAGCCGAGACTAGCCGAAGTACACTCGGCTTTCTCTATGTCAGCGGCGCAGTCAGAGATGGGCGGGACTGTGAGAGGAGCCGAGTAAAGCCGATTGTACTTCGGCTTCGGCTCCGCTCGCTCCTCTCGCTCGTTTTCAGCAGGGGAATTCGACGGAGTATCGGCGTATAACACGCACCCACGATTTTCCCCTGATTTTAAGGGGAAAAAAGTGCGTGTTATACGCCGATAAATACGGTAAGTTAGAAGGTAATATCACTTAAAACTAAGTAAGTAAGTAATAGGGCAGCACAGTGGTGTTGTGGTTAGCACTTTCACCTAGCAGCAAAAGGGTTGCTGGTTCAAGTCCTGACCATGACACTACCTCCTTGGAGTTTGTATATTTTACCCTGTGCCTGCGTAGGTTTCCTCCCACACTCCGAAGACATGCTGATAGGGAAATTAGACCTAGTTATGTTTATGAATTAATGTGAATAAAGGATCTTAGATTGAAAGCTTCTTGAGGAGGGGACTGATGTGAATGTTCAATGTATATGTAAAGCGCTGCGTAAATTGACAGTGCTATATAAGTACTTGAAATAAATAAGGTAATGTATTCTTAACTTAAACTTTTCTATAAACTGGAAAAATTGAGTTGGCTTTACTTAAACCTATGGTCTATAAACTGGAAAAATTTAGTTGGCTTTACTTAAAACTATAGTTCCAGACAAGTTAAGGTATGTATTCCTAACTTAAAAAAACAATGGTCTATAAACTGAAAAAAAAATTGAGTTGGCTTTACTTAAAACAACAAAGTTGAAAACATGAAAAGTCCAATGAGGCCGGGTTCACACTGGTACGACATGACAGGCGTACCACTTTGGATCTGACCTTGCCCTGCGACTTGAAGTCCGACATGTGTCGGACTTCAATGAACAGGGATCCGACTTTGATCCCCAACAATACCAGGCACTGTGTCTGGTATGAAACTTTAGGGGGAACTCCATGCAAAATGTTAAAAAAAGGCATGGGTTCCCCCTCCAAGACCCTTCGGTCTGGATGGATTTTAAGGGGAACACCTATGTCGAAAAAACTCCAAAATCCATACCAGACCCTTATCCAAGCCCGCAGCCCGGTAAGTCAGGAACGGGGGTGAGGACGAGCAAGCGCCCCCCTCCTGAGCTGTACCAGGCCACATACCCTCAACATGGGGGGGGTTGGTGCTTTGGGGCAGCACCTTTCCCCCATGTTGATGTCCTCTTCCCGACTACCCTGGCAGTTGGTTGTCGGGGTCTGCGGGCGGGGGGCTTATCAGAATCTGGGAGACTGCTTTAACAAGGGGGCCCCAAGATCCCGGCCCCCCACCATATGTGAATGAGTATGTACCCCTACCCATTCGACTAAAAAAAAAGTGTCAAAAATAAAACACAGTATAAAGGTTTTTAAAGTAATTTATTAAGCAGCTCCGATGTCTCTTCAAACTTCTTCCCCCCTCTCCAGCTCTTCTGCCTCCTCCACTGATGTCTTCTCCCCTCTCCGGTTCTTCTCCCCTCTTCGGCTCTCCTCCGCTATCTCTCCCTCTGTTCTTCTTCTGATGTTGACTCAACGCTCTCTCCCGCTCTAATGTCGGGTGCACCCCTCACCCCTTATGATGTCATCACCCATCATGCCCCGGGTGGTGATGTCATAAGAGGCTGGACCTCCGGATGATGTCACACAGTGACCCCGCCCCATGCCAATATAAGCAGTGGCACACCGCGCACCCGTTTTATCAGCGGGAGAGAGCGTTGAGTCAACATCACCTTTCCTGACCTGCCAGGCTTTGTGCACAGATAAGGATCTGGTATGGATTTTGGGGGGGACCCCACACAGTTTTTTCAGCGTGGGGGTTCCCCTTAAAATCCATACCAGACCGAAGGGCCTGGTATACTCTTGGAGGGGGAACCCATGCCGTTTTTTTTTTACATTTGGCATGGAATTCCCCTTCAAGATCCCTTTTTCTCCTTGTTCCTTTCTCTCATTCTCTTTCTCTTTCTTTTTCTTCCCTTTCTATCCTTTTTTCTTTTTCTTCTCTCTCTCTTTCTTCTTCTCTTTCTTTTCCTTTTCTTTTTCCCTTTCTCCCTTTCTTTCTTTCTCTCTCTGTTCCTTTTCTCCTCTTATTTCCCTTTTTGGTTGGGGGTAATAAATATTACTTGATTTCTTTACCACTTACTT
The DNA here is from genome assembly GCA_029206835.1 of Rana muscosa. Taxonomy (NCBI): domain Eukaryota; kingdom Metazoa; phylum Chordata; class Amphibia; order Anura; family Ranidae; genus Rana; species Rana muscosa. The sequence continues at coordinate 1,066,916,538 of CM055116.1, read as the reverse complement.
ATACACTCTTCTCCTATAGAAATATATCAGCAAGCTCGCCTCAAACCCCTGAAGAAGGAAGTATACCCATCATAATAGGAACAATATGCCTTTTATGTTTTTCTGTAACATGTAGGGTTGGCCGCATGTATATTCTTTGTTTCTGATTTGTATCAGTACATCATGCATTGCGTCTATGAGCAGCTGTATAATCATGTTTTGTATTCCATGATTGTTTTTAGCATTTTCTTTTCATATTTTTCATATTAAATTAAATTAATTTTTATACTATTTCTATTGTGTTATCTTGAATTGGCTTCCTGCCCATACTATCCCTTTGGGGCATCCATTTTCTCTTTCTTCAAGATCATTAGAGCACAAGTCGCATGCCAAAGTCGAATCAGTTAAGACGGCGATCCGACTTCAATGATATTCAATGAGCTGAAGTAGAATCAAAGTCGGACCAAAGTAGTTCAGGGAGCATTTTAAAAGTCGGACCGACTTGTGTTGGACCAGTTAAGATGGCTCCCATAGGGAAACATTGATTTTCACACGTCATGCGACATGAGCTCCCAATGTCGGAATGTTTGTCGAACCATTTTTATATTTTATATATATATATATATATATGTTCTATATTTCCCATAAGTTCTACCTCAGTATTTCCCCATGGATGTGTACATATGTACTCTTCTTGCATAATAAGCACTCAATACACGCCATGTACTCTTCCATTTAATTTTTATAACCATAATTAATTTTTGTAACCTCTATATATATACCCATCTAATTAATTAATCAATTAACCAATCTTTTAAATTCCCCTATAGATATATCCATAATCCGATTGGCATATATCTATATATTGATCTATAATCCTATTTGCGTAAGTACCCCCCCTTTTTTATATAATTTTTTTATACCATTATGATATTATATATATATATTTATACTATTATTTATTGACCTTATAATAATTCATCTTATGTACCATGTTGATCTAATAGTGACTTATTTTAATTAATTAATTTTTTAATCAATTTATATTTAGTAATATTGTCAGTGCTAGGATTTTTCCATCATGTTTAGTTAATTGCAGTGGTTTGTAGGTACCATCTAGTCCACTACAGACTGTATAAGTCCACTTATAGTGGACTAGCCAGTAAGGTACCATCTAGTCCACTATAAGTCCCCTTGTCCAAGATGGCCCCCACAGAGCCTGAGGAAGAAGCACGCATGCTTTGAATGTGCGCACCTCCCCGCTGACCTTACACCGGAAGTGACGCACTGACGACATATGCTGCCGTGTTCCAGGGAATACTGTCTCCCGTCCCCGTTTGCCGTGAGCGCTGGGTTCCACCACCGCTGCCGTCTTTGGAGAGGATACACAGAGATCTCGTCCTTCAACACCAGGACACAAGCAGCCCCCGGGATAGAGCGGATGATGATTTCACCAGAGATGTCCACTATTACTGCTCATTTGTGAGTGTATTTCCTAATCATCTATGTAACTTTTAAATAAACAGTTTTACTGCTACGCTTAGAAGGCACCGTTTTTTTCCCTTTTGTCATACCAGTGTGAACCCGGCCTGAGTCACACAAAAATGACAGTACTTCAAAAGATGATGAAAATAGTTGCCTCAATTCTTTGGAGTAGACCCAGCCCAATATTTACACTGCACTAATGAGCATAATTTAAATGCTACAGCACATTTGTTGCTGCTGATCACATGTATGTTTTCTAGATAGGGTTACCTATTAAAAGAGGCAACTGAGGGCATGTATGTGTACACTTTGTAAAACGATTTCTTTATTTTTATTGAAGTTTTAATGCTCCCAGTGTCTGCTCTTGGACAAAGTGGTGAGGGGATGCTCTAACTCAGGGGTGCCCAACCTTTTGTAGAGCGAGGGCCACCTAAGCGACTTGGTAACTGGACGCGGGCCACAATGAGCGGAGTGGGTGCATGGCAGCCCACTCTACTCTATAGAGCCCACTCTATTTTTTTTATTTTTTTTTTGCGGATCGTATTGGAGGTAGGCATTTGAAAATGGACACAAGTCCTTTTACATCTGCTACTCCTTAGAGGTGAATGGAGGGTCCAATTGGGTCGGCCTGACTGTGTGAAAGGGGCCTATGGCTCAATGCAGGTAACCCTCAGGTGCACTGCTCTGCACCTGCGGATCAGTTTGAAAGCAGTCCAGTAACCACTGCAGAACAGATATGCCCATATATACACTCTGATTTTAGTAATAAACTTACCTTTAATAACAGTATTCTATTCTATTCCATCCCAGAGCAGCAGGTCGCGGGCCACATCAGAGGGCTCCATGGGCCACATGTGGCCCCCGGGCCACTGGTTGGGCACTCCTGCTCTAACTGAAACCACCAAGAAAGTCCAAGACGATTTAAATGATTTCATAATTTAAAGGAGAAGTCCAGCCTGAGCTTTTTAGACTGGGCTTCTCCTATGGGTCACAGGAGTGCAATTGGTTGTGCACTCCTGTGACCCGTTTTCAGTGTAGAGCGTCTGAAGTCTGCTCTCCGCCAGTGTTAATTTTGTTGACTAAATAACTAAAAACCCACTAAAACATTTTAGTCAACTAACTTAATACCATTTTAGTCTACTAAAATATGACTAAAACTAAAACAATTGAGATGACTAAAACATGACTAAAACTAAAACAATTGAGATGACTAAAATACGACTAAAACTAAAATGCCATTTTAGTCAAAAGACTAAAACTAAATAGAAATTTGACGTCAAAATTAACACTGGTCTGTAGTGCATGTTCATACCTCAATACCATAAATAATAACATATGAGATTTTTCACTCCAGCAATATATAATGAATTTGGAAATTGTAGAGAAATGCTTAAATAATGCATTGCAATTTAACTACACCCATGAGATTTTAGATGACTAAAATGAGTTTTGTCGACTAAAATGTCCTGGAGATTTCGTCGACTAAATACGACTAAAACTAAAACAATTCCAGAAGACTGAAATGGGACTAAAACTAAAATGCCATTTTAGTCCTAAGACTAAAACTAAATAGACATTTGCTGCCAAAATTAACACTGCTCTCCGCTGACGTCACTGCCATCAATCGGGGCAGCACGTCATCACGACTTCCAAGTCGGGATCCGCCAGCTGCCCTGATTGATGGCAGTCTCAGCGAGCCGCTGAGACAGCCTCTCCCCGCCCCTCCTTTTTTGCACTCCAATGAGCGCTGAGAAGTAGAGCAGAGAGATGATGACTGACAATCAGCTCGGTTCTCAGTGCAGAGACGCTGGGTGCATCCACCTAGGTAAAAAAACATACTTCTCTTTTAAACAGACTTTTTTCTGACAAATACCATAAACTGTAACCATGTTCAAACACGGTATAGTGTAATTTCCATTCACACAAAAATTATCAGTAAAATGAAGTTGGTGGTTGTAGTGGTATCTGCTTAGTAAGGCTACTTTCACACTGAGGCGTTTTTCAGGCGCTTTAGTGCTAGAAATAGCTTCAGAAAACCGCCTCCCATTCATTGCAGTCTGTCTTTTCACACTGGGGCGGTGCGCTTGCGGGACGTTATGAAAAGTCCTGCAAGCAGCATCTTTGGGGTGATTTGGGAGCACTGTAAATATCGCTTTCAAAACGCCCTGCCCATTGCAATGAATGTTTTAAAATCGCAGCAAAACTGGACTTTTTAAAACGTTTTGGGGTTAAAAGTGTCCCGCTAGCGGCCAAAAATGGCTGGGCACTGAAAGAGGTCTAAGTGAAGTATACTAGGATTAATTGACTTTGTTAAATGAATTATAAATGTTCCAAGATGTAGCTTTTTACAAAATAACTGTGTATATTGCCCCATAGCAAACCTGATAATTCAAATTTCTATCTGATTGGTACAACAATACAATCCATATAGCTCCTTTTTTGATACATTGATAAATATATATATTATATATATATATATATATATATAAATATATATAAATATATTGATAAATATAGCCGTTTGTGCTCCTTTAAATGACACACAGTAACGTTTCTGCTGTATTGTGCGATACAGAGGTCAGTGTTTGCCAATTCTAAAAGCAAGTAGAGAGTAAATACGTATTACACACATTATGTGAACACAACCTTAAAACATTCTCATCCGTTTATTTATGATCCATATTTTATCCATTATTGTGTTTATGAGAAGGTTAGCCTAGTTTTTAGAAGCTTAGTGTGATTTATGGCTAACTTTATATTTTAGTGCAAAACTTTGATAATAGCCTATACCAAAATATACTCATCCAATAAAAAATATCCCACATTTTTTCACATTCTTGGTAATGCCTATTGCCTAAGGCTGACATAGTACTGCATTTACTGCTAGCAAAGATTAAACTAAAGTATTAGTTCTTCCCCAAAGCACTAAAACCTGGCCTGGTCTTCTCAAAACATCTTTTTTTTTTGGGTAGAATAAAGAATGGCTGAGCCTCTGTAGAGTTGCTCTTCTTTGAGTACCCACCTCCTGCCTCTGGTGGCACTGGCAGCTCAGACAAACAAATGAGAACACATTTTTCCAAGGGGTCACATGCATCAAAATCTACCCAACAGAGGCTCTAAAAATGCACTACTATTAAAGAAATAGGTAGACTTCGAATATGAAGTTGAACTCCTGGCAAACAGCTAAATACACAGATGAAATACTCATGAGAGATGTTTTATCTGACAAAGTTATATATTTGTTTCTATCCATCCATCCCTGAGATCTCAACAGCCCTGCCACACATCATAGCCATATCCAGCAGAACAGGGCAATTGTTTTTTCTCTGCTACAGTTAAAGTGATTGTAAAACAACCCATTCTGTTTAAAATAAAAATGAAAGGCAAAACAGTTTTGTATAGATATCCCTTTTCTATAAGTGATCACATTCCCTCTGTTCTCATCTGCATAAGAGCTGGAGGAGGAGAAGCAGCAGCACACTGAGCTTCCCAGTGAAAGGCTGTGCAGCAGTGGCGAGTCAGGACAAGTCTGATAATTGGAGAAGAGTATGCTGAGTTCCCAGCATAGCTAGAGAACTAACCCCATTGTGTTTTCCTGCTTAGTGTGGTCAGCTTTTAATTGGAAAACAGAGGGACTGACACCAGGGATTTCACACAAAGGAAGCAATACAAAGAGAACATGATACTTTCTCATACAAATACATGGTACAGCAGGCACATATCAGGAATATGAAATGTTGGAGTAATGAACGCTTTAACCACTTGCGGGCTGCCCACGGTAAATATACTGCGCCTGCTCTGTGCCATATCACGTGCCTAGTACCTGATCTGACGCTTCCGGGACTGGGGCATGCGCACATGCCGCCGCCGGCCCGCTGCCGCTGTGATCACATGCAGCAGGAGCCCAGTGGCGGGTGCCGTGGACTCAATGTCCGCCGGCACCTGCCAATTAGACAGTACACAGCCAGAATGGCAATCCATTGCCGTTCTGTCAGAAGGGGAAGGTATGGATCCGGTGTTCCTGCAAAGCAGGACAATGAATCATTGTTTCCCCTAGTCAAAGCACCTCCCCCACAGTGATAAAGCACATGCTTAGCACACAGTTAACCCTTTGATCGCCCCTGATGTTAACCCCTTCTCAGCCAGTGTCATTAGTATAGTGACAGTGCATATTTTTTAGCATTGATCACTGTATTAGTGTCATTGATCCCCAAAAAGTGTCAAAAGTGTCAGTTTGGTGTCCAATTTGTCCGCCGCAATATTGCAGTCCCACTTTAAGTCGCTAATCGCCGCCATTGCAAGTAAAAAAATTAATAATAGATAAATAAAAATATCTCATAGTTTGTAGAAGCTATAACTTTTGCGCAAACCAATCAATATACACTTGTTTGGATGTTTTTACCAAAATTATGAAGCAGAATACACATTGGCCTAAATTGATGAAGAAATTTAATTTTTTACATTTTTTTTATTGGATATGTTTTATAGCAGAAAGTAAAAAATGTTGTATGTTTTCCAAATTGTCGTTCTTTTTTGGTTTATAGCGCAAAAAATAAAAATTGCAGAGGTGATTAAATACCACCAAAAGAAAGATCTATTTGGGTATGGTGTCGCACAACCGTGCAATTGTCAGTTAAAGTATTGCAGTGGCGTATTGCAAAAAATTGCCTGGTTATGAAGGGGGTAAATCTTCCGGAGGTCAAGTGGTTAACTAACACAGATCTCTCCCAACTTTTGGACAGTGAAAGAGAAGCAGCAGGCTTATAAGCTCACCCCTCTGTCACTCTGCTCTCTCCTCTTATCACAATGCTCCTTATTAGTACATGAGCACTGCAACTGCCTGATTCCTTGTAATGCTTCTCCCTCTCCTAGACTAAGCTCTGCAATGTCATCACTGTGCTTCTCTATGCAATTCAGTTAAATTGGGGCTGTTAGGAGGAGCCAACAAGGAACTGAACACCCTGCCTCAGTTCTCTACTAAAGTGTCCTTAGCCCTGATGCAAGTAGTGAGTTGGTTCTTGGTAGGTATTACGCAAAATCCCTTGATGAGTTCATGTTAGGCTGGAGGAGTGGGCATTTGCATAGAAGCCGCTCTAGGTAAAGCCTGCGTGTGATGCTCAGCCACCATGATTGAAATAGCGGAAATCCAATCAATGAAAATGCTGTTTGAGCAGGGGCGCCCGGGCACCACCCCCCCTATCTACGGCCGCCCAGTCTATCCATGCATCCGGCCCCTTTCAGGATGCCAGATAAATTAATTCCAACAGGGGGGGTGTGTTTTTGAAGCACCTGATTAGAGCCAGGGGCTCTAATAGGCTTCAAAATAGGGTGCGCTACGAGCCCACCCAGGTGCGTTACAATAGCGAATGAATATTCGCTATTGAAACACTGATCCTCCTCCCGGCCAATCAGGAAGCGCTGCCCGCCAATAGATGGGGTAAGTGCTTCAGACCCAACCGGGGGGGGGGGGTTGGTGGTGTCACTGTTTGCCACCTCCCCCCCCCCAAAAAAAAATACCACCGGCTGCCAGTGTGTTTGAGGGACAGTAAAGCTGGGAAGAAAAGGGTTAGTTTAGTCGTTCAGCCAGGAAATGAGGCAGGTTGTTTCAGTATAGAAGAGAAGCCTGTACAACTGTGCAAGGCTGAAGGTTGAGCTGGCCATATACTGATTTCTTTTCTTGTTCTGCCAGCTGACTGAAAAAAAAAAAAAACCTGATTTCTTGGTTCACACAAATGGGTTGGATGGAGGAATCCCCCTGACTGGATATTGTATTTTGGCATAAAACTCTGAGCAGCGGCTGCAGCCATTGGTTGAAAAAGGTTTTCCAACATTCTCCTCCAACAGAAGTTGATTGACTTCTGACAAGTGGGGATATCAAGGCTGATCAAAATTCAGACTATCCCATTGAATCAGTTGACCAGGTTAAATTAGTATTAAACTCCAAAACAGAATTATATTGCCGCTTACCGATACTTCGATGTGGTGGCTACATTTGTTTTCTTTATTTAAGCTTTTTCCCTTTTATTAAACCTGGTGATCCAGCTAGTAACGCTGTTATTTTTCAACTTCTTTTAATAAACCAAGCTGTCCAGAAAAAGTGACAGTTGAGTGTTAAGACAAACCATTTACCACTAACAGGGGTACTTCCAATAGTAGTCACCTTTTATTCATTTATTTAAAACCTTTATCCCAAAAGGAAAAAAAAGAAAAAAAACTGGCCTGTCCACAGACGACATCATCTATGACATAACGCAAAGGGTGAGGCCTACCTACGACGGTGATGTCACCATGCTACTTGGATCTGATTGGTTGTTTGGATTTGTGCCCAGAGTAACGCCATTTGCATTGTATGGATGTTCACTAAGCCTTTATACAGTACTTCATTATCTTGTGAGTACAACACCTACCTTGTTATTAAATCTTTTTTATTATTTTACTACACTATGAGAACGCTATTTTTTTTTTTACTTTTGAGTATTGTTGCAATCACATGGACACAGAATAGCTTAAAGTGGTTGTAACCCCTATTTTTTTAATTCTACCTATAGTTAAGCCTAGAATAAGGCTTACCTATAGGTAGTGGAAAGACATTTCACTTGTAGTCCGCCGATAATACAAACGGCGCATGCGCTGGGAAGAAACAAAACTCTGTGCCGTTTCTTCCCTAGCGTGTGGCGTTACCGTGCGTATGCGTCAAATGACGTCATCGCGGCTCCAGCCAATCACAGCGCCGGAGCCGTGATACCTGGAAGTAACCTTCGGGAGAGATGTCTGCGGCCAGAGGGGGAGACGAGGACGGCTTTGGGGGCTTCGATCTAACGTAAGTAATTCATAATGAGCTAGTATGCTAGTCATACTAGCCCATTATGCCTTTGCCTTGCAGGTTTTTTTTTAAGAGGGTTTACTTCCTCTTTAATGTCCCTGTTTTGACCACCTGTATCCCAGTGCCAGTGGTCAATCTCACCTGGTAGGCAGCTTTAACACACCGTTTGGTTTGGGGAGCACATCATTCCAAACTGCTGATTTTGGTCCAGCATCACAGTTCTTGCACTTGTATGTCTTCCATTACTGATTACTAAGGACAACACTTTATTGATGCCTGTTGGACTTTTTTGGATGGATTTACTGTCATATTGTTTATTCTATCACTTGTCTTCACTGACATGTTTTCTGTTATTAACTATTTGTTTTTCACTCACTCATTTTTAGCACTGCACTATATTTTACATTGTTTTATTTGAGTTTTGTATCTGGACTCTTGGGCTAAGTTTACACTGGCATTAAAAGCAGGCATTTGAGAGGAGTGTAGGGTATGAAAAGCTCCAAAGAACTAAGGGGGATAGGTGCAGGACTCAGGAGAGCAGTCTCGGGTACAGGAGAGGGGGGAGAGAGGACGAAGAGAGAATGTAGATATTGAGTAAAAAAGGGGAAAGGAAGAGCATGGGTGGTAGGGGGTAGGGAAAAAAGGGGGGAGCAGACCCCTAGAGAGGAGCTCAACTTAAGCAATAAGTAGGTTAAAACAGCAAAAGGGAATAATCAAAATTGGAAGGTAAAAAGTGGGAGGCCCAGGGTCTCCATAATTTTTCGTAGGGAGCAAGTTTGTCAAGGATGATCACTTCAGTCGTTGCGTAGATCATTGCTTGGGTGATTCTGTGTTTTGTTGCTAGGATACTTAAGGAAGGGTATTTCCATGCTTTCCCAGTGGTTTGTTTAGCTGCTGTGGTGATAAAGAGTAAGAGCTTGAATTGGCGGTGGGTCACAGTCAATGGTTTGTTGTTCAGGAAAGGCACAGTCGGATGTGGGGTCATGGGTGTATCAAAAAGAGTAGATAGGATTTAAAACACTTTGGTCCAGGTGTGGGTGGAGTAGCTTTAACATGCCTTAACACTCATCAAATGCTTCAAACCTGCCCATAAGGCATTTGGGGGGCATTTTTAACTCGTTATTAACGCTTGGAAAACGCCATTCTATCGCTCATTAATGCGAGTCTAACGCCCATACTAACATTAAAGGAGTGATTTTTAAGCATGAAAGTGTGAACAAACCCTTGTGCCGCATACACACGACCATTTTTCTCGTCGGGAATAATAAAAAAAATTCTCTTTGACAAGAAAAACGACCGTGTGTGGGCTTTTGATTATTTTTCCTGAAGAGAAAAACGGCATTAATCACGACGAGAAAAATTAGAACATGCTCTAATTTTTCTCGTCGTGAGTCATTTTTTTCCGCGGCAGTTTTTCCATAAGAAAACACTGCCGGGGAGCCTACACACGGTCATTTTTCTCGACCAAGAGAAAAAATGTCGGGAAAAACGGCCGTGTGTAGGGGAACAAGCCGTTCCTCGTTTTTCCCATCGATTTTCTCGACGGTGTTTTCACCGTCGAGAAAATCGATCGTCGTGTGTACGCGGCATTAGTGCTAGGAGCTTTTTTTTTAATTATTGAAAAATTTCCGAGCGCAGTGTTTTTCTTCTTTTATGCTAGGAAGAAAAAAAACAGTTGTAACCGCTTACAAGGTGTTAACTGGACTTCAGCTTAAATTTTTATAGTCAAGACCATCTAGCTCAGGGATATGCAATTAGCGGACCTCCAGCTGTTGCCAAACTACAAGTCCCATAATGCCTCTGCCTCTGGGTGTCATGCTTGCTGCTGTCAGAGTCTCGCTATGCCTCATGGGACTTGTAGTTTGGCAACAGCTGGAGGTCCGCTAATTGCATAGCACATCTACCACCATCTTCTCTGAAGATTGACATTGACAGATTGACATTGCTGTTGTCCAAAGGTGTCTCTGTTGCTCTTCCATAGAGTGGAGACATCCTAAAATGCCAATACACCTCATTTAAGAATTGGCAAGCTCCAATATATTAACATTTTTGTTTTTTGGGGTTTAATACCACTTCAAGGGTGGAGTTCAGCTTTAATGACACATTAATGAACACAGAGCTGCATTAATGTGGGTCTTTTATATCTGCCCAGAGTTCAGCTATAAATAAAACCATGAATTTCGTGTTTTATCTTCAAGCAACAGCTCTATGCTTATAAGCATCAACCCTTGTGCCTGTGAATGCAAGAACAACCTACAACTCCGAGAGTGATATATAAACACACTAAACACTGTATTTATTTACACCGTATTTATTTCATTTTCTAATTGCTCTTCGCTAATTTGTGTACCACCTATAAACTTTGGCTGGATTAGAAGTTTCGATTTGTTTAATGTTTTCTGTGACTTTATTTTTTTTTCATCTACCTTCTGTGCCAGTGGAAAGCAAACACAACTCAAAAGCGCATAAATGAGAAATCTCAGTGCCTGGGAGCAGCACAGAGGAAAAAAAAATCTTTTGCTGACCCGGCCCCGTCTGCTCAAAAGCACTTTCAAATCAAAGATATTTCAAGAATAGTAAAAATGTCTTTCCTGTGATCTAAAACTGCTGATGTATAGTAGCCGTTTTCTGTGTCTTTGTGAAGCTACTCCCTGTGAAGTGGCCCTGTAGCCCTGACAGTGATGTCAAGGGAGTACTGATAGGAACAGAAAGTTGACTCAAAAGCCAACAATATAAGGTTTACTCTTTTGTTCTTCAATGGCCAATTCAGAAGAATTTTCTAAAACAAATTGCACCATCTGACCACGAAATAAGAAGATCTCTCGATGCGGTACATCTGATTTTCTTTGTTTTAACACAAGGGAGAATTTCTCATGATTACAAATACGATGCACACGATCGTGTGCCAGGGTGGCTGCTGGCCTGACATATGTGTCAATGAAATTATTAGAGCTCTCTCCAGACCAGACTGTAAAAAAACATTGCTCTAATTAGTTTACCTGAAATATTCCCTATATTTCAACTTTTATTTAAGGCCATTGGACTGGATTAGTCTGCTGTCTGCAGCAGAGCAGCCTATAAAACAAATAAAAAGAACATATAAAACTGGGGGCTGGGAGCCTTGTGTGATGTCAGTTCACTGAACTTTTAAACTTCCCGTCAAGGCAATATCTGCTAAACATCTTTGGTTTACCCAGTGCAACGCTGTGGTCTCATTCCTTAAAAATGAATAGTTATTATTTACTGTTTCCAGGGATTTTAATAAGATTTGGCTAAACAAACAGGGCAGAGTTACAACCACCCACTGCCTTGCATGATCTGGTTGACCAGCACCTCTTTACCAGTGAAAAGATGACAGAGGACACCAGCTTTGTGACAGCAAATGTAACCGCTACTAGCCATATCACAGGGTAATTTAAAGAGAGACACAATTAATTACCGTATTTATCGGCGCCGGCGTATAACACGCACCCCAAGTTTAGAAGGGAATTTTAAGGAAAAAAACTTTTAGGAGGGAAGTTCAAGGAAAAAAACTTACATTTAAATGCAGCCTTGTCCATCATTGCAGCCTTGCCCAGTGTCCATCTGCAGCCTTGCCCAGGGTCCATCTGCAGCCTTGCCCAGTGTCCATCATTGCAGCCTTGCCCAGTGTCCATCTGCAGCCTTGCCCAGTGTCCATCTGCAGCCTTGCCCAGTGTCCATCATTGCAGCCTTGCCCAGTGTCCACCTGCAGCCTTGCCCAGTGCTTTTGCAGCCATGCCTTGCCCAGTGCCTTTGCAGCCATGCCTTGCCCAGTGTCTTTGCAGCCATGCCTAGCCCAGTGCCTTTGCAGCCATGGCCAGTGCCAGTCTCTGCAATGTTTGAATTTGGCGCCGATTTCCGCTGTGGAGAGGAGCGAGCGGAGCCGAGTGTACTTTGGCTAGACTCGGCTCCTCTCACAGTCCCGCCCATCTCCACTGATTGCGCCGCTGACATACAGAAAGCCGAGTGTACTTCGGCTAGACTCGGCTCTGCTCACAGTCAGGGGCGGGACTGCGAGAGGAGCCGAGACTAGCTGAAGTACACTCGGCTTTCTGTATGTCAGTGGAGGTGGGCGGGACTGCGAGAGGAGCCGAGTAAAGCCGAGTGTACTTCGGCTTTGTGTATCTCGGCTCCTCTCGCTCGTTTCAGCGGGGGATCGGCGTATAACACGCACCCACGATTTCCCCCTGATTTTAAATATGGTAGATTGAATTGATTTTGTAGTAGTTTATTATGCATGTAGTCCAAATTGCACTGAGAATTTTTAGCTACACATAGTAATTATGGGATTTGGAGGGACAGTCCTATTTTTGGATACAAATCTATCACCTTTCTTTTTTTCTACGGTTTCTTCTTTACACTGTTTTGGGTCTAAGTAAATAGCCACTCATAGGAGTGCGCAGCCTATTGCATTAGGGTGTGCACCTCAAACCAAAGCTCAAAAACACGTGCATCTGTGTGTGTGTATATATATATATATATATATATATATATATGTATATATATAGATATTCTCTCTCTCTCTCTCTCTCTCTCTCTCTCTCTATATACACACACACTCTTATAAATAAATGTTAACAAACATTTTAAAATGTATTAAAACATTTTTAATTAAAAAAACATTTATGAATGTAAACAAACATAATTTTTTTAACTTATTAATTAAATAATCTTTTAACATAAACTAAGCTTTTAAATAAATCTCTAAATCAAATAAGCAATTTTAAAAACTGAACGGTAAGTAGGATTTTTTTTTAATAAGTGTCATGTTTTAATATCCTGAATTGTATTTACTGCTTTAAATAAATTTGTTAGATTCCCCCAGCAACAATAGATTCCCTCAGCAACAATAGATCCCCCAAGAACAAGACATCTCCCCAGCAACAATAGATCCCTCACGGCAACTATAGCTTCACCAGCAACAATAGATCCCTCTCAGCAACAATAGACACCCCCAGCAACAATAGATCCCTCCCATTAACAATAGATCTCCCCCAGCAATAATAGATCTCCCAGCATCCAGTATCAATATACTCTCCAGCAGCCAACAACATAAGCCCCCTCCCTCAACAGTAGTATTCTCCCATCAACAATTGACCCCCCAGAAACAATAGATCCCACCAGCAGTAATAGACTTCCCCAGCATCAATAGATCACCCAGTGACAATAGAGACCCCATACATTCAGTGCTGAGGTGCCGGAACTGTGTTCTCCCGCATTCCTGCTGAAAAAAAGCCCAGCGGCAATGTGATTCACTGTGTCCAGGCCACACATCGATCGCAGGGCTCCCAGTTGCACGCTTTGTGAGCCACACAGGAGTCTCCAATGCAGTGGCGGTGCATCCATAAGGGGCGCACGGGCGCCGCCCCCTCTCTCCTGCTACCTCTCCATCACCATAGATAGATTCATGCATTGCATGAATCTATCTATGATCGCTGCTGCCACCCCCTATTCAGGTGCCTGGCCCCTTTTCGGGCGCCGGGAGCCTGAATTACAGTGGCGTTTTTGGAAGCACCTGATTAGAGGCGTAGGCTCTAATAGGCGTCCAAAAAGGTGAACAGCGGGCGCCATGCTGGGCGCTCGCAGTTTACTCAGCGTTATGTTAGGAAAGGGAATGATTATTCCCTTTCCTAACACTGAACCGCCTCTCAGCCAATCTGGTGCTCGGGTCTGTTACCTGTCACCTGATTGGCTGAAACGACAGGCGCTCTGATTGGATGCCTATCAGGCGTCCAATCATAGCATAGGAAGGGAAGAGAGGACGGGAGAAGACATTGAGGAGCGTGCAGGACACCGCCGCCGTGACCCGCTGCCCCACCAAGACAGGTAAATGCCGGGCGGGTGGGGAATGCACACTGGCAGCATTTGATAGGCACAGTAGCGGCAATTGATGGGCACAGTGTCAGCAATTTATGGGCACACTGGCAGCAATTGATGGGCACAGTGTCAGCAATTGATGGGCACACTGGCAGCAATTAATAAGCACACTGGCAGCAACTGATGGGCACAGTAGCGGAAATTGATGGATACACTGGCGGCAATTGATGGGCACAGTGGCAGAAATTGATGGGCAAACTGGCAGCAATTGATGGGTACAGTAGCTGTGTTTGATGGCACAGTGGCGGAAATTTATGGGCACAGTGGCTGCGTTTGATGGCACAGTCGCGGCAATTTATGGGCACAGTAGCTGCGTTTGATGGGCACAGTGGCTGCAATTGATGGGGAGGGTTTTTAAGCTTGTTTGCGCACCCCCAAAAAATGTTGAGCACCAGCCACCACTGCTCCAATGTGGGCTGACGTACAGGTACGTTAACCCACATTTGGCACTGCTTTCCGTACGCCATATATTGGGGCTGTGGGCATATGGGAAGTGGTTAATATACACTTGGGATATTTATTTATTTTTATACCAAAGACATGTAGTATATATATATATATATATATATATATATATATATATATATATATATTTTAGGGCTGTTACTGATTAAAAATTTCGTGTTCGATTAATCGTTTTTTTTTTTTAATCGATTAATCGACTAATTTCGATTAATTATAACGCACATACAGATCAAACTACTTTTAGCTGATCTCCTTGCAGGCTGATTCCCAGTGCAGCTACCAACTACTGGAAAAATGAATAGCAGGATACAAAAAACACACAAAGGCAGCGCTCGATGGGAATAGCATTAAAATTTTTATAGTCTTCAACTAGGTAACAAAATAAATGTTGCACTGGAGATAAAATCTAAAAAATCCAAAAAAGCGAGGAATTCCTAACGGTAGCAAAAGCAGTCATAAAAACATGTAGCTAAGTATGATACTGGTATAAAAATGTGTACAATGATACCACTGCTGAATCCAGATGAAGAGGGGTCAACATCAGTCCATCGACATGTAGATGTCCCGTGACGGGAACTATCACAACTCCCAGTGGATGGCTGTAGAATCCCAGGTTGGTAGAGGGAAGTGATAGAGGGAAGTGTAACAGCACTTGCGTGTGGCAGATAGTAAGGTCCCGCCAGCATGCAGATATGAATATCACAATTGGCTTGTCAGCGAAAAAGTATGTAATATATATATATATATATATATATATATATATTACATACTTTTTCGCTGACAAGACAATTGTATATGTGATATATATATATATATATATATATATATATTTTTAGTTAGTGACAAGCCAGGGTAAGGTAAGGTTTATCAATTGGTTGACTGTTTTGGCAAAAAAAAATGTTCATTTGTGCACAGACCACAGTGCTGTCTCTCTCACACTCGCTCTCACCTTGATTAAACAGGCTGCCTGCCCAAAGCCACTTGTCTGCCACTGCCGCTATCTAGGCTACTCCGCTGCTTCTGATGGAGTCAGGAGAGAAAGGCCGGAGGGGGGGCGGAGTGCAGAATTAGATCACTCCGCCGGCGCCGGCGGGACCTGCAGCCGGAACTATAGAAGCTGCATCGGCTTATGCAGCTCCCGGCTGTGTTACTCCGCGGCTAGTTCCCTCCCTGCTCCTTCCTCCCACTCGCAGCAAACAGCTGTATTTGCCAGCCGGCAGCAGGACATTACCCCAGGCAGTGACTGAGTGACTGGTACACACAAGTATGTACATTGCAGGCACAGTCATTGCAGAAGAAGGGCACAGCAATGATGATTAGGGTGTGCTTGGGCACAACCGGCACACCCCGTGGGCACGTCTATGTAGCCACTTATCAGGTTCTTCCAGTCCTCTAAACATTATGACAATCCTCTTTAGTGAGGCAAATTAATCCACATTTACTGTAATTACACAATTAGATTGGCTTGATTTGTGCGTGTAGTTCAAACTCTGCTTACATATATCAGTTACCCATATTCCGTAACCCGACGACCATTCGTAGAGAGGCAGAACAGGGTCTGCCTATGTAAACAAGGCAGATCGCCGTTCTTTCAGTGGGGAAGAGGGAGATCTTGTGTTCCTGCGGGAACACGGATCTCTCTCTTCCTCCAGTCAAACCATCCCCCACACAGTTAGCAAGCACCCCCCTAGACACACATTTTACCCCTTTAATCGCTCCTGGTGTTAACCCCTTCCCTGCCATTGTCATTTATACGGTGACAGTGCATTTTTTTTTGTGTTACTGGTCCCCAAAAAGTGTCACTAATGCCGCGTACACACAACCGTTTTTCATGACGAGAAAAATGCAATTTTTTAAATTGGTCATTAAAAACGATTGTGTGTAGGCTCCAGAGCATTTGTTCTCATCGTGAAAAACGGCCGTGTGTACGCTTTAATGATGGGAAAAAACGCGCATGCTCAGAAGCAAGTTATGATACGGGAGCGCTCGTTCTGGTAAAACTAGCGTTCAGAATGGAGATCGCACATTTGTCACGCTGTAACGGACTGAAGAGCACGAGGCTGAAAAGTGAATTGTCTCTCACCAAACATTACTAACACGAGGGTGGCGCCATCTGAATGGAACTTCCCCTTTATAGTGCCGTCGAACGTGTTGTACGTCACCGTGCTTTGCTCAAGCATTTTTTTTCACGATAGTGTGTAGGCAAGGCAGGCTTGAGACGAATCACGTCAAGAAAATGTCGTTTTTTTCAATGACATTAAAAATGGCCGTGTGTACGCGGCATTAATTTCAGATTTGTCCGCCGCAATGTCGCAGTCCCGCTAAAAAATCGCTGATCGCCACCATTACTAGTAAAAAATACAAAAAAATAAAAAGTCCATAAATCTATCCCATAGTTTGTTTTCAATCTCTCTCTTATTAATTTTAAAGCAATTTTAACAAAAACATACAAACACACATTAATCACAAATTGGATACTATAATACATCATCACAAATGGGAAACAATACCCTATACATTTTTCTACTTTTCAACTCTATTCCTTAGTCTATCAAATTTACTTTCATCACGAACATATAAAACATTCCTACACCAACACATTCTATTCCTTGATCTATCAAACCATCATTAATTACTTATCTATAAAACACGACTATAAAGTGGTGTTTGGTGTGCCTAAAATTGAGAACTGACACTGACAGAAATGTAAAATAAAAAAAAAAAGAAACACCAGCGACGCAGTCAGAAAAACTGCAGCTGACAATTTAAAAAAAGGGGACAGGCAGGGGACAAAAAAAAATAAAAAAGGTATTGTGACAGCAGGAAGGTAAAGTCACCTGGTTGCATCCAGGGGGGTAGATATATTTCGCCCAGATTCAGGCTTTACGCCGACTTATACAACTAGGTGGAGAGTTGTATAAGCCCAGCTGAGGCTAGTGGGCTCATGAATGACTCATACCTCTAGGGAGAGTGTGGGGCGTCGTGCAGACAGGGAGTTGATGAGACCAGCTGAAGCTTGTCAGCTCATTTAGGCCTCTATAAGAACTCCCAGATTCATTAGGTGTTTGCTCATGCCTGGAACCAGACCTGTGTGGACTGTCTAGGGAGAGTGAACCCCTGTGCGGTGAGACAAAGCCTGTGTGGCTATTTGCTTGGACATTTAAAACCAGGGACTTAGGGACTAGGACAGCACTAGGCTGATCCCAGTTGTTAGTTAGGAAACCTGTATGTTTAGTCAGAGGTCAAGTTGACCAGGATTTATTTTATTTATGTTTCTTTTGCTTTGCTGTGTTTTGTCACTGTAAATAGAAAATAAACCGCACCTTTTTGATTTTGAAAACCACAACCTCTGTTTGCTGGGCCTGTTTTTGTGTGGGGAGCCCATCCCGGGGGTCACACACACCCGCTGCCGAGCTAACCCCCTCACAGTTGGTGGAGAATGCGGGCAGTTTTTTGTTAAGCCAGCATGGAGGAGATACTGAAGCAGCTGGCTCTAGCAAATGCCAATCAACAGCAGACAAATGCAGGTTTGCAAAAGAGCCTTGCAGCTCAACAATAGAGCTTCGCAGCCCAGCAGCAAGCTCATCAACAGAGCCTTGCAGCCCAGCAGCAAGCTCACCAACAGAGTCTGGAAGCTCAGCAACAAGCCCAGCAGCAATCTGAGGCCCGCTTCATAGACCTGTTACAGAAGCAAGAGCAGAGACTACAACAAATGGAAGCAGTAATGCAGCAACGTCCGCAGACCAGTGAGGAAAGCCATCCCACTAATACCGCGTCCTTTGGGGTGAGTCGTTTATTGACAAAAATGACTGGAGAGGATGATCCAGAGGTATTTTTGACCACATTTGAAAGGACTGCTGAAAGAGAAAAGTGGCCTGAGGAGCAGTGGGCTGGACTGGTGGCTCCTCTGTTAACTGGTGAATCGCAGAAGGCTTACTATGACCTAGAGCCTGACCAAGCAAAAGACTATGTGATGCTAAAAGCTGAAATATTGGCAAGGCTGGGTGTCACCCTGGCTGTCCGGGCTCAGCGTGTGCATAACTGGACTTTCCAGCTTGGAAAACCCCCCAGGTCTCAAATGTATGATCTCATTCACCTGAGCAGAAAGTGGCTACAGCCAGAGACTTTGTCCGCACCAAAGATTGTGGAACGTGTTGTAATGGATCGGTTTTTGAGAGCTCTTCCTACTGCCATCCAAAAGTGGGTAAGCCATGGAGACCCAGAGACGGCCGATGGTCTTGTGGATCGTGTGGAGAAATACTTGGCTACAGAGAACCTGACGGCCTCTTCCAGAGACACTCGGACTTTCCACCCTAAGACCAGACCATCCCCAGGGGCGGATAAGAGGATTCCAAGGGGTGAGGGTGGAGAGAGTGAGAGGGTGGGAGCTCTACCCCAAGTTTGGCGAGAACAGCCTGGGAAATCAGCGGCTCAAGAGGCGGCAAGAAGGATCGTTTGCTACCGCTGCCGGCAAGCGGGACATATTGCAGCCAATTGCCCGGTTGTGGAGGAACCCATGCAGTGTGACTTTCTGACGGGCAGACGTCAGTCGCTGTGTGCGACAGTCGCATGCACTGCCATTCGAGGAACTGAGAAACATTTATGCAAAATGTGTGTTAATGGTAGAAATGTTGTGGTATTGCTGGATTCAGGTAGCCTTGTGACCCTGATAAACGCTGAGTTAGTTAAAACAGAGGTCTTTGGGAATAGCAAGGTAGCTGTTATTTGTGTGCATGGGGACACCCGAGAGTATCCAGTGACTACAGTGTGTTTTGAGACCCCCAAAGGTACCCTCTCTCATCCAGTGGGCTTAGTATCTCAGTTACCGCATGACGCCATTGTGGGAAGGGATTTTCCGAAGTTCTGGGAACTGTGGGATGATCCTGAGCCCCCCACTGGTGCCCCTATGTACCAGGAATGTGATAGCCAGAACTCCCCTGAGAGTGGTGAGGACTCTCCGGAATTTCCCTTATCAGTATTGGCAGGGGAGACTCAAGAAACTGGAGAGGAGCCCACCTCCTCAGACGAAAACCTACCGTCTGTGGAGTTTTCTGATCTTGAGGTTCACAGGGAAAACTTTGCCACAGAACAGTTGAAAGACCCCGCCCTAATAAAGGCACGGGAAAACGTAGTGAAAATAGATGGCGAGTTAGTGAACCCAGATAATACCTGCACTTACCCATACTTCAGCGTAGAGAAGGACCTACTGTATCGGGTGGCAAAAAGGGCAGAAGAAACCGTTGAGCAGCTTGTGGTGCCCAAACCTTACAGGAAGTTGGTGTTGGAGTTGGCCCATGGGCACATTCTTGGAGGTCATCTGGGGACAGAGAAAACCCGAGAGAGGATATTACAGAGATTCTATTGGCCGGGGGTGATGAAGGACATAGAAAATTATTGTTCCTCCTGCCCTGTGTGTCAGAGGTCGGCCCCGATGCCACATTTCCGTAGCCCGCTGGTCCCTCTACCCATCATTGAGGTCCCGTTTGAGAGGATCGCCATGGATTTGGTAGGGCCTATAATCAAGTCCGCTAGGGGGCACCAGTACATATTAGTTATAATGGACTATGCCACCCGTTATCCAGAAGCGATCCCTCTCCGAAATACCTCGGCCAAAACCATAGCCAAAGAGCTATCTCTTGTGTTTAGCCGGGTGGGTATTTGTAAAGAACTGCTTACGGACCAAGGTACACCCTTTATGTCCCGGGTTATGAAGGAGCTGTGTAAATTGTTCAAAGTGACGCAATTACGTACATCTGTGTATCACCCCCAAACCGATGGGCTGGTTGAAAGATTCAACAAAACCCTAAAACAAATGTTGAAGAAAGTGGTGGATAGAGATGGAAAGGATTGGGACTGTCTACTTCCTTATCTGATGTTTGCTATTAGGGAGGTGCCCCAATCCTCTACGGGATTCTCCCCCTTTGAGTTACTGTATGGGAGACACCCAAGAGGGCTGTTGGATATTGCCAAGGAAACTTGGGAAAGTGAGAGTTCTCCCCACAGGAGTGTGATTGAGCATGTCGCCCTGATGCAAGACCGAATTGCACAGGTAATGCCCATCGTGAAGGAACATTTGGCCCAAGCGCAGTTAGCACAGCAGAGAGTGTACAACCGTGGAGCCAAGACCCGTACCTTTTCCCCGGGGGATAGGATACTGGTACTTGTCCCTACGGTTGAAAGTAAATTCCTTGCCAAATGGCAAGGCCCCTATGAGATAATGGAAAAAGTGAGCGAAGTGAATTACAAGGTCAGACAACCAGGAAGGCGAAAGCCCGAACAGATCTATCACGTTAATCTGTTGAAAGCCTGGAGGGATAGAGAGTCCCTAGTCGCAGACACTTGGTCACCAGCTCAAACTGGTTGCGTGATTCCTGAGGTTGGAATAGCAGCCACCTTGTCACAACCCCAACAACAGGAGGTTAAGGAGTTTGTGCTTCGCAACAAGGAGGTATTCTCTGAGCTGCCGGGACAAACATCTGGGGTAGAGCATGACATCATTACCCCGCCCGGTGAAAGGGTGAAGTTAAAACCCTATCGGATCCCAGAGGCCCGACGGGAGGCAATACGGGAGGAAGTACAGAAAATGCTGAACTTAGGGGTGATAGAGGAGTCCCAAAGTGATTGGTCTAGTCCCATTGTGTTGGTGCCTAAACCGGATGGGAGCTGGCGATTTTGTAACGATTTTCGTCAGTTGAACAAAGTTACAAAATTTGACACCTACCCCATGCCACGTATAGATGAGTTGATCGACCGGCTGGGAACAGCCCGATACATGACGACTCTTGACCTCACAAAAGGGTATTGGCAAATCCCCCTGGCCAAGTCGGCCAAAGAGAAAACCGCATTTGTAACCCCAGACGGGGCGTTCCAATATAAAAGAATGCCGTTCGGGTTACAGAATGCGCCGGCCACATTCCAGCGGAAAATGGACCAGATGCTGAGGCCCCATCGGAAGTATGCTGCGGCTTACCTGGATGACGTAATTGTCCATAGCACAGATTGGGCCTCACATCTGCCAAAAGTGCAAGCAGTCCTGGACTCTGTTCGGGAAGCGGGGTTTACGGCTAACCCCAAGAAGTGTACCATTGGGCAGGAGGAGGCCAAATATCTTGGGTACACCATTGGGAGGAGAGTAATAAAACCCCAACTCAACAAAGTCGACGCCATCCAGAGTTGGCCACGTCCCAACAGCAAGAAGCAGGTACGAGCCTTTCTGGGAATCGCTGGGTATTATCGGCGATTCATTCCCCACTTTGCTTCTAAGGCTGTGCCCCTAACCAACCTGACGAAGGGGAAAGGGTCGGTCATGATTAAATGGACCTCCGAGGCTGAGGCAGCATTCCAATTCTTGAAACAAGCCTTATGTAGCCAGCCAGTGTTGTACTCACCCGACTTCTCTAAAGACTTTGTCGTACAAAGTGATGCGTCAGATGTGGGGTTAGGAGCAGTATTGTCCCAGGTCTGGAACGGGGAAGAGCACCCAGTCATTTACCTCAGCAGGAAGTTGAAGTCCCATGAGGTAAATTACGCCACCGTTGAAAAGGAGTGTTTAGCGGTGAAGTGGGCTCTAGATTCCCTTCGGTACTACCTGCTAGGTAGGCACTTTGACATGGTTACGGATCACGCTCCGTTAAAGTGGATGGCTCAAAACAAGGAAACAAATAGAAGAGTGAATAGGTGGTTCCTGGCCCTCCAGGAATTCAACTTCACAGTAAAGCATCGCCCTGGCGTTCAAATGGGGAATGTGGATGCTTTGTCTCGAGTACATGAATGCCTGATTGCTGGTGTTCCAACCCCGAGGTTAAAACAAGAGGGGGGGTATGTGACAGCAGGAAGGTAAAGTCACCTGGTTGCATCCAGGGGGGTAGATATATTTCGCCCAGATTCAGGCTTTACGCCGACTTATACAACTAGGTGGAGAGTTGTATAAGCCCAGCTGAGGCTAGTGGGCTCATGAATGACTCATACCTCTAGGGAGAGTGTGGGGCGTCGTGCAGACAGGGAGTTGATGAGACCAGCTGAAGCTTGTCAGCTCATTTAGGCCTCTATAAGAACTCCCAGATTCATTAGGTGTTTGCTCATGCCTGGAACCAGACCTGTGTGGACTGTCTAGGGAGAGTGAACCCCTGTGCGGTGAGACAAAGCCTGTGTGGCTATTTGCTTGGACATTTAAAACCAGGGACTTAGGGACTAGGACAGCACTAGGCTGATCCCAGTTGTTAGTTAGGAAACCTGTATGTTTAGTCAGAGGTCAAGTTGACCAGGATTTATTTTATTTATGTTTCTTTTGCTTTGCTGTGTTTTGTCACTGTAAATAGAAAATAAACCGCACCTTTTTGATTTTGAAAACCACAACCTCCGTTTGCTGGGCCTGTTTTTGTGTGGGGAGCCCATCCCGGGGGTCACACACACCCGCTGCCGAGCTAACCCCCTCACAGTATACAGCACTAAATGTTATATAATGCTGTGTTAAACACTGCACTACATGAACACTATACTTTGCCGACACACTACACTATACAGACACACTATACGTACACTATACTAACATTCTACACTACAGAGTCACAATAAGTGAACACACTTGCTAGTAGCAAACTAGGCCCTGCTGTCCACTCCAACAACACTGCAAAAGGTTCCTATGGAAAGGAACCTTTAATAGTGTAGGGTGGGAGGGTGTAGGGTGGACAAAGTCATCATCACTTTGTCCAATCAGGGCTCTGACAGTGCTCTGTGCCGTAATTGGCAAAGCCTTGTACTTGACCAACGGTCAGGTGCAAGGCTTCATCCAATTAGGGCCCTAGAATGCACTGTGCAGCACGCAGTGCATTGTGGGACACTCGGTGGCTGAACATCCAACCAAACACCCAGCAAATTTGGGTGTTCGCCATACGGGCGAACAGGCGATGTTCGGGCCAACTTTTGCTCATCCCGAACCGTTTGCCCAACACTAATAACCACTTATTAGGTTCTTCCAGTTGTCTCAACTTTTTGACACGACTTCTTAGTGGTGCCATTAATTTCACAAGTAACCACTTGCCGCCCAAGTACGTCTATGAGTTACAGTGGTTATACCAGGATGATGCCTGCAGCTACAGGAAGCGGGAGGGGAGTGGGATGCCGTGAATGTTATAGTGAGAACAATAATTTTAGCACCAGACCTCCTTGTGTATCTCTAAACTGGTAATCTGTAAAGGTGCCTAAAGTGTTGCCTATGGAGATTTTTAGGTAACGTAGTTTGATGCTATTCCCCAGGCGTAAGCAATTTTAAAGCATGACATGTTAGGTATCATTTGCTTAGCGTACTATCTTTTATATTTTATGAAAAAATTGGGTATTATATTGTGTTTGTGTGCAATAAAATTCATTAAAGTGTATCTTTTCCCAAGGAATTGCGTTTGAAAAACCACTGCACCAATACCGTGTGACATAAAAAAATTGCAATAACCCATCATTTTATATAGTATATAATGTTTGGGGGTTCTAAGTAATTTTCTAGCAAAACACGTAGATTTTTACGTGTATGTGAGTAGTGTCAGAATTGGCCCGGTAGGGAAGTGGTTAATTAGATTGGCTTGAATTGGTACTAGTTTCTTATGCTTGTAGACCGAACTGCGGTAATAAATTCCAGCATTTCACTATGAAATCTAGTTTTTAGGTTTTGTTTTGCAGAATTCAGAATTCATACATATCAGATCTTTCAAATCAAATAAAGTTTGCTTGTCCAAGTCATTGCTTTACCCTTAAGCATAATACATTATCATTTTTTATTTTTCTAACTGTAAATGAACTGATCATAACTTCCTATTATCTGGCTTTTGCTACTTTAGTAGACAGGAATATATGATATAAGCTTTTGGGATGATTTATGTAGTATATGAACATCTTTAAATTGATGTGGGTGACTGGGTCAATCAGACAGTGTCCTCAATCCAAAGTCTCATTATTTTAAGACATCACCACATCTGGGACATAGTGCCTGACAGCCAGCAAAGAGGTGAAGCCTGGGTGTGTATAAGACTTTTCTAAATAGGACCATGTACCACATAATCATCACTGTTCAGCTGGCTCTAGAGAAGGACACAGCTGGGAGGTATTTTCCCCATTGGCCAGCACTAAAATAGTTTTGGCTGGAGGCCAAAATTGGAGATATTCAGACATTGATCAGAATGGGATGTGCAGTCCGTAACATGCAGGACATTACATAACTACCTGCTCTCCCTTTAGACCCAATATCACACATTCTGGTAAAGTCAAATATGCTGGTAAACTTTGAGCGAGGGGCGTGGTTAGGAGATAGTGGTGTAAGGTCAGGCACAAAAGGAGCTCCCAATACCCTCCAGCTGAGCGGCCAGTAATGCTGCAGCTTATCCCGGCATGAGCACCGCAGGAAGGGGAAAGGAGAAGCGCACTCATAGAGTAGCAACATCCTGCTCGGATACCGCCACTATAGAGAGCTATTTCCCAGGTACAAGATCCGCTGTTTCACAGAACCGAGCAAAAGAAACTCAGAGCACCGCTCACCTGGAGTTAGCTATGGTGGCCCCTTTAGCTCCAGTTTCTCTAGCGGCGGTGGAATCCCCCGCGTTCCCCTCCCTTCAGTTGAGCCTGCAGGAGCAGCAGGCGAATAGACCATCTATACCGGGGGAAGGGGACATCAGAGCTCTCCTCCAGGCTTTACCAACTCGAGCAGACATGGAGGCGCTTCCCACTCGAGCTGATATGGAGGCATTAATCCTCCGTGTGGAGGAAGGACATTGTAGAGACATGCAAGCTATCCGGGCGGATGTGCAAGTGCTTACAGAGAGGATCTCCATAGGTGAAAGATCATCAACCAAATTGGAGAAAAGAGTATCCCAGTTGGAGCAGACGCAAGATTCACAAGCTTTACAAGTCTCGTTATTACAACTCCATCTGGAACAGCTTGAAGATCAGAGTCGCCGCAATAATCTATGGCTGAGGGAAATTCCAGAGGAGACAGGTCAGGAGTCATTACAATCTGTGGTTTTGACAATTTGCCAGCAATTGGCTGTCTCAGTGACCCCAGCAGAATTGGAGCTGGAAAGGGTACATAGAGCTCTGGGACCCCGCTCTAAAGACCCAAAGAGACCCAGAGATGTAATATGCCATTTGTTACGTTACCCCCACAGGGGGATTATCCTCCGTAAGGCATGGGAAGCAGGAGACATTGACTTTAAGGGAACCACAGTAAAAATATTAGCAGACTTATCCAGAGCTACCCTGCAACGGAGGGCATTATTGCGTCCGTTACTGAACAAGATCAGGCAAAAGGGGTATACATATCGATGGGGATTTCCGATCGCGCTAACTGTGAAGAAAGGTCCCGCTTCTTTTTTTGTATCTAGCCCTGCGGACCTACCAGGACTGTTTGTTTTCCTGGAGATGGACGCTATCCCGATCCCCAACTGGTTAAAACCAATGCCGGGCCCAGCATGGTGAGGAATTACTGATTTTGGGAGGACTGGGCCGACATCTCAAGTATATGAGGAACAAGAGGGACCCTAATGCCGTGTACACACGACCATTTTTATGTCATTGAAAAAAGCGTTGTTTTTCTCAACGTGATTCTTCTCAAGCCTGCCTTGCCTACACACTATCGTGAAAAAAAATGCTCGAGCAAAGCACGGTGACGTACAACACGTACGACGGCACTATAAAGGGGAAGTTCCATTCGGATGGCGCCACCCTTCATGTTAGTAAAGTTTGTTGAGTGACGATTCGCGCTTTTCAGCCTTGTGCTTTTCAGTCCGTTACAGCGCGACGAATGTGCTATCTCCATTACGAACGCTAGTTTTACCAGAACGAGCGCTCCTGTCTCATACTTGATTCTGAGCATGCGCATTTTTTTTCATGTCGTTAAAGTCCAAACGCGGCCGTTTTTCATGACGAGAAAAACGATGATGTAAAAAACGATGTGAAAAATTAGAGCATGGCCGTTTTTCACGCCGTGAAAAATGCTCTGAAGCCCACACATAATCATTTTTAATGACCATTTTAAAAAATTTCATTTTTTTCGTCATTAAAAACGGTCGTGTGTACACGGCATAAGAGGTCTGGGCAGAATGAGTAATTAGAGAGGAATATGGAGAGAGTGGGGGGAAATAAGTAATATAGAAAGAGGATACGATGTGGGTGAACTCCCCCCCCCTTTCCTCCCCCTCCCCCTTTCTTTTAGGGTGCCCGGGTAGAGCCCTTTATATTTAAATTGTTAAAATAAATGTAGTTCTTTCGGGGATAGATGGAATGTCTACCCCCAATAGTAATAATAATTAAATTAACTAAAATCATGTCAGGGATAGTGATGAGCCGAACACCCCCGGGTTCGGTTCGCACCAGAACCCGCGAACGGACCGGAAGTTCGAACGAACATTAGAACCCTATTAAATACAATGGATGCGAACGTTCGAATTCTAAAGTGCTAATTATAACAACTATTATGCATGTTATTGTCCTAAAAAGGGTTTGGGAACCCGGGTTCTGCACCAGGGGACATGTATCAATGCAAAAAGAAGTTTTAAAAACGGTCGTTTTTCGGGAGCAGTCATTTTAATGATGCATAAAGTGAAAAAAAAAAAGTCAAATATTCCTTTAAATATCGTACCTGGGGGGTGTCTAAAGTATGCCTGTGAAGTGCCACGTGTTTCCCGTGTTTAGAACTGTCCCTGCACAAAATGACACTTCTAAAGGAAAAAAAAGCCATTTAAAACTGCTTGCGGCTTTAATGTAATGTCTGGTCCCGGTAATATGGATGAAATTCTTTAAGAAAAATGGCATAGCTACCCCATGACCCCCCCCCCCCCCTACCCCAGCCCATTACCAGCCCCTTTGGGTCTTGTATGGATATTAAGGGGAACCCCGCACATAAAATAAAAAAGGCCCTATATACTCTGAACAGCCGTATACAGGCGGTGCATACAAGACAGGGACTGTAGGTTTGTTCTTATGTAGAATCTGTTTGTAATTTTGAACAGGTACATTGTTGAAGTGTAGCTCCAGCCCAAAAATCTATTTTTAAACTTTTTGGAAAACATAGGTAAGGGTTATCACCCCTGTAACATTTGTTTTGCTGTCTGTGCCCCTGTTCAGAACATTTCACCTCACTTTCCGTCCCAATGACAACTGTTTTTGAAATGTGGTGTTTTTCTTGAAACAAGGATTGCTGATAAAGCATCAGTACAGAGGAGACACCTTTCTCCCATATTTATTCTTACAGGAGAGAATTTTCCTTCCTAGTGGTAGATTTCCTCTCACTTCCTGTTGTCTTCTTGCGTTTGCAAGTAGGAGTCGTTTGTAAGTTGGATGTTTGAAAGTAGGGACCTGCCGTATATACTCTGCAGAAATAGGCCCCTTAGTTGTTGGTGTTGGCACAACACTGTAAGCACTCACAGTTACTCTTGGTTGGTGCTGGAACGCCCTGCTGTCAACTATTATATCAGGAATTTTAATTACATATAATTGTTGAACAGTGGTAGTAAAAATTGGGCCTTTGATGGTGGTGCTGGTGCCACAACACTGTAAGCCCTGACAGTTACTCTTGGTGGGTGCAGCAATGGGCCCTGCTGTGAATTATTAGATCAAGAATTGTAATTACATGCCCCTGTTGAACAGGGGCTGAAAAATTGGGCCTTAGGCACTGGTGGCACAACACTGCAACCCCTCACAGATACTGTACTTGGAGCACAGCAATGAGCCCTGTTGCAAAGTATTGCTTCAAAAATTGTAATGACACGCCCCTGTTAAACAGGGGCTGAAAAATTGGGCCTTAGGCACTGGTGGCACAACACTGCAACTCCTCACAGATACTGTACTTGGAGCACAGCAATGAGCCCTGTTGCAAAGTATTGCTTCAAAAATTGTAATTACACGCCCCTGTTAAACAGGGGCTGAAAAATTGGGCGTTAGGCACTGGTGGCGGCACCCATAAACAAAAATGATCTTCCAAGCTATCATCATCAATCGTATCATTGAGGACTCGGAGGAGGAGGATAGCCAGTCAACATAACAGCACAGGCACTCAGCATCAGCATCAGTCTTGAAGGGATGTGACATTTTAAAATCAATTAGTCTGTTATATCAGCATCAGGTGTGTGGTAGCTGGTGGTGATCCAAGACTGGTTCATCTTGATGAAAGTCAGTCGATCAACCGAGTCGGTGGACAGGCGCACCCTGTGATCCGTGACAAATCCTCCAGCAGCACTGAATGTGCGTTCCGAAAGAACGCTGGATGCAGGACAGGCCAGTAGCTCAATTGCATACTGTGCAAGCTCTGGCCAGTGATCCATCCTCAAGACCCAGTAAGCCAGAGGATTTTCGGTGGGGAAGGTGTCCAAGTCTGACCTTGCCCCTAGATATTCCTGCACCATGTTTATCAGACGCTGGCGATGGTTGCTGGAACCAATCATACTTTGGGGCTGCGGATTAAGAATTGTCTGAACGCATCGGTCAGACGGCCACCTTCCCCACCGCTCCTTCTTTGACTGGCCGAAGCCTCAGCAACTCGTTGTCCAGGACCAGGAGTTTGCAACCTCCCAGTCTCTGGGAACGCGTTGCACAGACCTTTCTGCAAGGCCTCCCGGAGTTGTCTCATCCTCTGCTCCCTCTGCGACGGTAACATAAGGTCCGCAACCTTACCCTTGTACCGTGGATCAAGGAGAGTGGCCAGCCAGTAATGGTCCCTCTCCTTGATCCGAAGAATACGAGGATCCTTCCGCAGACTTTGCAGGATCAGGGAGGCCATGCAGCGTAGGTTTGCTGAGGCATTCGCTCCGGAGTCCTCTGGGTCACTAAGGACGACATGATCCGCAGCCACCTCCTCCCAGCCACGTACAAGTCCACTGGTTTCTTGGGACTGTAAATCATCCCTAAAAGACTGCTGCTGATGATGCTGAGTGCCAGCCTCCACCTCCATGCTGACACAATCCTCCTCCTCCTCCTCCTCCTCCTCCTCTTCCTGTGCGATGGGTGGGACAGAAGGAACACTGTCTGGGTAAAGGGGGCCTTGAGAGGCAAGGAAGTCCTCCTCTTCCTGCCTCTGTTCTGCCTCAAGTGCCCTGTCCATTATTCCACGCAGCGTGTGCTCCAACAGGTGGACAAGAGGTACAGTGTCACTGATGCATGCACTGTCACTGCTCACCATCCTCGTGGCCTCCTCAAATGGTGCCAGGACAGTGCATGCATCCCTGATCATGCCCCACTGGCGTGGAGAAAAAAAACCAAGCTCCCCTGACCCTGTCCTGGTGCCGTAGTCGCACAGGTACTCATTGATGGCCCTCTGCTGCGTGTGCAGCCGCTGCAGCATGGCCAACGTTGAGTTCCACCTGGTGGGCATGTCACATATAAGGCGGTTCTTGGGCAGGTTCAACTCCTTTTGCAGCTCAGCCAGGCGAGCACTGGCATTATAAGATCTGCGGAAATGCACACAGACTTTCCTGGCCTGCCTCAGGACATCCTGTAAGCCCGGGTACCTGCCCAAGAACCGCTGCACCACCAGGTTAAGGACGTGAGCCACACAGGGCACATGGGTCAGTTGTCCCTGTCGGAGGGCGGAGAGGAGGTTGGTGCCATTGTCGCAAACCACCATTCCTGGCTTAAGCTGGCGTGGCGTCAACCACCTCTCGGCCTGGCCCTGCAGAGCAGACAGGACCTCTGCCCCAGTGTGGCTTCTGTCCCCCAAACACACCAGCGCAAGCACGGCATGGCATCTTTTTGCCTGCGTACTTGCGTAGCCCCGTGAACGGCTACGGAGCACCGCTGGTTCATAGGACAAACCACAGGAAGAGGCCATGGAGGAAGAAGAAGAGGAGGGGGTGGAGGAGAGAGGTGTGTCACAACCAGTAGTAGCATTTTGGAGGCGTGGCGGTGGGACAACCTCCAACACTACTGCACCTTGTCCTGAATCCTTCCCAGCTGCCAAAAGAGTGACCCAATGGGCCGTGAAAGAAAGGTAACGTCCCTGTCCATGCCTGCTGGACCATGAGTCAGCGGTAATATGCACCTTACCGCTGACCGCCCTGTCCAGCGAGGCCAAGACATTGCCTTCCACATGCCGGTAGAGAGCCGGAATAGCCTTCCGTGAGAAAAAGTGGCGTTTGGGAACCTGCCACTGAGGAACCGCACATTGCACAAACTCACGGAAGGGGGCCGAGTCTACCAACTGAAAAGGCAGCAGTTGAAGCGCTAGCAATTTAGCCAAGCTAGCATTCAACCGCTGGGCATGTGGATGGCTGGGAGTGAACTTCTTTCGACGGTCCAGCAGCTGGGGCAGGGAAATTTGCCTGCTAGAATCGGACGTCGGTGTACTGCTAGCAGAGTGGGCGCAAGTACTTGGCTGTGACACACCTAATTCTACACCTTCATTCCTCTCAGTGCATGTTTCAGAGAGGACTGAAGTTATAGTGGGGTTGGAGATCCCAGCTGATGCGGTGCAAGGAGAGGTCCGCTTTGTTCTTTGGTGTGGGTCTTTGAGGTAGGCTTGCCAACGAGCTGCATGGCAGGTCAACATATGTCTGGTCAGGCATGTGGTACCCAAGCGGCTGATGTTTTGGCCACGCGATATACGCTTGAGACATATGTTGCAAACAGCAGCTGTGCGATCTGATGCACTAGCCTCAAAAAAGGCCCACACCAAAGAACTTTTTGAATGACGGGCAGAGGCAGCGCCCTGCACAGGCGGAGCTCTGCGGTGTGATTCCGTCGGTGTACTGCCCTTACGCTGGCCACCAAAGGGCATCCTGCCTCGTTGGAGATGTGCCTCCTCCTCATCCTCCTCCTCCTCCTCTCTCCTATTAGGCACCCACGTGGAGTCATTGACCTCATCATCCCCTCCCTCCTCATCACTGGAGCCAATCTGGCAGTATGCTGCAGCTGCTGGAACATGACTGCCAGATTGGTGTCCTTCTTGAGCATCCCCTCTGTCTGCTCTCACGCTACTGCCTTCCTCTAGCTGGGTTTCATCATCAGACCCTTCGAAACGCTGGGCATCCTCCTGGAGCATGTACCCAACACTGTGCTGAAACAGTTCGGGGGACTCCTCAGGAGGAGGACATGGTGGGTCTAGGGAAGGAGTGACTGATGATTTGTCTGACATTGATACCAGGGAAGACGACGCTTTGGCAGCTGCTTTTCCAGTACCCTGAGCCTGGGTGAGAGAGGATGAGGAGGAGGAGGAGGGCTTGGTCATCCACTCTACCAAGTCTTCGGCATGATGTGGCTCAACATGTCCAGCTGCCGAAAAGAAGGACAAGCGTGTCCCATGGCCATGTGCTGATGACAATGCACCGCGTCCACGACCAGCACTGTTGCCCCCAGACACAGAGCCTGCTTGCCCTCTTTTATTGCCTCCTGACTGTCTGCCTCTCCTTGTTTGCCTTCCAGACATTCTAATAGATGGCCTGCAGGGAGATGGGAAAAAAGCAATAAGGGCTACCTTCAGGTGTCCTTCTCTGTCCCTGGAAACAAGGACTTGCAGAGTGAAAGAAAAAAAACACTCTCCCTACCTACAGTTTTCTGTCCCTAGAAAAAATGTTTTTTTTAATCACAATATAGCACAAGGAAAATTAACTCACTGTCCTTACAGGTCCCTGGAAACAAGGACTTGCAGAGTGAAAGAAAAAAAACACTCTCCCTACCTACAGTTTTCTGTCCCTAGAAAAAAATGTTTTTTTTAATCACAATATAGCAAAAGGACAATTCACTCACTGTCCTTCCAGGTCCCTGGAAACAAGGACTTGCAGAGTGAAAGAAACTGACACTGTCCCTACCTAGAGTTTTCTGTCCCTGGAATAAATGTTTTTTTCAGCACAATATAGCACAAGGACAATTAACTCACTGTCCTTACAGGTCCCTGGAAACAAGGACTTGCAGAGTGAAAGAAAAAAAATACTCTCCCTACCTACAGTTTTCTGTCCCTAGAAAAAAATGTTTTTTTTAATCACAATATAGCAAAAGGACAATTCACTCACTGTCCTTCCAGGTCCCTGGAAACAAGGACTTGCAGAGTGAAAGAAACTGACACTGTCCCTACCTAGAGTTTTCTGTCCCTAGAATAAATGTTTTTTTTAATCACAATATAGCACAAGGAAAATTAACTCACTGTCCTTACAGGTCCCTGGAAACAAGGACTTGCAGAGTGAAAGAAAAAAAACACTCTCCCTACCTACAGTTTTCTGTCCCTAGAAAAAAATGTTTTTTTTAATCACAATATAGCAAAAGGACAATTCACTCACTGTCCTTCCAGGTCCCTGGAAACAAGGACTTGCAGAGTGAAAGAAACTGACACTGTCCCTACCTAGAGTTTTCTGTCCCTGGAATAAATGTTTTTTTCAGCACAATATAGCACAAGGACAATTAACTCACTGTCCTTACAGGTCCCTGGAAACAAGGACTTGCAGAGTGAAAGAAAAAAAATACTCTCCCTACCTACAGTTTTCTGTCCCTAGAAAAAAATGTTTTTTTTAATCACAATATAGCAAAAGGACAATTCACTCACTGTCCTTCCAGGTCCCTGGAAACAAGGACTTGCAGAGTGAAAGAAACTGACACTGTCCCTACCTAGAGTTTTCTGTCCCTGGAATAAATGTTTTTTTCAGCACAATATAGCACAAGGACAATTAACTCACTGTCCTTACAGGTCCCTGGAAACAAGGACTTGCAGAGTGAAAGAAAAAAAATACTCTCCCTACCTACAGTTTTCTGTCCCTAGAAAAAAATGTTTTTTTTAATCACAATATAGCAAAAGGACAATTCACTCACTGTCCTTCCAGGTCCCTGGAAACAAGGACTTGCAGAGTGAAAGAAACTGACACTGTCCCTACCTAGAGTTTTCTGTCCCTGGAATAAATGTTTTTTTCAGCACAATATAGCACAAGGACAATTAACTCACTGTCCTTACAGGTCCCTGGAAACAAGGACTTGCAGAGTGAAAGAAACTGACACTGTCCCTACCTAGAGTTTTCTGTCCCTAGAATAAATGTTTTTTTTAATCACAATATAGCACAAGGAAAATTAACTCACTGTCCTTACAGGTCCCTGGAAACAAGGACTTGCAGAGTGAAAGAAAAAAAACACTCTCCCTACCTACAGTTTTCTGTCCCTAGAAAAAAATGTTTTTTTTAATCACAATATAGCAAAAGGACAATTCACTCACTGTCCTTCCAGGTCCCTGGAAACAAGGACTTGCAGAGTGAAAGAAACTGACACTGTCCCTACCTAGAGTTTTCTGTCCCTGGAATAAATGTTTTTTTCAGCACAATATAGCACAAGGACAATTAACTCACTGTCCTTACAGGTCCCTGGAAACAAGGACTTGCAGAGTGAAAGAAAAAAAATACTCTCCCTACCTACAGTTTTCTGTCCCTAGAAAAAAATGTTTTTTTTAATCACAATATAGCAAAAGGACAATTCACTCACTGTCCTTCCAGGTCCCTGGAAACAAGGACTTGCAGAGTGAAAGAAACTGACACTGTCCCTACCTAGAGTTTTCTGTCCCTGGAATAAATGTTTTTTTCAGCACAATATAGCACAAGGACAATTAACTCACTGTCCTTACAGGTCCCTGGAAACAAGGACTTGCAGAGTGAAAGAAAAAAAATACTCTCCCTACCTACAGTTTTCTGTCCCTAGAAAAAAATGTTTTTTTTAATCACAATATAGCAAAAGGACAATTCACTCACTGTCCTTCCAGGTCCCTGGAAACAAGGACTTGCAGAGTGAAAGAAACTGACACTGTCCCTACCTAGAGTTTTCTGTCCCTAGAATAAATGTTTTTTTTAATCACAATATAGCAAAAGGACAATTCACTCACTGTCCTTCCAGGTCCCTGGAAACAAGGACTTGCAGAGTGAAAGAAACTGACACTGTCCCTACCTAGAGTTTTCTGTCCCTAGAATAAATGTTTTTTTTAATCACAAAATAGCACAAGGAAAATTAACTCACTGTCCTTACAGGTCCCTGGAAACAAGGACTTGCAGAGTGAAAGAAAAAAAACACTCTCCCTACCTACAGTTTTCTGTCCCTAGAAAAAAATGTTTTTTTTAATCACAATATAGCAAAAGGACAATTCACTCACTGTCCTTCCAGGTCCCTGGAAACAAGGACTTGCAGAGTGAAAGAAACTGACACTGTCCCTACCTAGAGTTTTCTGTCCCTAGAATAAATGTTTTTTTTAATCACAATATAGCACAAGGAAAATTAACTCACTGTCCTTACAGGTCCCTGGAAACAAGGACTTGCAGAGTGAAAGAAAAAAAACACTCTCCCTACCTACAGTTTTCTGTCCCTAGAAAAAAATGTTTTTTTTAATCACAATATAGCAAAAGGACAATTCACTCACTGTCCTTCCAGGTCCCTGGAAACAAGGACTTGCAGAGTGAAAGAAACTGACACTGTCCCTACCTAGAGTTTTCTGTCCCTAGAATAAATGTTTTTTTTAATCACAATATAGCAAAAGGACAATTCACTCACTGTCCTTCCAGGTCCCTGGAAACAAGGACTTGCAGAGTGAAAGAAACTGACACTGTCCCTACCTAGAGTTTTCTGTCCCTAGAATAAATGTTTTTTTTAATCACAATATAGCAAAAGGACAATTCACTCACTGTCCTTCCAGGTCCCTGGAAACAAGGACTTGCAGAGTGAAAGAAACTGACACTGTCCCTACCTAGAGTTTTCTGTCCCTAGAATAAATGTTTTTTTTAATCACAATATAGCAAAAGGACAATTCACTCACTGTCCTTCCAGGTCCCTGGAAACAAGGACTTGCAGAGTGAAAGAAAATGACACTGTCCCTACCTAGAGTTTTCTGTCCCTAGAATAAATGTTTTTTTTAATCACAATATAGCACAAGGAAAATTAACTCACTGTCCTTACAGGTCCCTGGAAACAAGGACTTGCAGAGTGAAAGAAAAAAAACACTCTCCCTACCTACAGTTTTCTGTCCCTAGAAAAAAATGTTTTTTTTAATCACAATATAGCAAAAGGACAATTCACTCACTGTCCTTCCAGGTCCCTGGAAACAAGGACTTGCAGAGTGAAAGAAACTGACACTGTCCCTACCTAGAGTTTTCTGTCCCTAGAATAAATGTTTTTTTTAATCACAATATAGCACAAGGAAAATTAACTCACTGTCCTTACAGGTCCCTGGAAACAAGGACTTGCAGAGTGAAAGAAAAAAAACACTCTCCCTACCTACAGTTTTCTGTCCCTAGAAAAAAATGTTTTTTTTAATCACAATATAGCAAAAGGACAATTCACTCACTGTCCTTCCAGGTCCCTGGAAACAAGGACTTGCAGAGTGAAAGAAACTGACACTGTCCCTACCTAGAGTTTTCTGTCCCTGGAATAAATGTTTTTTTCAGCACAATATAGCACAAGGACAATTAACTCACTGTCCTTACAGGTCCCTGGAAACAAGGACTTGCAGAGTGAAAGAAAAAAAATACTCTCCCTACCTACAGTTTTCTGTCCCTAGAAAAAAATGTTTTTTTTAATCACAATATAGCAAAAGGACAATTCACTCACTGTCCTTCCAGGTCCCTGGAAACAAGGACTTGCAGAGTGAAAGAAACTGACACTGTCCCTACCTAGAGTTTTCTGTCCCTGGAATAAATGTTTTTTTCAGCACAATATAGCACAAGGACAATTAACTCACTGTCCTTACAGGTCCCTGGAAACAAGGACTTGCAGAGTGAAAGAAAAAAAATACTCTCCCTACCTACAGTTTTCTGTCCCTAGAAAAAAATGTTTTTTTTAATCACAATATAGCAAAAGGACAATTCACTCACTGTCCTTCCAGGTCCCTGGAAACAAGGACTTGCAGAGTGAAAGAAACTGACACTGTCCCTACCTAGAGTTTTCTGTCCCTGGAATAAATGTTTTTTTCAGCACAATATAGCACAAGGACAATTAACTCACTGTCCTTACAGGTCCCTGGAAACAAGGACTTGCAGAGTGAAAGAAACTGACACTGTCCCTACCTAGAGTTTTCTGTCCCTAGAATAAATGTTTTTTTTAATCACAATATAGCACAAGGAAAATTAACTCACTGTCCTTACAGGTCCCTGGAAACAAGGACTTGCAGAGTGAAAGAAAAAAAACACTCTCCCTACCTACAGTTTTCTGTCCCTAGAAAAAAATGTTTTTTTTAATCACAATATAGCAAAAGGACAATTCACTCACTGTCCTTCCAGGTCCCTGGAAACAAGGACTTGCAGAGTGAAAGAAACTGACACTGTCCCTACCTAGAGTTTTCTGTCCCTGGAATAAATGTTTTTTTCAGCACAATATAGCACAAGGACAATTAACTCACTGTCCTTACAGGTCCCTGGAAACAAGGACTTGCAGAGTGAAAGAAAAAAAATACTCTCCCTACCTACAGTTTTCTGTCCCTAGAAAAAAATGTTTTTTTTAATCACAATATAGCAAAAGGACAATTCACTCACTGTCCTTCCAGGTCCCTGGAAACAAGGACTTGCAGAGTGAAAGAAACTGACACTGTCCCTACCTAGAGTTTTCTGTCCCTGGAATAAATGTTTTTTTCAGCACAATATAGCACAAGGACAATTAACTCACTGTCCTTACAGGTCCCTGGAAACAAGGACTTGCAGAGTGAAAGAAAAAAAATACTCTCCCTACCTACAGTTTTCTGTCCCTAGAAAAAAATGTTTTTTTTAATCACAATATAGCAAAAGGACAATTCACTCACTGTCCTTCCAGGTCCCTGGAAACAAGGACTTGCAGAGTGAAAGAAACTGACACTGTCCCTACCTAGAGTTTTCTGTCCCTAGAATAAATGTTTTTTTTAATCACAATATAGCAAAAGGACAATTCACTCACTGTCCTTCCAGGTCCCTGGAAACAAGGACTTGCAGAGTGAAAGAAACTGACACTGTCCCTACCTAGAGTTTTCTGTCCCTAGAATAAATGTTTTTTTTAATCACAATATAGCACAAGGAAAATTAACTCACTGTCCTTACAGGTCCCTGGAAACAAGGACTTGCAGAGTGAAAGAAAAAAAACACTCTCCCTACCTACAGTTTTCTGTCCCTAGAAAAAAATGTTTTTTTTAATCACAATATAGCAAAAGGACAATTCACTCACTGTCCTTCCAGGTCCCTGGAAACAAGGACTTGCAGAGTGAAAGAAACTGACACTGTCCCTACCTAGAGTTTTCTGTCCCTAGAATAAATGTTTTTTTTAATCACAATATAGCACAAGGAAAATTAACTCACTGTCCTTACAGGTCCCTGGAAACAAGGACTTGCAGAGTGAAAGAAAAAAAACACTCTCCCTACCTACAGTTTTCTGTCCCTAGAAAAAAATGTTTTTTTTAATCACAATATAGCAAAAGGACAATTCACTCACTGTCCTTCCAGGTCCCTGGAAACAAGGACTTGCAGAGTGAAAGAAACTGACACTGTCCCTACCTAGAGTTTTCTGTCCCTGGAATAAATGTTTTTTTCAGCACAATATAGCACAAGGACAATTAACTCACTGTCCTTACAGGTCCCTGGAAACAAGGACTTGCAGAGTGAAAGAAAAAAAATACTCTCCCTACCTACAGTTTTCTGTCCCTAGAAAAAAATGTTTTTTTTAATCACAATATAGCAAAAGGACAATTCACTCACTGTCCTTCCAGGTCCCTGGAAACAAGGACTTGCAGAGTGAAAGAAACTGACACTGTCCCTACCTAGAGTTTTCTGTCCCTGGAATAAATGTTTTTTTCAGCACAATATAGCACAAGGACAATTAACTCACTGTCCTTACAGGTCCCTGGAAACAAGGACTTGCAGAGTGAAAGAAAAAAAATACTCTCCCTACCTACAGTTTTCTGTCCCTAGAAAAAAATGTTTTTTTTAATCACAATATAGCAAAAGGACAATTCACTCACTGTCCTTCCAGGTCCCTGGAAACAAGGACTTGCAGAGTGAAAGAAACTGACACTGTCCCTACCTAGAGTTTTCTGTCCCTGGAATAAATGTTTTTTTCAGCACAATATAGCACAAGGACAATTAACTCACTGTCCTTACAGGTCCCTGGAAACAAGGACTTGCAGAGTGAAAGAAAAAAAATACTCTCCCTACCTACAGTTTTCTGTCCCTAGAAAAAAATGTTTTTTTTAATCACAATATAGCAAAAGGACAATTCACTCACTGTCCTTCCAGGTCCCTGGAAACAAGGACTTGCAGAGTGAAAGAAACTGACACTGTCCCTACCTAGAGTTTTCTGTCCCTAGAATAAATGTTTTTTTTAATCACAATATAGCAAAAGGACAATTCACTCACTGTCCTTCCAGGTCCCTGGAAACAAGGACTTGCAGAGTGAAAGAAACTGACACTGTCCCTACCTAGAGTTTTCTGTCCCTAGAATAAATGTTTTTTTTAATCACAATATAGCAAAAGGACAATTCACTCACTGTCCTTCCAGGTCCCTGGAAACAAGGACTTGCAGAGTGAAAGAAACTGACACTGTCCCTACCTAGAGTTTTCTGTCCCTAGAATAAATGTTTTTTTTAATCACAATATAGCAAAAGGACAATTCACTCACTGTCCTTCCAGGTCCCTGGAAACAAGGACTTGCAGAGTGAAAGAAACTGACACTGTCCCTACCTAGAGTTTTCTGTCCCTAGAATAAATGTTTTTTTTAATCACAATATAGCAAAAGGACAATTCACTCACTGTCCTTCCAGGTCCCTGGAAACAAGGACTTGCAGAGTGAAAGAAACTGACACTGTCCCTACCTAGAGTTTTCTGTCCCTAGAATAAATGTTTTTTTTAATCACAATATAGCACAAGGAAAATTAACTCACTGTCCTTACAGGTCCCTGGAAACAAGGACTTGCAGAGTGAAAGAAAAAAAACACTCTCCCTACCTACAGTTTTCTGTCCCTAGAAAAAAATGTTTTTTTTAATCACAATATAGCAAAAGGACAATTCACTCACTGTCCTTCCAGGTCCCTGGAAACAAGGACTTGCAGAGTGAAAGAAACTGACACTGTCCCTACCTAGAGTTTTCTGTCCCTGGAATAAATGTTTTTTTCAGCACAATATAGCACAAGGACAATTAACTCACTGTCCTTACAGGTCCCTGGAAACAAGGACTTGCAGAGTGAAAGAAAAAAAATACTCTCCCTACCTACAGTTTTCTGTCCCTAGAAAAAAATGTTTTTTTTAATCACAATATAGCAAAAGGACAATTCACTCACTGTCCTTCCAGGTCCCTGGAAACAAGGACTTGCAGAGTGAAAGAAACTGACACTGTCCCTACCTAGAGTTTTCTGTCCCTAGAATAAATGTTTTTTTTAATCACAATATAGCAAAAGGACAATTCACTCACTGTCCTTCCAGGTCCCTGGAAACAAGGACTTGCAGAGTGAAAGAAACTGACACTGTCCCTACCTAGAGTTTTCTGTCCCTAGAATAAATGTTTTTTTTAATCACAATATAGCAAAAGGACAATTCACTCACTGTCCTTCCAGGTCCCTGGAAACAAGGACTTGCAGAGTGAAAGAAACTGACACTGTCCCTACCTAGAGTTTTCTGTCCCTAGAATAAATGTTTTTTTTAATCACAATATAGCAAAAGGACAATTCACTCACTGTCCTTCCAGGTCCCTGGAAACAAGGACTTGCAGAGTGAAAGAAACTGACACTGTCCCTACCTAGAGTTTTCTGTCCCTAGAATAAATGTTTTTTTTAATCACAATATAGCAAAAGGACAATTCACTCACTGTCCTTCCAGGTCCCTGGAAACAAGGACTTGCAGAGTGAAAGAAACTGACACTGTCCCTACCTAGAGTTTTCTGTCCCTAGAATAAATGTTTTTTTTTAAGCACACTATAGCAGAAGCACAAAACACACTGACACTCTCCCTACCTATCCTTCTCTTTCCCTAAACTAAAGGAATCCAGGTTAAGCAAGAAAGAAATAACAGTCACTGTCCCTGCCTATGCTACTCTATCCCTGCTCCGGAACACACTACACTAGGCCGCCGTGCTGGCGGCCTTTTATAGTGTGGGGCGTGTACTAAACACCCTCAGCAATAATTGGCCACAGGCATCCTGCCTGTGGCCAATCATTGCTCTCCTCGCTGCCGGCGCTGTGATTGGCCAAGCATGCGGGGTCACAGTGCATGCTTGGCCAATCACAGCGCCTGGATGACACTGCGATGGCGTAGTGCATTGTGGGCCGTTCGCGTCACTCGAATTTGGCGCGAACGGCCCAAATCGTTCGATCTTCGTCGAACGATCGAACAGCCAATGTTCGAGTCGAACGTATGTTCGACTCGAACACGAAGCTCATCCCTAGTCAGGGACAATTATGGAGAGGACCAGTTAAATTAAATTAAGGGGAATAAGGGGTAATACCCCCTCCCCCCCTTTTTTTTGGGGGGGGGGCTTCTCCATTTTTTTTTTTGTGGTCTCCTTTTTTTTTGGGGGGGCCCAAATACCATAAAATATTTTACATAATATATAATTGAACTTGAAGAATTGTGGGGTGGGAAAGGGGGAAGGAGGGAATATTATGGTTGTTGTGTGTTTTTTTTTTTTTATTTTTTTTTTGGGGCTTCTCCATTTTTTTTTATTTTTTTTTGTGGTCTCCTTTTTTTTGGGGGGGGGCCCAAATACCATAAAAGATTGTACATAATATATAATTGAACTTGAAGAATTGTGGGGTGGGAAAGGGGGAAGGAGGGAATATTATGGTTGTTGTGTGTTTTTTTTTTCTGTGGGTGTTTTTTTTTTTTTTAGGTGTGGGGATAATGTTTTAATTGTTAATTGCGGAGTCTGGGGTGGGGCGATGAGGAATCATGCCTCTCTACCGCTCCCCCTGTGTTTTTTTGTTTTTTTTTTCAATGGGTTGTGTAGGTAAAATCACAATATTTGAGATTATTCAATCTTTGAACATTACTACAAATAAAGAGTATATAAACACGATTATTTTCACGAAATAGAGTTGGGGGAAGGGTAGGGGAGGGAATACACAAAGGGGAGGAGGTGGGAGGGGGGAAAGTGAAATAATGACATATAAATAAATAAATACACACTATATATCTATAAGGTTGCGAGTAAAGGGGGGAAGTAGGAGAGTGAGCATAATGACACAATAGGACACAAGGGTTAAGGGTTGAGGGCAAGGGAGTAATGTAGGTAACTAATAACTACAACTCCCCCTGATTAATTTGTTTGAGAAGAGGGGAAAAGGGAATTTATGCACTAGGGGTTTATACTTTTTTTTTGTGTTATCCGCCCCCCAGGATACCCTGCACAAGTGTAGGACAAAATATACTAGGAAGAGATGACGGGTTATTAAATAGAGAAGAGGCTATGTGAGGGGTCCTGGAAGTAGAATATTAAAGATGGAGAACTGGAAGAAGTCCTTTGACATGGTTTTTGCGGATGCTGGAAGATGTAAAGGTGTGTCACAATAAACCATGTCCTTTAGGAACACTCACCTGGCAGTAGGCCCATCTACCATTACGGCACTAGGGCAAACTTTGCATTGTACGTTTTGTTTAGCCCCTCCCATGAAAGGGCTAGTTGGCTGTGATTGCCCTATTACCCCAGAAAGACTTCCCTAGTCCTCCCCTGGATAAATGAGAGGCAAGCCTTTTTCCACTCTACTGACTCCAAGGTCCCATTGTTTGATTTCTAAGCTAAAATGTAGGTAGGTGGTGTGCACACAAAAAGACAGTGCCATGGATGGCTTGGGAGCATGGACCCTTCATTCAACCTGCAAGGTTGTCAGTGGTATCCTCATGCAGACTACAGCTGGCCAGGTACAAAGTACTAGAAACTGGGATCTGAGAAAGCACTAAATGCTGGACTCGCTGCAATGCCAGGAGTGTCTTGGGGTGCCTTGGATAGACAGAATTACCATTTGCACCGGTGGGGGAACCCAGCATGCCTGCAAGTACAGTGAAGGTGAGAGCCCTTAGAAGGACTGAGGTACAGAGTCTAAGGCACCTCTTTGCCTTCACCAAAGCTTCTGAAGGTGGAGATGGGTTTTGCTGCATAAATGTTAATATCCAATTTTATATTTTGTTCATTTAGGATTGCATCCAGCTCTGAGCTGGCCAGAACTAGTTCTTGGGGAAGTCTATTCTACATTTTCACAGCCCTTAATGTGAAGAAGCCTTTCCATATGTAGATGTTAAATCTCTTTTTCCTCCAAATGTAAAGAGTGTCCCTTTGTCCTCTGTAATGACCTGAAGGTGAATAACTCTACAACAAGTTAAAAGGGTTGTAAAGCCGCTGACTGTATCACTGGGCCCGCCCCCCGCATGCCTCATCATTGATTAGATTGACAGCAGCGGGAGCCAATGGCTGCCCTGCTATCAATCTCCAATGAACAGCCGAGAAGACTGGGGCCAGTTGCCAGCGGGTTCACGGCCCAGGACTTTCGAGGGCTCAGGTAAGTAAACCGGGGGTGGGGGGGCTTTTAAGCATCGGATGTTTTTTCACCTTAATGCATAGGATGCATTAAGGTGAAAAAACGCAAAGCTTTACAACCCCTTAAACCATACACTATTTGTACCACTTATGTATTTGTACATGATGATCATATCCCCTTAATTAATCATTCTTCATAGCTGCATTCTTTCAAGCCTCTTATCAGTTTGGTTGTCCTTCTCTGCATTTTATTCTAAGTGAGATTTCCTCTCATTTCCTGTTCTGGGGACAAGGCAGGAATTGTGGCGAACTCTCTAGAAATACGGACAGAAATAAAAAATGATTTGATTTTTTTTTTTTTTTGTATAGTAGGAGGTTACAACCCCAGTCAGGTTTGTATTGCTTTTATAAAGGGAGAGAAGGAGAAGAAGTTTAATTAGAGTATGGTGCCCCATCATATGTGAACCTGTATCCTGGGAATTAGGATAAGGTCATTTTGGCAATAAGAACTTGTCTATGTACTTATGCCACATGGTTACATGGCACAGATACATAGACGATATCCTCTTTTTTCTAGACTGCTACACTGCATTAGTTAACTGATTTTGTTAAACACTAAACACCAACAGGTTAAACCTGTATTTCACATTATCTTTTGAAAAATTTAAAGATTCCCTTTCTAGATATTACAGTTTCAAAGTGTAAGGATAATTTCCTTTTATGTTTATAGAAATGCAACAGGACATTTACTCTGGTGGGACAATACATCTCAAACAAGAGCACTGAAGAAAGAGGTTACAAACATTTTTTTTAATAAAAGCAGTAGTGACATTCTGTAAAACAAACACACAAAACAAAATCAAGAGAAGCCACCTGGCAACATCACAAGATTTATTATGACTTCCTCCAGCTAACATTTACATCTAAAATAACTCATGCGCACACGTTGGCACTGGTTATAGAGAGACAATTTAATATCAAAGGTGGTCTCTTGTGATCAACTTATCATTGTGCACCAGTGTTAAGAGAA
The DNA here is from genome assembly GCA_029206835.1 of Rana muscosa. Classification (NCBI taxonomy): domain Eukaryota; kingdom Metazoa; phylum Chordata; class Amphibia; order Anura; family Ranidae; genus Rana; species Rana muscosa. The sequence continues at coordinate 1,066,872,457 of CM055116.1, read as the reverse complement.
AATCACATGCACTTGTTATGAGAGCTCAACTAGTTGCTGGAAGAGGCACATACAGTATATAAAAACAGTATCCAAAATTGAACTACCAAACAAACAAATCTTAATTGCAACACATTTCATCAACTTCAAGGTGGAAGGTGTCATCTATCTCATAACCTGTGAACGCAGGTATTTCCACGTCCGCAAGACTAATTGCCAATTCAAAATCTGAGTGTCTGATTATTTTTCGGCTGTTGCCTCTGACAACCTGAGATCCCCTATTGAGCATTATGCTATTTTTTGAACGCACAAAAAAAACAAACACATCCAACTTTCTAAATATTATTCCAGCTAAAAAGTCGCAGGATTTTTTACCTAAAGGCTAGTAAAGCTCCAGGCATGTTTTTTATAATTATATTTTTTTGTACAATATTATATCCATGACTTATTATGGTGAAAATATTTGTTCTTTCCATTTCTATCCCCCCCCCCCACACACACTTTATTTTCCTTTACCCATCTCCTTTCTCCTCTTTCTTCCCCCTTTTCTCCTCTCCTACTCTTTGCATCAATTTTTTCCAATTACAAATAGATGTGTACATTTATTTGACTATGTAGGCAATCATTTATTTGATTATGAAGGCAGATCATGTCAGACTAATCTAAATTATTTTGTTTGAGTATATCAGTAATGTTTGGACCAGGGTGGTGCTGTTGACATACCCTTTATTGATTTCCTAAAAACATTTGATCCAGTTCCACATAATGATCTAATAAAAAACATATACAAGCTAGGACTTAGCCCTTTGTTCAGTGGATATATAGTTGGCTAAAGGATAGTTACCAGAGTGTGGTTGTAAATGGAGTTCATTCAAAACAGAGCCCAGTCACTAGTGGTGTACCACAAGTCTCTTTACTAGGTTATGTTCTAATTAATCTCTGTGTAAGTGATATAACTAAATATTTGGTGGGTAAGTCTTTTTGATGATGACATAAAGGTGTGCAATGCGGCTGACATCCCTGTGTCTGTAACATAGAACGTGATTTGGCATTGCTGGATGATTGGTCAAAGCAGTGGAAACGCAGTTCAAAGTTTCTAAATGTAAAATAATACACCTAGGGGGAAAAAATATTTGGAAGACTAATATATTGGGGATACAGCATTGGTCAGCACTACAGAAGAAAACGATTTGAGGGTACTTATTTCAGATGATTGCAAAATAAGCAAACAGTGTGACCAGGCAGTGGGAAAAGCAAATAGAATTGCATCACAATATACAATGATACAATGCATCACAAGAGGGATCACCAGCAGAAGGAGAGAAGTCCTGATTCCCCAATATAGATCTTTAGTGAGACCTCATTTAGAATACAATGTCCAGTTCTGGAGACCTCATTTACAAACATTTATTGATAAGAAAGAACAAGTTTAGAGATAGGCAACAAAAATGGTGAAAGGTCTGACGGTTAAAACATATCAAGAGAGATTTCAGGAGCTTAGTATGTACATAAAATAGTGAACAAATGGGCGCAAAAAACATATAAATCACCCAACATGACGTGAGTGTGATAATAATACACCATTATTTTAAAGTAGTTGTAAACCCGGAAATAAAAAAATAAAAAAACACCTGCAAGACAAAGCCATAATGAGCTAGTATGACTAGCATACTAGCTCATTATGCATTACTTACCTTAGATCGAAGCCTCCGAAGCCGTCCTCGTCTCCCCCTCCAGCCGCAGCCATCTCTCCACAGATACCCGGAAGGTTACTTCCGGGTATCGCCGCTCCGGCCAATCACAGCGCCGCACTGTGATTGGCCGGAGCGGCGAAGACGTCACTCCGCGCATGCGCGAGGGAGCCGTCAAAACCGGCAAAGCCGGATTTGTGAATGGGGATTCTGACTGTGAATGCACCGTTGTCTACGGCGCGCATGCGCCGTAGACAACGGTGTATACCTTTTGGCAAATAGGTTTAGGTTTAGGAGATATTGCAAAAACCTACAGGTAAGCCTTAATCTAGGCTTACCTGTAGGTGTGACTTCCGGGGGAGGGTTTACAACCACTTTAAGTGTCAGAACAGTCCAGCACACATCTGCATGTGTATAAACAATAAACAATAAACAGTATAGTTATGTAAATCTTCTATGTAGTATTTCTCCAACACCGTGCCTCGTAAAGTGCAATGTGCTTAATCTTGAAAAGACAAAAAGTGCAGTACAGTCTGAAGGAAAGACGGAAAAGGGGATACATGATTAAAACCTTTAAAGTGTTACGAAACCAACAACAGTAGTATCAGTGTGTATATGCAGTAAAGCATGCTTGTTATACTCACTGTGGAACCTAAGGGGTTAGTCCTCTGCATTGTGTAAAAAGGCTGATTGATCTGGTCTTCTCTGATCCTCCCCTTCTTACACAGTCCCCAATCCATCTCCTGATAGAACAGAGCTTTGGGGGCACACTGCACATGCTCACTTCGGTGTGTATTGCTAGAGATTTTTTTTATCTTGGGAGGGTTCATGTGATCAGCATAGAGACTAGACATGTGCATTCGTTTTCGTCCGAATGCATTTTCGTCCGAATTTCAGCTATTTTCGTTATTGTTTTAACAAACGAAAACGAAAGCACAGAATCCGAAAACCGAAAGATCCGACATAAACAAATGCTTTATTTTCGTTTTCGTTGCTACAACAGTTCGATATAGATAGGAGATTCGACGTGACGCTGACAATAACAATCTGTGTCTATTGAACCTGTGGTCGAATGTGCCTAACCTTAACTCTATTAGTCCAAGATTATTCTACATAGGAGAGAAAAGATTCGACATTATAGAGAGAAAGATTCGACATAGGAGAGAAAAGATTCGACATAGGAGAGAAAAGATTCGACATAGGAGAGAAAAGATTTGTTTTTTCAGAGAGAAAAGATTCGACATAGAGAGAAAAGATCACTGCTGGAATTGGGTGGGGGAAGTAAAATAAAAATAAAGTTGATGATGAATGTTATTGGCTGATTGTAACCAAAGAGGAGGAGCAGTAAAATAGCTAGAATGACGAAGATTCGACAAAGCATCGAAAGTTAGAAGATTCGACGGTGCAGCAAAACTGTACGACGCTGCAATCGTACATTTCCGGTCAAATGCATCCGCCCATAGGCTATAGAAGAATTCTAATGTTGGTTGACTAGTAATAGTAATGAATAAATATAATTATTACTAGTCATACAACATTAGAATTCTTCTATAGCTTGTGGGCGGAACATTCGACCGGAAATGTACGATTGCGGCGTCGTACAGTTTCACTGCTCCGTCGAATCTTCTTTGAACATTCGACAGACACCATAAGCCTTCAATGACAGATTCGACCTTAATTAATTCAGATTTTCGGACGAATGCAATTTCTAACGAAAAACGAAATAAATAAAAACGAATTTCGGGAGTAACTAAATAAATTTATTTTTCGGACGAAAACGAAATTCCGAAACGAAATATTTCAGTGTGCACATGTCTAATAGAGACCCAATCCGCGATCCGCCACTTCCGGAAACCGCTTTGTTCCAGTGTCCTGTATGTAAACACGAAAGCGATGTCACAACGTCACTTCTGGTTTACTCGGCTGCCAATGGCGCCGGTTTTAAAAAAAAATTACAGTATTCAGAATCGCTGTTTTTGGATACTTTGAAGTGCAAAGGAGGGATATGGGGTCTTTTAGACCCCCGATCCCTCCATAAAGAGTACCTGCCACCACCTATTTCTGTCACAAGGGATGTTTACATTCCTTGTGACAGCAATAAAAGTGATCAATTTTTTTTTTAAAACACAATGTAAAAAAATATAAATAAATAAAATAAATAAGAAATTTGTATTTATTTTTTAAAGCGCCCCTGTCCCTGCGAGCTTGCGCAGCAAAGAAAACACATACGTAAGTCGCACCTGCATATGTAAATGGTGTTCAAATCACACAGTGAGTTATCGCTGCGATCGTCAGAGCGAGAGCAATAATTCTAGCACTAGACCTCCTCTGTAACTCTAATCTGGTAACCGTTAATTTTTTTTAAATCGTCGCCTATGGAGATTTTTAGGTACCGTAATTTGTCGCCATTCCACGAGTTTGCGCAATTTCAAAGCTTGACATGTTTGGTATCTATTTACTCGGCGTAACATCATCTTTCGCATTATACAAAAAATTGGGCTAACTTTACTGTTTAGTTTTTTTTTATTTCATGAAAGTGTATTTTTTCCCCAAAAATTTTTATTTGAAAGACCTCTGCACAAATACTGTGTGACATAAAATATTGCAACAATCGCCATTTTATTCTCTAGATTCTCTGCTAAAAAAATATTTACAATGTTTGGGGGTTCTAAGTAATTTTCTAGCAAAAAATACAGATTTTAACTTGTAAGCAACAAATGTCAGAAATAGGCTTATGTCGTGTATACACGATCGGTTTTACCGATGAAAACAGTCCGATGGACTTTTCTCATCGGACAAACCTATGGGCCCCATCGGTCTTTTTTCCATCGGTGAGAAAAAATAGAACATGTTTTAAATTTATCCGCTGGGGAAAAAAAACGATAGCAAATTCCGATCGTCTGTGTGGAACTCCATCGGACAAAAAACCCACGCATGCTCAGAATCAAGTCGACGCATTCTCAGAAGCATTGAACCTTATTTTTCTCGGCTTGTCGGAGTGTTTTATGTCACGGCGTTTGGGACGGTCGGATTTTAGACTGATGGTGTGTAGGCAAGACTGATGGAAGTCGGCTTCATCGGATTTCCGATGGGAAAATCCATCGGATTAGAATCCATAGGAAATCCGATCGTGTGTACAGGGCTTTAGGCCTGAAAGGGATAATGTACAAGCCTGGAAATCAATACGTTAGAAATATTGCAAGTTATAACTTTCCACAAAGAGGGCTTGTGTTTCTGGATATGTTCTAGCCCAATTCTGTAAGGCTTCTCGATGTACAAATACCCAACCATCTGTAGAAGAGATTTTTGTTAAAATAATCCTTTGCATTACAATTCTGGTATCATTGTCATTTCAAAGAGATTTATTTGAAGTGGAGTTTCTCCTTGGTATCTGGAATCTATTAACACGTGCTGGAACTTTATGAATGTCTGATGTATATATAATTCTTTGAGCTGCAGACTTTTAAGGGGATTTTTTTACAGATATGAAAGGAGTCTATCTCCTTAGTTTCAGATATTTTTTTGGGAAATGCCTTTGGATCCGCATTGAGATTATCTGAGATTTTACAAGCTTGATTTAAATGTATTTTTGTCAAGGCTATGATGTGCTCATTGGATCCTGTTTATTTTGCAATACCTGTGCAATTTACCATATTTATCAGCGTATAACACGCACAAGCGTATAACACGCACCCTAATTTTAAGAGGGATGTTTCAGGATTTTTTTTTTTTAAACGGATTTTAAAGCAAAATAAGGATCAGTGCCCATTAATACAGCCCGATCAGTGCCCATCTGCAGCCTCACCATTGCCGATTAATGAAGCCTGAACATTTGCACCCCCGTCATTGCCCATCTGCAGCCTTGCCATTGCCCATCATTGTAGTCTGATCAATGCCCATTTGCAGCCTCAGCAGTGCCCATCTACAGCCTTGCCATTGTCCACCATTGTAGTCTGATCAGTGCCCATTTGCAGCCTCAGCCGTGCCCATCATTGCAGCCTGCTCAGTGCCCATCTGCAGCCTTGCCATTGTCCATCATTGCAGTCTGCTCAGTGCCCATCTGCAGCCTCACCAGTGCCTGTTAATGTGGCCAGTGTGGATGTAGATAGAGCCAGATTGCCTGTGTTCTCGGCACAGCTCGGCACTCGGCTTGCAATCCAGGACATGTGACATGCTATGAGCCGTCCAGGAGGTGGGACTGGGCGTGACTGCGAGTCGAGCTGAGCCGAGTACACAGGAGATCCCAGCTCTGTCTAATGTAGCAGCACTCGTCCCCTCCTTCCCCCCCCCCCGAGGCAACACTATGTCGGCGTGTGTTATACGCCAATAAATACGGTATATTTTATGTAAATCTTAAAACATGATTTTATTCCTCCTCATCTATACTCCTCTTGAATTGTTCCCCTTGTCTCCCTTTAGAGATGCTATACAAGTGAAATTGTGAGTTGGGCTGAAGAGATATAGATAGTGCTATATAACTGGACAAACTATATATACACCATTAAAGCAGTAAATAAAATATATAATAATCGCGCTAAATATCAAATTGTAAAGTCCATGTGAATAAATTCATCTGAGCAAATTAAGTCCATAAGTAATGTGATAGTGGGTCAAATCTCCTTAATAGTTGTATCCCTCCATCACAAAAACCGCAGTGAGTCCACACCCAGCTGTAGAAACCACTTACCAGCTCCTGTAGACCCCTTATTATAGGGGGTCGGGGTACGCCTGTGGCTTAAAACCCAGCTGGGGCCTTTCTCCGCATCTTAGGATTCCTCCACACCTCTGATATTACTCAGTGAGTTGAATGAAGATTGGGTACCAAAAAGAAACGAGAGGCTCCATAAAGCATAAAATCTTTGGTGGGTTTATTAGATAAAAACACTTACAACACTAAGTAAGCAAAGCACCCTAAGTTTGGTGTGTCGGCCGGCACACAACCAAACAAACCCGTCCGTCGGGACACGAAGGAGATGGTGACATCAACATGTCGCTCCGCCCTGCACGTTTCGTGACAAATTAAATCATCCTGGGGAACCATACTTACCTCCTTTTCCTAGATTTTAACTGCTATCCATGTCACTTTTATAGATTTCACATGAACTTTCTGCCTAAGTGTTTGCTACCCCAACATTTCATATTCCTGATATGTGCCTGCTGTACCATGTGCTTTCCTATTAAAAACTGACCACACTAAGCAGCAGAACACACCGTGGTCAGTTCTCTAGCTATGCTGGGAACTCAGAAAGCTCTCCTCCAAAGATCAGACTCATCCTGACACAACCCCGCCCCCCACTACACTTTTACTGGGAAGCTCAGTGTACTGCTGCTGCTGCTTCTCCTCCTCCCTCAGCTCTTATGCAGCTGAGAACAGAGGAACATAGAGAATGTGATAACTTATGAAAAAGGGAGGAAAAGGTATTTATAATGTTTTTTATATCTATACATAAATGATTTGCCCTTTGATTCTATTTTAAACTGGGTTGTTTTACAAGGCGATTGTTTACAATCACTTAAAAAAAAATCCTGTTTAAACAAAGTAGAAAAGCATTTTTGGCTTGACATAAACTTTAAGTAAATCTTTCCTTTCAAAAATACAGGGAATGCTATTGCTGGTCTGCTTCGAAAATGCTAGTTGTCAGATTAGAAATGGCAATCTCTGTATTTCTGAAAGGTATAGTAATTTAATAAACATATAGTTTTCATATTTAGTAAATTAGCACAGAGACTGTGTTTTACTGCTAAGTGCAAGTTTATTCGTTTGCAAAGAGTGATACTAAACTCTGGTATAAAAAAATATATTTAAGTATGCATTCTTGACTCAAAAAGTACTGTCTATTGCTCTCAGCCTCCTCTAATTTTTTTTTTTTTTAATGCTGCTGTGATCTGACCTGTTCAAGGGTAGCTACTTGGTTCTCCATGGTTCCGATGTAGCCATTCTCTGTTGCTTGCTCCTGAAATGAACTATGAACTATGGGATTTGCAGTGTGCCTAGCACAGAAATACAATCAGAAAGCTTACAGAATCATCATCAAACTTCCAGATAAATGATAACATTTCTCTTTAAGCTTAGCAAACACAGGTAGACCTTTGTTCTGTTCTGAACACAAAGCTGAACACCGCTATATTTGTAGTGGTCATCAAGGCTGTGCACAGCGGGTGGAACATCAATAAACTGCCTGGCAGAAAAGGCTGCACTTACCAAACCCAGCTCAAAAGATCTGCCTCCCAAAACACTATCTTTCTGGATTGATCTTAAAGACCGATACTACCAATTTTTATAGCTCTCTCATTATTGCTTTCTTTTAAACACATGAACTACCCAGGTATAACTGGTTCTCAGTCTTGTTGTATTGATTCCATAAACTGCAGAAGGCTTGTTCGAATACTGTCAATTAATGGAGATAGTTATTGCATATGCATTCAATAAGTAATTAATGCTAAGTATCTTCTGATCAAAATAAATCACTAATGAATTACTAAGGGCTCATTCAGATGAGCAATAAGCTGCGTCTTGGCAAAGCATCTCAGCGTTCTGTACTTCCCCAGCAGCTAGATGGACTTTGTGAAACTATAGGCAGGATGTAGTCATCACTATAAATAAAAGGAACTGTCCTTGAGACACATCTTGGGTAATTGTAATGTAGCGCTACCCCTGAAGGGTCCGCTGGTTTAAATTTGGGCCTGCCGTTACCTTTCACCACACTCGTCTTAGGGGTCCCTCTTGAAGAGCTTTCATGAATGTCCACACCAACACTTGGTTACTTTTTCTTCAAGAGTTTTATTAAACAGTTCCAACAGAGGTTTAGAGGGATAGGGGAGGTTCAGGTACCTTGCTTTGTGGATCACGGGCACAATCTTAGATCCAGAGGACAGTTCCACAATAGATTCAGCAACCACCGGATAGGCCTACATTCACTGGCCTAGCAACCGGTGCGAAGCTCGTTCAAAGTGTCTGCCACAGACTTGATGAGTGCCGTCTAGCCGTTTCACAATCTTCCGCCACAAGATCGTGCAACCACACTGACACTTTGCAAAAGTTCCTTCAGAAAGTACACAGCTCACGGTGCCAGAATCTTTCAGCCAGCCGGCAGCACCGTGAGGTAAATTGCCCAGGATGCGTCCTTCAATTGAGTCCCCAATTGTTCCACTTCTTCCCGCAGGCAAGACCGCGTAGGACCATCCCTGGACTAGTAGGCCCCAGAAACTCCTGGGCCTACTCTCAGTTGCAGAGCCTCGGGCCAGCAGGCCCCGAGGCAGAGAAACAGCTCGCACATCCCTGAGGCCAGGAGGGCCCTCAGGTTAGGATCCAGCAAACGAACCCCGATAGCGTGGTCTCTGTCCCTTAAGTACCCCTTCCAGAATGCACAGCGAGTTGACCACGCCCCCTGAGCCACTTCTGGGAAAGGAAAAACCAATACGTCCAGCCCGCTGCACTTCCAACCTTGACCCGTGGTGACAGTGACACCTACTGTCAAGGGGAAAACCATGCAACCCAGCTGGACTGAAACAGAGCCAACAATTTAGCTTAATCCTTCTGAGCTAAACTACAGCTCAGATAACTAAATTTAACACATAGCGCCTACCCAACAGGAGCAGGGCGCTACAGTAAGAATGGACATTTTTAATGATATAATGCACAGGAATATATGTAATTATGTACTGATGTCTGTTTCTGTGCTTACCTATGCTGTTTCTGAATGACATTGTCATTCATCCATACAGATGAATGGAGACTGTCAAATGTATAGAAATGTCCACCTAGTTGTTAAGGATGTGCAGAGGAGTAAACTCTATTAGGAAAATGTAGCTTACTGGTGATTGATGAGTCCTGAGGCGTAAAATTCCACCCAGACATGAAATAAAGAAAGTCATGATTGAGAGCCATGAAAAGGATTCCAGGCCACAGCAGGGAAGAGTTTAGGGAGCCACGATGAAACCAACCCTGTCTTTCTAAAGCTGGCCACACACTGGAAGAATTTTGTTTGAAGATTTTCATTTAAGCACGTTCATTCATATTTCAAATTATTAATGGGGTCAAATTGATGTTTGTTTTCAACCACAGTGACATGAAAATTTGATGGAGCAGGAGGGAAATTTTTCTCAAGGAAACAAATTCACACTAAATGTGTTTTTTATTTGGGAAAGCCCATTTATTCTAAAATCAAATGTTACAGGCAAATTACATTTTGAAATATTTTTAACGACATTTCACAGATCATCAAATGTACTCTTATGCCGTGTACACACGATCGGATTTCCGATGGAATAAAATCTGATGGCCTTGTTTCATCGGAAATTCCGATCGTGTGTGGGCCCCATCAGACTTTTTTCCATCGGAGTAAAAAAATAGAACATGTTTTAAATTTGGGAAATTCCGATCGTCTGTGTGGAATTCCATCGGAGAAAAATCAACGCATGCTCAGAATCAAGTCGACGCATGTTCGGAAGCATTGAACTTAATTTTTCTTGGCTCGTTGTACTGTTTTACGTCACCGCGTTTTGGACGGTCGGAATTTAGTCTGACAGTGTGTATGCAAGACTGATGGAAGTCAGCTTCATCGGAATTCCGACGGAAAATTCCATCGGAAATCCGATCATGTGTACAAGGCATAAGAAAATCTACCAATATATGGCCAGCTTAAGTGTCTTTTATATTGTGATTAGGTATGAGCTCGATGTTCTAGTCGGACGTAAGTTTGACTCGAACATCGGGCATTCGCCCATTCGCCGAACAGTGAATATTATGGGACGTTTGCGGGAAATTTGAGCGCCACAGAACGCCCCATAATGCAGTGCATTGATGTCTGATGATTGGCCAAAGCATGCACCTAACCTGCATGCTTTGGCCAATTACAGCGCGCTCTGCTGCGAGAGCCATATTTGGCCAAATGCAGGGTGCCTTTTACCAATCATGGCTCAGGGGGACTAAGTCCACGCCCCACACTATATAAGGCTGCTTACATAGCGGTGTGTGACTGTGGATGGTGATAGATTAAAGCGGTTGTAAACTCTATTTTGGTACTTTTACCTACAGGTAAGCCTAAAATAAGGCTTACCTGTAGGTAAAAAAAAATCTCCTAAACCTTTACGGTTTAGGAGATATTCTCCTCGCAATGCGCCGCTGACAGCAGCGGCGCATGCGCACTGGGGATTCTCGGGCTGAAGGCTCGGCAGACGCCGGACCTCGCGGGAACGAAATCTCCCACGCGCATGCGCGGGAGTGAGACATCGCGGCTCCAGCCACTCACAGCGCTGGAGCCGCGATACCCGGAAGACACGCCGAGGCAACATGTCATCTCTCTCGGCGTGGACCAGGTGAGTTAACGATGCCTCGTTCTAAGGTAAGTATTTCATAATGAGCTAGTATGCGGTGCATACTAGCTCATTATAAAAAAACAAAAAACAGGAGGGCGCACCGACCTAGTGTATTACCAGATAAAATCTTTATTAAAATGTATAAAAACAGCAATGGTCCTACTCACAAGCAGAGCGTTAAAATGAGCTTTTTCTAGTGACCAGCCTGAATCATAGGACGACTGAAGTTAAAACTCGATGACCAGGGAGATAGATGGTACCTCAAATGTGCTGGACGGCTGACGCGTTTCCGGGGCGCACCCCTTTCTTCAGAGCCTACACAGCTTGTGGTATCCTATTCTCATGGATAACCCCACACATATAGATATACACACACTCCCACTCTGTTTTATTGTTTTGTTGTACTAGCTCATTATGCCTTTCCCTTGCAGGTGACTAGAAAAAAAAAAAAAGTATTTGACTTTACAACCGCTTTAAGCTAGATTAGGCAGGCAGGTTAGTTAGTGGCAGTGTATATATATATATTTATACACTCTGCATTTAATGTAGACTAGATATTCAGTCAGTGCAGGCAATGTAGTATATATAACACAGTGGGGTTGATTTACTAAAGGAAAATAGACTGTGCACTTTGCAAGGTGCACTTGCCCTCTGCAAGTGCAGTTGCTCCAGAGCTTAGTAAATGAGGTAAGGCTTTACTTTGCAAAGAGTACCCAATCACATGCAAGGAAAAAAAACAAAACAGCATTTTTGCTTGCATATGATTGGATGGTGGAAGTCAGCAGAGCTTCTGCTCATTTACTAATATCTGAAGCAACTGCACTTGCAGAGTGCACAGTCTTTTTGCCTTTAGTAAATCAACCCCAGTGTGTTTAAGGGGAACCCCGTGCCAAAATGTAAAAATAAATGGTGTGGGGGTCCCCCCCAAAATCCATACCAGTCCCTTCAGGTCTGGTATGGATTTAAAGGGGAACCCCATGCCAATTTTTTTTTTAAAAAGTGGCGTTGGAGCCACCCCCAATTTCCATACCAGACCAGAGCATGCAACCTGACAGGTCAGGAAAGGGGGAGGACGAGCGAGCGCCCCCCCTCCTCCTGAACCATACCAGGCCACTTGACCTCAACATAGAGAGGGTGCTTTGGGGGTTGTGGGTGGCTATGGGCGGGGGGGCTTATCAGAATCTGAAAGCCCCTTTTAACAAGGGGGTCCGCAGATCCCGCCCCTCACTATGTGAATGGGTATCGGGTACACTGTACCCCTACCCATTCACCAAAAAAAGTGTCAAAAAAGTCAAAATGACAGGAGACAGTTTTCGACAATTCCTTTATCTTAAAAAGATAAGGGCCTGGTATGGACTGGGGGGGAACTCATTGATTGCTATCTATATTGCCGGGATCCGGCAATACATTACAGCCGCAAGCAATTTTAAATTACATTTTTGCGGCACCATAAAACACATGAGAAAGATGCGCCATTTTAAAGGCAAGGAAACCCTCAGACACGATATTTAAAGAAATATTTAATTTTTATTGTTTCACTTTAAGCATAATCAAAATCACTGCTCCTGAAAAAACAGCTTTTTTTTAAAACTTTTTTTGCAATGATACATGTCCCCTGGGGCAGTACCCGGGTCCCCAAATACTTTTTATGTCAATAACTTGCATATAAGCCTTTAAAATGAACACTTTTGATTTTTCATGTTCATGTCCCATAGACTTTAACAGTGTTCGCATGTTCGCACAAATTTTTTGTCTGTTCGTTAGGGATGAGCTCGGTGTTCGAGTCGAACATACGTTCGACTCGAACATCGGCTGTTCGATCGTTCTACGAAGATCGAACGATTTGGGCCGTTCGCGCCTAATTCGAGTGACGCGAACGGCCCACAATGCACTACGCCATCGCAGTGTCATCCAGTCGCTGTGATTGGCCAAGCATGCACTGTGACCCTGCATGCTTGGCCAATCACAGCGCCGGCAGCGAGGAGAGCAATGATTGGCCACAGGCAGGATGCCTGTGGCCAATTATTGCTGAGGGTGTTTAGTACACGCCCCACACTATAAAAGGCCGCCAGCACGGCGGCCTAGTGTAGTGTGTTCCGGAGCAGGGAAAGAGAAGCATAGGCAGGGACAGTGACATTTTTTTTCTTGCTTAACCTGGATTCCTTTAGTTTAGAGAAAGAGAAGGATAGGTAGGGAGAGTGTCAGTGTGTTTTACTGTGCGAATCCTTGTTTCTAGGGACAGGGAAGGACAGTGAGGGAAATTCTCCTTGTGCTATAGTGTGCTAAAGCATTGATCATCAACCATCTTTAAAAAATCATTTTTTCTAGGGACAGAAAACTATAGGTAGGGAGAGTGTCAGTGTGTTTTACTGTGATAATCCTTGTTTCTAGGGACAGGGAAGGACAGTGAGGGAAATTCTCCTTGTGCTATAGTGTGCTAAAGCATTGATCATCAACCATCTTTAAAAAAACATTTTTTCTAGGGACAGAAAACTATAGGTAGGGAGAGTGTCAGTTTCTTTCACTGTGATAATCCTTGTTTCTAGGGACAGGGAAGGACAGTGAGGGAAATTCTCCTTGTGCTATACTGTGCTAAAGCATTGATCATCAACCATCTTTAAAAAAACATTTTTTCTAGGGACAGAAAACTATAGGTAGGGAGAGTGTCATTTTCTTTCACTGTGATAATCCTTGTTTCTAGGGACAGGGAAGGACAGTGAGGGAAATTCTCCTTGTGCTATACTGTGCTAAAGTATTGATCATCAACCATCTTTAAAAAAACATTTTTTCTAGGGACAGAAAACTATAGGTAGGGAGAGTGTCAGTTTCTTTCACTGTGATAATCCTTGTTTCTAGGGACAGGGAAGGACAGTGAGGGAAATTCTCCTTGTGCTATACTATGCTAAAGCATTGATCATCAACCATCTTTAAAAAAAACATTTTTTCTAGGGACAGAAAACTATAGGTAGGGAGAGTGTCATTTTCTTTCACTGTGATAATCCTTGTTTCTAGGGACAGGGAAGGACAGTGAGGGAAATTCTCCTTGTGCTATACTGTGCTAAAGCATTGATCATCAACCATCTTTAAAAAAACATTTTTTCTAGGGACAGAAAACTATAGGTAGGGAGAGTGTCAGTTTCTTTCACTGTGATAATCCTTGTTTCTAGGGACAGGGAAGGACAGTGAGGGAAATTCTCCTTGTGCTATACTGTGCTAAAGCATTGATCATCAACCATCTTTAAAAAAACATTTTTTCTAGGGACAGAAAACTATAGGTAGGGAGAGTGTCAGTTTCTTTCACTGTGATAATCCTTGTTTCTAGGGACAGGGAAAGACAGTGAGGGAAATTCTCCTTGTGCTATACTGTGCTAAAGCATTGATCATCAACCATCTTTAAAAAAACATTTTTTCTAGGGACAGAAAACTATAGGTAGGGAGAGTGTAATTTTCTTTCACTGTGATAATCCTTGTTTCTAGGGACAGGGAAGGACAGTGAGGGAAATTCTCCTTGTGCTATACTGTGCTAAAGCATTGATCATCAACCATCTTTAAAAAAACATTTTTTCTAGGGACAGAAAACTATAGGTAGGGAGAGTGTCAGTTTCTTTCACTGTGATAATCCTTGTTTCTAGGGACAGGGAAGGACAGTGAGGGAAATTCTCCTTGTGCTATACTGTGCTAAAGCATTGATCATCAACCATCTTTAAAAAAACATTTTTTCTAGGGACAGAAAACTATAGGTAGGGAGAGTGTCAGTTTCTTTCACTGTGATAATCCTTGTTTCTAGGGACAGGGAAGGACAGTGAGGGAAATTCTCCTTGTGCTATACTGTGCTAAAGCATTGATCATCAACCATCTTTAAAAAAACATTTTTTCTAGGGACAGAAAACTATAGGTAGGGAGAGTGTCAGTTTCTTTCACTGTGATAATCCTTGTTTCTAGGGACAGGGAAGGACAGTGAGGGAAATTCTCCTTGTGCTATACTGTGCTAAAGCATTCCTCATCAACCATCTTTGAAATCCTTGTTTTTTGGACAGTCAGGGAAATTGTCGTTGTGCTATTCTGTGCGAAAGCAATCATCCTCAACCATATTTAGAAATCCTTAAGTAAAGGGACAGAGAAGGACACCTGAAGGTAGCCCTTATTGCTTTTTTCCCATCTCCCTGCAGGCCATCTATTAGAATGTCTGGAAGGCAAACAAGGAGAGGCAGACAGTCAGGAGGCAATAAAAGAGGGCAAGCAGGCTCTGTGTCTGGGGGCAACAGTGCTGGTCGTGGACGCGGTGCATTGTCATCAGCACATGGCCATGGGACACGCTTGTCCTTCTTTTCGGCAGCTGGACATGTTGAGCCACATCATGCCGAAGACTTGGTAGAGTGGATGACCAAGCCCTCCTCCTCCTCCTCATCCTCTCTCACCCAGGCTCAGGGTACTGGCAAAGCAGCTGCCAAAGCGTCCTCTTCCCTGGTATCAATGTCAGACTCATCATCAGTCACTCCTTCCCTAGACCCACCATGTCCTCCTCCTGAGGAGTCCCCCGAACTGTTTGAGCACAGTGTTGGGTACATGCTCCAGGAGGATGCCCAGCGTTTCGAAGGGTCTGATGATGAAACCCAGCTACAGGAAGGCAGTAGCGTGAGAGCAGACAGAGGGGATGCTCAAGAAGGACACCAATCTGGCAGTCATGTTCCAGCAGCTGCAGCATACTGCCAGATTGGCTCCAGTGATGAGGAGGGAGGGGATGATGAGGTCACTGACTCCACGTGGGTGCCTAATAGGAGAGAGGAGGAGGAGGAGGATGAGGAGGAGGCACATCTCCAACGAGGCAGGATGCCCTTTGGTGGCCAGCGTAAGGGCAGTACACCGACGGAATCACACCGCAGAGCTCCGCCTGTGCAGGGCGCTGCCTCTGCCCGTCATTCAAAAAGTTCTTTGGTGTGGGCCTTTTTTGAGGCTAGTGCATCAGATCGCACAGCTGCTGTTTGCAACATATGTCTCAAGCATATATCGCGTGGCCAAAACATCAGCCGCTTGGGTACCACATGCCTGACCAGACATATGTTGACCTGCCATGCAGCTCGTTGGCAAGCCTACCTCAAAGACCCACACCAAAGAACAAAGCGGACCTCTCCTTGCACCGCATCAGCTGGGATCTCCAACCCCACTATAACTTCAGTCCTCTCTGAAACATGCACTGAGAGGAATGAAGGTGTAGAATTAGATGTGTCACAGCCAAGTACTTGCGGCCACTCTGCTAGCAGTACACCGACGTCCGATTCTAGCAGGCAAATTTCCCTGCCCCAGCTGCTGGACCGTCGAAAGAAGTTCACTCCCAGCCATCCACATGCCCAGCGGTTGAATGCTAGCTTGGCTAAATTGCTAGCGCTTCAACTGCTGCCTTTTCAGTTGGTAGACTCGGCCCCCTTCCGTGAGTTTGTGCAATGTGCGGTTCCTCAGTGGCAGGTTCCCAAACGCCACTTTTTCTCACGGAAGGCTATTCCGGCTCTCTACCGGCATGTGGAAGGCAATGTCTTGGCCTCGCTGGACAGGGCGGTCAGCGGTAAGGTGCATATTACCGCTGACTCATGGTCCAGCAGGCATGGACAGGGACGTTACCTTTCTTTCACGGCCCATTGGGTCACTCTTTTGGCAGCTGGGAAGGATGCAGGACAAGGTGCAGTAGTGTTGGAGGTTGTTCCACCGCCACGCCTCCAAAATGCTACTACTGGTTGTGACACACCTCTCTCCTCCACCCCCTCCTCTTCTTCTTCCTCCATGGCCTCTTCCTGTGCTTTGTCCTCTGAACCAGCGGTGCTCCGTAGCCGTTCAAGGGGCTACGCAAGTACGCAGGCAAAAAGATGCCATGCCGTGCTTGCGCTGGTGTGTTTGGGGGACAGAAGCCACACTGGGGCAGAGGTCCTGTCTGCTCTGCAGGGCCAGGCCGAGAGGTGGTTGACGCCACGCCAGCTTAAGCCAGGAATGGTGGTTTGCGACAATGGCACCAACCTCCTCTCCGCCCTCCGACAGGGACAACTGACCCATGTGCCCTGTGTGGCTCACGTCCTTAACCTGGTGGTGCAGCGGTTCTTGGGCAGGTACCCGGGCTTACAGGATGTCCTGAGGCAGGCCAGGAAAGTCTGTGTGCATTTCCGCAGATCTTATAATGCCAGTGCTCGCCTGGCTGAGCTGCAAAAGGAGTTGAACCTGCCCAAGAACCGCCTTATATGTGACATGCCCACCAGGTGGAACTCAACGTTGGCCATGCTGCAGCGGCTGCACACGCAGCAGAGGGCCATCAATGAGTACCTGTGCGACTACGGCACCAGGACAGGGTCAGGGGAGCTTGGTTTTTTTTCTCCACGCCAGTGGGGCATGATCAGGGATGCATGCACTGTCCTGGCACCATTTGAGGAGGCCACGAGGATGGTGAGCAGTGACAGTGCATGCATCAGTGACACTGTACCTCTTGTCCACCTGTTGGAACATACGCTGCGTGGAATAATGGACAGGGCACTTGAGGCAGAACAGAGGCAGGAAGAGGAGGACTTCCTTGCCTCTCAAGGCCCCCTTTATCCAGACAGTGTTCCTTCTGTCCCACCCATCGCACAGGAAGAGGAGGAGGAGGAGGAGGAGGAGGATTGTGTCAGCATGGAGGTGGAGCCTGGCACTCAGCATCATCAGCAGCAGTCTTTTAGGGATGATTTACAGTCCCAAGAAACCCGTGGACTTGTACGTGGCTGGGAGGATGTGGCTGCGGATCATGTCGTCCTTAGTGAC
This sequence comes from Rana muscosa, assembly GCA_029206835.1. Classification (NCBI taxonomy): domain Eukaryota; kingdom Metazoa; phylum Chordata; class Amphibia; order Anura; family Ranidae; genus Rana; species Rana muscosa. The sequence goes on along the minus strand of CM055116.1, from coordinate 1,066,854,692 downwards.
CCAGAGGACTCCGGAACGAATGCCTCAGCAAACCTACGCTGCATGGCCTCCCTGATCCTGCAAAGTCTGCGGAAGGATCCTCGTATTCTTCGGATCAAGGAGAGGGACCATTACTGGCTGGCCACTCTCCTTGATCCACGGTACAAGGGTAAGGTTGCGGACCTTATGTTACCGTCGCAGAGGGAGCAGAGGATGAGACAACTCCGGGAGGCCTTACAGAAAGGTCTGTGCAACGCGTTCCCAGAGACTGGGAGGTTACAAACTCCTGGTCCTGGACAACGAGTTGCTGAGGCTTCGGCCAGTCAAAGAAGGAGCGGTGGGGAAGGTGGCCGTCTGACCGATGCGTTCAGACAATTCTTTAGTCCGCAGCCCCAAAGTATGATCGGTTCCAGCAACCATCGCCAGCGTCTGATAAACATGGTGCAGGAATATCTAGGGGCAAGGTCAGACTTGGACACCTTCCCCACCGAAAATCCTCTGGCTTACTGGGTCTTGAGGATGGATCACTGGCCAGAGCTTGCACAGTATGCAATTGAGCTACTGGCCTGTCCTGCATCCAGCGTTCTTTCAGAACGCACATTCAGTCCTGCTGGAGGATTTGTCACGGATCACAGGGTGCGCCTGTCCACCGACTCGGTTGATCGACTGACTTTCATCAAGATGAACCAGTCTTGGATCACCACCAGCTACCACACACCTGATGCTGATATAACAACTAATTGATTTTAACATGTCACATCCCTTCAAGACTGATGCTGATGCTGAGTGCCTGTGCTGTTATGTTGACTGGCTATCCTCCTACTCCGAGTCCTCAATGATACGATTGATGATGATAGCTTGGAAGATCATTTTTGTTTATGGGTGCCGCCACCAGTGGCTAAGGCCCAATTTTTCAGCCCCTGTTTAACAGGGGCGTGTAATTACAATTTTTGAAGCAATAATTTGCCATAGGGCTCATTGCTGTGCTCCAAGTACAGTATCTGTGAGGGGTTGGAGTGTTGTGGCACCAGTGCCTAAGGCCCAATTTTTCAGCCCCTGTTCAACAGGGGCATGTAATTACAATTCTTGATCTAATAATTCACAGCAGGTCCCATTGCTGCACCCACCAAGAGTAACTCTGAGGGCTTACAGTGTTGTGGCAACGCCACCACCACCACCACCACCACCACCACGAAAGGCCCAATTTTTCAGCCCCTGTTCAAAAGGGGCATGTAATTACAATTCTTGATCTAATAATTCACAGCAGGGCCCATTCCTGCACCCACCAAGAGTAACTCTGAGGGCTTACAGTGTTGTGGCAACACCACCACCACCACCACCACCACCACGAAAGGCCCAATTTTTCAGGCCCTGTTCAACAGGGGCATGCAATTACAATTCTTGATCTAATAATTCACAGCAGGGCCCATTGCTGCACCCACCAAGAGTAATTGTCAGGGCTTACAGTGTTGTGGCACCAGCACCACCATCAAAGGCCCAATTTTTACTACCACTGTTCAACAATTATATGTAATTAAAATTCCTGATATAATAGTTGACAGCTGGGCGTTCCATCACCAACCAAGAGTAACTGTGAGTGCTTACAGTGTTGTGCCAACACCAACAACTAAGGGGCCTATTTCTGCAGAGTATATACGGCAGGTCCCTACTTTCAAACATCCAACTTACAAACGACTCCTACTTGCAAACGCAAGAAGACAACAGGAAGTGAGAGGGAATCTACCCCTTGGAAGGAAAATTCTCTCCTGTAAGAATTAATATGGGAGAAAGGTGTCTCCTCTGTACTGATGCTTTATCACCACACCAATCCTTGTTTCAAGAAAAACACCACATTTCAAAAACAGTTGTCATTGGGACGGAAAGTGAGGTGAAATGTTCTGAACAGGGGCACAGACAGCAAAACAAATGTTACAGGGGTGATAACCCTTACCTATGTTTTCCAAAAAGTTTAAAAATAGATTTTTGGGCTGGAGCTACACTTAAACAATGTACCTGTTCAAAATTACAAACAGATTCTACATAAGAACAAACCTACAGTCCCTGTCTTGTATGCACCGCCTGTATACGGCTGTTCAGAGTATATAGGGCCTTTTTTATTTTATGTGCGGGGTTCCCCTTAATATCCATACAAGACCCAAAGGGGCTGGTAATGGGCTGGGGTAGGGGGGGGGGGTCATGGGGTAGCTATGCCATTTTTCTTAAAGATTTTCATCCATATTACCGGGACCAGACATTACATTAAAGCCGCAAGCAGTTTTAAATGGCTTTTTTTTCCTTTAGAAGTGTCATTTTGTGCAGGGACAGTTCTAAACACGGGAAACACGTGGCACTTCACAGGCATACTTTAGACACCCCCCAGGTACGATATTTAAAGGAATATTTGACTTTTTTTTTTTCACTTTATGCATCATTAAAATGACTGCTCCCGAAAAACTACCGTTTTTAAAACTTCTTTTTGCATTGATACATGTCCCCTGGTGCAGAACCCGGGTTCCCAAACCCTTTTTAGGACAATAACATGCATAATAGTCGTTATAATTAGCACTTTAGAATTCGAACGTTCGCATCCATTGTATTTAATAGGGTTCTAATGTTCGTACGAACTTTCGGTCCGTTCGCGGGTTCTGGTGCGAACCGAACCCGGGGGTGTTCGGCTCATCACTACTGTTCGTATGTTCTGGGTGCAAACCGAACTGTGTTCAGCTCATCCCTAATTGTGATAAACCTCGATATGATAAAAAGTTTATACCCAAGTGCCTTAATTTTTTGCTGTTCTCAGTAACTGACCATAGATAGATAGATAGAATTTCAAATGAAAATTCTTAGGGAAAAAAAACCATACAAAAATTCTCAGAAAAAACATTCTTAGAACATTTGTTTGTTGTTCAAAAGATTCTGTTTGCTATTAACATTTGATTTTGGAATGAATGGGCTTTACTGTACAAAAACCAAAGTCAATATCATAAATTTGGTTATTTGAGAAAAATTGTGCATCCTGATCCTTCGAATTTTCTTGTCAATACGGTCGAAAATGAATGTCAATTTGACCCACTAATGATTAGAGAAAATAATTAACTTTTTTAGACCCCTTTTGCCCCCCAAGAATTTTTGCTCGGATTTCTATCCATCTATGGCCAGCTTTAGGTATACAGTGATTAAATTAATTTCAATGTCCCTCTACACAACTCCCACAAATAAATGTGTTACTAACTATGCTTGTGTTCCTCCAAAACACAATTTCCATAATTAAAACAAATAATTCCCTTCTAAATAGTAAACCTAACAAATTCAATACGATATAAATCGAAGATCCATAACAGTGTTTAACCACTTAAGGACCGGACCATTATGCAGCTTAAAGACCTGGCCACTTTTTGCGATTCAGCACTGCATCGCTTTAACTGACAATTGCGCGGTTGTGCGACGTGGCTCCCAAACAAAATTGGCGTCCTTTTTTTCCCACAAATAGAGCTTTCTTTTGGTGGTATTTGATCACCTCTGCGATAAGCGTTCATTGATTGGTTTGCGCAAAATTTAAAGCGTCTACCAAATAGAGGATAGTTTTATTGCATTTTTATATAAAAAAAAAAAATTCTAGTAATGGCGGCGATCAGCGATTTTTATTGTGACTGCGACATTATGGCGGACACATCAGACACTTTTGACACTATTTTGGGACCATTGTCATTTTTACAGCGAACAGTGCTATAAACATGCACTGGTTACGGTAAAAATGACACTGGCAGTGAAGGGGTTAACCAGGAGGGGGCGCTGTAGAGGTTAAGTGTGCCCTGATGTGTGTTTCTTACTGTGGGGGGCGTGGCTTAGCGTGTGACGTCACTGATCGTCGTTCCCTATGACAGGGAACAGACGATCAGTGACAGGCTCACTAGGAAGCATGGGGAGAGGTTTGTTTACACTTACCTCTCCCTGTTCTTCCTCTCTGTGACCCAATTGTGGGACACCGGCGGGACGATTGGGTCTGCTGTTCACACAGGGACGGTCATGGAGAAGAGGACCGGGTTGCGAGCGCGCTGCCAGTGGCGCGCTCGCGACCGACGGCTGGGATCTTAAAGGGGACGTACCTGTATGCCCTTGTGCTCAGCCATGCCATTCTGCCGACGTACATCGGCGTGCGGCGGTCCTTAAGTGGTTAAAGTGCATTTACAATGCTCCTACTTGTGTCAAGCTGGATGGCCTTATGACTATCCTTCCTTTTACACATAGGACAGATAGCTGAAGAAATCTTATGTGGAAACCGATTGTTTAACATACATTTCAAACCCCTCTTTTGTACGCAAATGTCACCCGGAAAAAAAAAGCGAGAGAGCATCCACTTTGAAATTGTAATTGCTTGCCACACTATCAAGCCGACTCAGAAGCATTTGCTTACTTCCCAAAAATCACAGTGGTTTCTCAGTTAATGTGACATAGTCGGATACTAATTATTCAGACTGATGCGTTTCATCACTTGGACTTTATCAAGGGCTCAGAGTACTATGTGCCTATAAGCTGCCTCTTATCACCTCAAACAGTCCTAGAAGCCTTACGGTCACCATAGGAACCAGACACATACAATATAATCAATGAGCATGTTTTCTACCTTTAAAGTTTCCATAGCAACCATCAAAACTGGACATACACTATATTGTCAAAAGTATTGGTGTGCCTTCCTTTACACGCACACAAACTTTAATGGCATCCCAGTCTTAGTCCGTAGGGTTCGATATTGAGCTGTCCCACCCTTTGCAGCTATAACAGCTTCAACTTTTCTGGGAAGGCTGTCCACAAGGTTTAGGAGTGTGTCTATGGGAATGTTTGACCATTGTTTCAGAAGCGAATTTGTGATGTCAGGCACTGATGTCCGCTCTGGATCATCCCAAAGGTGTTCTATTGGCTTAAGCTCAGGGCTCTGTACAGGCCAGTCACGTTCCTCCACCCACTTGCTCATCTGTCTTTATGGACCTTGCTTTGTGCACTGGTCCAAACCATTTGGTGGAGGGAGGATTATAGTGTGGTGTTGTTTTTCAGGGGTTGGGCTTGGCCCCTTAGTTCCAGTGAAGGGAACTCTTAAGGCATCAGCATACCAAGACATTTTGGACAATTTCATGCTCCCAACTCTGTGGGAACAGTTTGGGGATGGCCCCTTCCTGTTCCAACACGACTACACACCAGTGCACAAAGCAAGATCCATTTTTACCAATGATCTGCTGCTGCATGGAGAAGCTGAACAGAGTTGCTTCAGCTCTGCCCATGCCTCCATTCTAACAGGAAGTACTGCAAAGTTATTTTCACTTCTTATATAAACACAGAGCAGAAGCACATTTCACAATGGGTTTACATTGCCTTCTGCCAACACTCCAATTGAGCACGCAATAGCAAGAGCCCAGTATACAACTCCTAGGCTTAGTGTCGAACCATGGTTGTCAATAATGCAGTTTCAGCACTAAAACCTGCCAGAGTCACTGTCACTCAGAGGTGCCCCTCTCAAATACTGTACCCCAAAGCAGCTGCCCTTCCTACTCTACCCCACCCCAGCCCTTGTCCTTGCCCTGGGTAGGGGTGCCTAACTCTGGAGCCTTCTCTTCTTTCATTGTACTGTTGTTTAATATTTTCAAACACATTTGTTTATCTTCAAATTGTCTTCTGTGTTTCCAGGTAGTCCATTGATGCAAGGTACATACTATGGAGACCCTAAGCCACTGACAAGATAGGATCCACCATTCAACAGTCTATTGCAAGACCATTTCTGGCCATTAAAACTTTCAGATACTTTCACAATGGACCTTTAAATGGAGGGTGTAGAGTTTAGCTCTCGGATGTAGGGTGTTTAGATTCACATCTAGGCCATCATTTAATCCTCAGCATACAGAAATATATTTGGGGAATAACAAGACACCACAGGGTGCATGAACTTTGATAATATTTGAAGCTGAAGGTCAGATGGGCAAGGTGGAGCTGCAAGTGTTAATCAAGTGAAGAATGCTGGGTATTAATTTCAGAAAGTTCAGGCAAAGAGGAATTTTCCCCACCACCCACATTCCCTAGACTTATGATTTGTTGTATGTCAAGGTTCACGGGAAGGTATATATAATTTTGTCCCAACAGCTTGATGGGTGAGAGGGCTTTTGGAGGGTAGGTTAATACTTGAATTGCTAAAAAACTAGAATGCCTATCTTGAGTATGGCACTTCCACTTATTTGGTGTTGGTGATGCTCACACTAGCTAGACCCCCTTGGAAAAAAGTAAGTGTGTGAGTTTGTAACGTCTTGAAGTTGGTTGGGGTACAACTAAGGACATGGGGGCGATTCTAGTTAAAAATTGTGCCTTTAAGGACACCCAAAGACCCCCTCCTGGCTACATTGTCAAAATTGTTTATGTTAATGTTATGTGTTATATATTTTGTTTTTGTAAATAAAATGGCTGTTGTGGCCATTTAAACCCACGTCAAGCAGTCTGTTTTGTTATTTTAAAGGGTTAGTAGAGAACCAAGGTTGACAAATCCTTAGTCATATTTGTTAAAATGGTTGGGCATGCACAGGAGGGATGTGAATTAGCCAGATGACAACTTTATTATTCAAGGATATAGTAAACTGATTTTACATTCCCAAGTGATATAAGAAATTGATTTATTCAATGAGAATTTATGCCACTGCTCCCAGTACTGCCAAGATTCAGCACTTCAATACAATTCAATGCCTGGAGCCAACCAGGGGAGGACTTTGGCTTGGTGGGCAAACACAGCTAATAAGCCTTTTTCATGGGAGGGATAGATCCTCACCATAATTTATCCAAAACAAAAAATAATCCCATTCAGTTCCACTTTAAAACTTTTTATACCATTTTTTTGAATGGAGAAGAATTAGAGCCTTTGTAATGGTTTTATTACCATATCTATCCCTATTGGAAACATTTTACTTCAATTCCTGTCGGGACAGAAAATGATGGGCAACCTCTCCAACAGGGACACAGACAAAAGCTGATTTTTAGTAGAGTGGGAGTGTTTTTATTACTTATGTGCCTTCAAGGCCTGGCAACAACTGCACCACCCATTTCTTGAATGGGTGTCACAGGGAGAGGAAATGAGAGAAAATCCCCCAATAGGGTCCCTACAGGAAAAGAAAAACCTGTCAGAAACTTTAACTCTTCTACACTATTTCCAAACTATATAAGAATGGCTAGTATGAGGTTTCAAATTTTATGAAGGATAAATCTGTCATTGAATAAAAAAGTGGAAAGGAGCAAACCACTATATGAAAAGTGCAGTAGTGACCAATTAGAACTCCTCTTATATTTTGTGAGACCATTGAGGGGAGTTATAATTGGTAGTTGCACCTACCATTTTGCTGCTTGCACTGTTTACTGAATAAGGTCACAGAGTGCATTACCTTTTGCTGTCAAGAAAGGTAGCACACTTAATTTGGGGTCATCAAAACATAAATAAAAAATTGAAGTTACTACTATAAAGTTAAATTCTTTATATATTCTTTTCATAGATATAATCACATTCTGTTCACTTGTTCAACATTTAAGAATGCTTGTGACCAGTGGCGTAGCGTGGGTTGTCAGCGCCAGGGTCAAGGCAAGAAATTTGCGCCCCCCCCCTAACCTGCGGACTTTCCACTACACTACACACTGAAAACTAACCACTACACTACACACTGACCACTACACTACACACTGACCACTGACCACTACACACTGACCACTACACACTGACCACTGACCACTACACTGCACACTGACCACTACACTGCACACTGACCACTACACTGCACACTGACCACTACACTGCACACTGACCACTACACTGCCCCACCTGACACCTACTTCTTGCACTACTCACATTACACTGACCCACCTGACACCAACACTGACTATTACACTGATTGACACGTACACTGACCCCCGACACCCACCTGACACATACACTGACCCACCGACCTTACACTTACACCGAAATATGTAAAATGAGGTACAGCGCTAAAAGAATAAATAAATGAATGTCAATAGGTGTAATGTGAAAAATTGGTGAAGAGGAAAACTAATGCAGAGTCTCCAATTTCTTAAATTCATATGATTCTAAGTGATTTTCAATTAAATGAAATTAAGACATAAAAATTAGTGAAGGAGGAAAAATATTGCAGAATCCTAATCCATAAAATTGATATATCTGGGCAAGATACTAATAACATAAACAAATGAGATGAAAAAAATAACAAGTGAAAAAAACTGTGAGAAAGGAAAACTATTGGAGAATCTTAATCTCATAAAGTTCATGTAGGTCTATGCAAAATTAAAATAAAGGAATTATGAGTGGTGAAAAATTCAGCGGGTGAAAAAAGAAAACGAATGCAGAGTCCCAAAAACAATGAAGTTCATAAGAGTCTATGCAATGCTTGGCATCCAAATGAGTGACAAATAGCAGATAAGTGACACAAATCTTCACACCAGCCGCCGGGCAGATAGCTCGACACCCAATTAAGAAGTAGCCTGCTTACCAGAAGACCTTGACAGTCACACAGTCTCACCAAGTATAGGGAATTTAACGGTCTCCCCAAGACTCAAGTGGTATCCGTGAACAGCAAAGTGTAATTGAGGTGTTACTCGCGGACATGGAAGGTAAAAAATATTCTCCTTGTGCAGTATGTTAACTCAAATAAATTTAATATAAGAATCCACCGTCTGGAAAGAAAAAACGTGATGACGGGTGGAGCTCTGGTGACATCATCACGTTTTTCCTTTCCAGACAGTGGGGAGTAGAGAGAAGTTAATGGAGACGCCGCAGCTCCTCACATGACCGCATATGTGATTGCTGTTACGCTGATATACCAACATCACGCTTGTAAGTGCGATAATTCTTATATTAAATTTATTACAGTGAACATACTGCACCATTAGAATATTTTTTACCTTCCATGTCCGCGACTAACACCTCAATTACATGCCAAAACCCCCCCGCCCCCCCCTCAGGAATTGGATTAATAATTTACTGAGCTTCATGATGTATCCCTCATGGCATTCAGCATGTAAGGGGTTAAATGATGAATCCTGCTATATAATGCATTCGACATGCCAAATACCTAGCAGGATAGGGATTCATCATTTAACCTCCTTACATGATGCTGAAAGCCCTGAAGCATACATGAAGCTCAGTAAATCCTGAGGGGGGGGGCTTGGAGGGGGCTTTTGACATGTAACTGTCTCTGTCTGTACTAGGCCCGCCACCCACAGGCATGTGGCAATGCATTAACATGTGGTGTGGCATGGCGGTGGCGTGACTCTCCTCTCCCTGACTAACTGCTGCTGACCGGCGGTTGCTCTGCCTCCCTCACAGGCTCACTCGTGACTCACTCACCTCCTGTTGTCCATCGATCGGGTTAGGGTATGCCACACTGAAACTGCCGTCTCGAGTTCCATTTCTCGCCGGTCCCAGATGAAGGCTCTGCGCATTTCCAGATCCGGTTAGGGAGGAAGAGTGGAGAGAAGACGGCGGCGGCTTACAGAAGCGTGGGCGCCGGGCGGGCCTTCGCGCATGCGCCGCCCGCGTTCAAGGATTGGCCAGCCCCGCCGGAGCACATGACCACAGTCGCCCAATCACAGGGCGCCAGCTGGCGCAACATGGCGGCCGGTGACAATAAATCAAATTTAACACGAACCATGATAAGTGACACACAAACGGTGCAGGAATTCGCCCCCCCCCAATATTGCGCCCGGTGCGACGGCCCCCCCTGCCCCCCCACGCTACGCCTCTGCTTGTGACATATATTTCTTTTATTTTAATCATTTTTTTTCCTTTCTCTTTTGTTTCTTTTGTAATGACAGATTCACATGTGCATTATAGCACACGAGATCTTCCCAGCAAGACGTATTTTTCCACATTCCACTGGAAGAATTGTTACGTTGTATTTTTTAATGGAACTCATTAACATAGGCTAATGGTTCCCCCTCCTGGTTGGATTTATTAGATCCTATCTCTGTAATGAGGAGGCAAGAAGTACTGGGGTTGTGATTTATTAACTCCTAACAGCATTACTTGGACACAATTCTATCTGCTGATACCGCATCAATTATATATTTCTGACTATTATCTTACATAAAGAAAGGGCACTGTGCTTTTAGTAGGCAAAGCCAAGCCTATGCAGAGAAATAATTGAAGCTTCACAGAAGGGAGTCTCATACTTCAGTGTAAAACAGCCATAAAGCTCAGAGGACGTTGACAGAAACAAGAAGTGAATGCACAGAAAAAAAACAGTAGCCACTTGACTGCCTGATAATAGTTTTCTTATTTTACATGAATATATGTGTCTATCTATCTATCTTTACCTCTTCTTTCTACTTTTCTACAGCCCTTGTTCCCAACCTGCAGCCCCTTGGAACTTACTGTGCAACCCTAATGCCCCATACACACGATCATTTTTAATGTCATTTTTAAAACTGAAGTTTTTCTTGTCATTTTTTTTCTTGTTTCCTCTAAAGCCTGTCTTGCGTACACACCATCATTTTAAAAAATGTTCAAGCAAAGCGCAGTGACGTACAGCACGTACGACGGCACTATAAAGGGGAAGTTCCGTTCGAATGGCGCCACCCTTCATGTTAGTAAAGTTTGTTGAGAGACGATTCGCTCTTTTCAGTCTTGTGCTTTTCAGTCCGTTACTGCGTGACGAATGTGCTATCTCCATTACGAACGCTAGTTTTACCAGAACGAGCGCTCCCGTCTCATACTTGATTCTGAGCATGCGCGTTTTTTTTCACGTCGTTAAAGCATACACACTATCGTTTTTCACGTCGTTAAAAAAAACGACATGAAAAACGACATGAAAAAAGAGAGCATGTTCGAAATTTTTAATGGCCGTTTTTCACGTCGTTAAAAATGCTCTGGAGCATACACACGATCATTTTTTATGGCCATTTTTTTTAATGGCATTTTTAATGGCATGAAAAATTATCGTGTGTATGGGGCATAAGAGCCGGTTCACACTACCGCGACTTGGGATCCGACTTGTGTCGCCCCAAGTCGCGCGACATGACAAATTACATTCAAGTGAATGAGAGCCGTCTTAATGTACACTACTGAAGTCGCTCCGACTTCAGAAAAGGTTCCTGTACTACTTCAAGGTGACTTCTAGCCGACTTGTACCCATTGATTTCAATGGAAGTCCCCTCCAAAGTCCGATCAGTGTCTTAACTGAAGCAACTTTACAGGAAGAGAAAATAGTTTTCTCAGGCAAACCCCTCCCTCCCACAGAGCTGATTATTCTTTGATTGGCCACTGGCAATGTCGCCTGTCCTGGAGGCAACTTGAAGTTGCCTCAAAGTTGACTCGAAGTTGCCTTGTAAAGTCGCGCTCGAAGTCGTGTTGCCCCAGTGTGAACCGGCTCTTAGGGCCCCTGCACTCAAGCCAGTGAAAGAAAAATATTGTTTAGACTGGGTTTTGGTAGTTAAATAGTTTGATTTATTCTTTCACATCAGCTTACTACTTCTCTATTGCTCATCTCTTTTATTTTATTTTATTTGGATCTGATAAAATACCAAATTGACACAATCATTTTTAAGCACTTAAGCCCCGGACCATTTTGCTGGCCAAAGACCAGACCACTTTTTGTGATTCGGCACTGCTTCGCTTTAACTGAAAATTGCGCGGTCGTGCGACGTGGCTCCCAAACAAAATTGACGTCTTTTTTTTCCCACAAGTAGACCTTTCTTTTGGTGATATTTGATCAGCTCTGCGGTTTTTATTGTTTGCGCTATAAACAAAAATAGAGTGACAATTTTGAAAAAAAATGCAATCATTTTTACATTTTGCGATAATAAATATCCCCCAAAATATATAATTAAAATGTTTTTTCCTCAGTTTAGGCCGATACGTATTCTTCTACATATTTTTGGTAAAAAAAAATCGCAATAAGCGCATATTGATTGATTTGCGCAAAATTTATAACGTCTACAAAATAGGGGATAGAATTATGGCAATTTTATTATTATTATTTTTCTACTAGTAATGGCGGTGATCTGCGATTTTTATCGTGACTGCGACTTTATGGCGGACACATCGGACACTTTTGACACATTTTTGGGACCATTGTCATTTTTACAGCGATCAGTGCTATAAAAAATGCACTGATTACTGTGAAAATGACACTGGCAGTGAAGGGGTTAACCACTAGGTGGCGCTGAAGGGGTTAAGTGTGCCCCAGGGAGTGCTTCTAACTGTAGGGGGGATGGGCTGCGTGTGACATGACAGTGATCACCGCTTCCGATTACAGGAAGCTGTGATCACTGTCCTGTCACTGGAAAGACTGGGGAAATGCTTGTTTACAATAGCATTTCCCCGTTCTTCCTCACCGTGACATGATCGCGGGTATGCCCGCGGACATCGAGTCTGCGGGACCTGCGGTCGGAGTCACGGAGCTTGCGGCGGGCGGGCGCGTCCACAATGCTGCTTCTTAAAGGGGACGTATATATATACGTCCTTTTGCCTACCCGTGCCATGCTGAAGACGTATATCTGTGTGCGGCGGTCGGCAAGCAGTTAAGGAGGCTGTAGGGAGCACAACTGTTGAAGCATTGATTTGTAAAGGGGCAGTTATAGCAGAGTTCTTTACCAAACTCATGTAATGTGTCCGTAGTCCAGTGATGGCGAACCTTGGCACCCCAGATGTTTTGGAACTTCATTTCCCATGAGGCTCATGCACTCTGCAGTGTAGTTGAGCATCATAGGAAATGTAGTTCCAAAACATCTGGCAAGTGAACATAGCCATGCAAATCTTATTTTGGCCCCAATGGCCAAATGGGCATCTGGTTTGTAGCACAGATGCACCTAAAATTCTAAAGCTATTTTTTTAGATACATTTCAGGCTTGTTACTCTTCACCACTGCAAGATATGAAAACAATGGCTTATAAAAATTAAGTTTGTGGCAAAATAACCCCTAAGCTGAAAGTGAGAGTGCATAAAGGTAAAACGGTTACGACTTCCATTATAGATCCAAAAGAACCCCTTTAAATGGAATTATAAAGATTTTGGTCGAAATTAGGAAGTGAATAAAACAGTGTCAGATTGCCTTTCAGGTGAAAGTTGTGCAAAGTTAACTTTATGTTGCCCATTAAAGAGCAAGCGTTATGACAGTTTCAACCAACTTTTAGTTGCCGGAACAATCTAACGGATCAAGTCAACCTATCCCCAAAGATTTATATATTTATTCATATTTCTATGTGGCACAGGTAGGTTGCGTTGATTTGTTTTATCGCCTTTGTGTTAGAAATCCGGTTGACAGTTCCAGAAAATTGGCATGTGTATGGCCAACATGAGACCTGGCAGTAAATAACAATGTTTATATACAATTTTGGCCAGTTCGAACATGTTCCTATTATAGTTATATACAACATATCATTCAGGCGCTTTTCTTTTCATAGAAATAGTGTCCTTTAATTTAGGTTGGTTGCTTCTATGTGGGCACCATATCAAAGTACTTTAAAGTCTAAATATAATGCATCATCCACAACACTGCAATTGAACTTGCACATTTGTATTTTTCATAGAAGGTATCAAAAACTATGAAAAGGAAAATCTTTAGCTGTGGCTGAGTTAAAGCAATACTGACAGCTCAAATTCCAATCTCAGAGTTTGCATTCATGCAAATAGAATACAAACTTCTATTTTACTTTCCTTTGAACATTAGCCCCAGCTTTGCTAAGTTGCTTTTTGTGTAGCACACCACAGGTAGGAGCTGCAAATGAACAGTAATCCCCCACTCCTGCACAGCCAGGCACACCGAAACTTCACAAGGAACAGTCCGTAGCTTTGTTTTTGTGGTTTATAAGAGGATAAACAATTTTGATGGGGATGGGGGGGTTATCGGATGCCCACTTGACTTCAGCAAACTCCAGGGGCAACTTCTTTTATACAGGTATATACAGACACCCCTTCAACTTTCCTCCTGCATACACTTTGCTTCTCTCTGCTGGTTCACTCCTGGGGGGGGACTGGACAGACTCCTTGTCAGTTCAATAGCAGCCCATTACAGGCAGGAACTCACATTCGCTTAACAGTAGCACATGTGGATTGACACAGCAAGTAACCTTTTGTTTCGCTTCCTCTGTGGCCACTGATACCAGCACTACTTCTTCAAGCAATGCCAGCCCACCTGACTGAAACTGCCTCATCACCAGCCCTTCTGGCTGCCTCTACACTAGCCCATCCAGCTAACTCTCTGGAGATCGCTCAGGGAAAGGTAAAAGACTTAAGCCCACTGCTGTTTTCAAGGGAGACTGGTTACATGTGGCAGCCTCCCCCCTTTGTTAGTTCCCACCAGTGTTGAATCACTCACTCTGTTCTCTCTTTGCACCCATACCTCCAGAAAAATTCTCCTCCCTTGTGTCTTTGGCAGGATCCTTACAGCACCTGAGCCCCACTCCAAGGCAGGACAACCCCCCAGACTACGGGGTACCCCTCAGGGCCACCGACTGCCTCCTCAACACTATATCACTATCTTCCATCTGACTGCCCTGCTGGCATGGCCCGTGTCTATTTATGGGGTATGCTCTGTTCCCTGCCAGCCCACTTCTGAGGATTGGCCACGGCCCCACAAATATTCATGGCAGCTCCTCCAAACTCCCACCCTCTCGTTCTAGAAGGTTCTCCAACCTTCCAAACCAGGGGGAGACACCAGAGAGAGCTGCCAAAATGAGTCATCCAGCCCTGGCCTCTAATAACCCTGACCCAATTTAGTGACCTAGGTTATTCCTGGCCAGAATGTGCTTTTTCCTACTCTCACACTAGTAACACACACTAGAGGGTGCTACATTTGTAATAATCTTTTTGCGTCTATTAAACCTAACGATAATGGATTAAAAAAGATAGTGGATATTTACCTCTTCTGCTGCCTATGCTGCCAAAGCCTCTCTAATAAAGAGTAATCAGCCCCTGAGGTCTCTTTAGAAATCAACATTTCCCAGATGGTTGATCTTCTAGTTCCTTGCGAAGCTCTGTGGTTCCCACTGTCTACTCTATGTCATAACTGTGTTTTATGGAGGTGTATAGGTGGGGTAGGATGATCCACAGAGCACAGCAAAGGACCAGGAGATCGATACTCCAAGAAGTGTTGGTTACTAAAGAGATTTCAGAGGGCAATTGCTTCTCAATGGAGGGGCATTTGGGGGCACACACAGAAGAAGATGAGTATTCTTCTTTAAAGATAGAGATTTTGATTACAATTCAGTTCAGTAACACAGTCCCTTTAAAGTATTCCTTTTGTGACAGATAGGCTTGCTTTTGCTGACTTTCTTCTAAAAGAGTTTTTTGTCTGTCTGTAATGCTGACCTTCTGGCTGTTATACCTTGTGAGTCCCAAGCATGCAGATCAGCAAAGTAGTAGTGAAGTCACAATTGTTTTTCTCTCCAGGATTTTATCTAAGCAGTAGTTCCACATAACAGGCATTTTAGGAGAGGTCAACAATGTCAACCTCCATGTTTTTCTCATAACAGGTTTTTTTCCTTCTCTCTCCCAGTCCTTTTCTTAATGCGGACCTCTGTAAACTTGTCAGCAGGTTCCACTAGACAGGGCTGGATCTACCATCAGGCACATTAAAGTGGAACTTTAGGCCAGGAATTAAAATTGGCAGAATTTTTAATGCAGAAGAGACATGCTTTGTCTCTTCTGCATTAAAGGGGTTGTAAAGGTTTGTGTTTTTTTCACCTTAATGCATCGTAAGTTTTACTTACCTGAGCCCGTTCACCTGCTCTGCACGTCCAAGGCATCCTCTTCTCCACGGAGTCTCGGCATTGATTGGATAGCTTGATACCAGCGCAGCCATTGGCTTCCGCTGCTGTCAATCAAATCCAATGACGCGGTCGTCAGGGGGCGGGACCGAGTCATACACTCTGTGTCTATGGACCCTGAGTGTATGAGACGGCAGCGCGCCTGCAAGGTAACCGCCTTGGGAGAGAGCTTCCCAGAGGGATTTAGCTATTGCGGGGAGGAACGGAGAGAGCCGCTGTGGGACCCCAGAACAGGAGGATTGGGCCACTCTGTGCAAAACGAACTGCACAGTGGAGGTAAGTATGACATGTCTGTTATTTAAAAAAAAAAAAAAATTAACCTTTACAACCACTTTAAAGCTATTTGCCTGCCTGTCTGCCCCTGTACAGTCAGCTGCACAGGCACAGCTCACTGCACAAATTTGGCAATGCCAAATATGATGTCATCTCAGCCCAGCCAATGACAGTGGCTGACGAATGACACTCGGAGGCCAGCCACCTGAAGATATCAGTGGCCAGTGGGGAGTTCCAGGGATGACGTATTGCTGCATTCAAGGTGAGTATATTTTAGCTTTAAAGAAGTTCATACAGGCAGATGAGGCAAAGAGGTGGGTTTTCTCTATATATTTAGCAGACATACATTTTTTACCATCATCAATAGAAATAAAGTCATCTCAGGCTGTGTGCTTCCAGGCTACAAAGATGGAAACCCATCCTTCTAATAGTTTAGGTTTTCTGGATCTACACAATGGTAGCCAAATATCATTACAGAGAAGCTAATTATTCCAGCTATGCCTATGGAAAATGACCTGCAAAACATGCACAGTTCATGAAACCAGCAGACAGTTATTTCAGAGGTAATTAATTGAAATATATATTACAGATCTATATAATTGACTGTTTATAATCAACCTTGGACAAGTAACAATGGATTGGCTAGAAGTCTTAATAAAGTCTGATTACCGGTAATCACTAGTCAATATATGGGCAAAGTCAGCTTCCATTCAGTTGCATTCAGGATGCTTTTGAAATCAGTTTGAGATGCTCTTGAGAACAATCAGTTCATTGACAGGTGTTTCCTGCAGCTAATAGCCTTATGACCTGTGTTTGAGCTCCTTCTAATCTTCCTCAACCTGCTTTTTCTTTCAATAAACTTGTATATGGAGAGAAGCAGTTCTGATGTCAATAAAAGCTTACTAATACATGCCCTAAGGGCGATGAGACTTATGCCTTGTACACACGACCGGACTGCCTGACGGAATAAAGTCCGACGGATTGTCCAATGAAGTTCTGACGGAATTCCGCTCAAGCTGTCTTGCATACACACGGTAACACAAAAGTCCGATCGTCAAAAACGCGTTGACGTACAACACGTACGACGAGCCAAGATTAATGAAGTTCAATAGGCAGTTGGGCTCTTCTGCTTAATTCTGAGCATGCGTGGTTTTTAGTCCGTCGTAATTGCTTACAGACGAACAGACTTTCCGATATACATTTTTGTCCGTCAGAAAAAAAGATAACAAGTTCTCTATCTAAATCCTTGTACACACGGCCGAGATTCTCGCCAAAAAAAACATGTCGTTTTTTTCGACGAGATTCTTGGACAAGAAACTTGTCCCGGCCGAGTGTACACACGCACGATTCAAAGAACCCGCGGTTCTTTGAATGGAGCGTACGCGGTGACGTCATCGACTACGACGAGCATGCGCTCATCACATTCGATGCCGTCGCCGCCATCTTGGTATACCCTACCTATGCCTAGGAAGCTACCGCGCATGCGTCAAATTCATTTCGAACATGCGCGGGCTTCCGGGAGGACAGGTAAGTGTACACACACTCACTTTTCTCGTCGAGAAACATGCCGACGAGAATCTCGACGAGAAAATAGAGAGCAGGTTCTCTATTTTCTCGTCGAGATTACTTGTCGGTTTTCTTGACGAGAAACCATACACACGAACGAGTTTCTCGGCAAGACATCTCTGCCAGCAAGTTTCTTGCTGGTTCTTGCCGAGAAACTCGGTCGTGTGTACGAGGCCTAAGTCCGTCAGAATTTCAGAAGGAAAAAGTTCGATGGGGCATACACATGGACGGAATATCCGATGAAAAGAGCCCGTCTGACTTTTTCCATCGGAAAATCCGGTCGTGTGTACAAGGCATTAGAGATTCTCTGGAAAAGGAAGTAGTGATGCTCAGCATTAAAGGCAAAATTTAACATGAATTGGATAACTTTCCTAATAGAAATGGTATCTTGTAGAATTCATCAGTGGGATGGTAATCCAGAAAATTATTCTGACTGCAACTGATAGCTGTACGAAGGGATTTTTTTTCAGTGTAGATGTACATTTGCACAGCCTTTACTAAAGTTATTTTTTCCTTTTTTTCTGCACAAGCAGTACTATATAAAAAGTATAAAAACTAGAATAGGTTGAAGTGAATAGATTGTGCCCCATTACTACTAGGTTAATATTAGAAAAAGCAGCAGCATGACAGTAAAAGCAGCTAGGGTAAGAGGCCCTTGTTCTTACAGTGAAGGCTATTATTCATAGCAAGAATCTTGTTTTTGTCTTTGGTGGTTATATCGATTTTCTTCTGCTAGTATGAACCATGCAGAAACAGTGGGTGCAGTAGATGTACCCTAAGCTGATTTCCCAATGTTCATACCAGCAAAACAGCCATGACCAGCCTTGAAGTCTGTGAGTGGCCTCAAGCATTACTAACCACAGGAGAGTTGTCACGTGTACTATAAACATTGTCTGTTCCGTCCTCCCACATGCCTCATTCATCATTTACTGAAATCCACCACCTTCATTTATTATATGAAAGGCTAAAAAAATTACGTTAGCTATACAACAAATGAATAAAATCAAATAAAAAGCTTTAACATGCTAATGTAATTCCAATTGTTTTCTCAATGATTCTAAATATACAGCTTTTGCTAAAAGAAAATATGCAGCGATCCTGTCATGAAGCCCTTTGTTCAGAAACTTCTTGATATGGGGTGCCAACGGTCACCTTAATTGTTAATCCTGTGTTGCTACCCTGTCACATGCAGGGCTGGTGCAAGGATTTTTGACACCCTACGCGAAACCTAATTTTTCCACCCCCTCCTTGACTACACCCCTGACTCCAACCCCATTTCCACTACCCATGTAAACCCCACTTTTTTATGAA
Source organism: Rana muscosa (assembly GCA_029206835.1). Classification (NCBI taxonomy): domain Eukaryota; kingdom Metazoa; phylum Chordata; class Amphibia; order Anura; family Ranidae; genus Rana; species Rana muscosa. Next base: position 1,066,835,765 of record CM055116.1, on the reverse strand, counting down.
GCGCCCATCAAATGGCCGACGAATGACACCCGGAAGCCAGCCACCTTAAGATATCAGTGGCCAGTGGGGAGTTCCAGGGATGCACCCAATAAATGCAGCCTCACCAACGCCCATAAATGCAGCCTCACAAGCGCCCATCAAATGCAGCCTCACCAGCGCTCATTAAATGTAGCCTCACGAGCACCCATCAAATGCAGTCTACCAGTGCCCATCAATGCAGCCTACCAGTGCCCATCAATGAATAACTGCTTGCTTCCATTCATTCGGGAGTCGAGACACAGACACAGTCCTCTGCCACCACTGCGCCTCTGACACTATGTGTGAATTGGAGCAGCGGCTGTCTGCTGATGCTGAGACTTAGTTGCTTGCTGCAGAGAGAAGAGAGTAGGAACACCAGTGGCCGGGCACCCTAGGCAGCAGGGCACCCTAGATGGTTGCCTAGTTTGCCTAGTGGTAGCACCGGCCCTGGTCACATGTTTCCCTGGTGGAGACTACAAGTGGCCATGCCAACACACAATGCACAGCTGAGATCCATTGTTGAACATCAGGAAGCCATTCCAAAGCAATGATGATGCAAGTGCATGTAAGCAGGAAATAAATGAAAGAGGCTGTAGATCAGCAGAACTGAGATGCAAAAAGGTGAAAACAGTATTTTATTATTAAAAAGTATGCACTGCAATTGTTTGATTCACAGTGCTTTAGTAAAAATGAATGTCATCCAATTAGGGTCTGGATCTACTTTAAAAAGACCTTTACTACACTAAACACAAACATGCTAATTTCTCTAAGTTCTTGCACAGAGATGTTCCCAGGGAGATAGAGAAAATCTAAAATGGGTGCGGCCAGCTAAGTAAATGAAAGGAAATGGCAGAGATTAGGTGGTTTGATATGGCCTTGCACTACAGTAGACCAATCCTCAGGTCTCAATCCTGCCCAATGTGGTGCAATAATGCTTGGATGTAAATGTGCGTTATGTCACATATTGAAGCAGAACTAAACTCTCCCAATCAACATTAACATTAAAGTGGATTTTCAGGGAAAAACTAACAAATGCTAAACCTGCTTTGTGCCACATTCTAAACCTAATCCATTTAACCCTGTAAGTCAAAAATTTATATACTTACCTATTCTGCAGCCGAACCAATCCGGTCCCAGCATCAGAGGTGGCTTCAGTGTGGAGGCAGGTGCAGGAAAGGCAGCCGACAACAGAAGCCCCATAGTAAGTCTATGGGTGATGTCACTTCCCAGCCATTTCACAGCCGTTGTCGGTTCTCTCCTGCACACAGCTTCCGCCCGCTGAAAACCAGGCCGGATTTGCTGCAGAATACAGTGATTTTTGCTTTACAGGGTTAGATAGATTAGGTTTAGAATGTGGCAGAGACCAGGTTTAAAGTTAGTTTGTTTTTGCCTGGACTTACACTTTAAGCACTTGCCTACAGGGCACTTTTACCCCCTTCCTGCCCAGGCCAATTTTCAGCTTTCAGCGCTGTCACATATTGAATGAGAATTGCGCGGTCATGCTACACTGTAACCATGTGAAATTTTTATCATTTTATTCACACAAATAGAGCTTTCTTTTAGTGGTTATTTAACCACATGCCGACCGCCGCACGCAGATATACGTCAGCAGAATGGCAGGCAAAAAGGACGTATATATACGTCCCCTTTAAGAAGCGGCATTGTGGATGCTCCGTGACTCCGACCGCGGGTCCCGCGGACTCGATGTCCGCCGGCATACTCGCGATCGTGTCACGTGAGGAAGAAGGGGGAAATGCTATTGTAAGCAAGAATTTCCCCAGTCTTCCTAGTGACAGGACAGTGAACACAGCTTCCTGTAATCAGAAGTGGTGATCACTGTCATGTCACACACAGCCCATCCCCCCAACAGTTAGAAGCACTCCCTAGGGCACACTTGAGTGAGTGAGTGAGGAACTTGTATAGCGCTACAAATGCGAACTAAATCGCCTCAAGGCGCTTTTTCCATTCAGTGTCGTCCTGATCCTTCAGAAGAGGTCTGTCTTAAGTTTTTTCCTGAAGGCCCGGTGGTTTTCTTCCATGCGGATGTTTGTGGGTAGAGCGTTCCAAGGCCGTGGTCCTTGGACTGTAAATCTTCGTTCTCCCTTCAATTTGTAGCGGGACTTGGGGATGTGGAGGGGGTTTTGATTAGTTGATCGGAGAATGCGATTGGGTGAGTAGTGTTTTATTTTCTCGCATAGATATTGAGGAGCGTTTCCTTGTGTGCATTTGTGGGTGAGGCAGAGGGTCTTGAAGGTGACCTGATCCTTTACGGTTAGCCAATGAAGAGTCCTCAGGGATGGGGTGATGGATTCCCAGGTTTTTTTCCCATTACCAGTCAGGCTGCCGTGTTCTGAACGACTTGTAGGCGCGCCATCTTGTATTTAGGTAGTCCTATGTAGAGGGAGTTTGCGTAGTCCAGTCGGGAATTGATGATTGTTCCAACTACTACTGCTATCTCCTCTTCTGGAATGAAGAGGATGAGTCTACGCAGAAGGCGGAGAAGGTGGTGAGATCCGCTGACTACTGATCCTATTTGTGCATCCATCGACATCTCTGAGTCAAAAATGACTCAGAGACTTTTGACTTTGGTGCTTGGGGTGATGGTCTGTCCAAGGATGGTGGGTGGTGTCCATGAAGCTTTTGTCTTTCGGTTTGCGTGGAGAAGAAGAAGTTCTGTTTTGGATCCATTGAGTTTGAGGGAGCTCTCAGTAATCCAATCATCGATCAGTGTGAGGCATTTTTCTAGTCCTTGATATTGGTCTTTTTTTTCCGGTAATGCGAAAGTAGAGTTGAGTGTCATCAGCATATGAGTGGTAGCACAGGTGTAACGCCGAGCGCTCCGGGTGTCCCATCCATCCCGGAGCGCCCGCGGCGTCTGTCCCCCTGCAGCGCTCCGGTCGGCCCCTCTGACCGTGAGCGCTGCTCTGATGCTGGCGGGGATGCGATCCAGGCGGCGGCACCTGTCCGCCCGCGGATCGCATCCCATCCTGCTCACCGGCCTCCTCCTCCTGCTCCGTCCCGGCGCACGCAGTCCCGCTGCTCTCCAGGGCGCGCGCGCCGGTCTTCTTAAATTTAAAGGGCCAGTGCACCATTGATTGGTGCCTGGTCCAATTACTGTGTACACACCCAAAACACTTAAAAACCCACTCCCCCTTCCTGTCCTTGCCGGATCTTGTTGCCTTAGTGCCCTGAGAAAGCGTTTTGTAGTTGCCTTGCCAGTGTATCTGACCTTCTGCCGTTGCCCCTGTCTACGAACCATTGCCGCCTGCCCTGACCCTCCGCTACGTCTGACCTTGCCTCTGCCTAGTCCCTGTGTACCGTGCCTATCTCAGCTGCCAGAGAAGTCGAGCCGCTACTGGGGGACACGACCTGGTTGCTACCGCCGCAGCAAGTCCATCCCGCTTTGCGGCGGGCTCTGGTGAAAACCGGTAGCTGCTTAGAACCGGTCCTCCAGTGCGACCCGTGCCTTCGCCTCTCTGGCACAGAGGATCCACCTCCTGTGTCCTCACTAGCCACCAGTCCTGGCCCTGACAGTAGATCCGGCCATGGATCCCGCTGAGGTACCGCTGCCAAATCTCGCTGACCTCACTACCGTGGTTGCCCAGCAGTCGCAACAGATCGTCCAACAAGGACAGCAGCTGTCGCAGTTGACCGTCGTGGTCCAGCAGCTTCTGCCGCCACAGCCTCCAGCATCTTCCCCTCTCCGAGCTGCCGCTACTACCTCGAGAATTCGCCGGTCTCTTCCGGAGAAATTTGACGGGGATTCTAGGATGTGCCGGGGATTCTTGTCCCAATGTTCCCTGCATCTTGAGATGATGTCTGACCAGTTTTTCACAGAACGGTCTAAAGTGGCATTCGTGGTCTCTCTGTTGTCTGGAAAGGCCTTGGCCTGGGCCACGCCACTCTGGGACCGCAATGACCCTGCTACAGCCACCGTTCAGTCCTTCTTTGCTGAGGTTCGCAGCATTTTTGAGGAACCAGCCCGAGCCTCATCCGCTGAAACCGCCCTGCTTAACCTCGTCCAAGGAAACTCCTCTGCGGGCTGTACAGGACGCCAAGGTTGGGTCCTGGACGGGTGCTATGTAGCACCAATATTTGGGTTATGGTCCCTTTAACGAGTGGTAATAGTGTTCAGGAGGTCACCCAATGGGTGAGGAATTCCTGGCAAAATAAATAGTCCAGAGAGGACTGGCTCGCAGTCCTCTTTGTCTTAATAGAGAGGTATTTGGGGCCCGGAATTTCGGAGGCTCTAAAGTGACATTCGGGTGGGATAGAGCCTCCACTCCTGACCACTGGGAGTCAGCACACAGGGGGTTAAGGGCTTCCAGGAAGACAGCTCATAAAACAGGAAGTGATGCTAGAGGTGTGTGAAAGGAGTATGAGGATTGCACCTGTGGAGAGGAGCTGTCTGTTTGCTGGGAGCTTGGAAAGATTCAGCAAGGGCTCTGGAAGTTCCTCTACAAAACTGTATGTGTCTTTCCTAAGGTTTATTTTTGTGCTGAAGACAAGCAGGACTTTTGATTTATGCTGGAAGATAAGTGGACTTTAGTTTATACTTTTCTGTGTGCTGAATTAAGCGTTATTTTTGCTTTATTCACAAATAAAAGCCTTTCTGTTTAAAAGTCAACGGTTTATGCACTTAGTCCCGTGGAGCTATAATCCCCAAAAGTTCACAACTGGTGCCTTGGATGCGTGCAAAGTGCATTTGCAGCTGCAAAAACCGTTTAAAAAACAAACTGACATTTAAAGAAACAGTGGGCTTATGGCATGTCTTGGGTGAAGTCAGCTCAGATATTGCAAACAGCAGACAAAGGCATGGAGGAGGTCATCAAGGCTTTGGCACAAGCCACTGCGACCCAGCAGCAAGCCACTGCGACCCAGCAACAAGCCATTGCGACCCAACAGCAAGCTTTAGCAGAGGCAAACCGTCGCCATGAGGAAAGCACACTGCTGCTAACTACCCAGTTTACGGCCCAGCAGGAGTCCACTCGAGCACAGGTGGCTGCCTTGCAGGAGGCAGTACAGCGGCTGGCTCAGGGACGAGAGCAAGCGGTCGTTGCCGCTGGCAACCAAGTGTCCGTGAGAGCCATTCATTTCTTACAAAAACTAACACCCAGCGATGATGTAGAGGCCTTTCTCACCACCTTTGAAAGAATAGCGGAGAGAGAGGGGTGGCCCCGTGACCAATGGGCTGGCATTATCTCCCCTTTCCTCACCGGTGACCGGCAAAAGGCCTATTTTGATCTCCCATCTGAGCACATCAGCGACTATGAACGGCTGAAGGCAGAGATCCTGGCCCGCCTGGGAGTGACCACAGCCGTCCGGGCTCAGAGGGTGCATCGCTGGCGGTACAAACCTGACCGACCACCTAGGTCCCAAATGCACAAACTAGTGCAGCTGGTGAAAAAATGGCTGCAGCCGGAAAAATTGTCAGGCCCACAAATGGTGGAACGGGTGGTGATGGATTGGTACCTGCGGTCCCTGCCAGATGACCTACAGCGCTGGGTAAGCCACAGAGACCCTGCAACTGCTGACCAGCTGGTTGAGTTGGTCGAAAGGTACACCGTGGTAGAGGACCTGCTTGGGCCTGCCAAGCGTCGGGAACCCACACCAAGGGCAACCAGACCAGCCACAGCACCGAGGAGAGAAGCCCTGCCTGACGTTGGAACCCGCAAACCTGCATCATCCTCCTCAGAACCACGAAGGTTGGTTCCTGTCCCACGGATGGGGGACCTACAGTGTTGGCGATGTCGGTCCTGGGGGCATACCCGGGCACAGTGCCCGCTGCAGGAGGAGCCTATGGACTGTGGGACCGGTCGGAGAAGCTCCTTCTATGTGCAAAGAGTGTGTGCCACTCATCTTGATCTGGCTGAAGGACGGTTCGAGTGTGAAGTGTGGGTGAACCACCTTCCTGCCAAGGTGCTCCTGGACTCCGGCAGCATGATAACACTGGTACATGCCAGGGTGCTCGGGAGACTCGGCCCAGTGAATAAGACTCTACGGGTAGTGTGTATCCATGGGGACACCAGGGAGTACCCCCTGGTCCCAGTAACGGTTTCCTATGGCCATATTTCAGTTACACAAGACGTTGGGGTGGTGAAAAGCTTAATACATGACATCATAGTGGGGCGGGACTGTCCACTATTTCTTGAACTATGGAACCAGGTACAGATGGGGCTGCCCGGAGTACTGGGGACACAGGGCCTGGAAGGGACAGAGTCTGAGGGATCCGGGCCTGAAACCCCCACAACACACCCCTCTAATATGGAGATACCCGTCACTGATAGTGAAGTTACAGAGAATACTAATGTGGGTGATAATGTTTCTGTTCCAGGTCTTAAAACCGAGTTGATCTCTGAGGGAGGGGAAGTTTTCCCATTACAAGTCATGCTGGGGGAGGAAGATGAGGAGCTCTCTCCGGCTGAGGAGGATGAGGGGGAAACATCCTCGAGGCCAGTGCATCCAGACCTGGATGTATCCAGGGGTGCATTCGGCACCGCCCAATTACAGGATCCTACCTTGATCAATGCTCGAGAGCAGGTTTCTGTTATTGATGGGGTCTTACAAATGCCAGGGGCAGATCAGAGGTTTCCTCATTTTGCATTGAAGGGGGACTTGGTATATCGAGTAGCTGAGAGCCGAGGGGAAACTGTAGAGCAGTTGCTGGTTCCCCAACCATATTGGCGGATGCTCCTTGATCTAGCCCACAACGACGCACTAGGAGGACACCTGGGGGCAGAGAAAACAGAGGCCAGGATAACCGACCGGTTTTATTGGCCAGGAGTGAAGGCCGAGGTTAAAAAATATTGTGCATCTTGTCCCATTTGCCAGTTAACTGCCCCGATGCCCCACTATAGAAACCCTCTAGTACCCTTGCAAATTATTGAGTTCCCATTCGAGCGGATCACTATGGATCTGGTGGGACCCCTGGTAAAGTCGGCAAGGGGGCACCAATACATATTGGTCATACTAGATTACGCAACTAGGTATCCAGAAGCAATCCCTTTGAGGAAAGCATCCTCTAAGGCCATTTCCCGGGAGTTGTTTCAAATGTTCTCACGGACTGGGTTCCCCAAACAGATACTGACGGACCAAGGCACCCCTTTTATGTCAAAGGTGATGGCGGACTTATGCAAACTGTTTCAGATTAAGCAGTTGCGGACGTCCGTTTATCATCCGCAGACCGATGGCCTAGTCGAGAGATTTAATAAAACTCTAAAGTCCATGTTGAAAAGAGTGGTCCAGAAAGACGGGAAGGATTGGGATATGTTACTCCCTGCCTTGTTGTTTGCCATCCGGGAGGTTCCACAAGCATCCACGGGCTTCTCGCCGTTTGAGCTAGTGTATGGACGAAGGCCCCGGGGGTTGCTCGACCTAGTAAAAGAAACATGGGAAAGTGAGTCCTCACCACATAAAACTGTGATAGAACATATCTCTCAAATGCGAGAGAGGGTGGCTAAGGTGATGCCGCTGGTGAGGGAGCACATTCAGAAGGCTCAGGATGCCCAAAGAAGAGTGTATAACCGGTCGGCTAAAATTAGACAGTTTCAAGTAGGAGACTGGGTGGCTGTTCTAATACCCACGGTGGAGAGCAAATTCTTGGCCAAGTGGCAAGGCCCAATTGAGGTAGTAGAGAAAGTAGGTGAGGTGAACTACAAGATACACCAGCCAGGGAAAAGAAAACCCTACCAAATCTATCACGTAAATGTATTGAAACCCTGGAGAGACAGGGAACAGGTATCTGCGGTGGTAGGGGTACAGTCAGGGGACCATGCAGGGATCGACCTGGTGCAGGTTGCTGCCACCCTGACTAGACCCCAAACCCAGCAAGCAAAAGAGTTTCTGCAAAGAAATAGGGTCATGTTTTCAGAATTGCCTGGTCTCACCAACGTCATCAAGCATGACATTGTAACCGAACCCAATGTAAAAATCCGGTTAAAGCCTTACCGTATGCCAGAAGCTCATAGGGTGGCGGTATCTGACGAGGTTAAAAGAATGCTCAAACTTGAAATCATTGAAGAGTCACAAAGCGAGTGGTCAAGTCCAATCGTGTTGGTACCCAAACCCAACGGCACCCTCCGCTTCTGTAACGACTTCAGAAAACTTAATGAAGTCTCCAAGTTTGATGCGTATCCCATGCCACGAGTAGATGAGCTAATTGAGAGGTTAGGTCCTGCCAGGTACATCACCACGCTGGACCTCACAAAAGGGTACTGGCAGATTCCCCTGACCAAGGAAGCCAGGGAGAAAACGGCCTTCTCTACCCCGGAAGGCCACTTCCAATACAAAAGGATGCCATTTGGTCTACACTCTGCCCCTGCCACGTTCCAAAGGGCCATGGACAAAACTCTGCGCCCACATCAACAGTACGCTTCCGTCTACTTAGATGACATAGTCATCTTCAGCACTGATTGGGAGTCCCATCTTCCCCGGGTTCAGGCAGTGGTAGACTCCTTGAGAAGAGCAGAGTTCACCATCAATCCGGAGAAGTGTGCCATTGGGATGGAGGAAGCCAAGTACCTAGGGTATATTGTGGGTAGGGGGTTGGTGAAGCCCCAAATGAGTAAGGTGGAAGCCATACAGGACTGGCCCCGTCCCCTAACCAAGAAGCAGGTCAGAGAGTTTCTGGGCATAGTTGGCTATTATAGGAGGTTTGTCCCCAACTTCGCCACCATTGCTGCACCGCTGACGGACTTGACCAAGGGCAGAAAGTCAGTGATGATAAAGTGGAATGCTGAGGCCGAGAAAGCTTTTCAAAAGCTTAAGACGGCATTGTGCCAGGATCCGGTGCTTGTAGCTCCGGATTTCGCAAAAGATTTTGTAGTGCAGACAGATGCTTCAAGTGAGGGATTGGGAGCAGTCCTGTCGCAGGAAAGCAATGGGGAAGAGCATCCCGTAGTTTTTCTTAGTAGGAAGCTGACAGCAGCTGAGAAAAACTACGCTGTGGTAGAGCGGGAGTGTCTCGCCATCAAGTGGGCTTTGGATTCCCTACGATATTTCCTCCTAGGTAGGAAGTTTCGCTTGATGTCAGACCACGCTCCCCTTACCTGGATGAGGCAAAACAAGCACACCAATGCCAGGGTGACAAGGTGGTTCCTTTCTCTCCAGGAGTTCAATTTCGTGGTAGAACACAGACCCGGGAGACAACATCAGAATGCCGATGCCCTCTCCCGAGTCCATTGTATGGTGTCGAGTGGTGCCTCCAACACCTCCGCGGTGAGGCAGAGGGGGGAGAAATGTACAGGACGCCAAGGTTGGGTCCTGGACGGGTGCTATGTAGCACCAATATTTGGGTTATGGTCCCTTTAACGAGTGGTAATAGTGTTCAGGAGGTCACCCAATGGGTGAGGAATTCCTGGCAAAATAAATAGTCCAGAGAGGACTGGCTCATCTTCTCCAGCCGGAGCGGGGTTCTTCTTCGTGGCCAAGAAGGACGGATCTCTACGCCCTTGCATAGACTATCGTGGTCTCAATAAAATCACTATTAAAAACCGCTACCCTCTGCCTCTCATCTCGGAACTCTTTGACCGTCTGCGCGGAGCAAAAGTTTTTTCTAAATTGGACCTCAGGGGCGCTTATAACCTCATCAGAATCCGTAAAGGAGATGAATGGAAAACCGCATTTAACACCAGAGATGGCCACTTTGAATATCTTGTCATGCCGTTCGGACTTTGCAACGCCCCTGCAGTCTTTCAAGATTTTGTCAACAAAATCTTCCGGGACCTACTGTATACCTGTTTGGTTGTCTATCTTAACGACATCCTAATCTTCTCTGCCAACCTTGAGGAACATCGGCTCCATGTCCGTCAAGTGCTCCAGCGCCTCCACGTAAATCATCTTTACGCTAAATTTGAAAAATGCCTTTTTGAGCGCAGCAGTCTTCCTTTCCTAGGTTATCTGGTCTCTGGACAAGGTCTTCAAATGGACCCTGACAAACTCTCCGCAGTCTTGGGTTGGCCACGCCCCTCTGGACTTCGTGCTATCCAACGCTTCCTTGGATTTGCCAACTACTATCGTCAGTTCATACCCCACTTCTCCACCATCGTTGCTCCTATAGGGGCACTGACCAAAAAAGACGCGAATCCTAGGTCCTGGCCGCCTCAAGCGGAGGAATCCTTTACTCGCCTTAAGACCGCCTTCTCCTCTGCACCTGTCCTGTATCAGCCAGATCCTCTAAAGCCGTTCTTCCTTGAAGTTGACGCCTCCTCGGTAGGAGCCGGAGCTGTGCTTCTTCAAAAAAACGCTAAAGGGAAAAACGTCACTGGTTTTTTCTCTAAAACTTTCTCCCCTCCGGAAAAAAACGATTCCATAGGTGACCGTGAACTGTTGGCCATCAAGTTGGCATTAGAAGAGTGGAGACATCTCCTGGAAGGATCCCTTCACCCTATCTCCATCTACGGCCGTCACCCATTGCCCCCCCTCCCCATTCCCACGTCTTCTGGAGTTCCGGCCGTGGATGAATTAACTCAGGACTTTGCCTCTATCTGGAAAGAGACTCAAAAGTCGCTCTCACTGGCCTCTGCCCGCATGAAGAGACATGCAGATAAAAAAAAGAAGAATCCCTCCTGTCTATGCCCCTGGTGACAAAGTGTGGCTCTCTTCCAAATATGTTCGGTTTCGGGTACCTAGCTACAAGTTGGGCCCTCGTTACCTCGGGCCATTTAAAATCAAAAACCAAATCAATTCTGTTTCTTACAAGCTCCACCTTCCTCCTTCTCTTCGTATTCCCAACTCTTTTCATGTGTCTCTTCTTAAACCCCTCATTCTTAACTGATTTTCCCCTAAGGTCACTGCTCCTGCTCCTGTCTCTGGTTCTTCTGATGTGTTCTCAGTGAAAGAGATCCTCGCCTCCAAGGTCATCCGAGGTAAAATATGTTTTTTAGTTGATTGGGAGAACTGTGGTCCTGAGGAAAGATCCTGGGAACCTGAGGCCAACATTTTAGATAAAGAGCTCATCCGTAGATTCTTGGGTTCCAAGAAGAGGGGGAGCCCTAAGGGGGGTACTGTAACGCCGAGCGCTCCGGGTGTCCCATCCATCCCGGAGCGCCCATGGCGTCTGTCCCCCTGCAGCGCTCCGGTCGGCCCCTCTGACCGTGAGCGCTGCTCTGATGCTGGCGGGGATGCGATCCATGCGGCTGCACCTGTCCGCCCGCGGATCGCATCCCATCCTGCTCACCGGCCTCCTCCTCCTGCTCCGTCCCGGCGCGGGCGGTCCCGCTGCTCTCCAGGGCGCGCGCGCCGGTCTTCTTAAATTTAAAGGGCCAGTGCACCATTGATTGGTGCCTGGTCCAATTACTGTGTACACACCCAAAACACTTAAAAACCCACTCCCCCTTCCTGTCCTTGCCGGATCTTGTTGCCTTAGTGCCCTGAGAAAGCGTTTTGTAGTTGCCTTGCCAGTGTATCTGACCTTCTGCCGTTGCCCCTGACTACGAACCATTGCCGCCTGCCCTGACCCTCCGCTACGTCTGACCTTGCCTCTGCCTAGTCCCTGTGTACCGTGCCTATCTCAGCTGCCAGAGAAGTCGAGCCGCTACTGGGGGACACGACCTGGTTGCTACCGCCGCAGCAAGTCTATCCCGCTTTGCGGCGGGCTCTGGTGAAAACCGGTAGCTGCTTAGAACCGGTCCTCCAGTGCGACCCGTGCCTTCGCCTCTCTGGCACAGAGGATCCACCTCCTGTGTCCTCACTAGCCACCAGTCCGGGCCCTGACAACAGGTCCTGTTTGCTGATGATTTTTAAAAATGGGCGGAGGTATATGTTGAAGAGCATGGGTAACAGGGGTGATCCTTGAGGGACTCCGCAAGAAATTGCACAAGTTTCAGAGGTGAAGGCTCCTAGTTTCACTGTCTGGGAATGATTATCTAGGAAGGATGCGAACCAGGGTACATCTGAGTCTGTGATTCCTGCTACTTCTTTAAGGGGAATGAGTAGAGTTTTGTGATCTCGAACAGCACCAGGAGACATGATTCTCCATCATCTGCTGCTTCGAGGGCGTCATCCCATATTTTGAGAAGTGCTGTTTTTGTGCCATGGCCTGGGTGGAAGCCTGATTGTAGTGGGTCCAAGAGTTTGTGAGTGTCGAAATGGAGTTTTAGTTGTTGTACTACTGCTTTCTCCATAATCTTGGAGATGGTGTTGAGGATTGTTACCGGTCTGCGGTAGTTTGGGTCTTTGGGGTCAAGGTTGGGTTTCTTTAGGAGGGGTTTGATTATGCCTTGCTTGAGGGAGATCGGAACCATGCCTTCTTTGAACGATTGATTTACGAGATGTGTTATGGTAGGTGCTAAAATGTTGGTACATTCTTTCAGTAGTTTTGTGAAAATTATGTCATTTGGTTATGTGCTGTCCAGGAGGCTTCTGATGATGTTTTCGGTGGTGTCGATGGTGATGGTGAAAATTTTGTCGATTGCATAATGTTCGTATTGAATTCCTCTGTTTGCTTTGGCTGAGTGAGGTTGGTTGTTTTTTTCTATTGAATTATTTCACAAATGATTTCGATTTTGTCGATAAGAAAATCCGATAGCTAATTACAGAACTCTTGGGTTTCGTTTGCTGGAGGGTCTAGGCAGGTAGGGTTCATAGTCTGAGTGACTAGTTTGAAGAGTTCACAAGGTCGGTTTAGGGCTTTTTTGATGGTGTTTGAAAAATGTTTATTTTTGGCTTTGTAACTTGCTTTGTGATATTTCTTAGTGAGTGCTTTGTAGTTTGTGTGGTTTTCCTTTGTTGGGTTTCTTCTCCAGGCTCCATCAGCTCTTCTGCGTTCTTGCTTCAGTAGAGTAAGAGTGTCATTAAACCAGCCCGAGTTGTTTTTGCGGATGAGTGCTCTACGTTTCGGAGCGACTGTGTCTGCTGTTTGAAGTAATGCTTTGTTTAAGGAGTTGAGTGTTTGTTCCGTTGAGTGGTTTTGATTTAGCATTCCTATTTTTTTGATAGTGTGGTTTTGAAGAGTTCAGAGTGTAGTTTCTTCTGATATCTTGTCCAGTATGTTGTTGTTGAGTGTTTCGGTTTTTGGGAGATGGTGTTGGTGTTGATTTTAAATTTGATAGCGTGGTGGTCCGTCCATGGTAACGGTATGTTGTCCAGTGTGTTGATGTCCATATTTTGTTTGAAGATGAGGTCAAGAATGTGGCCCGACCCATGTGTGGGGGAATTTATCAGTTTCTGCAGACCTAGTTCTTCCAGTTGGTTGATGCAGGAGGTGGCGATGAGGTCCTGAGTGGAGTTAGCCCAGAGGTTGAAGTCCCAGAGTAACAGAAAATTTTTGGTTTTTAAAGTGTATGTCGAGATGAATTTGGTGAAGGGTGTGAGGAGATTTGTCTTTGGCCCTGGTGGTCGGTAGCATAGCAGTATGTGGATGGTGTCTTGAGGTGTTGTTTGAAGATGCAGAGTGAGTGTCTCCATCAAAGGCAATGAGTTCTGTAGAGTCGGTTTGATGAGAGAGAGGTGAGATTTGAAGATCACTGCTAGGCCTCCTTTACTTTGTCCTATTCTATGCTCGGTTAGGATGCAGTAGTTCTCAGGCACCAATTCTGTTAGGATGGTGTTACAGTCATGTGTTAGCCAGCTTTCCGTGATAAAGAGGCAATCTATGTTGTTTTGTTTGATGAAGTCGTGGATTTCCTGTCTGTGCTTGACTGCAGATCTGGTGTTGATCAGGGCGCACGATAAGTGTTGTAGTTGAAGTGGTGCCTTCGTGTTTTTGATGGTCGATTGTCGATTGATCCTTAGCAGGTGTTATTTTCGTAGTATTTTTTGGGTGTAGGTTGGTAATGTTGAGGCGGTATTCCTTAGCCTGTGGAGGGTGCCCGCTGAGTATTTAAAGTTGCACATGATGGGAAAACAAAGTTGATGGTGATGCTGAATAGGACCCAATGACCAAACTGCCCCCCCCCCCCCGTTGATCCAGAGGAAGGCGAAAAACCCCAGCTGAGCCTAGGCCAATTCCAATTACTACAGCAGGGGAAAAATTCCTTCCTGACCCCCAGAGAGGCGATTGGGTGAACCCTGGATCAACTTCCTACTGGTTGGAGGTGCCCCGATGTACTTACCAGGTTGGTGCATGCAGGCCTGCTGGAAAGAGAATTGGGGAGAGGATAATGGGATGGCCGGAGCTAGGCCGCAGCCGCGGTCTGTCCTGCAGGTCTAGCTGTCTAGAGGCGGGCGCCCGGATGGCGGCAGGCGGCAGTCGGCGGTTGCGGGCGGCGCGATGGGGAGCTGGGGGCCCTGAGCTAGGGGAGAGTGGGGAGAGTGGGGTCCAGGGGAAGCCACAGGTCATCAGGTTCACGTTTTCTGGGGGAGAGAAACACCGGAATCCAAGGATGAGTCCCGGATGGCCAGAGCTCCTGCCACACACGTCCGTTACGCTTGACCATGTTTGTGGATTGCTCTGTGAAGCGGTGAGGTCAGAGCTACTGTCACACATGTCCGTTATGCTTGACCATGTGTGTGGATTGCTCTGTGAAGCGGTGAGGCCAGAGCTCCTGTCACACACGTCCAATATGCTTGACCATGTGTGTGGATTGCTCTGTGAAGCGGTGAGGCTAGAGCTCCTGTCACACACGTCCGTTGCGCTTGACCGTGTGTGGATCTGGGGAGATAGCGGAGTAGCGGTGGTCGGTGCTGTAGGTTGGGGTTTTTTTTTGAGTGTCAGTGTTGGAGGAAAAGCTCCTGGGTATACCAAAATGGCCGCTGCTTACCAGCCGGATCTCCGTTTCGTCCTCTTGGCTGCCGCTTAAGAGTGACCCAGTGGGGGCTGAAAGGTTCTGGTTCTGTTTGGTTCTGTTGGACCTTCTTGGCTCGAGCTGGACTCAGGATCTGTGGAAGTCTCTCTGACTGGTCGGATATTCAAGACACCAATAAACAGTGAATGGGTATACTAGAATATGTGGTTTAATGGTTACATGTCCTTTTTTATACACAGCGAGAAAAGTTGCCTCCCTCCTATGGACCTATCAGCAATAAGCAAAAACCTCATGAGTTAGACAAAAATAAATTCTAACAGGTTTTTTGACTTCTGCAAAAGTGGTCAGTTAACATACGTCAATTGTGGTCAAACTAGACATGTTCTGACATTTGAAACAGGAAGATAAGAAACGCCAGATGTCAGTGTGGTCAATCTGTCAGTTAAAAAGCAGAAGTGAGATAAACTTTTTCCCGGAAAAGGCCTAACCACAAAGTCACATTTCAACCTAAATATACATGCCTGTTACACAGAAGAAAGATTAGTTTGACCAAAAAAGTCACATCTTGTTCACACTCATGTCAGAGAAACATTATTGTAAAATATATATTTGAGGAGAACTCTAACCATGAATATTGGTTCATGATCTTCTTATACCTTACAACCCCTCCTTATGATCATGGCTTCAAGAATTGAAGCCCATCGATCATTGGATTATTAAGGACGACAGGTGGTGTGCCGTTTAGGAGAGGGGTGAAGCTTAGAGGTACTGCCATTAGGGGGATCCTAGCAGTGCTAGGATGGAGTTTACTACATATCCAACATTTTTCATATCCTGATTTTTGAGCATAAGCATACTTAAATTTAAGCAGCAGCATTTTACCACTAAAATTGTCTTCCATTCTTCTTTTTGGTCTGTTAGAATTATCTGACCAACAGTGTCCTATGATTATGAGCATTAAAATAAACAATGTAATCATTAAGGAAAAAATAAAAAGTTTCCCCGAAGTGATCCCTCCTTTTGGACCATTAGTGTCTATGGGTATGGAACTCTGAGTTTCTTGTTTTTTATGGTCCACTAGGGAGTATTTTCCGGATCCTTTTCTGGAATACTCTCCAGAACAGAGGTCTTTGTCTTCTCCTTCACCTTCTTCCAGTTTCCCTTCGGAAATGTCTTTAGTCTGGATGCATGGATCCATTGTGGTCCTTGATCTGTAAGAACAGCTGTTCTGGCAACCTTCAGAATTTCAAATGGTCCTTGGCAGATAGGGCCTGGTTGTCTCCGGACGGCAAGTTGTTTTATCAATACTTTGTCTCCTGGGATATACGGATGTGTAGGCTCTGTGGAGAGAGGAGGAAAAATAGGATTTTTATAACAGCTTACCTGTAAAATCCTTTTCTTGGAGTACATCACGGGACACAGAGCGACATAGTCATTACTAATGGGTTATATAGATACCTTCAGGTGCTGGCACTGGCAACTTCCAAAACCGGAAGTACCCTCCCCTATATAAGCCCCTCCCATCCGGGAGCACCTCAGTTTTGTAGCAAAGCAGTAAGTGTCGCTAAAGAGGGGCGGGAGCTCTGTGTCCCGTGATGTACTTCAAGAAAAGGATTTTACAGGTAAGCTGTTATAAAAATCCTATTTTCTTTCTCGTACATCACGGGACACAGAGCGACATAGTCATTACTAATGGGATGTCCTAAAGCAATGCCCAATGAGGGGGGGGATACACCATACATAAGCTGAGCGCTATCAGACATGAGGATCTTTTGCGGCCTGCAACACACTGCGCCCAAAGGCGACACCCTCCTGACTTCTAACGTCCACCTGGTAGAACCTAGTAAACGTGTGTACTGAAGACCATGTTGCGGCCTTACAGATTTGAGCCAGAGAGGCCTGGTGATGCGCTGCCCATGAAGTTCCAACTGCTCTCGTGGAGTGCGCTCTAACTTTGAACGGAGGCGGTCTCCTTCTCAAGCCATAGGCTTGCATTATGACCTGTCGAATCCACTTGGCTAAAGTAGATTTTGATGCTGCCTGACCCTTTCTGGGGCCTTCCGGCAGAATAAACAAAGTATCCGTTCTGCGAATCTGAGCAGTGGCTTTTAGATAAGCTTTAACTGCTCTTACTACATCCAAAGAATGCAATAACTTTTCCTCTACCGAACTAGGTTTGGGGAAAAAAGAAGGAAGAACCACATCTTGGTTCAAATGAAACCTCGATACCACCTTAGGAAGAAAGGCTGGATGAGGACGTAACACTACTCTGTCCTTATGGATAACCAGATATGGCTCCCTACAGGACATAGCGGCTAATTCCGACACTCTTTTAGCCGAACAAATGGCTACTAGAAAAATCAATTTCCTGGTGAGAAGAACCAGGGAAATATGCTGTAATGGTTCAAATGGTTGTTTCTGTAGAACCGACAGAACCAGGTTTAGATCCCATGGACATATGGGAATATTAACCGGAGGGCTAATACGCATCACTCCTTGTATAAAGGCTTTGACTAGTGAATGCGAAGCCAAGGGCCTTTGAAAAAATATTGACAAGGCCGAAATCTGACCCTTGATAGTACTCAAGGCAAGCTTCCTATCTACAGCCCATTGTAGGAAGTCCAGAATCCTACCTATTACGTATTTACGTGGATGCCATTTCTTGGCCTCACACCAGGCGATGTACGCCTTCCAGATTCTATAGTAGATCTGCCTGGATACCGGCTTCCTGGCATTGATCATGGTAGATACCACAGAATTAGAGAGCCCTCTCTTTTTTAGAATGTGGGCTTCAATAGCCAGGCCGTCAAACCTAGGGCTGGTAAGGAAGGGTGGTATATCGGTCCTTGCGAAAGCAGGTCCGGACGATGTGGGAGGGTCCAAGGACTCCCCACAGACATCTTTACAATCTCCGCGTACCATGCTTTTCGGGGCCACGCTGGAGCCACCAGAATCACTGGTTTCTTTTCTACCCTGATTCTGCGGAGTAATCGAGGTAACAATTGTGGCGGTGGGAATGCATATATCAGCTTGAACTGATCCCAAGGGAACACTAGGGCATCCGAGCCGCAAGCTAGGGGATCCCTTGTCCAAGAGACAAACCTGTCCACCTTTGCATTGAATCTGGATGCTAGAAGATCTACATCCGGTGTTCCCCACCGCTGACATATTGTCCGGAAAACCTCGGGGTGAAGGGACCATTCCCCTGGGCATAATTGTTGGCGACTTAGAAAGTCCGCCTTCCAATTCTCCACTCCTGGAATGAATACCGCAGATATGGCTGGGACATATCTTTCTGCCCATTTCAGGATGTAATTTACTTCCCTCTGGGCTGCACGACTCCTGGTGCCCCCCTGATGATTGATATATGCCACTGCTGTGGCATTGTCTGATTGAATTCTGACAGGGGACCCTTGGAGTTTGGATGTCCATGTTACTAGGGCATACCGGGCTGCTCGTATCTCTAAGAGATTGATGGGCAGGGCCTTTTCCGCATCCGACCATCTGCCCTGGAGAGACCATTGCTCCAGTACTGCTCCCCAGCCTATAAGGCTGGCATCTGTAGTGACCACCTTCCAAGAAATCGGACTGAAGGATTTCCCTCTTTCCAGATTCTGGGGAACCAACCACCAGCGGAGGCTCTTGTGAACGGAAGGGGACAAGGACATTGGTAAGTCTAGGGCCTGAACTTTTTTGTTCCAGGCTGACAGTATGGCCCTTTGCAAATTCCTTGAATGGAATTGACCGTAGGGTACTGCTTCGAATGATGCCACCATTTTTCCCAGCAGCCTCATGCACAGGCGTATGGATGGCTGTCTTTTTGTACCCACTAAGTGGATCAAATCTCTCAAAGACGACCCCTTTTCTTGAGGCAAGAAAATTTTTCTCTGGTCTGAATCCAGCCTTAGCCCCAAGTATTCCAGACTTTTGACTGGTTTTAGGGCTGACTTGTCTCGGTTGATAATCCAACCGTGATATTCCAGATACTTGATTGTCTCGTGAACAACCACTTCTAGTTTTTCCACTGAGTGGTCTATCAGCAACAAGTCGTCTAGATATGCCATTATCGTTACACCTCGTGTTCTTAGATTGGCCAATAATGGGGCCAGAATTTTTGTGAACACTCGTGGTGCTGTGGCCAGACCGAAGGGTAAGGCTCTGAACTGAAAATGGCGCCCTTCTACCGCAAAGCGTAGAAATTTTTGGTGGGCTGGAAAGATGGGAATGTGCAAATAAGCATCTTTGATGTCGATCGAGGCTAACCATTCCTCCCCTTGTAGGGCAGTGGCCACCGATCGGATCGACTCCATCCGGAAAGTCCTGATATGTAGGAATTTGTTTAGCCCTTTTAGATTTAATATGGGCCTCACGTCCCCGTTTGGCTTCGGGACTGTAAAGAGGTTTGAGTAAAACCCGAACCCCCATTCTTCCAGGGGAACCTCTATAATTACTGCTTGGAGCAATAATTGTTCTAGTGCCAACAGGAGGGATCCTCTCTTCTGGGGATCCCTTGGCACGTTTGACCTTATAAAGTGGGAAGGAGGGGAGTCTTTTAACTCCAATTTGTATCCCAGATTTACTGCGGAGAGCACCCATCTGTCTCTGATCGTGTCCCGCCAGGTCTCTGTGAACAACTGAAGTCTTCCCCCCACCCGATTGAGTGGGGGCAACCCTTCATGCATTTGACTTTGGGGGAGGTTTTGTACCTCTCCTGCTCCAGGGCTTCTTGTTACCCTGCAATTGTCCCTGATTTTTACCTCCGGGATTTGACCGAGGAGGCCGTCGGAACTGTTTCACAGCCGATGTCCTAGGGACTGGAGAAGCAGGCCTCTTAAAAGAGGGACCTCTAACTCTAACTTTTACCGCTGGAAATTCTCTGGATATATTTGTCCAGGTCTTCCCCGAATAAGCGTTCACCATGAAATGGGAAGCTGACCAGCAATTTTTTACAGGGAGCTTCAGCAGACCAGTTTTTGAGCCATAAAAGCCTGCGCATATGTACTACAGATAGCGTAAGGCGGGAGGCCTGATGGATTGAATCCTTTATAGCGTCCACCGCAAAGCATAAGGCTCTAGGTAGATCAGCTAGGGCAAGAGCCTGCTGATCTGGCAAGTCCCTTAAGACCTGTTTCAACTGATCCTTCACTGCTTGGCAGACCCCAATAGCTGCCACTGATGGTTGTGTCACCAATCCTGCTGTAGCAAAAGCAGATTTTAATAAGGACTCTAATTTTTTATCTATTGGGTCCTTGAACATTTGGACATTATCCACTGGACATGTCAGTGATTTATTCACACAAGAGATGGCTGCGTCCACTGTAGGGACCCTCCATTTTTTGATGAACTTATCCTCCATGGGATAGACCACTTGAAATCTCTTGGGAGGAGTAAATATTTTATCAGGATGCTCCCAATCCTGGTAAATGAGCCCTTCCAGTAAAGGATGGATCGGAAAGGAACAAACAGTCTGGGGAGCTTTTAGCGACCCCAACGAGGAGACAGAAGTGGATGATGGCTCCGCAAGGGGCATTTTAAATGCTGATCGGACCATATTAGTCAGGGACTGAACCCATAATCTTTCAGCATGGGATGCTGAGAATGGCTCTTCCACTGTTGATTCCTCTACAACAGAATCAACCTCATCCTGATCCCCTTCAGGTAGGTCAATCCCTGTATGGGACTGTTGCTCCGCTAACAGGCACTCTGAGGGAGGAGACGGAGATCGAGCGCTTTTTTCCTGTGACAGGGAAGCAGCGATCAATGCTGACAATCTCTCTTCCAGCCCTCCCAGAGCTGAGGAAAAAACCTCCTCTGTTACATACACAGGAGCAGGTGAACTGAGGACAGCCACAGTACCAGGTACTCCTGAGGGTGCTCTACGGTCACTAACCTCTGATTCTTCAGGGGAGACTGGTGCAGCCGAAGCATGCCCAAGATCCTCAGAGCCCGATGGAGACCCCCTATGCTTCCTGGGATTTTTAGTCCCAGAGTTTTTAGACGGCATTATTCCTAAGCCCAAAGCTGAGGTATTCCAGCCGAAATACACCACTTACTGACAATAGTCTAGCACAAATGCTGCTATAAAAACAGTTGGTGTCTACTAATGTGCCTTTCTATGGGGATGCCTGCATCAACCGCTTGCTGTATGCCTTTTTTAAATGTTGCCAGCTCTGTCTCTGCACTCCATAGCCAGCTCACAACACATAATTGTGGTTTTTAACATGCTGGGACGCCCGCACATGCGCAGAAGCGCTGCGGCGCGCACAGAGCGTCATCCCCCAAGCTCCGCCCCCTTTCCCGGCTCACCTCTATATATAGAGGTGCGTGCACGCGCACGCGCGCGGCCACGTGCGCCTTCGGCGCTAATTTTGAAAAGGGAAACTAGGGACAAGAGCCAGGGCCCCTTTTGCCGCAGGCCGGGGGATGGACGAGCATTGCAACATGGCAGAGGAAGCAGTTTCCCACAAGAGAACTCACCATCTGCCTGGACTTGCTCTGATAAAAAGAAACTAGTCCACATGACAAGAAACGTTCCACAGCGGCCTCTAGTGGATTAACACAGGTACCGCAGTATATTATTTTTATTTTATTTTTTCTTGACCACTATTAAAATTATTACATTTTTTAGTAGTTACAGGCATGCATAATATTTAGCGGGAATACCGTTAGGTAACAGGCAGAAAGACATATTAGGCTTGGGGGTCCCCTCAATAGAACCAAGTTCCTGAGGGGCCCCCACTTACCTTTTCCCCGCCGCAGGACTCTGTTTGGCCACAGAAGCCCAAACTTCACCTATCACGGCAGGCATTGTAATTAAACCTTCAGGGACCGGGTTCCCAAGGATTCCACTCCCCTGGACCTGTATAGCACCCTGCACAGAAAACATCTTGGTCATGGGTATGACCAGAGCTCTGGATCCCAGGGTCCAGCTCTCCTAAGAGAAGCATTACAGGCAAAACCTTGCTCTTCTCTGCAAGGCCCGGGTACCGACCGTTTAGCTATGAAGCTTTTTTGGTCGGATCCGGAATAGCTTACTGAGGCCCAAAAGAACCTGTACGCAAGCTCAGTGAAAAACACATGTTTCTTCTTGGCCAACACCTTAGACACTGGCAAAAAACTGAGGTGCTCCCGGATGGGAGGGGCTTATATAGGGGAGGGTACTTCCGGTTTTGGAAGTTGCCAGTGCCAGCACCTGAAGGTATCTATATAACCCATTAGTAATGACTATGTCGCTCTGTGTCCCGTGATGTACGAGAAAGAAAGTGACAGCAACCTTGTCCTCTGTTTCACTAAAGCTACTTACCAGATGTTTCACGTACTCTTCCTGTAAAGAATAAAGATTAACCTCCTTTCCCTCATCAGGTTTCCTCTGTGCTGGCCTACCCATAAGTATCTCAAAAGGAGATATTCCTGTTCTGTGGGGAGGTAGTCCTGATTTGATATAAGACTGCTGGCAAGTAATCTAACCAGTTTTTCATTGTGCCACCTGTTGCTTTTTTCAATTTGTCTTTTATGGTTCTGTTCATTCTTTCCTCTACTCCTGAACTCTGTGGGTCACTAGCTCCTTCACTAAGGCCGAGGTAAATGCTGGACCTTGATCTGACCATATAGTGGCCGGAAGGCCAAACCTACAGATCCACTGATTTATTAGTACTCTAGCTGTCTCTCCTGTGGTAGGGATTGCTTCTACCCATCCTGTAAATCTGTCAACTATAACCAAAAGATATTCTAAATTGCCCATCTGTGTGGGGACTTGTGTGTAATCTAGGGATTTTATCATGTGGTGCACTCCTTTTATTCCCTATTATTCCCTCCTTGACTGACCAAAGTCCAGTAGGATCTTTTGTCAACCCGTGTACCCAGATCTGCTGTCAGTGTAAATGTTTACATCTTTTCCTTCAAAAATCTGACAACCCATAGTTATAGCAATGAGTTCTGCAATCTGGACTGAACTAGCATTCAGAGATTTGGATTCAATCATTACATCTGGCAATTGAACAATGGCATAACCAGTTTGATAAGTTTTGTCATCAGGTCGGGAGCAGCTGCCATCTACATAAACATTTTCCGCATTTGGATACGGAACATCTGTGAGGTCTGGTCTAGGGAGGGTAGTTTCTGCAAGTACCTCAGTGCAATCGTGTTCCTGAATGTAAAAACCTAATGGGCTTTGAGGTTTCTGAACATGATTTTATGGTTAGATTATGTGTTTTTTTAGCAAGATAATCTCATAGCCGCTGCACCTTTGCATTGTCATGTGTTGTGTGTTCATGTTTGTCATGAGGTGTGTAGTATACAGTGTGAAGTCATGTCCCAGAACCACCTTTGAAGCCTCTTCTACAGCCATTGCACAGGCTGCTACGGCCTGTAAGCAATGTGGCATACCTTGAACTTGATCTGGAAGTTTCTTTGAGATGTATGATACGGGTCTCAGAGAATTCCCATGTGATTGTGCTAGGACCGCTGCAACCGTAGGTCCAGATACCACACAGTACAATGAAAAAGGCCCTGCGCACTCTATAAGTCCCAATGCAGGGGCTTGCCTTAGAGAGCTGATTAATGCTGTGAAAGCCTTAACCCTCTCTGTTGTCCAATCAATAAACTTTGGGGCATCCTGCAGGGTAGCAGACCTTAGGATAGAATCATAATAAGAGCAATCAGGTATCCACTGCCTGCAGTATATTATGGACCCTAGGAAAGAGAGAAGCGCTGACTTGTCTCTTGGTGGACTCCAGGAGGACAGTGCCTTGACTCAAGCTGGTGACACCAAACGTTCGGTTCGGATTATACACCCCAAGTACTCAACCTGCGACCTGCACCACTGGATCTCTTTGCGAGACACCAAGTGACCTTTTGAGGCGAGGTGAGTTAGTAGGTGCTCTGAGTCCTCCGCACAGCTGACCTCATTTTCATTACACAGCAATAGGACATCCACATACTGAAGCAACACTGAGCCTTCTTTTGGTACCCAATCGCTCAAAGATCGATTCAAGACCATGGAGCACGCTGCAGGACTGTTCGCAAAGCCTTGCGGGAACCTAGCCCAGGTTTAAAGTAATTTTGGGCTTCCTCTGCAACAGGTATGGAAGAGAACGCGATACTTAAATCAATGACCATGTAGATCTTGGACGTTGCCGGTATCTCACAAAATATTGTAGCAATATCCACAACAAAAGGTGGAAGGGGGACAATAGCTTTGTTCAGGGCCCTTTGGTCCTGTGCAAAGCGCCATTCACCACTGGCTTTGACTGGGTGAATGGGGGTGTTCCAGGGACTGATTGTATGTTTCAGTATTCCTTCTGCTAAATATTGCTTTATTTGTGGTGCTATGCCTGCAATTTTTCCTTCTGACAGGGGATATTGTTTTTGGTAATGTACTACTGCTCCTTCCCCAATGATGGGCTTGTATGGTGTACAATGTATGCAGTGCCCATATGGGGTGTGCTTTAAGGTGTGTCGATAGTAACATAAAGTACCCTCTAAAATACTGTCTTTTTTGGGTTAGACAAATCACAGATTTCTGATGTAGCTAGCAGGCCCCCATCTTTTGTAAATTTGATGTGAATGTTTAAACTTGACATTAAGTCTCTTCCCAGAGGAAGTGGTCAGTCAGAATGGCAAAACTCATTTAAAAAGATGTTGGTCATGAACTGTACCAACGGACAATCTGCCTCTTCCCATATTACCACTGCGGTTAGCTGCCCTACTTGTTCCTCTCCTAAGGGGGCATTCTGACTTCCAATGTCCCATGTTCCTGCATGTGAAATAACCCTGCTGGTTATCCTGGGGATATGCTTGGTATTGTGCTTGTTGGGATTGTTGGGGAACTGGTTTTGTATAAGGGACAACCATTTGTGCAGCAGCTATCTGCGGGCTTTCTATCTGTTCGGGGTTAAATGAGGGAAATACCCCTCCTTTTGTAGTGAATAAGCCTGAGGATGCACGCTTTTTTAATGTCTTTGAGAAAGGCATCAGGTTTTAATGTTGACCAATTGGGGGTAATTAATTTAAGTAACTGTGTTGTTTTGGGATCTCCCCCGGACATGACTGTGCTCACATACAGTTCAGGGTTCTCCATTCCTGTATCTTTGTATAACTGGTGTACCCGTTTACAAAATGAATAAAAGTTTTCTCCCGGTCCCTGCTTTGCAGTGCACATTATCTGCAAAGCGCTCTCTCCTTTGTAACTTTACTGCCAAACAGCTGTCACAGCTGCCCAAAATGATTCCCATCCCTTTGCATTTTTAAAGGGGTCATTATCAGCAAATAATGTCTTAACTTCTACATCGCAGATAGGATCTGGATCCACTGTCTGTATTATTATTTCACAGTCATCGGCATTCATGCCAGTGCCCACGCAATGTCTCTGTAAGAACAGAGCTGCCTCTCTGGGGTGTTTGCGTGGCTTTGGGCAAAGATCTTTAATATCCCTTAACGTCCCGAGGGGGAGTGGGATATGGACCAGGGTTTCTCCCATGTGAATAACTGGGAATTTGAGGGCTTCTATCCCCGAGGTCAAGCCACCCACTGCCTCATCATCCTTATCCTCCTCAGCTTTCCTTCTATCACTTTTTCTTCATCTTCCTCTTTTTTTAATACACTGTTCTTCCTCCTTTACTAATTGACTTAAGCGTTCCTGTATCTGTCTTCTATCTTCCCCCTCCCGTAACCAATTAGTTCCCTTTTGTTTAGCTATGGTTAATACTCCTGCTATAACATTTGGATCTAACGAGGGGTATATTTTCTTTGGGACAAGGGATTCATCTTTTACCATAGCATATGGAGACGGTTTTTCTTGATAAAAATTAGGGGGAGCTGATGGACTTCCTATTGCGTCTTCTAATTGCTCTTTCTTTTCCATTTTTACACTTGTATATTTCTTTCTATATTCCTTCATACCCTTTTGCCCAAATCTTACAACATTTAGTCATGTAATCTTTGTCAAGGTCTTTTATGGGATAATTATACTGTTTATGTTGGCCACATATTCTGGTCACTTCCTCCCACTCTTCCTCGGAACATGATCCGTATTCCCCCAAACATGGCACTTCTAACTGATGTGCTCTTTTTAAAACTAGTGACCAAAAAGGATCAGTATAATTTTTCCCATAATTGACTTTAATGTAATCAATCGGAGAGGGTTGGTGCTGCTTACCTTCAGCTTCCTTTCCTGCTTGATTACCCATTATAGCAAACAATAATACTTATACTTTAAAATTAAAAAATTTCTGTCTTGCTTTCTCTATTTCGTTCCAGGGGCGGAAAATGTCCTTAAACTTATGACAATTTATAGATTTATGACAAGGAACCCAGTGTTCTCCTTTTTTTAGTATATAATTAGACACTGGATTTCAGCCACACTTAGGCCCTCGAGTGTCAAACTATATGATAAAAAATTATGTATATTAAATCTTAACATATGTTGTTTTGATCCCTGGAACATAGGACCCTTGCCAATTTTGACATGATACCCCCCCCCCCTGGAACAATTGCCACTAATGACGTGGTCTTCCCTTTATAAGCAAACAATAAACCAGTTTTACATTCAGGACAACAATATACAGTCGACATTTAAAAAGGTAACCCTTTTTGTGTACACCTTTAGATATAGAGTTTCCACAGATCCGTCCTATGTAGAGAAGAATTTAAGATTCTTCCTCAATCTAATAACCTGGTCTGGCCAACCTAGCGAGACCCTCTGTATCTATTCTAAATCTACCTTTCAATCTTAACAGAGTCCCAGAAAACTTGTAGTTTTCTCGAGAGTCTACTTTATGGTGAACCAATTGACAAGGCAAGACTGTTGTTCCCAATAATAATTAAAGGGGGTCTTACCTGTTCAATTGGATCACCCCACTTCTGGTACCACTGAAAGGTTCTGGTTCTGTTTGGTTCTGTTGGACCTTCTTGGCTCGAGCTGGACTCAGGATCTGTGGAAGTCTCTCTGACCGGTCGGATATTCAAGACACCAATAAACAGTGAATGGGTATACTAGAATATGTGGTTTAATGGTTACATGTCCTTTTTTATACACAGCGAGAAAAGTTGCCTCCCTCCTATGGACCTATCAGCAATAAGCAAAAACCTCATGAGTTAGACAAAAATAAATTCTAACAGGTTTTTTGACTTCTGCAAGAGTGGTCAGTTAACATACGTCAATTGTGGTCAAACTAGACATGTTCTGACATTTGAAACAGGAAGATAAGAAACGCCAGATGTCAGTGTGGTCAATCTGTCAGTTAAAAAGCAGAAGTGAGATAAACTTTTTCCCGGAAAAGGCCTAACCACAAAGTCACATTTCAACCTAAATATACATGCCTGTTACACAGAAGAAAGATTAGTTTGACCAAAAAAGTCACATCTTGTTCACACTCATGTCAGAGAAACATTATTGTAAAATATATATTTGAGGAGAACTCTAACCATGAATATTGGTTCATGATCTTCTTATACCTTACAGGGGCCACAGGCAATCGACCGGTGAGGGGGTGCAGTCCGTTGGTTATACCGGGCGAATATGTTCCAGGGGACGGGGAGAAGGTGTTGAGGGCCGAGGCTGGGTGGACCAAGATGGCCTCCGCGGCCGGGCTAAGCCAAAGCCGCGGTCTATCCTGACGGACCAGGCAGCTGCTGGTGCTGCTTTGGGAGGCCCACTAGCGGCTGGGGGGAGCTCCGAGAGCGGGGGCAGTAATGCGGGCTCACTGGGTGATCAGGATGCAGGAGGAAGGATTCCTATGGCGGAGCTAGGCCGCAGCCGCAGACTTTCCTGCTGGCGGCTGTGGGTGAAGAGGGATGCTGAAAAGGCGGCGGGTGATGGCCTCGGCGGCGGCTGGTGAGCTGGGGGAACTGGGCTGGGGGGGGGGGGCCGGTTCTATGGGGATCAGTAGCCGTAGCCCGTGAAGGAAACGCTGGCTAAGGGGGGAGACCGTGGGGGGGAGAATCGTGCAGCCCTGAATGGCAGGAGCTCCTGCACACACGTCCGTTACTGATCTGACTGATCTGAGGATGTCTTTGAAGGCAGGTTAACCCCTACAGCGCCACCTAGTGGTTAACCCCTTCGCTGCCAGTGTCATTTTCACAGTAAACAGTGCATTTTTATAGCGCTGATCGCTGTAAAAATGACAATGGTCCCAAAAATGTGTCAAAAGTGGCCGATGTGTCCGCCATAATGTCACAGTCATGAAAAAATTGCTGATCACCACCATTACTAGTAAAAAAAAAAATTTATTAATGTAGCGCTGGTATTTTGGCCTGCTAATATAATTGCAATGTTAATCTATAGCAGTGTTATAATTGAGTATTTGGCACCATCTAGTGGCCTATACTGAAAATGAGTGGCCTATACTGGAAATGGACTCCAATTATTTTATTTTTTCTAGAGGATTAGAAATATAACAGGAAGTGACTGTCTGTTTACATTTTACCATGACCTACCTACCCAGAGTGCCAAGTGACCTACCCATGATCACTCAGTACTGAACTGCATGCTGGGTAGGCTATAAAAGGACACTCATGGCCATTTTTCTCTCTCTTCTGGATGTGTGGCCTGCCTACAAGGACCTGTGAGGAGGTTTCCAGAGAGCGCGGCCTACAGCCACTGCGGGGCAGAACAACTAGAGACTCTGCCTTGTACCTGGATGCTGGAAAGACTGTGTGACCGGATCAGGAAGGATCCAGAGACACCTGTCGGAGCCATCAGAGGGTCCCGGTTCATCTTGCGGAGTGGAGCGGTGTGACGATGCCGGCTGGCGCAAAGCAAGACCGAGCGCACCGGAGCGGAGCTGTTCTATTCTCAAGGCCAAGTTGGGTGAGAGGGCTGTCGCCCGTAGTTTCTTAACGCACTTTCATACACCTAGACTTTTAACACAGTGTTGCTGGGACCTGTAGTCCCACAGAGGAGATCTTACTCAAAGAGGACTGAGTTTAAACAGGCCTCAAGCCTACCCTTCACTGTACTACTAACACTGTTATTCAAAGCCAATTACACCGGAGGCAGTTACAGGTGTACTGCACTACAAGAGTAGTTCTAACATTCACCTTACTTTAATCCTTGTTTTGTTCAACCATTGGATTAGAATTACTACAACACAAATAGCTAGCAGAAGACAGAAGACCAAAGACTGCATCTTTCATTGCGAGGCCTTGCATCTTATTAATACTAGCGGGACTGCATTATAAAGTAGGGGGAGCTCCCTAGTAATTGTGTTGTGCTTTATTGGTGACTTTGCATTTCTGTGGTCACCGGAGTGTGCTGGAAGTGGGAATGTGCTTAGAGTTGAGGCGTTGTCACTCTGAGCACTAGTCCCAATTGGAGACACATTCTCAGGGGTCATCTGGGACAACTTTACATGTAACAACTGTTGTGAATACCTACTGCGCTGTTGCAATATGTTTGTGTGACAGTACAAATACTGTAATTACTATTTTATACCCGTTCCAGTAAAAATAAGTTTCTGGTTAAGTACAATTGGTGTGGAGTGTTGTTCCTTTTCCAGCAGGTGGACCATCGGATGCCTAGGTAATAACAAAGGTATACTGTTCTTATATTGCATATTGTGGGGTTATCCTTTACTATTAGCTTCACACCAACATTGCACCACAGCTGTGTCAAGGGGATTGAGCCAAGTCAGTGGGGGTTTAATAGCAGAGTGCAGGCCCAATCAAATTCAGCAGCTCCTTCGGGGGTCAGTACTACATTAATAAAAATGCCATAATACTATCCCCTATTTTGTAGACGCTATAACTTTTGCACAAACCGATCAATAAACGCTTATTGCGATTTTTTTTTTACCAAAAATATGTAGAAGAATACGTATCAGCCTAAACTGAGGAATAAAAAAAACGTTTTTTTATATATTTTTTGGGGATATTTATTATAGCAAAAAGTAAAAAATATTGAATTTTTTTCAAAATTATCGCTCTATTTTTGTTTATAGCGCAAAAAATAGAAACCGCAGAGGTGATTAAATACCACCAAAAGAAAGCTCTTTTTGTGGGAAAAAAAGGACGTCAATTCTCAGTTAAAGCGACGCAGTGCCGAATCGCAAAAAGTGGCCTGGTCTTTCACCAGCAAAATGGTCCGGGGCTTAAGTGGTTAATTACTGCTGGGTTTTTTATTTAAAAAAAAAAAAGACCAAAATTTTTGAAAACAAAAAATGTTTCTTAGTTTCTGTCAGTAAATTTTGTAAAAAAAGTAAATTTTCTCCTTTACTGATGTGCGCTGATGAGGAGGCACTGATAGGCTGCACTGATGAGGCGGCACTTATGGGCACTGATTAGGTGGCACTGATGAGGAGGCACTAATATGCCGCACTTATGGGCACTGATAGGTGGCAGTGAATTGTGGCACTGACGAGCACTGATAGGCGGCACTGGTGGGTGGCACTGATGGGCACTAATAGGCGGCACTGGTGGGCACTAATAGGCAGCACTGATGGGCACTGATGGGTG
This sequence comes from Rana muscosa, assembly GCA_029206835.1. Lineage (NCBI taxonomy): Eukaryota > Metazoa > Chordata > Amphibia > Anura > Ranidae > Rana > Rana muscosa. Next base: position 1,066,805,613 of record CM055116.1, on the reverse strand, counting down.
ACACTGATGGGCATTGATGGGTGGAACTGATAGGCAGCATCGATAGGTGGTACTGATAGACAGCAATGACTGTCATCACTAATGGGCACTGATTGGTGGCACTTGTGGGCACTGATTGATGACACTGGTGGTGCTGTATTGTAATCAGGACACTGATGATCAGTGCCCTGAGTACATGTTTGGATGACCCCTGCGAGGAGATGCCGCTGATTGGCTCTTCTCGCCACACACTCTGTCAGTGTGAGGCGATGAGAGACGATTACCGGCATCTCCGTGTTTACATGTGACCGGCTGTGATTGGACACGGCTCTTTTCAGAGATCGGGGTCGCGCCATGTCCTAGCAACATGGCGCGGCCGCGTTTGCCTTGCTGGGCGCCCCCTTGTGATTTCTCACAAGTTTAAAGCATGGAGACATGGATAGATGGGTAAATTAAATAGCATTTTTAGTTTGTGGTGCTCAGATTCAGCTTATTTCAATTTTAACAAGCATTTCGTTAAAGTGGGAGTAAACTCCCATGCATGAAATGTACCTATAGGTCGCGCATGCGCGGAGGCTAGCGGGACGGTAATGTCTGACTAGAGCTCCGCTCCGTGAGGGGGATATAGCCGCAAAATAGAAACAGCCGACATCCCAAAACAACTGGAAAAGCTGTCTTAAGTATAATAGAGGTGAGGGGTACATTTTGGAAGGAGAATGGTTTATGGAGGAGCCCGCAACAAAACAAAAATGAACCCCATTAGCGGCACACAAGTGAGGAATTCCTCACAGAAAAAGGCGCTAGTCTCCTCAGACACACTTACCTCAGAGAAGAGAGGCAAGCTTAAAAAGACACAGCATATTTTCACAGGAGATTCTGACTCAGAGGCTGAAGTTTATCAGTCACAGCCATTAACACAAGAAGCTCCTACCCCCCCAAATATTTTAAAACAATTTGAAAAAATGCTTTACAAAGTGCTGAGGCAGACTTCAGAACAAATTACCACCAACTTAACAAAAGAAATCAGAGAATTGGGACACCGCACAGCAGCATTAGAAATTAAAGTGGAGGAAATTGAAAATGTCACACTTGACCACCAATAAGAAATAGAAAATTTGAAGGAAGATAATATTACACTTCAAAATAAGCTGGAGGATTTTGAGAACCGCGCAAGAAGGTCTAACCTGCGCTTTAGAGGCTTACCAGAATCTATTATAGACCTGCAATCAACAATAACAGCACTATGCCAAGAATTAATGCCAAGCATACCAATAGAAAGAATGGAAATGGACAGAGTGCACAGGGCTCTGATGCCCAAAAAAACTGATGGACCCCCGAGAGATGTGATAGCAAAATTTCACTACTATAAGACTAAAGAGCAGATAATGAATGCAGCAAGAGAACAAAATAATTTAGTCTTTCAAGGACACAATTATCAAATATTTGCTGATTTATCTCAATTGACAATATCTAAAAGAAGGGCAATGAAACCACAAATACTAGAACTTCAGCGTCATAATGTGAAATATCAATGGAGCTTCCCTTTTGCCCTACGTTTCACCCACCAAGGATCTAAAATCACTTGCAGAACACCAGAAGAACTGCAACAAGCACTCCAGGACCTTAATTTGACTGAAGGAAACACAGCATCAACAGCATCACAAAGAAGATCAGCCTCAGTCCCTTCTAAACATAAAGCATCCCACTCTGAGTCCAGAAATGAAAGCACCCAAGTGCACAAAAGAGGACGCTTTACACCCACATCCCAAGGCCAAGAAGACTCTATGGACTGAAAGACATATAAACTGTAAACATGACAAATCCACCAAAGAACATCTATAATAGAAACACCTCAAATACTCAAAACCCCTGCTTCAACACAAACACGCCAAACCACAAAACTGAAGAACTCATTGGAAACATTTTATAGAGACATTTCTCTTTTCTCTATTTAAAAAGTATTTTTTTTTTTTTTTTTTGGTATCTTCAATTATATTTCAATTATAATTCAATTATTTATTACTCAATATAGGTCTCAATATAAATAGAGAACTTATCCTTATTAGTTATTATTTATTAGTTCTGAGTTATTAGTTATTAGTTATAGTTTGAAGTGAATAGAAAAATACAGTTTTTATTTAATAGGCTGATTTTCTTCACCTAGGTATGTATTTACACACTGAGACAACTTTTTAGAACCAATTGTGTTAAAATTAATAATCTATATCTCGTAGGCACACTACCAAAGGTTATATATATTTTTTTTTCCCCTCTCTATCCGATGGATTAATTACTAGTTTTAGACAACTTTTACAAGCATAGATAGGGCTTAGAATCATACATCCCTATGATGTATATTTTTTTTTTTAGGGCGGCACCCCATAGCACGGAAACCACATGTGCCCCACCAAGCTTTCCTCGTACCCCTGCACTAATATGTGGGGATTCGACGAAAGCTCCTTGTCCCCTGAGGGGGGCTTTACCCCCTATCAGGCGCAAACTACGAATACTTTATCATCTTAAAAATGTTTATATGTTGTATAATCTTATCTAATTCTTATTTTTCATTTAAGTCGGATCACTTGGGATCCTTTCTTTACTTTCTTTCTTTCTTGTCCGTGCGGGTTGGACCCGGAGACCGTTGCATTAAGGCTACAGGTAAGAATAGCTTTTTGTATCACTTGCCATGGCCCCTTTAAATATTATCTCATTGAATGTCCAAGGTCTTAATGTGCCACAAAAACGTACTAAAGCCTTCAGGTCATTCCAATCTAAGAAAGCTCATATTGTGTGCTTGCAAGAAACACACTTTACACCAACCCTTACTCCCAAATTTTTCAGTAACTCCTACCCCCCAAGTATACACAGCCTCAGCCAACACAAAACAGAGAGGTACGCTTATAGCATTTCATCACACCACTCCATTCACGTTGCAATCTGAAATAAAAGATCCAGAAGGTCGCTACCTCATCCTAACAGGACATATCATGGACACAGCAGTAACTATAGTCTCCTATTACGCTCCTAATCTTAAACCCTTATCATTTCTATCTCATCTCTTTCAAGTAATTAACACACATAAGATAGGAACTCTTTTTGTGTGTGGGGATTCAAATAATGTCCTTCTTCCATTCCTCGATAGATCCCCTTATACCCCATCAAATCATCAATCCAAATGGACACTCTCTCAGCTTCTATCTAAATACAATTTGGTTGACACTTGGAGAGAATCCAACCCAACAAAAAGGAACTACACATATTACTCTAATCCTCATCAAACATTCAGCAGAATAGACCATATTCTCACAACAATAGGAATGGTCCCAGAGATAATATCTTCTACCATTATCCCCATCCCATGGTCTGACCATGATGCGGTATATACTACCATAGCCTCTATCATGCCAAAATCGCATGATCCATCATGGTACCTTCCAGACGTGCTACTCAAACACCCATCTTGCCGCAAACAGATAGAACGTGAACTAACAGATTATTTGAAACATAACACTAGCCTAGAAATCTCTTCACTCACACTCTGGGAGGCACATAAGCCAGTACTCAGGGGAATTTGTCAACAACAATTGGGGATCCTGAAAAGAGAACGTAAAACACTCTCACAAAAACTAGAAAAAGAATTTAACACTGCATTTATGGCCTTTCAGAATAATCCGTCTAGAGAAAGCTCGCTTAGAATACGACCTCTTCCTTACAGACTCAGCGGAAAAAATGTTACGTAAAACTAATCATTCATTTTATATGAAATCCAACAAACCGGGTACACTTCTAGCAAAAGCACTAAAATCCATCAATAGATCCTACAAACCTATCAAGCTCAAATTGGCCAATAATCTATACACTAGCAATCCACAAAAAATAGTCCAAAAATTCAGCACCTATCTAAAATCCCAATACAAGGAAACAAATTCATTTAACACCTCTGAAGCTGATTCATTTTTCTCACGAATTAGTCTCCCTCATATGACGGAATCTCAAAAGACATTGTTAGAAAAACCAGTTTCAAATGATGAAGTCATCACAGCCATAAAGGAATAAAAAATAAATAAAAGACCTGGGCCAGATGGTTACTCATCATTATTTCTTTCTCGTACATCACGGGACACAGAGCGACATAGTCATTACTAATGGGTTATATAGATACCGTCAGGTGCTGGCACTGGCAACTTCCAAAACCGGAAGTACCCTCCCCTATATAAGCCCCTCCCATCCGGGAGCACCTCAGTTTTTTGCCAGTGTCTAAGGTGTTGGCCAAGAAGAAACATGTGTTTTTCACTGAGCTTGCGTACAGGTTCTTTTGGGCCTCAGTAAGCTATTCCGGATCCGACCAAAAAAGCTTCATAGCTAAACGGTCGGTACCCGGGCCTTGCAGAGAAGAGCAAGGTTTTGCCTGTAATGCTTCTCTTAGGAGAGCTGGACCCTGGGATCCAGAGCTCTGGTCATACCCACGACCAAGATGTTTTCTGTGCAGGGTGCTATACAGGTCCAGGGGAGTGGAATCCTTGGGAACCCGGTCCCTGAAGGTTTGATTACAATGCCTGCCATGATAGGTGAAGTTTGGGCTTTTGTGGACCAAACAAAGTCCTGCGGCGGGGAACAGGTAAGTGGGGGCCCCCAGGAACTTGGTTCTATTGGGGGACCCCCAAGCCTAATTTGTCTTTCTGTCTGTTACCTAATGGTATTCCCGCAAAATTCTGTGCATGCCTGTAACTACTAAAAAAATGTAATAATTTTTAATGGTGGTCAAGAAAAAAAAAAAAAAAAAAAAAATTTTTATATATATTTAAGATATTAGACTGCGGTACCTGTGTTTGTCCACTAGAGGCCGCTGTGGAATGTTTTCTTGTCATGTGGACTAGTTTCTTCTCAGCAGAGCAAGTCCAGGCAGATGGTGAGTTCTCTTATGGGAAACTGCTTCCTCTGCCATGTTGCAATGCTCGTCCATCCCCCGGCCTGCAGCAAAAAGGGGCCCTGGCTCTTGTCCCTAGTCTCCATTTTTCAAAATTAGCGCCAAAGGCACACGTGGCCGCGCGCGTGCGCGTGCACGCGCCTCTATATATAGAGGTGAGCCAGGAAAGGGGGCGGAGCCTGGGGGATGACGCTCTGTGTGCACCGCAGCGCTTCTGCGCATGTGCGGGCGTCCCAGCATGTAAAAACCACAGTTTTGTGTGGTGAGCTGGCTATGAAGTACAGAGACAGAGCTGGCAACATTTAAAAAAAGGGCATACAGCAAGCGGTTGATACAGGCATCCCCTAGAAAGGCACATTAGTAGACACCAACTGTGATATAGCAGCAATTGTGCTAGACTATTCTCAGTAAAAGTGGTGTATTACGGCTGGAATACCTCAGCTTTGTGGCTTAGGAATATGCCGTCCAGAAGCTCCGGAACTGAATCTTCCAGGAAGCGAAGGGGGTCTCATCGGGCTCGGAGGATCTTGGGCATACTTCTGCTGCACCAGTCTCCCCTGAAGTTCAGAGGTAAGTGACCGTAGAGACCCCGCAGGGGTACTTGGTACTGTGGCTGTCCTCAGTTCACCTGCTCCTGTGTATGTAACAGAGGAGGTTTTTTCCTCAGCTCTGGGAGGATTAGAGAGAGATTGTCAACATTTATCGCTGCCTCCCTGTCAGGGAAAGCACGCCCGATCTCCGTCTCCTCCTTCAGAGTGCCTGTTAGCAGAGCAACAGTCCCATACAGGGATCGACCTGCCTTAAGGGGATCAGGATGAGGTTGATTCTGTTATAGAGGAATCAACAGTGGGGGAACCTTTTCTCAGCATCTCAAGCTGAAAGATTATGGGTTCAGTCTCTGACTAACATGGTCCGATCAGCATTTAAAAATGCACCTTGCGGAACCATCAACCACTACTGTATCCTCGTTGGGGTCGCTAGAAGCCCCCAGACTGTTTGTTCTTTTCCACTTCACCCTTTACTGAAAGGGCTCATTTACCAGGATTGGGAACGTCCTGAGAAAATATTTATTCCCCCAAGAGATTTCCGGTGGTCTATCCCATGGAGGATAAGTTCATCAAAAAAAAAAAAAAAAATGGAAGGTCCCTACAGTGGACGCAGCCATCTCTTGTATGTATAAATCACTGACATGTCCAGTGGATAATGTCCAAATGTTCAAGAACCCAATAGATAAAAGATTGGAGTCCTTATGAAAATCTGCTTGGTGATACAACCAGCAGTAGCAGCTATTGGGGTCTGCTAAGCAGTGAAGGATCAGTTGAAACAGGTCTTGAGGGACTTGACAGATCAGCAGGCTTTGCCCTAGCTGATCTACCTAGAGCCTTAGGCTTTGCGGTTGACGCCATAAAGGATTCAGTCCATCAGGCCTCCCGCCTTACGCTGTCTACAGTACATATGCGTAGGCTCCTATGGCTCAAAAACTGGTCTGCTGAAGCTCCCTGTAAAGAATGGCTGGTTAGCGTCCCATTTCATGGTGAACGCTTATTCAGGGAAAACCTGGACAAATATATCCAGAAAATTTCCAGCGGTAAAAATACGCTCTTGCCAGTTAAAAACAGAGTTAGAGGTCCCTCTTTAAGAGGCCTGCTTCTCCAGTCCCTGGGGCATCGGCTGTGTAACAGTTCCGACGGCCTCCTCGGTCAAATCCCGGGGGTAAAAAACAGGGACAGTAGCAGGGTAATGAGAAACCCTGGGTCAGGGGAGGTACAAAACCTCCCCCAAAGTTAAATTCATTGAAGCCCCCACTCAGTCGGGTGGGGGGAGGACTCCAGTTGTTCGCAAGAGACCTGGCGGGACACGATCAAGACAGATAGGTGCTCTCCGCAGTAGGTTTGGGATACAGTTTGGAGTTAAAAGACTCTCCTCCTTACCATTTTTGAGGTCAAACGTGCCAAGGGATCCCCGGAAGAGAGAGTCCCTCCTGTTGGCACTAGAACAACTATTGCTCCAAGGAGTAATTATGGAGGTTCCCCTGGAAGAATGAGGGTTCGGGTTTTACTCAAACCTCTTTACAGTCCCGAAGCAAACGCGGACGGGAGGCCCATATTAATTCTAAAAGGGCTATACAAATTCCTGTATATCAGGACTTTCCGATGGAGTCGATCCGATCGGTGGCCACTGCCCTACAAGGGGAGGATTGGTTAGCCGCGATCGACATCAAAGATGCTTATTTGCACATTCCCATCTTTCCAGTCCACCAAAAATTTCTACGCTTTGCAGTAGAAGGGCGCCATTTTCAGTTCAGAGCCTTACCCTTCGGTTTGGCCACAGCACCACGAGTGTTTACAAAAATTCTGGCCCTTTATTGGCCAATCTAAGAACACAAGGTGTAATGATAATGGCATATCTGGATGACTTGTTGCTGATAGACCACTCAGTGAAAAAACTAGACGTGGTCGTTCACAAGACAATCAAGTATCTGGAATCTCACGGTTGGATTATCAACCGAGACAAGTCAGCCCTAAAACCAGTCAAAAGTCTGGAATACTTGGGGCTAAGGCTGGATTCAGACCAGAGAAAAATTTTCTTGCCTCAAGAAAAGGGGTCGTCTTTGAGAGATTTGATCCACTTAGTGGGTTCAAAAAGACAGCCATCCATACGCCTGTGCATGAGGCTGCTGGGAAAAATGGTGGCATCATTCGAAGCAGTACCCTACGGTCAATTCCATTCAAGGAATTTGCAGGGGGCCATACTGTCAGCCTGGAACAAAAAAGTTCAGGCCCTAGACTTACAATGTCCTTGTCCCCTTCCGTTCGAGAGCCTCCGTTAGTGGTTGGTTCCCCAGAATCTGGAAAAAGGGAAATCCTTCAGTCTGATTTCTTGGAAGGTGGTCACTACAGATGCCAGCCTTATAGGCTGGGGAGCAGTACTGGAGCAATAGTCTCTCCAGGGCAGATGGTCGGATGCAGAAAAGGCCCTGCCCATCAATCTCTTAGAGATACGAGCAGCCCGGTATGCCCTAGTAGCATGGACATCCAAACTCCAAGGGTCCCCTGTCAGAATTCAATCATCAGGGGGGCACCAGGAGTCGTGCAGCCCAGAGGGAAGTAAATTACATCCTGAAATGGGCAGAAAAATATGTCCCAGCCATATCTGAGGTATTCATTCCAGGAGTGGAGAATTGGAAGGCGGACTTTCTAAGTCGCCAGCAATTAGGCCCAGAGGAAGGGTCCCTTCACCCCGAGGTTTTCTGGACAATATGTCAGCGGTGGGGAACATCGGATGTAGATCTTCTAGCATCCAGATTCAACGCAAAGGGGGACAGGTTTGTCTCTCGGACAAGGGATCCCCTAGCTTGCGGCTCGGATGCCCTAGTGTTCCCTTGGGATCAGTTCAAGCTGATATATGCATTCACACCGCCACAATGGTTACCTCGATTACTCCGCAGAATCAGGCTAGAAAAGAAACCAGTGATTCCGGTGGCTCCAGCGTGGCCCCGAAGAGCGTGGTACGCGGAGATTGTAAAATTTCAGTGGGGAGTCCTTGGACTCTCCCACGTCGTCCGGACCTGCTTTCGCAAGGACCGATATACCACCCTTCCTTACCAGCCCTAGGTTTGACGGCCTGGCTATGGAAGCCCACATTCTAAAAAAGAGAGGGCTCTCTAATCCTGTGGTATCTACCATGATCAATGCCAGGAAGCCGGTATCCAGGCAGATCTAATATAGAATCTGGAAGGCGTACATCGCGTGGTGTGAGGCCAAGAAATGGCATCCACATAAGTACGTAATAGGTAGGATTCTGGACTTCCTACAATGGGCTGTAGATAGGAAACTTGCCTTGAAGTACTATCAAGGGTCAGATTTCGGCCTTGTCAATATTTTTTCAAAGGCCCTTGGCTTCGCATTCACTAGTCAAAGCCTTTATACAAGGAGTGATGCGTATTAGTCCTCCGGTTAATATTCCCATATGTCCATGGGATCTAAACTTGGTTCTGTCGGTTCTACAGAAACAACCATTTGAACCATTACAGCATATTTCTTTGGTGCTTCTCACCAGGAAATTGATTTTTCTAGTAGCCATTTGTTCGGCTAAAAGTGTCGGAATTAGCAGCTATGTCCAGTAAGGAGCCATATCTGGTTATCCATAAGGATAGAGTAGTATTACGTCCTCATCCAGCCTTTCTTCCTAGGGTGGTACCGAGGTTTCATTTGAACCAAGATGTGGTTCTTCCTTCTTTTTTCCCCAAACCTACTTCGGTAGAGGAAAAGTTATTGCATTCTTTGGATGTAGTAAGAGCAGTTAAAGCTTATCTAAAAGCCACTGCTCAGATTCGCAGAACGGATACTTTGTTTATTCTGCCGGAAGGCCCCAGAAAGGGTCAGGCAGCGTCAAAATCTACTTTAGCCAAGTGGATTCGACAGGTCATAATACAAGCCTATGGCTTGAGAAGGAGACCGCCTCCGTTTAAAGTTAGAGCGCACTCCACGAGAGCAGTTGGAACTTCATGGGCAGTGCATCACCAGGCCTCCCTGGCTCAAATCTGTAAGGCCGCAACATGGTCTTCAGTTCACACGTTTACTAGGTTCTACCAGGTGGACGTTAGAAGTCAGGAGGATGTCGCCTTTGGGCGCAGTGTGTTGCAGGCCGCAAAAGATCCTCATGTCTGATAGCGCTCAGCTTATATATGGTGTATCCCCCCCCTCATTGGGCATTGCTTTAGGACATCCCATTAGTAATGACTATGTCGCTCTGTGTCCCGTGATGTACGAGAAAGAAAATAGGATTTTTATAACAGCTTACCTGTAAAATCCTTTTCTTGGAGTACATCACGGGACACAGAGCTCCCGCCCCTCTTTGGGGACACTTATTGCTTTGCTACAAAACTGAGGTGCTCCCGGATGGGAGGAGCTTATATAGGGGAGGGTACTTCCGGTTTTGGAAGTTGCCAGTGCCAGCACCTGACGGTATCTATATAACCCATTAGTAATGACTATGTCGCTCTGTGTCCCGTGATGTACTCCAAGAAAAGGATTTTACAGGTAAGCTGTTATAAAAATCCTATTATTACCGAACATATAGAGACATTCTTTCCCCCATGCTGGTAGAAGCCTATAATGATGTATTGAGAAACAAAACATTTAGGCAAGAATCCTTGACGGCAATTATATGTATGATTCCAAAACCACACACTGATGATACACTTAGCAGTAACTATCGTCCCATTTCCATGTTAAATGTGGATATTAAAATACTGACAAAAATATTAGCAACACGTCTAAACACAATCATAGGAACACTTGTACATCGTGATCAGGTAGGATTCATGCCCTCACGCCAAGCAGGTGATAATGTTAGAAGAGCAGTCCTCTTAGCACAAATAGCGAAAAAGCGTAAAATTCCTGCCTGCTTTCTCTCTCTCGATGTTAGAAGGGCCTTCGACTCAGTATCCTGGACTTACATGACCTATACATTACAAAAATGGGGATTTGGCCCAAATTTTATGACTTGGATCAAAGCACTTTATGATAAGCCAAAAGCGTACGTAAGATATGCAGGATATAGGTCGGAACCCTTTGATATTGAGAGGGGTACAAGACAAGGCTGTCCACTCTCACCATTATTATTCGCTTTACTCATAGAACCACTTGCACAACTAATTAGACTAGAACCCACAATAACAGGAATAGAAATAGGAGGTTACCAGCACAAAATATGCTTATTTGCAGATGATATCCTCCTATTTCTTTCATCCCCACAAATATCTGGTCCCAATCTAACCCCAATTCTTAATAAATTCGCTACTCTTTCAGGCCTAGTTATCAATTTCAAGAAGAGTTCAGTAATGAACATATCTCTATCAAGTATTGAATTATCGGCCGCCAAAATAGGTCTCCCATACACATGGACTGAGGGAGCAATATCATACCTAGGCATTAAGCTTACAGCATCCCCCTCGGATTTATTCTCTCATAACTATCCACAGATATTGAAACATCTAACAAACTTAATGAACTCCTGGGCCCACCTCCCAATATCATGGATGGGAAGTAGGGATGAGCTTCGTGTTCGAGTCGAACATACGTTCGACTCGAACATCAGCTGTTCGATCGTTCGACGAAGATCGAACGATTTGGGCCGTTCGCGCCAAATTCGAGTGACGCGAACGGCCCACAATGCACTACGCCATCGCAGTGTCATCCAGGCGCTGTGATTGGCCAAGCATGCACTGTGACCCCGCATGCTTGGCCAATCACAGCGCCGGCAGCGAGGAGAGCAATGATTGGCCACAGGCAGGATGCCTGTGGCCAATTATTGCTGAGGGGGTTTAGTACACGCCCCACACTATAAAAGGCCGCCAGCACGGCGGCCTAGTGTAGTGTGTTCCGGAGCAGGGATAGAGCAGCATAGGCAGGGACAGTGACTTTTATTTCTTTCTTGCTTAACCTGGATTCCTTTAGTTTAGGGAAAGAGAAGGATAGGTAGGGAGAGTGTCAGTGTGTTTTGTGCTTGTGCTATATTGTGCTTAAAAAAAACATTTTTTCTAGGGACAGAAAACTGTAGGTAGGGAGAGTGTGTCAGTTTCTTTCACTGTCAAAGTCCTTGTTTCCAGGGACCTGGAAGGACAGTGAGGTAATTCTCCTTGTGCTAAATTGTGCTTAAAAAAAAACATTTTTTCTAGGGACAGAAAACTGTAGGTAGGGAGAGTGTGTCAGTTTCTTTCACTGTCAAAGTCCTTGTTTCCAGGGACCTGGAAGGACAGTGAGGTAATTCTCCTTGTGCTAAATTGTGCTTAAAAAAAACATTTTTTCTAGGGACAGAAAACTGTAGGTAGGGAGAGTGTGTCAGTTTCTTTCACTGTCAAAGTCCTTGTTTCCAGGGACCTGGAAGGACAGTGAGGTAATTCTCCTTGTGCTAAATTGTGCTTAAAAAAAACATTTTTTCTAGGGACAGAAAACTGTAGGTAGGGAGAGTGTGTCAGTTTCTTTCACTGTCAAAGTCCTTGTTTCCAGGGACCTGGAAGGACAGTGAGGTAATTCTCCTTGTGCTAAATTGTGCTTAAAAAAAACATTTTTTCTAGGGACAGAAAACTGTAGGTAGGGAGAGTGTGTCAGTTTCTTTCACTGTCAAAGTCCTTGTTTCCAGGGACCTGGAAGGACAGTGAGGTAATTCTCCTTGTGCTAAATTGTGCTTAAAAAAAAACATTTTTTCTAGGGACAGAAAACTGTAGGTAGGGAGAGTGTGTCAGTTTCTTTCACTGTCAAAGTCCTTGTTTCCAGGGACCTGGAAGGACAGTGAGGTAATTCTCCTTGTGCTAAATTGTGCTTAAAAAAAACATTTTTTCTAGGGACAGAAAACTGTAGGTAGGGAGAGTGTGTCAGTTTCTTTCACTGTCAAAGTCCTTGTTTCCAGGGACCTGGAAGGACAGTGAGGTAATTCTCCTTGTGCTAAATTGTGCTTAAAAAAAACATTTTTTCTAGGGACAGAAAACTGTAGGTAGGGAGAGTGTGTCAGTTTCTTTCACTGTCAAAGTCCTTGTTTCCAGGGACCTGGAAGGACAGTGAGGTAATTCTCCTTGTGCTAAATTGTGCTTAAAAAAAACATTTTTTCTAGGGACAGAAAACTGTAGGTAGGGAGAGTGTGTCAGTTTCTTTCACTGTCAAAGTCCTTGTTTCCAGGGACCTGGAAGGACAGTGAGGTAATTCTCCTTGTGCTAAATTGTGCTTAAAAAAAACATTTTTTCTAGGGACAGAAAACTGTAGGTAGGGAGAGTGTGTCAGTTTCTTTCACTGTGAAAGTCCTTGTTTCCAGGGACCTGGAAGGACAGTGAGGTAATTCTCCTTGTGCTAAATTGTGCTTAAAAAAAACATTTTTTCTAGGGACAGAAAACTGTAGGTAGGGAGAGTGTGTCAGTTTCTTTCACTGTCAAAGTCCTTGTTTCCAGGGACCTGGAAGGACAGTGAGGTAATTCTCCTTGTGCTAAATTGTGCTTAAAAAAAACATTTTTTTCTAGGGACAGAAAACTGTAGGTAGGGAGAGTGTGTCAGTTTCTTTCACTGTCAAAGTCCTTGTTTCCAGGGACCTGGAAGGACAGTGAGTGAATTCTCCTTGTGCTATATTGTGCTTAAAAAAAACATTTTTTCTAGGGACAGAAAACTGTAGGTAGGGAGAGTGTGTCAGTTTCTTTCACTGTCAAAGTCCTTGTTTCCAGGGACCTGGAAGGACAGTGAGGTAATTCTTCTTGTGCTAAATTGTGCTTAAAAAAAACATTTTTTCTAGGGACAGAAAACTGTAGGTAGGGAGAGTGTGTCAGTTTCTTTCACTGTCAAAGTCCTTGTTTCCAGGGACCTGGAAGGACAGTGAGGTAATTCTCCTTGTGCTAAATTGTGCTTAAAAAAAACATTTTTTCTAGGGACAGAAAACTGTAGGTAGGGAGAGTGTGTCAGTTTCTTTCACTGTCAAAGTCCTTGTTTCCAGGGACCTGGAAGGACAGTGAGGTAATTCTCCTTGTGCTAAATTGTGCTTAAAAAAAAACATTTTTTCTAGGGACAGAAAACTGTAGGTAGGGAGAGTGTGTCAGTTTCTTTCACTGTCAAAGTCCTTGTTTCCAGGGACCTGGAAGGACAGTGAGGTAATTCTCCTTGTGCTAAATTGTGCTTAAAAAAAACATTTTTTCTAGGGACAGAAAACTGTAGGTAGGGAGAGTGTGTCAGTTTCTTTCACTGTCAAAGTCCTTGTTTCCAGGGACCTGGAAGGACAGTGAGGTAATTCTCCTTGTGCTAAATTGTGCTTAAAAAAAACATTTTTTCTAGGGACAGAAAACTGTAGGTAGGGAGAGTGTGTCAGTTTCTTTCACTGTCAAAGTCCTTGTTTCCAGGGACCTGGAAGGACAGTGAGGTAATTCTCCTTGTGCTAAATTGTGCTTAAAAAAAACATTTTTTCTAGGGACAGAAAACTGTAGGTAGGGAGAGTGTGTCAGTTTCTTTCACTGTCAAAGTCCTTGTTTCCAGGGACCTGGAAGGACAGTGAGGTAATTCTCCTTGTGCTAAATTGTGCTTAAAAAAAACATTTTTTCTAGGGACAGAAAACTGTAGGTAGGGAGAGTGTGTCAGTTTCTTTCACTGTCAAAGTCCTTGTTTCCAGGGACCTGGAAGGACAGTGAGGTAATTCTCCTTGTGCTAAATTGTGCTTAAAAAAAACATTTTTTCTAGGGACAGAAAACTGTAGGTAGGGAGAGTGTGTCAGTTTCTTTCACTGCCAAAGTCCTTGTTTCCAGGGACCTGGAAGGACAGTGAGGTAATTCTCCTTGTGCTAAATTGTGCTTAAAAAAAACATTTTTTCTAGGGACAGAAAACTGTAGGTAGGGAGAGTGTGTCAGTTTCTTTCACTGTCAAAGTCCTTGTTTCCAGGGACCTGGAAGGACAGTGAGTGAATTCTCCTTGTGCTATATTGTGCTTAAAAAAAACATTTTTTCTAGGGACAGAAAACTGTAGGTAGGGAGAGTGTGTCAGTTTCTTTCACTGTCAAAGTCCTTGTTTCCAGGGACCTGGAAGGACAGTGAGGTAATTCTCCTTGTGCTAAATTGTGCTTAAAAAAAAATTTTTTCTAGGGACAGAAAACTGTAGGTAGGGAGAGTGTGTCAGTTTCTTTCACTGTCAAAGTCCTTGTTTCCAGGGACCTGGAAGGACAGTGAGTGAATTCTCCTTGTGCTATATTGTGCTTAAAAAAAACATTTTTTCTAGGGACAGAAAACTGTAGGTAGGGAGAGTGTGTCAGTTTCTTTCACTGTCAAAGTCCTTGTTTCCAGGGACCTGGAAGGACAGTGAGGTAATTCTCCTTGTGCTAAATTGTGCTTAAAAAAAACATTTTTTCTAGGGACAGAAAACTGTAGGTAGGGAGAGTGTGTCAGTTTCTTTCACTGTCAAAGTCCTTGTTTCCAGGGACCTGGAAGGACAGTGAGGTAATTCTCCTTGTGCTAAATTGTGCTTAAAAAAAACATTTTTTCTAGGGACAGAAAACTGTAGGTAGGGAGAGTGTGTCAGTTTCTTTCACTGTCAAAGTCCTTGTTTCCAGGGACCTGGAAGGACAGTGAGGTAATTCTCCTTGTGCTAAATTGTGCTTAAAAAAAACATTTTTTCTAGGGACAGAAAACTGTAGGTAGGGAGAGTGTGTCAGTTTCTTTCACTGTCAAAGTCCTTGTTTCCAGGGACCTGGAAGGACAGTGAGGTAATTCTCCTTGTGCTAAATTGTGCTTAAAAAAAACATTTTTTCTAGGGACAGAAAACTGTAGGTAGGGAGAGTGTGTCAGTTTCTTTCACTGTCAAAGTCCTTGTTTCCAGGGACCTGGAAGGACAGTGAGGTAATTCTCCTTGTGCTAAATTGTGCTAAAAAAAAACATTTTTTCTAGGGACAGAAAACTGTAGGTAGGGAGAGTGTGTCAGTTTCTTTCACTGTCAAAGTCCTTGTTTCCAGGGACCTGGAAGGACAGTGAGTGAATTCTCCTTGTGCTATATTGTGCTTAAAAAAAAAAAATTTTCTAGGGACAGAAAACTGTAGGTAGGGAGAGTGTGTCAGTTTCTTTCACTGTCAAAGTCCTTGTTTCCAGGGACCTGGAAGGACAGTGAGTGAATTCTCCTTGTGCTAAATTGTGCTTTAAAAATTTTTTTTTTCTAGGGACAGAAAACTGTAGGTAGGGAGAGTGTGTCAGTTTCTTTCACTGTCAAAGTCCTTGTTTCAAGGGACAGAGAAGGACACCTGAAGGTAGCCCTTATTGCTTTTTTCCCATCTCCCTGCAGGCCATCTATTAGAATGTCTGGAAGGCAAACAAGGAGAGGCAGACAGTCAGGAGGCAATAAAAGAGGGCAAGCAGGCTCTGTGTCTGGGGGCAACAGTGCTGGTCGTGGACGCGGTGCATTGTCATCAGCACATGGCCATGGGACACGCTTGTCCTTCTTTTCGGCAGCTGGACATGTTGAGCCACATCATGCCGAAGACTTGGTAGAGTGGATGACCAAGCCCTCCTCCTCCTCCTCATCCTCTCTCACCCAGGCTCAGGGTACTGGAAAAGCAGCTGCCAAAGCGTCCTCTTCCCTGGTATCAATGTCAGACTCATCATCAGTCACTCCTTCCCTAGACCCACCATGTCCTCCTCCTGAGGAGTCCCCCGAACTGTTTCAGCACAGTGTTGGGTACATGCTCCAGGAGGATGCCCAGCGTTTCGAAGGGTCTGATGATGAAACCCAGCTAGAGGAAGGCAGTAGCGTGAGAGCAGACAGAGGGGATGCTCAAGAAGGACACCAATCTGGCAGTCATGTTCCAGCAGCTGCAGCATACTGCCAGATTGCCTCCAGTGATGAGGAGGGAGGTGATGATGAGGTCACTGACTCCACGTGGGTGCCTAATAGGAGAGAGGAGGAGGAGGAGGATGAGGAGGAGGCACATCTCCAACGAGGCAGGATGCCCTTTGGTGGCCAGCTTAAGGGCAGTACACCGACGGAATCACACCGCAGAGCTCCGCCTGTGCAGGGCGCTGCCTCTGCCCGTCATTCAAAAAGTTCTTTGGTGTGGGCCTTTTTTGAGGCTAGTGCATCAGATCGCACAGCTGCTGTTTGCAACATATGTCTCAAGCGTATATCGCGTGGCCAAAACATCAGCCGCTTGGGTACCACATGCCTGACCAGACATATGTTGACCTGCCATGCAGCTCGTTGGCAAGCCTACCTCAAAGACCCACACCAAAGAACAAAGCGGACCTCTCCTTGCACCGCATCAGCTGGGATCTCCAACCCCACTATAACTTCAGTCCTCTCTGAAACATGCACTGAGAGGAATGAAGGTGTAGAATTAGGTGTGTCACAGCCAAGTACTTGCGGCCACTCTGCTAGCAGTACACCGACGTCCGATTCTAGCAGGCAAATTTCCCTGCCCCAGCTGCTGGACCGTCGAAAGAAGTTCACTCCCAGCCATCCACATGCCCAGCGGTTGAATGCTAGCTTGGCTAAATTGCTAGCGCTTCAACTGCTGCCTTTTCAGTTGGTAGACTCGGCCCCCTTCCGTGAGTTTGTGCAATGTGCGGTTCCTCAGTGGCAGGTTCCCAAACGCCACTTTTTCTCACGGAAGGCTATTCCGGCTCTCTACCGGCATGTGGAAGGCAATGTCTTGGCCTCGCTGGACAGGGCGGTCAGCGGTAAGGTGCATATTACCGCTGACTCATGGTCCAGCAGGCATGGACAGGGACGTTACCTTTCTTTCACGGCCCATTGGGTCACTCTTTTGGCAGCTGGGAAGGATGCAGGACAAGGTGCAGTAGTGTTGGAGGTTGTCCCACCGCCACGCCTCCAAAATGCTACTACTGGTTTTGACACACCTCTCTCCTCCACCCCCTCCTCTTCTTCTTCCTCCATGGCCTCTTCCTGTGGTTTGTCCTATGAACCAGCGGTGCTCCGTAGCCGTTCACGGGGCTACGCAAGTACGCAGGCAAAAAGATGCCATGCCGTGCTTGCGCTGGTGTGTTTGGGGGACAGAAGCCACACTGGGGCAGAGGTCCTGTCTGCTCTGCAGGGCCAGGCCGAGAGGTGGTTGACGCCACGCCAGCTTAAGCCAGGAATGGTGGTTTGCGACAATGGCACCAACCTCCTCTCCGCCCTCCGACAGGGACAACTGACCCATGTGCCCTGTGTGGCTCACGTCCTTAACCTGGTGGTGCAGCGGTTCTTGGGCAGGTACCCGGGCTTACAGGATGTCCTGAGGCAGGCCAGGAAAGTCTGTGTGCATTTCCGCAGATCTTATAATGCCAGTGCTCGCCTGGCTGAGCTGCAAAAGGAGTTGAACCTGCCCAAGAACCGCCTTATATGTGACATGCCCACCAGGTGGAACTCAACGTTGGCCATGCTGCAGCGGCTGCACACGCAGCAGAGGGCCATCAATGAGTACCTGTGCGACTACGGCACCAGGACAGGGTCAGGGGAGCTTGGTTTTTTTTCTCCACGCCAGTGGGGCATGATCAGGGATGCATGCACTGTCCTGGCACCATTTGAGGAGGCCATGAGGATGGTGAGCAGTGACAGTGCATGCATCAGTGACACTGTACCTCTTGTCCACCTGTTGGAGCACACGCTGCGTGGAATAATGGACAGGGCACTTGAGGCAGAACAGAGGCAGGAAGAGGAGGACTTCCTTGCCTCTCAAGGCCCCCTTTACCCAGACAGTGTTCCTTCTGTCCCACCCATCGCACAGGAAGAGGAGGAGGAGGAGGAGGAGGAGGATTGTGTCAGCATGGAGGTGGAGGCTAGCACTCAGCATCATCAGCAGCAGTCTTTTAGGGATGATTTACAGTCCCAAGAAACCAGTGGACTTGTACGTGGCTGGGAGGAGGTGGCTGCGGATCATGTCGTCCTTAGTGACCCAGAGGACTCCGGAGCGAATGCCTCAGCAAACCTACGCTGCATGGCCTCCCTGATCCTGCAAAGTCTGCGGAAGGATCCTCGTATTCTTCGGATCAAGGAGAGGGACCATTACTGGCTGGCCACTCTCCTTGATCCACGGTACAAGGGTAAGGTTGCGGACCTTATGTTACCGTCGCAGAGGGAGCAGAGGATGAGACAACTCCGGGAGGCCTTGCAGAAAGGTCTGTGCAACGCGTTCCCAGAGACTGGGAGGTTACAAACTCCTGGTCCTGGACAACGAGTTGCTGAGGCTTCGGCCAGTCAAAGAAGGAGCGGTGGGGAAGGTGGCCGTCTGACCGATGCGTTCAGACAATTCTTTAGTCCGCAGCCCCAAAGTATGATCGGTTCCAGCAACCATCGCCAGCGTCTGATAAACATGGTGCAGGAATATCTAGGGGCAAGGTCAGACTTGGACACCTTCCCCACCGAAAATCCTCTGGCTTACTGGGTCTTGAGGATGGATCACTGGCCAGAGCTTGCACAGTATGCAATTGAGCTACTGGCCTGTCCTGCATCCAGCGTTCTTTCGGAACGCACATTCAGTGCTGCTGGAGGATTTGTCACGGATCACAGGGTGCGCCTGTCCACCGACTCGGTTGATCGACTGACTTTCATCAAGATGAACCAGTCTTGGATCACCACCAGCTACCACACACCTGATGCTGATATAACAGACTAATTGATTTTAACATGTCACATCCCTTCAAGACTGATGCTGATGCTGAGTGCCTGTGCTGTTATGTTGACTGGCTATCCTCCTCCTCCGAGTCCTCAATGATACGATTGATGATGATAGCTTGGAAGATCATTTTTGTTTATGGGTGCCGCCACCAGTGGCTAAGGCCCAATTTTTCAGCCCCTGTTTTACAGGGGCGTGTAATTACAATTTTTTTAGCAATAATTTGCCATAGGGCTCATTGCTGTGCTCCAAGTACAGTATCTGTGAGGGGTTGGAGTGTTGTGGCACCAGTGCCTAAGGCCCAATTTTTCAGCCCCTGTTTAACAGGGGCGTGTCATTACAATTTTTGAAGCAATACTTTGCAACAGGGCTCATTGCTGTGCTCCAAGTACAGTATCTGTGAGGGGTTGTAGTGTTGTGCCACCAGTGCCTAAGGCCCAATTTTTCAGCCCCTGTTCAACAGGGGCATGCAATTACAATTCTTGATCTAATAATTCACAGCAGGGTCCATTGCTGCACCCACCAAGAGTAACTCTGAGGGCTTACAGTCTTGTGGCAACGCCACCACCACCACCACCACGAAAGGCCCAATTTTTCAGCCCCTGTTCAAAAGGGGCATGTAATTACAATTCTTGATCTAATAATTCACAGCAGGGCCCATTGCTGCACCCACCAAGAGTAACTGTCAGGGCTTACAGTGTTGTGGCACCAGCACCACCATCAAAGCCCCAATTTTTACTACCACTGTTCAACAATTATATGTAATTAAAATTCCTGATATAATAGTTGACAGCAGGGCGTTCCAGCACCAACCAAGAGTAACTGAGTGCTTACAGTGTTGTGCCAACACCAACAACTAAGGGGCCTATTTCTGCAGAGTATATACGGCAGGTCCCTACTTTCAAACATCCAACTTACAAACGACTCCTACTTGCAAACGAAAGAAGACAACAGGAAGTGAGAGGAAATCTACCCCTAGAAAGGAAAATTCTCTCCTGTAAGAATAAATATGGGAGAAAGGGGTCTCATCTGTACTGATGCTTTATCAGCAATCCTTGTTTCAAGAAAAACACCACATTTCAAAAACAGTTGTCATTGGGACGGAAAGTGAGGTGAAATGTTCTGAACAGGGGCACAGACAGCAAAACAAATGTTACAGGGGTGATAACCCTTACCTATGTTTCCCAAAAAGTTTAAAAATAGATTTTTGGGCTGGAGCTACACTTCAACAATGTACCTGTTCAAAATTACAAACAGATTCTACATAAGAACAAACCTACAGTCCCTGTCTTGTATGCACCGCCTGTATACGGCTGTTCAGAGTATATAGGGCCTTTTTTATTTTATGTGCGGGGTTCCCCTTAATATCCATACAAGACCCAAAGGGGCTGGTAATGGGCTGGGGTAGAGGGGGGGTCATGGGGTAGCTATGCCATTTTTCTTAAAGAATTTCATCCATATTACCGGGACCAGACATTACATTAAAGCCGCAAGCAGTTTTAAATGGCTTTTTTTTCCTTTAGAAGTGTCATTTTGTGCAGGGACAGTTCTAAACACGGGAAACACGTGGCACTTCACAGGCATACTTTAGACACCCCCCAGGTACGATATTTAAAGGAATATTTGACTTTTTTTTTTTCACTTTATGCATCATTAAAATGACTGCTCCCGAAAAACGACCGTTTTTAAAACTTCTTTTTGCATTGATACATGTCCCCTGGTGCACAACCCGGGTTCCCAAACCCTATTTATGACAATAACATGCATAATAGTTGTTATAATTAGCACTTTAGAATTCGAACGTTCGCATCCATTGTATTTAATAGGGTTCTAATGTTCGTTCGAACTTTCGGTCCGTTCGCGGGTTCTGGTGCGAACCGAACCCGGGGGTGTTCGGCTCATCACTAATGGGAAGAATAAATACGGTAAAAATGACGATATTGCCAAAAATACTATACTTATTCAGAGTCTTGCCAATTCCGATACCAGCGTACTATCTAAGGATACTACAGAAAAAAGTATCAGTATTCATTTGGGGTTCTACCAAACCGAGAATACAACAACGCACACTTTTCCTACCCAAAGTACACGGGGGCTTAGGCTGCCCCAATTTTGCAAGTTACTATAAGGCAGCACACATTGCTAGCCTTAGTAAATACCATGCAAAAAAAGAAATCCCACTATGGGTATTAATAGAAGCTGCTGAGAGTGATCCAATTTCAGTCTCGAACTTACTTTGGATCCCCCCAAAAAACCGAAAAAATATACAAAATCCTATCACCAAACATTTTATCTCCCTCTGGGATAGGTCGAAAATTAAATACCAACTACAATCTCTACATAATCCGCTACTCTCATTTTACAAAAACCCCGCATTTTATCCAGCATGGGTCTCTCCCAAATCTTTTAGAGAATGGACATCTAGAGACATTCTTTATATGTATAAATTTGTGTCAACATCATCGTTTATCCCATTCCCGACCCTATGTAAAACTTATGGCTTACCACAATCAGAACTATTCAGATATCTTCAAATAAAAAAAAAATTCACACCATTTTTAAATTCTTCTACCCCAACATCCCAAATGACTAATTTTGAAACAATATGTAAGAAAGATCCACACACAAAGGGAGCAATATCTACCTTATATTCTCAATTACTGACCCAAGTAGACGCGGGCAAACCACACTATGTTCGAAAATGGGAAGAAGACTTACAAAGAGAATTAGAAAACTCAGAATGGAATCAAATATGGATAACAACAAAATCAGCCTCCCCTAATATATTAGCGGTTGAGGCTAATTATAAATTACTAACAAGATGGTACCTTGTACCAGCAAGGATAGAGAAATATGTTCCAAATTATTCAGCACAATGTTTTCGGGGATGTATAGAGACAGGAACACAGTTTCATGTTTGGTGGTCGTGTCCAACAGCACAAAAATTCTGGAAAGAACTCTTTAAAATGGCATCTGAAATGTTGGGTAAGACAATCCCACTTGACCCAGCAATAGCTCTACTTAACCTGAAACCAGAAAGCATAACACACATTCAATTTAAATTATTAGTGCAACTTTTTACAACAGCTAAACAAACATTAGCAAAAGCTTGGAAATCAACCCAATTAAATATACACAAAACTATGACCAGAATGAATAGTGCGATGACCTACGCTAAAATGACAGCGATATAAATGGACACGATCCCCAAATTTAAAAAATTGTGGCAGCCTTGGATCAATTATAATATGCCATCAACCTTCGACACCAAAGTACTCTTACCATGGTAACTTATACAAAGGATTCAAATAAATTATCCATTGTAGCGGCGGCGGCTCTGGGTCTGACCCCACGGACTTCTACTCTACTCTTCTCTTCTATCATTTTTTTATCTCTATTCTTTCTTTTTTCTATACTTTTCCCTTTCATTCTCCTTTTTTCTCTTTATATTTCACCGGGTATACATAAGAATAGCGTTTGAATTTAAATTCCATATCTTTATCATAACTTAAATCTTTTAGGTGTTATGAATTTATTGACAATTTGAATGTTTTAAGGAAACATATATTAATTGCAAACCTCTTAAAGCTACTAATAACATCGCTACATTGCATATTTTGTTTATTAACATTTACCTTTAATTTAACAAAATTTAGTTTTTGAAAAATTATAAAAGGAATAATTGCATTTGTTAAAAACATGCATATTTAAGATTGTCTGTATGATACCCCTTGTATGCCTTAATAAAATATTTTGACAAGGAAATTTACCTATAGGTAAGGCCATAATAAGGCTTACCTATAGGTACTGTAAGTATCTCCTAAACGTGCACTGTTTAGGAGATAATTACTGTAGATACAGCCGGTAATGCATGAGCTCTGAAGGAACAGCATACCCGTGCCGTTCCTTCAGAGTCCTGTGAGTCCTGTGCCGTAAACGCCGGCTGCTGTGCACAGGCGTGGGAGTGAAGTCATCGCAGCTCCGGCCATTCATACAGCCGGAGTCCGCGAACCTGGAAGGAAGACCCGGTAAAGATGAAAGCGTCTTTAGCGTGTCGCTGGAGGGCTTCGTTTTCAGGTACATTTTTACATAATATGCTAGTATGCGATGCATACTAGCACAATATGACATTACCTTTCAGGTTTTCAAAAAAAAAAACCTGCTTTAAGGCAGCCAATAAAATTAAACAAAGCAGCAAATACCACAATGTACTAGAAAATGCACCTTAATTTATTTTTTCTATGTAGCACATCACGATGGGCCATAGTGTGCTGCCATGTGTTGTGGTGTATCGGGAGTACATTCCTCTAGTGCACTGGGGAGCTATTCAAATATAATCTCATCACAGCATATTAACATATGCATGGCACACTACTATTTGGCCCTGGACTTCATCCAGACCGGACTACTTTAATTCAATAAAATGCTGCCCCCACCCCCCCAAAAAAAATCACGCCCACTAAAAGGCCCCTACATCCATTATTGTATATCATGAGAGGGTGAGCGAGAGGGGAATGAGAGAGGGAGGGTTGAGGGAAAGGGGATGAAAGGGGGTGGGTGAGAGAGTGGGTGAGTGTAACAGAGAGGGAGTGAGTGTAAGAGAGAGGGAGTGAGTGTAAGAGAGAGGGAGTGAGTGTAAAAGAGAGGGGGTGAGTGTAGGACCCCTTTCACACTGAGGTGTTTTTCAGGCGCTTTTGGGCTAAAAATAGCGCCTGTAAAGTCCCTGAAAAACGCCTCCGCTGCAGTCCCAGTGTGAAATTCCTCCAAGCAGCATCTTTGGGGCGGTGGAGGAGCGGTGTACACATTGCTCCTGCCCATTGAAATGAATGGCTGGGAGACAGAGGAGGGGGCTGAGAGACAGAGGAGGGGTCTGATAGACAGAGGAGGGGTCTGATAGACAGAGGAGGGGTCTGAGAGACAGAAGAGGAAGCTGAGAGACAGAGGGGGAAGCTGAGAGACAATGGGAGGGAGCTGAGAGACAATGGGAGGGAGCAGAGAGACAGAGGGGGAGCTGAGAGACAGAGGGGGAGCTGAGAGACAGAGGGGGAGCTGAGAGACAGAGGGGGGAGCTGAGAGACAGAGGGGGAGCTGAGAGATAGAGGGGGAGCTGAGAGACAGTGGAGGGGAGCTGAGAGACAGTGGAGGGGAGCTGAGAGACAGTGGAGGGGAGCTGAGAGACAGTGGAGGGGTCTGAGAGACAGTGGAGGGGTCTGAGAGACAGGGAGGAGCTGAGAGACAGAGAGGAGAGCTGAGAGACAGAGGGGGGTCTGAGAGACAGTGTAGGGGTCTGGAGACAGAGGGGGGTCTGGAGACAGAGGGTGGGATCTGAGAGACAGAGGGGGAGAGCTGAGAGACAGAGGGGGAGAGCTGAGAGACAGAGGGGGAGAGCTGAGAGACAGAGGGAGAGAGCTGAGAGACAGAGGGGGAGAGCTGAGAGACAGAGGGGGAGAGCTGAGAGACAGAGGAGGAGAGCTGAGAGACAGAGGAGGAGAGCTGAGAGACAGAGGAGGAGAGCTGAGAGACAGAGGAGGAGAGCTGAGAGACAGAGGGGGGTCTGAGAGATAGAGGGGGAGAGCTGAGAGACAGAGGGGGAGAGCTGAGAGACAGAGGGGGAGAGCTGAGAGACAGAGGGGGAGAGCTGAGAGACAGAGGGAGAGAGCTGAGAGACAGAGGGGGAGAGCTGAGAGACAGAGGGGGAGAGCTGAGAGACAGAGGAGGAGAGCTGAGAGACAGAGGAGGAGAGCTGAGAGACAGAGGAGGAGAGCTGAGAGACAGAGGAGGAGAGCTGAGAGACAGAGGGGGGTCTGAGAGATAGAGGGGGAGAGCTGAGAGACAGAGGGGGAGAGCTGAGAGACAGAGGGGGAGAGCTGAGAGACAGAGGAGGAGAGCTGAGAGACAGAGGAGGAGAGCTGAGAGACAGAGGAGGAGAGCTGAGAGACAGAGGGGGGTCTGAGAGATAGAGAGGGGTCTGAGAGATAGAGGGGAGCTGAGAGACAGAGCAGGGGCTAAAAGAGGGGGGACTGAGAGACACGGGAACTGAGAGACAGATGGGGGTCTAAGAGACTGGGGGTCTGAGAGATAGAGGGGGAGAGCTGAGAGACAGAGGGGGAGAGCTGAGAGATAGAGGAGTGGGCTGAGAGACAGTGGGGGGGTCTGAGAGGCAGAAGGGGAGCTGAGAGACAGAGGGGGAGCTGAGAGACAGAGGAGGAGAGCTGAGAGACAGAGGAGTAGAGCTGAGAGATAGAGGAGGGGTCTATGAGACAGAGGAGGGTTCTGAGAGACAGAGGGGGGTTCTGAGAGACAGAGGGGGGGTCTGAGAGACAGAGGGGGGGTCTGAGAGACAGAGGAGGGGTCTGAAAGATAGTGGGGGGGGGCTGAGAGACAGAGGAGGGGGCTGAAAGAGGGGGGACTGAGAGACAGAGGGGGGGACTGAGAGACAGAGGGGAGGGCTGAGACAGACCTCATAGCACTGTCCCTTTCTGCAGTCCCTCCTCTGCTCACCTCCCAGCTGTCTCAGTGTTCTGGCATGTTTGTGTAGGATGCCAGGTACCTGATGGCCATCAGCGGCAGCGCCGAGTCTCCCTCTTGATCCGGGGGGTGCTCACGCTGCTCTGCTCCTTACAGCGGTGCATGTTCTCTTCCTCCGGGCTCCCAGTCAGCCTGCCCTCCGGCCCAGGCCGCATGATTCCTGGAGCAGAGAGGAGGTGGAGGAATCGAGGTTCTGGGAGCGCCGGGGTGGCCGCGCTCGCTACTGTCGCCTCTTCGGTGGTCAGGGAGGGGGTGGAGCTCTTCTTGGAATTTTACTGCCCTCCTCGATGGCCACCTTCCCCGAATCCCCGCCGCTGTTTGCTGCCACGCTCTCGCTGCCGCCGAACTGCATAAAAAAACGGCCCACAAAATGTTTTTCTTTTTTTTTTTAAACGGCCCACTGGGAAACTCCCGGTAGTCCCTATGGCCAGTCCATCCCTGGCACACTACCATATAGGTGTGAAGCTGGTCTTAGATTTATTAATGTTTTAAGAGGGTAATATACCTTGTGGAAAAAAAGGTGGAAACCTCTTTATAACAGGGAGCAATAGCCAGCAGTGGAAACCTATCATTCTGTATGTTGATACCTCCCCAGCAGAACAGAGAGCTCTATGCAAATAAAGTTGGTTTGTGGTAGATGTTTTGGGATCACCTGCAATTTTGGATTTATTATATAGGCAGCAAAGTCAGAAGTTAAAATATATGCAATCCCCTACTTTGCAAAACAACCCAATCAGCTTAAAATAGGACAGAAAGCCAAAACATGTGTGTGTGTGTGTGTGTATATGTACACATTTTATATATATATATATATATATATATATATATATACACATATATGTATTGTGACAGCAGGAAGGTAAAGTCACCTGGTTGCATCCAGGGGGGTAGATATATTTCTCCCAGATTCAGGCTTTATGCCGACTTATACAACTAGGGAGTTGATGAAGCCCAGCTGAGGCTAGTGGGCTCATGAATGACTCATACCTCTAGGGAGAGTGCTGGGCGTCGTGAGGCAGGGAGTTGATGAGACCAGCTGAAGCCTGTCAGTTCGTTTAAGGCCTCTATAAAAACTCCCAGATTCATTAGGTGTTTGCTCATGCCTGGAACCAGACCTGTGTGGACTGTCTAGGGAGAGTGAACCCCTGTGCGGTGAGGCAAAGCCTGTGTGGCTATTTGTTTGGACTTTTACTAAACCAGGGACTTAGGGACTAGGACAGCACCAGGCTGATCCCAGTTGTTAGTTTAGGAAACCTGCATGTTTAGTCAGAGGTCAAACTGACCAGGATTTATTTTGTTTATGTTTCTTTTTGGCTTTGCTGTGTTTTTGTCACTGTACATAGAGAAATAAACCGCACCTTTTGATTTTGAAAACCACAACCTCCGTCTGCTGGCCCTGTTTTTGTGTGGGGAGCCCAACCAGGGGGTCACACACACCCGCTACCGAGTTAACCCCCTCACAGTTGGTGGAGAATGCGGGCAGTTTTTTTTTAAGCCAGCATGGAGGAGATACTGAAACAGCTGGCTCTAGCAAATGCCAATCAACAGCAGACAAATGCAGGTTTGCAAAGGAGCCTTGCAGCCCAGCAGCAAGCTCATCAACAAGCCCAGCAGCAATCTGAGGCCCGCTTCATAGACCTGTTACAGAAGCAAGAGCAGAGACTACAACAAATGGAAGCAGTAATGCAGCAACGTCCGCAGACCAGTGAGGAAAGCCGTCCCACTAATACCGCGTCCTTTGGGGTGAGTCGTTTATTGACAAAAATGACTGGAGAGGATGATCCAGAGGTATTTTTGACCACATTTGAAAGGACTGCTGAAAGAGAAAAGTGGCCTGAGGAGCAGTGGGCTGGACTGGTGGCTCCTCTGTTAACTGGTGAATCGCAGAAGGCTTACTATGACCTAGAGCCTGACCAAGCAAAAGACTATGTGATGCTAAAAGCTGAAATATTGGCAAGGCTGGGTGTCACCCTGGCTGTCCGGGCTCAGCGTGTGCATAACTGGACTTTCCAGCTTGGAAAACCCCCCAGGTCTCAAATGTATGATCTCATTCACCTGAGCAGGAAGTGGCTACAGCCAGAGACTTTGTCTGCACCAGAGATTGTGGAACGTGTTGTAATGGATCGGTTTTTGAGAGCTCTTCCTACTGCCATCCAAAAGTGGGTAAGCCATGGAGACCCAGAGACGGCCGGTGGTCTTGTGGATCGTGTAGAGAAATACTTGGCTACAGAGAACCTGACGGCCTCTTCCAGAGACTCTCGGACTTTCCACCCTAAGACCAGACCATCCCCAGGGGCGGATAAGAGGATTCCAAGGGGTGAGGGTGGAGAGAGTGAGAGGGTGGGAGCTCTACCCAAAGTTTGGCGAGAACAGCCTGGGAAGTCAGGGGCTCAAGAGGCAGCCAAATGGATTGTTTGCTACCGCTGCCGGCAAGCGGGACATATTGCAGCAAATTGCCCGGTTGTGGAGGAACCCATGCAATGTGACTTTCTGATGGACAGACGTCAGTCGCTGTGTGCGACAGTCGCATGCACTGCCATTCGGGGAACTGAGAAACATTTATGCAAAATGTGTATTAATGGTAGAAATGTTGTGGTATTACTGGATTCAGGTAGCCTTGTAACCCTGATAAAGGCTGAATTAGTTAAAACAGAGGTCTCTGGGAATAGCAAGGTAGCTGTTATTTGTGTGCATGGGGACACCCGAGAGTATCCAGTGACTACAGTGTGTTTCGAGACCCCCAAAGGTACCCTCTCTCATCCAGTGGGGTTAGTATCTCAATTACCGCATGATGCCATTGTGGGAAGGGATTTTCCGAAGTTCTGGGAACTGTGGGATGATCCTGAGCCCCCCACTGGTGCCCCTATGTACCAGGAATGTGATAGCCAGAACTCCTCTGAGAGTGGTGAGGACTCTCCAGAATTTCCCTTGTCAGTATTTGCAGGGGAGACTCAAGAAACTGGAGAGGAGCCCACCTCCTCAGACGAAAACCTACCGTCTGTGGAGTTTTCTGATCTGGAGGTTCACAGGGAAAATTTTGCCACAGAACAGTTAAAAGACCCCGCCCTAATAAAGGCACGGGAAAACGTAGTGGAAATAGATGGCGAGTTAGTGAACCCAGATAATACCTGCACTTACCCATACTTCAGCGTAGAGAAGGACCTACTGTATCGGGTGGCAAAAAGGGCAGAAGAAACCGTTGAGCAGCTTGTGGTGCCCAAACCTTACAGGAAGTTGGTGTTGGAGTTGGCCCATGGGCACATTCTTGGAGGTCATCTGGGGACAGAGAAAACCCGAGAGAGGGTATTACAGAGATTCTATTGGCCTGGGGTGATGAAGGACATAGAAAATTATTGTTCCTCCTGCCCTGTGTGTCAGAGGTCGGCCCCGATGCCACATTTCCGTAGCCCGCTGGTCCCTCTACCCATCATTGAGGTCCCGTTTGAGAGAATCGCAATGGATTTGGTAGGTCCTATAATCAAGTCCGCTAGGGGGCACCAGTACATATTGGTTATAATGGACTATGCCACCCGTTATCCAGAAGCGATCCCTCTCAGAAATACCTCGGCCAAAACCATAGCCAAAGAGCTATCTCTTGTTTTTAGCCGGGTGGGTATTTGTAAAGAACTGCTTACGGACCAAGGTACACCCTTTATGTCCCGGGTTATGAAAGAGCTGTGTAAATTGCTCAAAGTGACGCAATTGCGTACATCTGTGTATCACCCCCAAACCGATGGGCTGGTTGAAAGATTCAACAAAACCCTAAAACAAATGTTGAAGAAAGTGGTGGATAGAGATGGAAAGGATTGGGACTGTCTACTTCCTTATTTGATGTTTGCTATTAGGGAGGTGCCCCAATCCTCTACGGGATTCTCCCCCTTTGAGTTACTGTATGGGAGACACCCAAGAGGGCTGTTGGATATTGCCAAGGAAACTTGGGAAAGTGAGAGTACTCCCCACAGGAGTGTGATTGAGCATGTCGCCCTGATGCAAGATCGAATTGCACAGGTAATGCCCATCGTGAAGGAACATTTGGCCCAAGCGCAGTTGGCACAGCAGAGAGTGTACAACCGTGGAGCAAAGACCCGTACCTTTTCCCCGGGGGATAGGATATTGGTACTTGTCCCTACGGTTGAAAGTAAATTCCTTGCCAAATGGCAAGGCCCCTACGAGATAATGGAAAAAGTGAGCGAAGTGAATTACAAGGTCAGACAACCAGGAAGGCGAAAGCCCGAACAGATATATCACGTTAATCTGTTGAAAGCCTGGAGGGATAGAGAGTCCCTAGTCGCAGAAACTTGGTCACCAGCTCAAACTGGTTGCGTGATTCCGGAGGTTGGAATAGCAGCCACCTTGTCACAACCCCAACAACAGGAGGTTAAGGAGTTTGTGCTTCGCAACAAGGAGGTGTTCTCTGAGCTGCCGGGACAAACATCTGGGGTAGAGCATGATATTATTACCCCGCCCGGTGAAAGGGTGAAGTTAAAACCCTATCGGATCCCAGAGGCCCGACGGGAGGCAATACGGGAGGAAGTACAGAAAATGCTGAACTTAGGGGTGATAGAGGAGTCCCAAAGTGATTGGTCTAGTCCCATTGTGTTGGTGCCTAAACCGGATGGGAGCTGGCGATTTTGTAACGATTTTCGTCAGTTGAACAAAGTTACAAAATTTGACACCTACCCCATGCCACGTATAGATGAGTTGATCGACCGGCTGGGAACAGCCCGATACATGACGACTCTTGACCTCACAAAAGGGTATTGGCAAATTCCCCTGGCCAAGTCGGCCAAAGAGAAAACCGCATTTGTAACCCCAGACGGGGCGTTCCAATATAAGAGAATGCCGTTCGGGTTACAGAATGCGCCGGCCACATTCCAGCGGAAAATGGACCAGATACTGAGGCCCCATCGGAAGTATGCTGCGGCTTACCTGGATGACGTAATTGTCCATAGCACAGATTGGGCCTCACATCTGCCAAAAGTGCAAGCAGTCCTAGACTCTATCCGGGAAGCGGGGTTTACGGCTAACCCCAAGAAGTGTACCATTGGGCAGGAGGAGGCCAAATATCTTGGGTACACCATTGGCAGGGGAGTAATAAAACCCCAACTCAACAAAGTCGAGGCCATCCAGAGTTGGCCACGTCCCAACAGCAAGAAGCAGGTACGAGCCTTTCTGGGAATCGCGGGTTATTATCGGCGCTTCATTCCCCACTTTGCTTCTAAGGCTGTGCCCCTAACCAACCTGACGAAAGGGAAAGGGTCGGTCATGATTAAATGGACCCCCGAGGCTGAGGCAGCATTCCAATTCTTGAAACAAGCCTTATGTAGCCAGCCAGTGTTGTACTCACCCGACTTCTCTAAAGACTTTGTCGTACAAAGTGATGCGTCAGATGTGGGGTTAGGAGCAGTATTGTCCCAGGTCTGGAACGGGGAAGAGCACCCAGTCATTTACCTCAGCAGGAAGTTGAAGTCCCATGAGGTAAATTACGCCACGGTTGAAAAGGAGTGTTTAGCGGTGAAGTGGGCTCTAGATTCCCTTCGGTACTATCTGCTAGGTAGGCACTTTGACATGGTTACGGATCACGCTCCGTTAAAGTGGATGGCTCAAAACAAGGAGACAAATAGAAGAGTGAATAGGTGGTTCCTGGCCCTACAGGAATTCAACTTCACAGTAAAGCATCGCCCTGGCGTTCAAATGGGGAATGTGGATGCTTTGTCTCGAGTACATGAATGCCTGATTGCTGGTGTTCCAACCCCAAGGTTAAAACAAGAGGGGGGGGTATGTGACAGCAGGAAGGTAAAGTCACCTGGTTGCATCCAGGGGGGTAGATATATTTCTCCCAGATTCAGGCTTTATGCCGACTTATACAACTAGGGAGTTGATGAAGCCCAGCTGAGGCTAGTGGGCTCATGAATGACTCATACCTCTAGGGAGAGTGCTGGGCGTCGTGAGGCAGGGAGTTGATGAGACCAGCTGAAGCCTGTCAGTTCGTTTAAGGCCTCTATAAAAACTCCCAGATTCATTAGGTGTTTGCTCATGCCTGGAACCAGACCTGTGTGGACTGTCTAGGGAGAGTGAACCCCTGTGCGGTGAGGCAAAGCCTGTGTGGCTATTTGTTTGGACTTTTACTAAACCAGGGACTTAGGGACTAGGACAGCACCAGGCTGATCCCAGTTGTTAGTTTAGGAAACCTGCATGTTTAGTCAGAGGTCAAACTGACCAGGATTTATTTTGTTTATGTTTCTTTTTGGCTTTGCTGTGTTTTTGTCACTGTACATAGAGAAATAAACCGCACCTTTTGATTTTGAAAACCACAACCTCCGTCTGCTGGCCCTGTTTTTGTGTGGGGAGCCCAACCAGGGGGTCACACACACCCGCTACCGAGTTAACCCCCTCACAGTATATATATATATATATATATGTAGCGCTACCCCCAGTTAAGAGAGCCGCTGAATTTGTTTCGGGCCCTGAGTACAGCACCGCCAACCCCCGGCAATCTACTCGACCCACTCTGGCACAGTTAGTCTAAGGTTTATTATCTTAATCACAATCTAGCGATATATGCACAATGATAACACACTGAGGACAAAGTGTTAAAGTATAACTAGTTTACTTCTGTGTAAAAGGCATAGATTAACACATAACACATATATTGTCTGCAGAGCCCTGCAACGGTAAATATAGTACACACTGAGGATGCTGGCGGCTACGCGCCAAGTGCAGCTATCCCTATCTATGCGCCCTTATGGCGCAGCAACAAAAAAAAGTTCTAACTCCTGGTCAGGCCTGACTCAGATATAACTTAGTCTCTTGGGGAACAAGTTCTTCGCATGCAGCTTGAACGGTGGTGCACATATAGAAAAAAACTGTATTTGTAATCCACACGATAGGTAATAGAAGAACACTTCACCGGAGACTACATGACCCAGTTCTGCTACTAGTCGCCGGTGGAACAACAGACAAACTTGATGGGCCAAGGCAGTCTCTAGGCCTAATCAAAGTAAAGTATTTCTCTTTTTGATTGAGCAGGTGATCGCTCACCACTCCGGACGCAATCCCAGTCCGGGACTTCCACCGACGGTGTCTCCGCACACAACGTCTGCAACGGCCGGGTCCCCGGTCGAACTGATGTCCGCAACTTGGAGAAGTCAGACGCCACCCGGGCTCGCAGTGGGGTGGAAGGCTCTCTGGAAGTTGTGCAAGGCCCTGGCTTCAGGCCTTGTACTGCCGCAGATCCGCACGGGAAGACCTGTTGATAGCAGCGCGGTGTCCAAAGAGGCCGAGCTCATCCTCGCCCTCCTCTTAAATAGTCCCACCCATGAGTCTCTGCGGTGGCTCAAATGCACCCTGGGTGCCGAACGGGGTTATGGGTAACATAGTCCCGGGGCCTTAAAGGAGACCCCGCTACATATATATATATATATATATATATATATATATATATATATATACTTTACATACACACATTATTAATACTTTTTTTTTATGTGTGATCACATAATCTGCCAGATATTTCACACAAAAGAAAGCAATTCAAGGAGGACAGGATAAGTTTTTTAAAAACAAGTACATGGTAGAACAGGTACATATCGGGAATATGAAATGTTGGGGTAACATATTTTTTAATATGCTTAATATGTCCTTTGGAAGAGGAGCTAAACCTTAAAGCGATTGTTACCCTAAAAAAATGGATCCTGTTCCCTTAACCACTTCAGCCCCGGAAGGATTTACCCCCTTAATGACCAACCCATTTTTTTTGCGATACGGCACTGTGTTACTTTAACTAACAATTGCGCGGTCGTGCAATGTGGTACCCAAACAAAGTTGGCGTAATTTTTTCTTACAAATAGAGCTTTCTTTTGGTGGTATTTGATCACCTCTGCGGTTTTAATTTTTTGCACTAAAAACAAAACAATATTTTTATCTTTCTGCTATAATACATATCCAAAAAATATATATAAAAAAACAAATTTATTCATCAGTTTAGGCCAATATGTATTCTTCTACATATTTTGGGCAAAATAAAAACCCCAATAAGCATATATTGATTGGTTTGCGCAAAAGTTATAGCGTCTACAAAATAGTGGATAGATTTATGGCATTTTTTATTTTTACTAGTAATGGCGGAGATCAGCGATATTTACTGGGACTGCGACATTGCTTCAGACATATCGGACACCTAACTGACATTTTTGACACTTTTTTGGGGAACCAGTGACATTAATACAGTGATCAGCGCTAAAAATATGCACTGACATTGTACTAATGACACTGGTAGGGAAGGGGTTAACATCAGGGGCGATCACGGGGTTAAATGTGTTCCCTGTTTGTGATTACTAACTGTATGGGGGACTGTGTTACTGGGGAAACACACAGATTCATGTTCCTGCTTAGCAGGAAGACAGATCTCACTCTCATCCCTGACAGAACGAAGACCTGCCTTGTTTACTTAGATAGATCCCCATTCTGTCTCTACAGGGATCTGTCCCCACAGACCATTTGGAGCCCACGAATGTTAGTGCACGGATCACCATACTGGTACAGCGATTTGAGCAGCCGAGCCACCTTGCTGCAGTATACCTGGTTGATCCTGCCTGGCTCTGCCCTCCCCCCTGTAAACTGACCACAGTTTATCATGGCTGCTGAGCCCTGACACCGTGGTCAGTTTACGTGCCTCCATCATCTGCAGCTCTCCTCTGTCCTCTCCCCCCTCCCTGCCTGACACAGTGCCGATCATTCCTCTCCTGCTGGAATAATAACTATAGTATATTAAAGCCATCTCCTCTGTTAAATAATGATATGTGTCCCAGTGTCTGTGCTATATAAAAAAATGCAGACTTCTACCTTATATCAGAGCGTCTCCCGGCGCTCACGTGACTCCTCGCCTCTCTCCTCCCCTCCTCCCGACTGACGTCAGCAGGAGTTCTCGGCCCCTCCCACTGTAGCTGTAGCTGTCAGCCTGGGAGAGGAAAAACTGCAATAAATCGATACGCTCAGGTGTGAATGGAGCCTTATGCCGCGTACACACGATCGGAATTTCCAACAACAAAACCGTGGTTTTTTTTTCCGACGGATGTTGGCTCAAACTTGTCTTGCATACACACAAATGTTGCTCGGAAATTCTGATGGTCAAGAACGCAGAGACGTACAACACTACGACGAGCCGATAAAAATGAAGTACGATGATTCCGAGCATGCGTCAAATTGATTCCGAGCATGCGCAGCACTTTTGTGCGTCGGAAATGGCTACACACGATCGGACAACAAAAGCTCTTGTCGGAAAAATAGAGAACCAGCTCTCAATCATTTGTTGTCGCAAATTCCGACAGCAAATGTCCGATGGAGCCTACACACGGTCGGAATTTCCGACCAAAAGCTCACATTGAACATTTGTTGTCGGAAATTCCGATCGTGTGTACGCGGCATTAGAGTTTGCAGCTCATAAAAAATGCACAGGTCATTTAAGGTAGCTTGGCAATGTAGAAATTTAGTAATTATTTATTAGTTAAGGTGCAATGTCTATGATCCTTGATGTGATAAAAATTATCTGAGCCTGGATGCACCATGTGTGGCCTGGCCTGCTTTTCCTTGATTGTCATGCTTTGAAAGAGGCAAGATTGGGATCAACTACTACACCACTAAAACATTTTATGTAGGCTACTTGTAGATAATTACACAAATGGAATGTGGACCTGTGTGTCGGTTAGTAGAAAGCCAGGATAGAAGGTAGAAGACCCTGAAAGCAGAACACTACTGCCCATTTGGATCATTTTTTTTCACCTCTGAGGCCAGAAGAGATACAGTACCTATATTGTATAGTCTGTTCATGAACATAAACCATTTCACCAGGAAAAAACCATGGCACACTTTTTAATATCCTTATCCTGTTCAGAAAAGTTAAATGATTATAATGTCAGATCAGATACAATGCAGCGCACATCTCTACTGCCATCCATTGCAGCACATACAAAGGAAAGGCTACGGTAACCATGACTGCCTGTAACAGATATTGTCAAAGCATATCTTCTGTCATGTGAGAACACTATACGTATGTCTAAATAATACAGTCTGTAGAGAGATTTAGGTAAAAGTCAATGACTGTGTCATTTTGTATCATTAAGATAGCTTTTCAATGTATAATCCTTGAGCTTTTGTCAATTGCAGTCTTCCCCAGGGAAGCGACTTTTACTAGACGCGATAGCCTTGAGAGTGGACTTGCATTTGAAGTATTTCTACATGGATAACAGCATTACATGGCTTCCAAGTGCTTTCACATTAGCTATTAATTGACAGTTCAGATCTGGCAGGCTCATGGGAAGATGAAAAATGTGTGAAGTTCGAGGCAGGTTAAAGTACAAAATGTCACTTGTCAGTCAGTCAATTCCCTTATGACATGTGGTTTGGTCATAAACACCAGTAAATGTTTAATGTGAACTTTTTAAATCAAGTATTTTTTTTATTTTTTTTTATCAACAGATAAAAAAAGTCTAATAAGGAGAGTTTAATGCCTAGCAATTTACTGTGATACACACAACAACAATTGTTAGGCAATATTTTATCCATTATATAAAGACAAAATTTTGTGTACATACAACACATTTTGTTCATGTTTACAAGCAGAAAGAATTTTAACGAATTTGTCCCTTAATAATAAATATGCATATTAAGGTCAAAATGTAATGTATATTTATGTATTTCAATGTCTCTGCATCATGTAGCTCTTTGGAACATGGACTTCACCACTAGCCTTTTCTGGCATTTAATGCAATTGGTTTTATTCGTTTTTCTTTGTGGCACTGTCCCTCATCTTTCACTTTAGCTCTTTTATCCTCCACTTCCTTTTGTTTGGCCTTTACTGATATCTCTATGTTTATAGTTGCACTCACCCTGCTCTAGTTAAGATTACAGGATAGATTGCGCATCATGGACTAATACACATATTAATACTTTTCATAGAAGTGCTTTCAAGACGGTTTTGGCAATATTCACGGTCTCTCATGGGGATTGCCATTTCTTGGATGTTGCCCTGTGTTGGGCTGTGCATGCAGTTCACACTGCCACAGCTCCCGGAAATGGTGCCCCCAGGGGGTTTCCAGTTCTCAGTGCCACACCTTCAACACACAGTCTAATGGGACGAAGGCACCATTTCTATATATTCCTTATCCATAGCACTCGTAATATATTCAACACACAGCTGTTTTGTAAGTAACCTAGAGGGGTGGGGCCTCCTCCAGCCCAGCTTTTTTTCTTTTTCCTTTGACAATATGAGATTATATAGAAATCCATACATTTTATTACAGATATACACCACGTGCCTGCTCCTGAAGAGTGGATCAATCCACGAAACGCGTCAAGATTTTTCAAATGACGTGTTTAAAAAATCCATCATGTGTTTATCAGATTTACAGTATCTCACAAAAGTGAGTACACCCCTCACATTTTTATTATATCTTTTTATGTGACAACACTGAAGAAATGACACTTTGCTACAAAGTAAAGTAGTGAGTGTACAGCTTGTATAACAGTGTAAATTTGCTGTCCCCTCAAAATAACTCAACACACATCCTTTAATGTCTAAACCACTGGCAACAAAAGTGAAAATGTCCAAATTGGGCCCAAAGTGTCAATATTTTGTGTGGTCACCATTATTTTCCAGCACTGCCTTAACCCTCTTGGGCATGGAGTTCACCAGAGCTTCACAGGTTGCCACTGGAGTCCTCTTCCACTCCTCCATGACAGAGCTGGTGGATGTTAGAGACCTCCACCTTCCATTTGAGGATGCCCCACAGATGCTCACTAGGGTTTAGGTCTGGAAACATGCTTGGCCAGTCCATCACCTTTACCCTCAGCTTCTTTAGCAAGACAGTGGTCATATTGGAGGTGTGTTTGGGGTCATTATCATGCTGGAAAACTGCCCTTCAGCCCAGTCTCTGAAGGGAGGGGATCATGCTCTGCTTCAGTATGTCACAGTACATGTTGGCATTCATGGTTCCCTCAATGAATTGTAGCTCCCCAGTGTCGGCAGCACTCATGAAGCCCCAAACCATGACACTCCCACCACCATGCTCCACTGATGGTTGCTGCCACACACGCTTGACACCATCTGAACCAAATAAGTTTATCTTAGTCTCATCAGACCACAGGACATGGTTCCAGTAATCCATGTCCTAAGTCTGCTTGTCTTTAGAAAACTGTTTGCGGCTTTCTTGTGCATCGTCTTTAGAAGAGGCTTCCTTCTAGGACGACAGCCATGCAGACCAATTTGATGCAGTGTGCAGCATATGGTCTGAGCACTGACAGGCTGACCCCCCACCCTTTCAACCTCTGCACTAATGCTGGCAGCACTCATACGTCTATTTCCCAAAGACAACCTCTGGATATGACACTGAGCACGTGCACTCAACATCTTTGGTCAACCATGGCGAGGCCTGTTCTGAGTGGAACCTGTCCTGTTAAACCGTTGTATGGTCTTGGCCACCGTGCTGCAGCCCAGTTTCAGGGTCTTTCCAATCTTCTTATAGCCTAGGCCATTTTTATGTAGAGCAACAGTGCTTTTTTTTTCAGATCCTCAGAGAGTTATTTGCCATGAGGTGCCATGTTGAAATTCCAGTGACCAGTCTAAGAGAGTATGAGACCACCTGAGACCTTGTAACACTAACGAGTCTCATGACACCGGGGAGGGAAAATGGCTAATTGGGAGCTCTGGTGAACTCCATGCCTAAGAAGGTTAAGGCAGTGCTTGAAAATAACAGTGGCCACACAAAATATTGACACTTTGGGCTCAATTTGGACATTTTCACTTAGGGGTGTACTCACTTTTGTTGACAGCGGTTTAGACATTAATGGCTGTGTGTTGAGTTATTTTGAGGGGACAGCAAATTTACACTGTTATACAAGCTGTACACACACTACTTTACATTGTAGCAAAGTGTAATTTCTTCAGTGTTGTCACATGAAAAGATATATAAAATAAATAAATATATATATATATATATATATATATATATATATAATAAAATATTTACAAAAATGTGAGGGGTGTACTCACTTTTGTGAGATTCTGTATATGAATTGTATTGGGATACTTATATAGCGATACCTTCACTTAAGGCCGCAAGTTTAGTTTGGGCCCTGAAAGCAGTTCCGCCAACCCCCGGCAATGTACTCGACCCCCTACTGGCACAGTTAGTATTGGCAGCAATAAATAATCTTATGCTGTATGAGTAAGCCCAGACACCAAGTCAGTAATGATAAAAAGGTATAAGATTTACTTAAGCTTTTGATAAGAAAGGTTAACAGTGGTAACAGTTCATAGATAATACATTTGCAGAGCCCTGCAGATTAACACACTATGCATATAAAATGAACAGTAAAAGTGCGCCACATGGGCGACCGTTAACTAGGCGTCATGTGACGCAGTAACCAAATGAACTAACTAGCTGACCAGGCCTGGCTCAGATATCTACAACTTAGTCTATAGGGGATGATGGTTTTCTTCACCGGCAGGTCTTTAACGGTGGTGCACATTAACAGAATACCCTTTTTGTAATCCAATAGTAAGGTAGAGATGAAATAAACACTTTGCAATGTAAACTCTGAGTTCAGCTCCGATGAGGTTCTCTAATGAGAGTATAAGAAACAACTTGTGGGCCACGGCAGTCTATAGGCCCATTAGTAACAACAGTATATTGTCTGGGCATACGCCCTCTCACCTATCCGGACGCGGATCCCAGTCCGGGGAAAACTTCCACCGACTCTGTCACACACACACACAGAGTCTCCAGCGATCGGGTCCCCGATCCAACCAAGGCTGTAGGTAAGCGATGTCAGATGCCACCCAGGCTCGCAGTGGGGTGGAAGGCTCTTTGGTGCTGCGCAAGGCCTCAAGCTTCAGGCCCTGCACTCCGGCACATCCGCACAGGAGGATCAGTCACAGAAGTCTCGTGTCCCAAAGAGGCCGAGCGCAGCCGCGCCTCCTCCTTATATAACCCCTCCCATGAGTCTCTGCGGTGCAAAACTCCGAATGGGGTACTGGGTAATGTAGTCTCTCTACTTGAGTCCAGTCTTCCATGTCACTGTTGGGACCATGAGATCTCCTGGACAGAGCGTCTGCATCTCGATTCCCAATCCCTGGCCTGTACTTCAGGCTGA
Organism: Rana muscosa; assembly: GCA_029206835.1. Classification (NCBI taxonomy): domain Eukaryota; kingdom Metazoa; phylum Chordata; class Amphibia; order Anura; family Ranidae; genus Rana; species Rana muscosa. The sequence continues at coordinate 1,066,765,904 of CM055116.1, read as the reverse complement.
AATTTAATACAGACAATGCGGCCAGCCACCTGTGTCCAGTGGCATCCAGCTTTGCTGTAGTGAATAGGTAGGTCAGGGGGTTGTTGTCGGTCTTCACAGTGAACTCCGCCCCATACAGGTAGTCTTTAAGCTTGTCTTCTACCGCCCACTTAAGGGCCAAGAACTCCAGCTTGTGGGTGGGGTCGTTTTTCTCAGAGGGGGTCAGGCTCCTGCTCACGTAGGCAAAAGGCCGCAGTTGCCCTTCGTGTTCTTGATAAAGTACTCCTCCCAGACCGTCATGACTAGCATCTACGTGTAGTTCATAGGGTTTGGTTGGGTCTGCGTAGGCCAAGACTGGAGCAGTGGTTAGGCTCTTCTTTAATGCCTGGAAGGCCTCTTCACATTTCTGGTTCCACTGATCTTTGACTGACTCTCCCGGCTTCCTGGGTCCTGAGTCGTCCTCTTCTCCCTCAGTCTTGAGCAGTTCATTCAATGGTCTAGCAATTCGGGTGAATTCTTCCACAAACCTCCTGTAATAGGAGCAGAACCCTAAGAAGGACCTGAGTTTTGTTACTGTGGTGGGTCGTGGCCAGGAGGTAACTGCCTCCAATTTCTCAGGGTCTGTGGCCACCCCTTCTTCAGACACTATGTGCCCCAGATAATTCACCGAAGATTGGTAGAACCGACACTTCTCAGGCGAAAGCTTGAGTCCCTCCTCACTGAGTCTCCTCAAGACTTTTTCCAGCCTCTCCTCGTGTTCCTCCAGGGTTCTCCCAAAGACAATGACATCGTCCAGGTATACAAGGACTTCAATAAGGTTCATGTCTCCTACAGTCTTCTCCATTAGACGTTGGAAAGTAGCTGGGGCTCCAGACAGACCTTGGGGCATCCGGTCGAATTCAAAGAATCCCACTGGGGTTATGAAAGCTGTCTTCTCCTTGTCTTCTGGGTGCATAGGGATCTGATAGTACCCACTCTTGAGATCCATGACGCTGAACCATTTGGCTCCAGACAAGCTCTGTAGGGCATCCTCTATCCTTGGAGTGGTGTACTGGTCGGGTATGGTTCTCCTGTGAATGGGCACTATAGGAGATGGGCCTACTAGCCTCTCCGAATATGGCCTGGCAGGGGTCGCCTTCTTCTGGCCCTTTCCCTTCGGACTCTCTCTCATCCAGTTCCCTTTGGACTTTAATCTTTCTTGAGCCTGGTGTGCATTAATTTCTCTCCTCTCGGTGTACAGACCCGCTGAGGGATACTATTATTTTTCTTAGGTGTGCACCCCCTCTGGGGAGTGCTGTGCCTCTTCTTAGGGGTATTGCCCCCTTTCTCTGGGGTGGATCTCTGTTGAGGAATGCCGTGTTTCCTCCGAGGGGTTTTAACTCCTCTTTCCTTCTGCTTCGCTTTCAGCTTGGAGCTCACTGAAGGTGATGGGCACCCGGTTGACTCCTTCACCGGAGCCCACTGGAGTTTCCCGCCGGCTTGCGGTTGTCTAGCTTCTTCTTCTTGGGACTGGAACATGTAGCTGCAATATGGCCAATTCCTCCACAGTTAAAGCAGACTATATCTCCCGCATCTTTACAAGAATGGGGTGCTGAGGCAATTGGGAATAATTCCTTCCTTGGTACTTCTCTCTTGGGACCCTCTGTGTCTTTTGCCATCAGAGAGGTCAACATTTCTAACACCTTGGACATTTGTGCTTTTAAAGTGTCTACCTCTGAGTCTCTTTCAGGGGTCATCACTGGATTGACTAGCACCTGTGCGGGGACAACATTTGCCTTAGTCATTTGCTGGTCCTGTTGTAGCGCTTCCTCATCTCTGATGATTTTTATCAAGTCAGCAACGTTCCTCCTCCCGAGGTTTTCAGGTGCAGCCAGACTGGATCCGAGCGTAACGCTCCCTTTAAGACCTGCTTCATTCTTGCCGCATCTGTATCTTGGGGCTTCATTCCCTTCTTCAACACAATCTTGCACAGCAACCTATTTAGTCTCCTAACATATTCTGACAGTTTCTCCCTTGGCTGTTGGAAAGTATGTTCAAATTGGTATACCATCTCTGTCACCTTCTCCAATTGGCCAAACTCTTCCTGTAACATGGCCAGACAGTCTTGAGCCGTGCAATCTGCATTCCCAAACCGAAAACTTTTCACTGCTTCTGCTGCTGCGCCTTTAAGGCTTTCTATCACTCGTTGCCTCTTCTGCGCTTCAGGCACCTCCCATGCCTCTACTGCCTGCAATGCCTGCTCCACCCAGGTATCAAAATCTTCTTCCCCTGCAGGGACAGGGAGCTTCCCTGAGAATGTCTTCAGTCTCCGGTAGCTAGTCTCTACATGCACCGTGCTTGTCTTCTGACATTTGATTAGCAGATCCCCTATTGCCTTTATCAATTCTGGTGATATAGCAGTGGCAGGTGCGGGTGTCACCGGGGGCGTCACCCCGTCTCCTTTTACTGGTGAGGCGCGGGCCGCAGCCTGCGGTGATCCCATCGGTGATGGTTCCTTCTTTATAGTTAAAGCAGGCGCCAACCTATAGGTTCTATTATCTGGCGTCTTTACGCACTTGCGCTTGCAAGCCTCTGGTATCCCGTCTCCATATTCCACCAGTGCATACTGATATGAAGTGTCTGGGTCTGCCTTTATATCTATCACCCACGGTGTGTGATCTGGGGACACTCACTTCATCAACTCCTCTACCGCCTCAGTCTTCCATTCCTCCCCTGGGAGGCTGATGACTATTGAGTTATTGAGTTGTTTGGCTCTGCCCTAACGGCTTTGCACCATTCTTCTATCGCTTGTGGATCCATGGGGTCCATGCCGGCACTTCTGGCGTTCACCTGCTGTATCAGGATCCCGGACCCGAGCCCCCACGTGTAGCGATACCTTCACTTAAAAAGGCCGCAAGTTTAGTTTGGGCCCTGAAAGCAGTTCCGCCAACCCCCGGCAATGTACTCGACCCCCTACTGGCACAGTTAGTATTGGCAGCAATAAATAATCTTATACTGTATGAGTAAGCCCAGACACCAAGACAGTAATGATAAAAAGGTATAAGATTTACTTAAGCTTTTGATAAGAAAGGTTAACAGTGGTAACAGTTCACAGATAATAAATTGGCAGAGCCCTGCAGATTAACACACTATGCATATAAAATGAACAGTAAAAGTGCGCCACATGGGCGACCGTTAACTAGGCGTCCTGTGATGCAGTAACCAAATGAACTAACTAGCTGACCAGGCCTGGCTCAGATATCTACAACTTAGTCTATAGGGGATGATGGTTTTCTTCCCTGGCAGGTCTTTAACGGTGGTGCACATTAACAAAATACCCTTTTTGTAATCCAATAGTAAGGTAGAGATTAAATAAACACTTTGCAATGTAAACTCTGAGTTCAGCTCCGATGAGGTTCTCTAATGAGAGTATAAGAAACAACTTGTGGGCCACGGCAGTCTATAGGCCCATTAGTAACAACAGTATATTGTCTGGGCATACGCCCTCTCACCTATCCGGACGCGGATCCCAGTCCGGGGAAAACTTCCACCGACTGTGTCACACACACACAGAGTCTCCAGCGATCGGGTCCCCGATCCAACCAAGGCTGTAGGTAAGCGATGTCAGATGCCACCCAGGCTCGCAGTGGGGTGGAAGGCTCTTTGGTGCTGCGCAAGGCCTCAGGCTTCAGGCCCTGCACTCCGGCACATCCGCACAGGAGGATCAGTCACAGAAGTCTCGTGTCCCAAAGAGGCCGAGCGCAGCCGCGCCACCTCCTTATATAACCCCTCCCATGAGTCTCTGCGGTGCAAAACTCTGAATGGGGTTCTGGGTAATGTAGTCTCTCTGCATTAAAGGGGAACACCCCGCTACACTTATTACTATTATTATTATTATCAATTTTATTATTATTACTACAAATTATTATATTTACTTTGACATACATAAATATACTTTGACCTTTATGTGCAACTGTGCGCTTCATTTAAAGTCCAACCCTCTCTTCTTTCTTCTTATAGACAGGGATGGAGGCATGTGACTTTACTAGGTCACTGTTTCATTTAAAGTCCCCAAATTTCTCTTATTTTAACTGTTTTGCTATTAGATTTGTTGCCAATTTGATAAATGTAGCTTAGTAGCTACAGTATGCTCAAAGGAAACTTGTCATCAGCAAATCAAAAACAAAACAATGTCCCACTACATAGCATACACCCTCTGGTACCATACATTGCCAGCATCACTTCAGTCCAGTGATCGGTGCTGCATCCCAATTGAAAAAACATTTCTGTTGCAATGCAGGTCAGTGGCCAGACCTGAACCTTGTAGCTCTTTGTGTCTGTTTGCCCCATGTTGGCATTGTGTTCCCAGTAGTATTTGCGTTTGCAGAGCAGAGTAGGACTGGCCATAGAGGGATTACTTGACGCAGTTGGTCAGCTTAAATATATATTGCAATTTGTGAGAACTAAAAATCCTTGTTTTTCACTGCAGCACTTCATGTCTAGTCACCTGTCATAGACAAAAAGTAAAAACAAAACAGGGGTTGTAATCCCTCCCCACTCTATACAAAACTTAAATGTTTTTACTTTACATGCATTTTAAGCCATCAGGGATCTCACAGATAGGATGTAATATTTATCAGAAATACATATGTAGCGGGTATGTACTTTCCCGGGTGTAAATTTGAACTTGACAGAGACATTAGTGATGTGTAATTCCCTGCAGCCCAACGGGTGGCGCTGTCACCCTGGGCTGGGGTTGAATCATTGCTGTGTGTCGTGCCTCCTTTTTGTCCTCCCTCGTCAGTGGTATGGTGGGGCGGGGAACCCGCCGTGCTTGCTGGGAGAGGGTATAAAGGGGCCGGCCATCTTTGTCACGGGGTCGGAGTCCAGGGCACCTTCAGCCTGTGGATGGTGGTTCGTGTCGGTTCTCTAGGCGGGCCTAGGCCTAGAGGACAGCCGGAGGTCGTGTTCCATTCCAGGCACCTTTAACCTGGGGTGAGGTACTCAGATGGAGGTCCGGAGCTCAGTGCCCAACACTGAGTTCCGCGAGGGAAGGAGATCCTAGGGAACCCCGGGAGTGGGTACCCGAATCCGGAAGGCGTAATGGACCGGGGGGAGCTCCTCATTCGAAGACCTGGTGCAGCAGATTGCCAGTGACGGGTGAGTCTCTCACCGGAGACCGCTTGGAAGGAAATCCCCCCCTCGTTCGGAGACCGCAACCCACTTTCAGGAAGGAAAGTGGAGAACACATTGTGTCTGGGCCTATTCGCATCCACACCTCATTTCCTGTTCTGTTTCTACCAAGGGAGTTCAACTGATTGTGTTCATTCAAGAAGAATAAAGGAGTGTTGAACTTCAATGGTGTGGGGCTCATTTCCTGACAGACATTGTTCAAGGTAACTCTTGGTGGAGGCTCCAGGTGCACAGCACTGACCCGAAGGTAAAAGAACTTTGCTTGTATCACACTGACACCTGTGACAAAGGCCTGGCGTAGTGTCCCCGCTCCCTTCCCCTCTAAAAGATACCCCTAGACAAGAGAGAGACGAGCTGAAGAGAAAGAGGGGAGTGAGGAGGGTGCTACACATATTCCAGGCTCAAATTTCCAGGACAGTACAGGAGTAACAAATCAAAATAAAATGTTTCAGTCAATGCATTCCTGGCAAGTGAGTGATTTAAAGCTGAAGTTTACTCCGTTTTATTTTGCCATCCGTGGTTCCTCCCCTCCCCCCATCAATATACATTTTTTTTCTAGTTTCTGGGTGTAGTGCTTTATTAAACCCCCGTGAGCAAAAAAAGTGAATCTTGAAATCACACCACACAAAAAAGTTCACAGAGTATAGTATGGCGAATCCTCTGACGAAGAGGGCCTCCAACCCTGTCTACCTAGGCCAAAGCCAAGTGAATCCCACTCCTTAGAAACCAACTGAAGCCAGTCCATTTAGTACTTAATGAGGGGCTTTCCCGAAGACAGACCCCTCCGGATCGGGAGAGGCAAAAGACCTGAAGGCCACAGAACCCCCCCCCCCCCCCCGACATCAGGGCAGGCCATGTAAATGCCTCTAAATAAATACGTGATACACTCAGAAACAAAAACGTGCCATGTATACTGCACAGTGGACTTTTTGGCTGCTATAAAAAAATTCCCTGACTAGCCAAAAGCCTGCCCAGAGGCATAGTGCAAGAAAAGCATAAGGTGACATGACCTAGTGCAGGTAAAAACACCAATGACCAAAAGTGTTTTTTCGGCACACCCTCACTGGGAGCTCCCTGCGCCTCCTAGCCCCAGGCCAAACAAATGCAGCCCCATTCAATTCAAAAAGACATTAGAACTTAGGAAGAGCCCTGCCATAAACTGGGAACAAGCCTGGTAAACCAGGCCAGATTCAACCCGGAGGAAAAGGGTCCCTCCTAATTTTACCATCTTATTACATCAGGAAAATACTAACCATCACCCCCACATTCAAAGGCATCAGCTTTGTTCCTCCTGACAACTAAATGAACAGATACTAAATTTGATCTTTGCCAAAAGGCTAGTGACATTATCAATCAAAATCTTTCCATTTTAATTATTAGACCCAGTAAAGTTATCACTGGGACTCTATGTTTCACTCTTCTATGCTGGTGATGGGCCAGCAGGCTGCTGTGCATAGCACCCTGCCACAGTGTTCCTCCCTAGAACCCTCAACCATGATGCAGGCAGTGGGCTGGCTCTTGTGAGGAGTTATACAAACATCAAAATACTTTGATGGATGAATGTATATCTGAAGGAGTGGATGTTCCTAGGCAGCCTGCATGCAGATTTTCCTTGGTAATGTCCACATGTAATGCTGAGATTCAATAATTTAAATACCTGAAATGCAATGAATAATAGGGACAGGCTAGGGACAGTCAGACTGCGTTGGAAGGGCTAAATCTCATCCTAGCTCCAAGCTGCAGCATTGTCAAAAGAAAAAGATCTATAAGCCACACATTATGAAGCAGACCCATGTGAGATGAGATGGCAGCCTTAGCCGAACTCCAGCCAGGCCACACCCCCAACACGTTTCATTCTGCCCCTTGGAGCTTAATCATGGGGATGGGAGTTCTGCACATAAGGAGGTGTTTATAAGAGAATTATTGGCTGTTATGTGATAGAAATGGATGACAACCAGGTGCTCAAGCAAGCAATCAAGTGGATAAATACAGTCCCAGACATTAAGATTGCTATACAGCAGATATATATAAAGGGAAAAATGGAATAACAAAACTGCAAAAAATTGCAAAACAATATTGTTTCGATATTCATTTAAGATGATTGATGTAATTATTATTAATAAGTTATTCATTTAAAGTCAGCCACCTGACCATTTTGCCATCTCTTCTACTTTTAAATCTGAATTTTACCCCATACACACTAGGAGGAAACAATTAGACATCTTCCAGAAATGAGTGGAACAAGATTTGGTGAATTTGGACAAGTCGTCTATTGCCATCCCCACACACCATCATAATCTCACCATATCGGAAAGGACGGTTTTAAAATCCTTACTGGATAACTCCACAATTTTATTTAAGGGATCAGATAAGGAGGAGGCTGTCGTCATATTAAACTCTTCAGATTATCTCAATGAGGCTCTGCGACTCTCTGATAAAGACACTTATACACGTCTCCCTTCTACCCCAACTCCCTTTACAAAGAACAACTTCATTTCATTACCAGTGAAGCTGTATCTATAGGGATCTTGACAGACTTGGAGGCCAAGAAGCTGGTGGCATCCATTTTCCATCATCTTCCTAAGATACACAAAACAGACGTTCCACCCATAGGTAGATCTATTGTAGCAAGCATTGGTTCCCTGGGAGATGTTTGTGACCAGCTTTAATGTCTGTGGCTGTTTTTATCCACTTGATTTCTTGCTTGAGCACCTGTCATCCGTTTCTTTTAGATGACAACCAATGATGCTCTTTTAAACACCCCCTTATGCTCAGAATTCCCATCCCCATGATTAAGCTCCAAAGAGGCGGAGCGAAACAGTTCGGGGGTGTGGCCTGGCTGGAATTTGGCCTGAGGCTGCCATTCATCTTACTTCATGCACATGGGTCTGCTTCATGATGTGTGGCTTATGGATCGTTTCCTTTGACATGTTTGTTTGCATACTATGTTTTTTTTTTAAATAATGTCTGCTTGTATGCGATATTGGACTGTCTTCTTTAACCACTTAAGCTCCGGACCAATACGGACCATAATGACCAGAGGTGATTTCACAGTTTGTCACTGCGCTGCTTTAACTGGAAATTGTGTGGACATGCAATGTTGTACCCAAACAAAATTTGCGTCCTTTTCTTCCCACAAATAGGGCTTTCTTTTAATGGTATTTGATTGCCTCTGCGATTTTTTTTTTTTTGCGATATAAACGGAAAAAGACTGAAAATTTTGAAAAAAAATGATATTTTCTACTTTTTGTTATAAGAAAAATCGAATAAACTCAATTTTAGTCATACATTTAGGCCAAAATGTATTCAGCCACATATCTTTAGTAAAAAAAATGTCAATAAGCGTATATTTATTGGTTTGCGCAAAAGTTATAGCGTCTACAAACTAGGGTACATTTTCTGGAATTTACACAGCTTTTAATTTATGACTGCCTATCTCATTTCTTGAGGTGCTAAAATGGCAGGGCAGTACAAACCCCCCCCCCCCAAATTACCCCATTTTGGAAAGTAGACACCACAAGGAAATTGCTGAGAGGAATGTTGAGCCCATTGAATATTTTTTTTTTTGTCCCAAGTGATTGAATAATGACAAAAAAAAAAAAATTACAAAAAGTTGTCACTAAATGATATATTTCTCACACATGCCATGGTTATATGTGGAATTGCATCCCAAAATACATTTTGCTGCTTCTCCTGAGTACGGGGATACCACATGTGTGGGACTTTTTAGAAGCCTAGCCGCGTACGGGACCCCGAAAACCAAGAACCCCCTTCGGGATTTCTAAGGGCGCAAATTTTTGATTTCACTCCTCACTACCTATCACAGTTTCGAATAGCACAAAACCCCCCCAAATGACCCCGTTTTGGAAAGTAGACACCCCAAGCTATTTGCTGAGAGACATGGTGAGTATTTTACAGCTCTCATTTGTTTTTGAAAATGAAGAAATAAAATAATTATTTTTTTTTTTTAATTTTCAAAACTTTGTGACAAAAAGCGAGATCTGCAAAATACTCACCATACCTCTCAGCAAATAGCTTGGGGTGTGTACTTTCCAAAATGGGGTCATTTGGGGGGGGGGGTTGTGCCATCTGGGCATTCCATGGCCTCCGAAACTGTGATAGGCAGTAAAGGGGTGAAATCAAAAATTTATACCCTTAGAAAGCCTGAAGGCGGTGCTTGGTTTTTGGGGTCCCGTACATGGCTAGGCTCCCAAAAAGTCTCACACATGTGGTATCCCCGTACTCAGGAGAAGCAACAGAATGTATTTTGGGGTGTAATTCCACATATGCCCATGGAATGTTTGAGCAATATATCATTTAGTGACAACTTTGTGCAAAAAAAATACAAAAATTGTCTTTTTTCCGCAACTTGTGTCAACATATAAAATATTCCATGGACTCGACATGCCTCTTGGTATATAGCTTGGGGTTCCTGCTTTCCAAAATTGGGTCATTTGGGGGGGTTTTGAACTGTCCTGGCATTTTATACACAACATTAGGAAGCTTACATCCACTCTTCTAACCACTTGAAGACAAAGCCCTTTCTGACACTTTTTGTTTCCATGAAAACATTTTTTTTTTTTTTACAAGAAAATTATGTTGAACCCCCAAACATTATATATTTTTTTAAAGCAAAGGCCCTACAGATTAAAATGGTGGGTGTTGCATTTTTTTTTCCACACAGTATTTGCGCAGCGATTTTTCAAACGCTTTTTGTGGGGAAAAAATACACTTTTTGTTTTAATTTTAATGCACTAAAACACACTATATTGCCCAAATGTTTGATGAAATAAAATAGATGATCTTAGGCCGAGTACATAGATACCAAACACGACATGCTTTAAAATTTCGCACAAACGCGCAGTGGCGACAAACTACATACATTTTTAAAAGCCTTTAAAAGCCTTTACAGGGTACCACGTTCGATTTACAGAGGAGGTCTACTGCTAAAATGACTGCCCTCGATCTGACCTTCGCGGTGATACCTCACATGCATGATGCAATTGCTGTTTACATATGACGCCAGACCGCCGCTTGCGTTCGCCATTGCGCAAGAGCAGGGCGGGACAGGGGTGCTTTTTTTAATTTATTTATTATTAATTTTGCTTTTTTATTTTATTTTTAAACTGTTCTTTCCATATATTTTTTTTATCATTTTTATTGTTATCTCAGGGAATGTAAATATCCCCTATGATAGCAATAGGTAGTGACAGGTACTCTTTTTTTTTTTAAACTGGGGTCTATTGGACCCTAGATCTTTCCTCTGCCCTCAAAGCATCTGACCACACCAAGATCGGTGTGATAAAATGCTTTCCCAATTTCCCAATGGCGCTTTTTATATCCGGGGGGAGACATTCCCTCCCACTGCTTGTAAAAGCAGTCCAGAGGCTAATTAGCCGCTAGGATTGCTTTTACATGAAAGTCGGCCGCTGGCTGAAAAGAATGATACCAAGATGATACCTAAACCCGCAGGCATCAATCTGGTATAACCAAAGTCCAGCAACATACCAGTACATTGCTGGTCCTTGTTGGACATGTATTGTAATCTTTTTTTCATGCAGCCTGTTGGCTGAACGAAAAAAAGAGATTGATCGGTGGGTATGCCCACCATTAGAATACCTCCCTTCATTCACCCACTTCTAATGATGGGCATACATGCACCATTTATATATGCTGAAGCATGGGGGCATCCTCCCGCAAAAGTTATCCCGCACACACATGGTCGGACTTTTCCACGGGCATGCCTCCGTCGGAATTTTGACCGTATGTACGCGGCATTAGGAGCAAAATCGCTCCTCCGCCAATGCTGCCCCCATGCTTGGCATATATGCTCTTTTTTTTTAACTGTGGTGGTGAAATCACCTCCTACAGCACTGGAGTCGCAGGGATCAGGCCTGTCTCTGCGAACGCTGCAGTTATGTGTGTTGTGTTTTGTAAGTGACAGTGATCGATCGATACTGCACTTGGGTGGCCTGGGCTGGACGGAGGGGCAAAACGCAGGTGCCAGCAGGTATCTGGGCTGATCCCGCTAACACTGCGTTTTTGGGAACCCTAAACTGCTGGGGACGCTAGTATAGATCTGATCAGATCAGATATTGATCTGTTCAGATACTATACTACTAAGGGAGGTGTATGCTTCACGCATGGGTATAAGCGTTACTGGCACTAACCTGACGCTGCCTGGGGCGACGCAGACCCTCTCTGACGCTAAAACCTAATTGATATCATCCACCGGGCGATCAGGGGGTTAAACCTTTATTGGGTTATATACGGCAGGTGCCCTGACACTATAAAAAGCAAACTAACTAACCAGCGTCCCCCGTAACACTTATATGGTGATCCCTTTATTAGGTAATATATGGGGGGTACCTGAAGCTATAAAAAAACCTGACGGGGAACCTAAATAACAAAATAACTAACTGGCTAACCAGTGTCACCAGTAACACTTATACGGTGATCACTGGTGAAAGGGTTAACTAGGGGCAATTAGGGGGTTAAAACCTTTATTAGATAATATATGGGGGTACTTGACGCTATAAAAACCTGCGGCGAACCTAAAAAAAATAACTGGCTACCTATCGGCACCAGCATAACTAATACAGCGATCAGAAAAACGATCGCTTAGTGACACTGGCAAAAGGGGGTGAAAGGGTTAGCTGGGGGGGGGGGGCGATCAAGGGGTTAAACCTTTATTAGGTAATATATGGGGGTACCTGACACTATAAAAACCTGCAGCGAACCTAAAAAAAATAACTGGCTACCTATCGGCATCACCGACACTAAGACAGCGATCAGAAAAACGATCGCTTAGTGACAGCAGTGCTAGGGGGTGAAAGGGTTACCTGGGGGGCGATCAAGGGGTTAAACCTTTATTAGGGGGGGTTAGGGGGCTACACTGGACCTAAAACACTCTGCCCTGACACTTTTACAGTCACAAATGTCACTGATTGCAGTGATCAGTAAATAAATGGTCACTGCAATCAGTGACACTGTGACTGGGGGCTGGGGGGTGATCTGGGGGTGTCTGGGGGGGGGGCGATCGTGTGCCTGTGTGTGTGGTGTCAGTGAGCTGTTATGTGCACTAACCTCTGTGTCTTCTCTCATGCGGCGCTCGGTATATGTGAGCGCTGCATGAGAGGACATTACTTCCTCCTGCCTGTGTAAACACTACACAGGCAGAGGAAGCTTTTCATTTGCCGGGAGCGATCACGAGGGGGTGGCCAGAATTGAATGGCGGCCCCCTCATCACGGATCGCTCCCGAAGCGATCCCGGCCGCTCACTGTACCGGAGGGGGGTCCGATCGGACCCCCCACCCATACGAAGGCAGGCACGTACAGGTACGTGATTGTGCCTGTCCGTGCCATTCTGCCGACGTATATACACAGTGAGCGGTCGTTAAGTGGTTAATAATAATAAGAAACATTTTTGAAAGGAAGAAAAAAAAAATAAGGAAATGGCTTTCTGGTCTTAGGGAAGCTCATGGTACAGGGAACATACAGGAGATATGTTCCCTACACTCACAGTCATTGGTCATGGGGATAAATCTCCTCTAATGCCCTGTACACACGATCGGAATTTTCGATGGCATAAAATCCGATGGAATTTTTTGTTGGAATTCCGTTCAAGCTGTCTTGCATACACACTGTCAGACCAAATTCGGAGCGTCAAAAACGTGGTGATGTAAAACACTACGACGAGTCGAGAAAAATGAAGTTCAATGCTTCTGAGCATGTGTCGACTTGATTCTGAGCATGCGTGGGTTTTTTCTCCGTCGGAGTTCCCCACAGACGATAGGAATTTCCTATGATTTTTTTTTCCATCAGAAAAAAATAAAACATGTTCTATTTCTAAACACCAACGGAAAAAAGTCTGATGGGGCCCACACACGATCGGAATTTCCGATGAAAAAAGTCCATCAGACTTTTTTCATCGGAAATTCCGATCGTGTGTACAAGGCATTACAGATAGCTATCAGTGTCAGCAGTTACTCATCTAAAAGGCAGAAATTGCTCATTGTTCAAGGAACCCGTAGCAAGCTCTGTAGGAACTCTAGGGTTTCACAGAACCTTGGTTGAAAAAGACTGGGCTAAATGATGATGGACATCCACCAACCAGGAAATTGGGAGGGTTCTATCTGACTTTCAACTTTGATTGCACACTGTTAAAAAGCTCACAGTGTGCAGGTAAATCAGAATAGGCAAATCCAGAACAGGACAGGAGCCTGCACAACTGTTCAAGACTGAAGATAAAACTGGAGTTCAGCTCTAAAATAACAGAACCACAATTATTTTTTTTGATATTCTTATATTGCCTTACTTAATGCTCTTCTAATAACAGGGCTAGAGCTATTTTTATAAATTCACACATTCGCCTTACACCTTTATCAAATGAAAGTCAGCTGTAGTTATGGTTAATCATATGTCTTTTAGTTTAACACAGATATATTTATCTTCCTTTTCGAAAGACGGGAAAAAAAACCCCACAATACAGACTCCATACCTTTGGGGCATGCAAACAGCAGGCTTCACACCCAAGGTAGCATTTACAGTTTATAAAAAATATGCTGCCTTTTTTCACACATCTTAGATTTGCCACTTGCTTGCATGAAGATCCTCGTCATCATAATAATTTTTTTAGGATATATACTTTAATCTGCATTAGGAGATATATATGCAATATGAATATACTGTAAACATAAACAGGTTATCGTTGAAAACCGGAGCAGTTAGTAGAGATGTTGCCAAAAAAGTACATTTATTTTTAAGTTTTACTCACTGTGAAAATTGACCAGGAGTTTTGTTTGTTACAATAGGCAATAGCTTTACTTTTTTCCCAATACACAGAGCTTTATATGCATAAAAGGAAACGTAGTGAGATCGTATGGATATGGATTGAGCTCAAATCACAGCGGCTGGGAGCAATTCTCAAAATAAAGGAAATATCGCCAATAGTGCAATAAATTTTAGAGTGTACCTTTTTATTTGATAAAATGACACTCACATAAACAATATACAGTATGTAAGGGCTAATTCACACTATGTGCGGTGACAGATGTTTTACTGCATTATAAAACATCTGTCATCGCAGGACAAACAGGAAATAATTGTTTCCTATGTGTCTCATTTACACTGCAACGCAGCATATGGCTGCGCTGCAAAGTGCTGCGATAAAATGCAGACATGCTGCATGTTATTGCAGCGCACCGAGCCAAATCGCATTGCAATGTAAGGCAGCGCATCGTGCTGCTGTACATTGTCATGAATGAGTGTAAGTTTTGTACACTTCAAACAAAGTTTGTACAATAAAAAGAGGGGAGTCGTCTGATGCACTGAATTGCTCACCACACGCCCCCCTACTGCAGCTATGCGTTACTGTGTAAATTCACCCTAACAGGCTCTGCAGTAATGTATACAGTTGCAGTTTCTCACCAACGTTTGGTTTCGATTCCAGACCACAAGTGACATCACCCGGCTCCGCCCAGTGCTGCATTTTTTGCACGTTCACAGAATGCAGAGATGTGAATGGAGCCTTGGTTTTTCACCTTGGTGTTTATATTGGTCCAGCAGCGCACCAACTCCTTTGCAGCCATTGTGCTACATGCTGGGTGTTTGGTGTGCTCCTGTACCTTTAAGGAGCGGTGGCTCCCCTTCAGTCCACCTGTCCTCATCTATCCATCAGAACGCATGTGCCTCCATTGTGGGGACACTCATAGTTTAGTGCAGGACCACAGATGACAGGGTGCCTTGACGTGGCTCACGCATGCGTTTGTAAATGCGTGCGGACAAAACCCCTGTTTTTAACGCATACTGTTAGACAGGTTAATTGGTTGTCTGCGAGCTGGTCGGTAAGTAGCCTTGTTGTTATATGTGAATGGCGCCTTGGGCCTGGTTCACACCTGTGAGTTTTCATGTGGGCTTTGCAGCAGGGGGAAAAAAAAAAACGTGTCACAAAAAGCCATTCACATCCTAAAATTAGGCATTTCCAGTATTTTATGCATTTACCTGTGTTTTTCTGGCCCATGAAAGTCTATGGAAGCAAATAAAAATAGGATTTTTTACTCACCGTAAAATCCTTTTCTCTGAGTCCATGGACCGACACAGCTTCTCTATTGACAAAGTGGGTATTATCCGTTAATTAGGAGTGACTAGGCAGAAAAACTTGTAAAAAGTGTTGCATCACACCTTCTATAGTACCGCCCAGGGGGCGGACCCTCTGGGTATACCCTCTCAGTCTGCACATCGCAGATCAGTTCGTCAAAAAGCAGTACAAACTTAAAAGGAGGGGTGGGTGCTGTGTCGGTCCATGGACTCAGAGAAAAGGATTTTACGGTGAGTAAAAAATCCTATTTACTCTTTCGTCCATGGACCGACACAGCTTCTCTATTGACAAAGTGGGACGTCCCAAAGCAGTGTCAGAGAAAAAACGAGGGGTGGTAACAGCATAAAAACAAACTTCACCCCAAAACACAAAACAGCACTCCTCCAACGGAGGAGTTGCAACTCTAAACAGCCGCCTGCAAAACCTTGCGGCCGAAAGAGGCATCCGAAGATGCACCTACATCAACTTTGTAGAATTTTGTGAAAGTGTGAGCGGACGACCAAGTCGCCGCTTTACATAGTTGGGAAACAGACGCTTGATGTCGGAAAGCCCAAGAGGCACCTATTGCCCTGGTCGAATGCGCCATGACAGGAAAGGGGGGCGCCTGACCCTTTAAGGCGTAAGCCTGGATTACTATCTGTCAGATCCACCTAGAGATGGTGGCCGATGAGACTGCTTGGCCCTTCTTGGGACCAGCCACCGAAACAAACAGTGAGTCTGACTTCCGGAACAGGGAAGTAGCAGATATGTATACTCTCAAAGCTCGGACAACGTCCAAGGAATGCAACGCCGACTCCTTAGGATTCGACGGCTGAGGACACAAGGATGGAAGTACAATGTCTTCGTTGAGATGAAAAGCCGAAACGACTTTCGGAAGAAAGGAAGGCTGCGGCCGCAGCACCACCTTATCCTTGTGGAAAATCAAATAGGGAGCCTTGCAGGACAGGGCTGCCAGCTCAGAGACTCGTCTAACTGACGTAACAGCCACCAAAAAGACCACCTTCTGAGAAAGTGTCAACAGGGGAATATCTCTAATATTCTCAAACGGTGCCGTCTGAAGCACCGAGAGGACCAGGTTCAAGTCCCACAGAGGTAACGGGGGGCGGACCGGAGGGGCCACATGTCGAACCCCCTGCACAAATGTACTCACGAGAGAGTGAGTCACCAGGGGTCGCTGAAAAAAGACAGCCAGGGCAGATATCTGTCCCTTAATCGTACTTAGGGCAAGCCTTTGGTCTACCCCATGCTGTAAAAACAGCAGGATTCTGTAAACCAAATAGGTACGCGGATGCCATTTCATTTCCTCACACATGGAGATGTAGGCCCTCCAAGTGCGGTGATAGACCTTCCTAGAGGACGGTTTCCGAGCACTTCTCATAGTAGAGATTACTGAGTCTGACAGGCCCCGATCTCTCAGTACCTGGTTCTCAACAGCCATGCCGTTAAAGCCAATGACTGTAAAGCAGGATGGAATATGGGACCTTGCGATAGCAGGTCCTTCCGTAGTGGTAGGCGCCAGGGGACGTCTGCTACCAGACGTACTAGATCGGCGTACCAAGGACGCTGAGGCCAATCTGGAGCGATTAGGATCATTGGAATTCCCTCTGCCTCCACTCTGCAGAGCAGAAGAGGAAGAAGCCTTAAGGGAGGGAAGGCATAGATTAGCCGATACTGACCCCACGATGCTACCAACGCGTCCGTTGCGTCTGCCCATGGGTCTCTTGACCGGGCCACAAACCTCAATACCTCCTGATTGAGTCGGGAAGCCAGAAGATCTACGTCTGGTGTGCCCCATCTTTGGCAGAGGAGTTGGAACACCTCCGGGTGTAAGGACCATTCTCCCTGGTCCAGCATCTGGCGGCTCAGGTAGTCCGCCTGCTAGTTTTCCACACCCGGAATGTACACGGCCGACAGTGCCGGTACGCTCCTCTCTGCCCACTTCAGGATGCGAGCGATCTCCGATGCTGCAGATGAGCTTCTTGTTCCTCCTTGATGATTGACATATGCCACTGCTGTGGCGTTGTCTGACTGGATCCTGACTGGACGCCCTTGCAGTCTCTGAGACCATTTGAAGAGGCACAGCTTGATCGCCCGGATCTCCAGGACATTGATCGGCAGGAGGGCTTCCTCTGGGGTCCAGCGACCTTGCGCTGACTGGACACCCCAGACTCCCCCCCAACCTGTAAGGCTGGCGTCCGTCGTGATCACTATCCAGTAAACCGGAAGAAATGACTTCCCGGCCATTAGAGCCGGTGCTGTCAGCCACCATACCAGGGATCTCCTGACTAGGTGGCTCACTCGGATTTGATAATCCAGAGATGAAGGGCATCTGTTCCATCTGGACAGAACTTCCTTCTGTAACACTCGAGTGTGGTATTGAGCATATGGGACCGCCTCGAAGGAGGCTACCATGAGGCCCAACACTCGCATGCAAAAACGGAGTGACGACCAATTCCTGGAAGTCAGCTGCCGTACTGCAGCCCGGAGGGTCTGCAACTTCTCCACAGGGAGGAATACCTTTGCCTCTGAGGAATCCAGAATCAACCCCAGGTACACTAGGCGTTGAGTGAGCACCAATACTGACTTTTGCGTGTTTAGTATCCAACCACAGTCTCGAAGAGTCTGACAGGTAATGGACACGCTTACCTCTAATTCTGAGCTTGAAGGGGCCTTCAGCAGAAGGTCGTCCAAGTAACCTGTGATAGCGATACCCCGCTGTCTTAGAAGTGCCAGAATCGGAGCGAGCACCTTGGTGAACGTCCTGGGTGCTGAGGCAAGGCCAAACGGGAGGGCCACAAACTGGTAGTGGTTCTTCCCGATAGCAAATCGCAGAAACCTCTGGTGTCTGGAGTATATGGGGACATGCAGGTATGCGTCCTTGATGTCCAAGGAGGCCAGAAAGTCCCCCGGATGGAGAGCCGTGACTACGGATCTAACCGACTCCATCCGAAATATTTGTACCTTCACAAAGCAATTGAGGGCTCTGAGATCCAAGATTGGACGAACCCCCTCCTTCTTTGGCACAATGAACAGATTTGAGTAAAAACCCTGACCCCGTTCCTGTTCTGGAACTGGAATAACTACCCCGCGTTCCAGTAGACCCTGGACCGCCCCATACGAAATTCTATCTTGTAGCCTGAGGAGATTACTTCGCAAACCCACCTGTCGGAGACTAGAGCAGTCCACTGAGTCGCGAATTTGCGAAGACGTCCCCCCACCCGAGAGCTGGGTGGGGGCAGACCTTCATGTGGACGCAGATTTGTCCGCAGGCTTGTTGGGTCTGCGGGACCAAGGACGCTTTTGTCCTTGGGCAGGCGCTTTATCGGCCTGGGGTCTTTTCCCTGTCGCCTTAAGGGGGCGAAAAAAACGCTTACGTGCAGTAAAGGAGGGCCCTTGCCCTTGGCGTGGTCCCCTACCCTTGCTAGTTTGGGGAAGCAAAGTGCTTTTACCTCCTGTGGCATCCTTGATGATGTCATCCAGAGAAGCCCCAAAAAGTCTGTTGCCCTTAAAAGGCAGATCCAATAGGGCTTTCTTGGAAGTCTGGTCCGCAGACCAGCCCTTTAGCCAGATCAGGCGGCGTATTGCTACTGCATAAACCGAAGCTCTTGACAGCAGGGGAATAGTATCCATGTCTGACTCGCAGACAAACTTAAGGCCCTGGACCAACTGGTCGGCCAAAGTTATCTCATTAGGAGGAGCATCTCGCTCCTTTAACCCCTGGAGTAGCAATTTTGCCCATTCAGTAAGTGTCTGAGACACTAGGGCCCCCGCCAATGCCGGGCGTACTGCCGAGCCTACCACTGAGTATAGGTATATAGGAATATGAAGGTATTGGGACTTTTAAGGTGCAACAACTACACAATATTCAATATAAAAAATATAATTTTATTACAAAAAAATATATATGAAAATTCATATGTACAAATATACATGAACCATCAAAATAAACATAATAGAGTTTCCAAAGTGCATACAGACAAAATTCTCTACATGTTTCGCCATTTTGTAGGCTTCCTCAGGAGTTTGTCATGCAAATACTGGAAACAAAGAAAGAAAAATAATAAATACATAATAATATTTACTCAAATTTCAAACTCAAAATTACAAAACAGAATATTATTAAGAAAAAAAGGATAACTGAAAACCATAACCAGCCCAATGGTTGCTCAAAAGTTCATCTCAAAATTAGATCTATTTATTCAAGGTATATGACCTTATTAGTATCAATTGTAAGTACATTACCTGTAAATTTTGATGGTACAATCTAAAATGAAGAATGACCAGATAGCCAATGAGCTATCCCACACGGGGGCGCCCGTAAGGAGGGGATCATATGGTGTATCATAGAGGGGGAGAAATACTGGCACAAATAACCACCCGGATATTACTAGCACAGGAACAGAGGGCCATCTGGGGGAAATTACAAAGAAAAATCGAATGAAGTCAAATAACAATCTATGTATAAGAGTAAAGGCGTCTCCATCTAGTTATACGGCACATACCCCATCAGTATTTACCTGTTTATGGCTGTTGATAGTAAAAAATATATATTAGAATAGGCAAAAAAGGGGCAGTATCTCCAAAGTACCCCAATCAGTGTCCACTCTAAAGGAAAAAGAATTAGTGGAAATTACTATAAATATATAATAATCCCCTCTAGTTGGTAATCAGAATTTTAATTTTTAGCCATATACTTGCTAGCTGATATATACCTGGTTAATCCAATTGGATAAAGTGTGTCCACATTAGGGCATCTCTGCCGAAAAACTTGTTTTACAAAACCGATCAATCAGTTTACTGAAAAAATATAAAATATAAAAACCATTTTAGATTAAAGACCAAGTAAACCAGACAACAGGATAAAAACCAATGTTGCCCATAAAGAGATCTAGTGCCTAAGTAATTTACCTTTGACTGATATCTAAGAACGTCTTCTCCCCAGAGTGTTGGTCATGCTACTGATTTGCAAGGCTGCGATCCGGACTATATACCCCCCTCCCCCTTCCCATTGGACGCACAATGGCGCCAAATCAATGGGCGGAGCGGGCACGTCAGTTCCGACATCCGCCCATCGTCAGATCCGATCCGGAAGTGACAATTCCACCACTGAAAAACCGGAGACGTCCGCCGGAAGCGCCACCCCGCTCATCAGGAGAAAACATCCTGATGAGCTGGACGCACCATAAGACGGATCCGGAAGGGGAAAACATGCCTAAAGTATAGAAAAGGGCAGACTTCCTTTTAAAATCACGGCAGAAAGGGCACATTGGATGTTAAAAAAAATGGGGCCAGGATATCCGGTGGGCTTAGTCAGATGGCGCTCAGATTGTCTCCCAAAGGAGAACAAAGAGAAACGCCCTGGGCGCCCATATGATCACCAAATCCCCCCCAAAAAAGAAAAGGGAAACGCCACCCTAAAAAATGTGGTAAACTCCATTGATCTCAATTACATATAATGTAGATTTATCAATGATTAAAGAGAGCCCCTATGGAATATAGAAATGGTACATTCAGTCACCTGTACATAAAGACAAATTTAGTAAACAAAAATAAAATAACAAAACAAAATTTTATTTGTTTTAAACAGAGTCTACATATACAGCATAACGATTTTTATCCTACAAAAAGGGTTTGAAACTGATGGACTCATTTAACCCGGGATACATAGTAGCTCTCAAGGTATGTATCCATCTGGTTTCTCGTTGTAGGAGATTTTTGTCCACATCCCCACCTCTTTCATTAAGAGGTATGTATTCTAAAGCAAAGAATTTAATCTTTGACAGATCGAAGGAGTGGAAAAGACCACTATGTCTACTAATAGGAGTCTCCATTTTTTTCTTTTGAATGAGAGATACAT
This sequence comes from Rana muscosa, assembly GCA_029206835.1. Classification (NCBI taxonomy): domain Eukaryota; kingdom Metazoa; phylum Chordata; class Amphibia; order Anura; family Ranidae; genus Rana; species Rana muscosa. Next base: position 1,066,744,797 of record CM055116.1, on the reverse strand, counting down.
GTATCTCTCATTCAAAAGAAAAAAATGGAGACTCCTATTAGTAGACATAGTGGTCTTTTCCACTCCTTCGATCTGTCAAAGATTAAATTCTTTGCTTTAGAATACATACCTCTTAATGAAAGAGGTGGGGATGTGGACAAAAATCTCCTACAACGAGAAACCAGATGGATACATACCTTGAGAGCTACTATGTATCCCGGGTTAAATGAGTCCATCAGTTTCAAACCCTTTTTGTAGGATAAAAATCGTTATGCTGTATATGTAGACTCTGTTTAAAACAAATAAAATTTTGTTTTGTTATTTTATTTTTGTTTACTAAATTTGTCTTTATGTACAGGTGACTGAATGTACCATTTCTATATTCCATAGGGGCTCTCTTTAATCATTGATAAATCTACATTATATGTAATTGAGATCAATGGAGTTTACCACATTTTTTAGGGTGGCGTTTCCCTTTTCTTTTTTGGGGGGGATTTGGTGATCATATGGGCGCCCAGGGCGTTTCTCTTTGTTCTCCTTTGGGAGACAATCTGAGCGCCATCTGACTAAGCCCACCGGATATCCTGGCCCCATTTTTTTTAACATCCAATGTGCCCTTTCTGCCGTGATTTTAAAAGGAAGTCTGCCCTTTTCTATACTTTAGGCATGTTTTCCCCTTCCGGATCCGTCTTATGGTGCGTCCAGCTCGTCAGGATGTTTTCTCCTGATGAGCGGGGTGGCGCTTCCGGCGGACGTCTCCGGTTTTTCAGTGGTGGAATTGTCACTTCCGGATCGGATCTGACGATGGGCGGATGTCGGAACTGACGTGCCCGCTCCGCCCATTGATTTGGCGCCATTGTGCGTCCAATGGGAAGGGGGAGGGGGGTATATAGTCCGGATCGCAGCCTTGCAAATCAGTAGCATGACCAACACTCTGGGGAGAAGACGTTCTTAGATATCAGTCAAAGGTAAATTACTTAGGCACTAGATCTCTTTATGGGCAACATTGGTTTTTATCCTGTTGTCTGGTTTACTTGGTCTTTAATCTAAAATGGTTTTTATATTTTATATTTTTTCAGTAAACTGATTGATCGGTTTTGTAAAACAAGTTTTTCGGCAGAGATGCCCTAATGTGGACACACTTTATCCAATTGGATTAACCAGGTATATATCAGCTAGCAAGTATATGGCTAAAAATTAAAATTCTGATTACCAACTAGAGGGGATTATTATATATTTATAGTAATTTCCACTAATTCTTTTTCCTTTAGAGTGGACACTGATTGGGGTACTTTGGAGATACTGCCCCTTTTTTGCCTATTCTAATATATATTTTTTACTATCAACAGCCATAAACAGGTAAATACTGATGGGGTATGTGCCGTATAACTAGATGGAGACGCCTTTACTCTTATACATAGATTGTTATTTGACTTCATTCGATTTTTCTTTGTAATTTCCCCCAGATGGCCCTCTGTTCCTGTGCTAGTAATATCCGGGTGGTTATTTGTGCCAGTATTTCTCCCCCTCTATGATACACCATATGATCCCCTCCTTACGGGCGCCCCCGTGTGGGATAGCTCATTGGCTATCTGGTCATTCTTCATTTTAGATTGTACCATCAAAATTTACAGGTAATGTACTTACAATTGATACTAATAAGGTCATATACCTTGAATAAATAGATCTAATTTTGAGATGAACTTTTGAGCAACCATTGGGCTGGTTATGGTTTTCAGTTATCCTTTTTTTCTTAATAATATTCTGTTTTGTAATTTTGAGTTTGAAATTTGAGTAAATATTATTATGTATTTATTATTTTTCTTTCTTTGTTTCCAGTATTTGCATGACAAACTCCTGAGGAAGCCTACAAAATGGCGAAACATGTAGAGAATTTTGTCTGTATGCACTTTGGAAACTCTATTATGTTTATTTTGATGGTTCATGTATATTTGTACATATGAATTTTCATATATATTTTTTTGTAATAAAATTATATTTTTTATATTGAATATTGTGTAGTTGTTGCACCTTAAAAGTCCCAATACCTTCATATTCCTATATAGCTTCTTAATGAAGGGATGTGGTGCCTATGAGATACAGGTGACAGGTATTATTTTCAATTTCTCACTGAGTATAGGTAGCGAGCGAGTGCTTCAGCCTTCTTATCCACAGGGTCCTTGAAAACAGGAGCCCCTTCTACTGGAATAGTGGTGGCTCTATTAAGTCTGGACACCGAAGGGTCCACTATAGGGGGAGAGGTCCATATCTTCAGAAAACTCTCCTCAAAGGGGTACCGTACTGCAAACCTCTTTGGGGCTGTAAAGACCCTCAGTGGGTTCTCCCATTCCTTGTATAAGAGTTTGTCAAAATAAGACACACAAGGGAACACCTTAGCAGTGCGGGCAGGTTTACGAAACCCAAAGGGGACTGGAGTATCTGCTACTTCTTCAGTCCTTTCCAACTTTAGCGTATCCCGCACTGCAGTAATAAGGTCAGATACCAAAGCCGTCTCGCGTACTGACCTGGACTTTGAGTCATTCTCACTGTCCGATCGGTCACGGTCTGCAGTCTCTGATGCATCAGAATCTGGGCCATGAACCGTAGCTGAACCTGGTTCTGCATCAGAAATATCCCCAGAAGATTGCAGGGGACGGAGGCATTTATTACCCCCTGTATTCCCGTGTGCTGCTTCCACCCTGGCAGCAAACGCCTCTAGGATTGCCGACATAGCGTCCATAGACACCTCAGGGACACCAGCTGCTAAATCTGGTGTTTCAGGGGAGAAGACATCTGGCTCAGATGCCATGCTGACCACACGCTGACACTCACAGGGCTCCAGGCAAGATATCAATAGGCCACCCTCCTGCGCTGCAGAGATGCTGGGCTACCCAGAGGACTCACCACCCTGGATAGGTACTGCTATGCTGCGCCTGTGATGCTGTCCCCTTGTTGCTGTGTCAGTCTGCTTCTTTTATCAGCACTTCCTGTGTGAATTTTCGCGCCAGTGTAATGCACCCTAGAGGCCGGAGGCTCTCGCAAAATGGTTGCCAAAAACGTCTGTATGGAAGATAATGTGGGCTCTAAGAAAATGGCCGCCGACAGAAGATAGAGGTCAGGCAGCCATAGCCCACAAAAAGATGGCCGCCGAACGGCAATATCTGCATACAGGGTGGACAAACATGGCCGCCGATCACCTGATAGGGGCCAGTGGGTGTGGCCGAACTACAGGAAGATGGCCGCCAGGCAGTTACAAGAGGCCAAACTTGGCATGGACCACCTCAAAATGGCCGCCGACAGCATGGAGACACAGAAACACAGGTAAGCAAAAATGACATTTCTTTTAAATGTTAGTTACAGCCAGCCCCGCTCCAGTGGGACCCCCTAGGTGACCCCCAGCACCCAGCAACCTTTAGCTAGAAGCCCAGGGAGGAGGGAAAGGCAGGGAGAGAGGGAAGAAAGGGGCCACAACCACTTACTTGATCTCTCCAGGAATGTCCAGCTAAATCACCCAGCCGAGGCAGGGGAGTTTTACTTACCTATCCTGCATGTATTCTGCTGGAAGACATTCCAAACAGATCATCGTCAGCGCACGGAAGGTGACTGTTGGCCAGGCATGCTGTGATTGGACCCAGAAGGGACGATCATATGTATGCCCTGGAGCATGACGCTCACCGGACAGGCTGCTGCGACTCGGCCGTAAGGTCAGCCGAAGCTGAGCGGTCCGATGCAAGCCTTGGAGCGTAAGCTCACCGGCCAGGCTGCTGCGACTCGGCCGTAAGGTCAGCCGAAGCTGAGCGGTCCGATGCAGGCCCTGGAGCGTAGGCTCACCGGCCACCCGTGGAGCGACGGGCATGTCGTGGAAAACCCAGCGCGTAGCTAGGGTCGGCACACGCTCGATGGCCGAAACTGGGGAGACTACAAGGATCGAGGATCCAGCCTGTCACCCAGTCGGCAGTTGATCGAAGATCGCAGGAAACAACAAATGTAGCAAAAAAAAAATATATATATATATATATATATATCTTTTTTCCCCGGACCAATAGGCCCGAAGGGAGCCATGTCCTACTCCTTGCTAGACAGAAAAAAACTGATCTGCGATGTGCAGACTGAGAGGGTATACCCAGAGGGTCCGCCCCCTGGGCGGTACTGTAGAAGGTGTGATGCAACACTTTTTACAAGTTTTTCTGCCTAGTCACTCCTAATTAACGGATAATACCCACTTTGTCAATGGAGAAGCTGTGTCGGTCCATGGACGAAAGAGTAATGCCTTTTTAGCTAGCCATACATGAATGTTGGCTGACATGAATCACCCGAAATTTGAGTGATGGGTGGTCCTGTTAGCAAAATTCTCAGCTGAATATTGACTGCAGCGAACCAAATAGCCAGCAAGTGAGATTGCATTAAGGTGAAAAAACATCTGACAATACCGCCCCCCCCCGAGCCCCCGTTTTACTTACCTGGCCCCTCGAAAGTCCCGCGCTCGTCCCCGTCATCCTCCTCGGTTCTCAGCCTCAGAAGACCAGTATCGGGGCCACTGTGTGCAAAACGAGCTGCACAGTGGAGGTAAGTATAAAATGTTTGTTATTTTTTTGCAAAAAAAAGGGAGGCTTTAGTGTCCCTTTAAGTTTGACTGCACACACAGCTCTCTCGAGATTTGAGAAGTCATCTTTGGGATAGAGATATAGCCCTGCTGTGTCATTTTTTTTTAGAGAGCACTCTCCAGTTTGGGGAAAGTTGGTAAGAGCCAGAAACTTGCTTGTGAGGGAGAGATAGGCTGAGCTTAGAGACAGGTTCTTGTGGAGAAGGGACAGTTTAGGGACCATATCCCTACTATTGGTACTTGGAAAGAAGGGTACTCCAGAATACCGGTTTGGCGTGATTCTGTGCACCAGTTGGGCAGTGGAGCACCCCTCTTTGCAAGTTGCAATAATTGGCTACAAGCCAATCTGCATAAGGAACAAAGCATCTGGTAACCTACTGAGCTATGTAAACACGGTATACTTTTTACATTACTGAAACAGCCTTATGTTTGATGTGGATAAATCTGTAAAGTTGATTCTGAAAGAATGATTAACATTATTTTCTACTTCTGATTACTTGATTTGCTGGTACAGTAAAATAAAGTTTTAGGGAAACCCTGTGATCCCTCTGCACCGTAGCCACATGTAAACCCTGCTTATGTTTTGGCGTAGCCAGCAGGTTGTCAGAATCATCATCTGCAGTGACTAGAATGACTAGAAGAATGGCACTGGCTTACTAAGTACAGTAGTTGCACTGGCATTAATTGGCCTGCCTAGAAGGCTTGTATAGAGAAATAATTTCTGTGGTGAAGCTCCACAAGAAATGTTTCACCTGGTGCCAGTTAAAAACAGAGGTCATCCCATAGTGTGTGGTGGCTGTACAAGGAATATAGAACCGCTTGGAATTGAAAAACATGGGCTTGGCTAAGCAACTATACCCAGTCCGGGTTGTGTGTGATCAGTTTACTTGCGAGGTCTGGTCTGGTCTGCTAAAAAAAAGCTCTGAGGGACTGGGTGAGGACAGAAAACACAATGAATTTCGTTGCCATCCTCCAGGAGGCTATAGAGCAAGATCAAGGGTATCAAATAACTAAAAGAGTCCATAACCACTATTATGCAGGAGGTAAAGGCTTGTCTTGCCAAGCCCTGTGTACACATGCGCCATTCAAAAGAACCACCGTTCTTTTGAATGGCAAGAACGCGGTGACATCATCGACTACGACGAGCCAGCGCTCGTCACATTCGATGCATAGACCCAGTCATGGCATAGAAATAGTTTCCATCGGAATTGCTGCAGCTCTAAACTCTTGGCATTGTGGTTCCCCCTTGTCATTTCGCTAGGATTTGTAGGTGAAAGAGGGCTTTGCCTCAAAAACGTTCATCCTGAAACTAAAGAATTACATGGTGAGTGGACAAGCTGAGGGAAGTTATTTGTCCATTCCCCAACTTGAAGCTAAGGAGGCTGCATCCTTTCCACTAACTATGGCAGTCATGAATGATAGTGGACAGTCTTTTCTTTGTGATAGATACTAGATCTGAGCTTACTATTATTGACTATGCCTTTTATCAATGACTCTCCTCAGCTAGCACTGTAGGCTGCCAATAAGTTGTGCTTCTTGTGGCTCTGCCTTTTCAGAGGCCCCTATTGTTTTAGGCATACATTTTCTACAGGAACTGAATATATTTCAACTTCTGCAGGATTCCTCCTTGAAGTTGAAGCAGTATTTCAGCACTCAGAGTAAATAGAATGAGAATCCAAATGTTGAAATCACTCATGGAATGCAAACAGTAGGCTACATGCCAAGTGCAGGCCCTGGGCCAACTCTTCTTGCAGCAAATGCCAACATATGCAGTGTAGAATGGAATGAGCAGAGTTTAGAGAGGCAGGTGGTGAAACCAAGATCAAATGTGATGCCCATGATATCTCAAACATTTAAAACAGTAGTAGCACTCCAAAAGATCCAGTTGCAGTCCCTTCCTCTAAATCTTTGTACAGATTGTGTTTCCAGTGCAAAAACGATCACCCTGAAGCACATTGGCAAACAGCATGGGATTTCTCCAGGTTTACCAGATTTAAACATGCCACTTAGGTAAAACCCTACAGGCAGTAATCTAGAAGTCAGATGGGAGTCAAACCCATTTTAGGGTGGAGAACAGCCTCCCCTTAAGTGATTGGTATAGCAAAGTGGACTTTGAAAGCTCTTACACCAAGATCTGCTTTGACATGGAGTGTTCAGTGTAGACTCTTTTCTGGCTGACGAGGTTACCAATGGTGTCTTCTTCCTCTTAATCCTGTAGAGGTATTGTCCAGGAAGCCCTGACCAGTCTGTTGAAAATGAACAGCATCCCGATTCTGCTGTTGAGGATGGACACTTTATGGATTCTAAGGCCAAAGCCTCGTACACACGGGCGGGAATCCCGTTGAAAAAAAAACGTTGTTTTCTCGGCAAGCTTGTCTTGTCAAGCCCTGTGTACACACGCGCCATTCAAAAGAACCACTGTTCTTTTGAATGGCAAGAACGCGGTGATGTCATCGACTATGACGAGCCAGCGCTCGTCACATTCGATGCCATTGCCGCCATTTCGCTACACCCTACACTACCCTTGTATGCTACCGCGCATGCATCGAAGTCTCATCGAGCATGCGCGGGTTTCCCTGGACAGGTAAGCATACAGACGACCGGGTTTCTCGGCAACACTCTGCCGAGAATCCCGATGAGAAAAATAGAGAGCAGGTTCTCTATTTTTCCCGTCGAGATTCCCGGCAGTTTTCCTGCCGAGAAACCATACACATGAACGGTTTTCTCTGCAAAAAGCTCTCCCAGCAGTTTTCTTCCCGAGAAAACCGGTCATGTGTACAAGGCTTTAGAATTCATAAACTGTCCATCCTCAATACAAGAATCAGGCTTTCCCAAGGGAGCTACTAGAACACTGATGTGTGTAAAGTATTCAGATTATGTTGCTTGAAATGTTAGTTCTTTCTTTATGCACTGTTCTTTATTTTGCTAATCTTTAACATGATGTGCTGCCTGTTGGCCATGCTGCAATGCAGAGGACGGCATCCTTTAAGTAGGGGTAAGGGAATGTAGCAGGGTGCTAGGCATATAGATCTTGAGCGTGTGTCTGATTGGACAATGCGTGCTCTTGAAATTTAAGCAGCCATCATTGGCACAGATATAGATTGTGCTGTTCTGTTTTTTGGAGAGAGTTCTGCAGTGTGGGGAAAGTAGATAGAGACATGCTTGTAATGGAGAAAAAGACTAGGGACAGGTTCCTGTGGAGAAGGGATCATTTAGGGACACCAGAACCCCTACTGTTTGTACCAAGTGTTGGAAAGAAGGAACTTCTCTGTATGTAATCAGCATACCAATCTGGCACAAGCCTGTGCATTGGTGGGGCTGTGGAACACCCCTTTCAGCAGATCACAGTGATCGGTCACAGGAAACTGCTTTGTGTTTGATGTGGATAAGTATCTGGTTGCTAAAGTTGATTCTGGGAGAACATTTAACATTATATATTTACCACTGATTACTCGGCACAGTAAAATAAAGTTTTAAAGAAAACGTGTCACCTGAGCCCTTTGCGTGCAAGCTTTCTTTTGGTGGTATTTAATCACCTCTGCGGTCTTTATTTTTTGTGCTATAAACAAACAAATAGCGAAAATAAAAAAAGAAAAAAAAACACACAATATTTTATACTATTTGCTATAATAAATATCCCCCCAAAAAATAAAAAAATAAAATTTCTACATTAGTTTAGGCCGATATACTGTATATTCTTCTACATATTTTTGGTTAAAAAAAAAAAATCGCAATAAGTGTATATTGATTGGTTTGCGCAAAAGTTATAGCGTCTACAAAATAGTGGATAGATTTATGGCATTTTATACATTTTTTTCTACTAGTAATGGCGGCGATCTGCGATTTTTAGTGGGACTGCGACATTGCGGCAGACAGAATGGACACTTTTGACACATTTTTGGGACCACTGAAATTTATACAGCGATCAGTGCTATAAAAATGCACTGATTACTGTGTAAATGTCACTGGTAGGGAAGGGGTTAACACTATTGGGTGATCAAGGGGTTAAATGTGTTCCCTGCTAGGTGTTTTTAACTGTATTGGGATGTGACTTACTAGAGGAGCAGCCAGATCGCTGTTCCTACTTAGTAGGAACAGACGATCTGTCTCTCCTCTCCTGACAGATTGGGGATGTGTGTGTTTACACAAACACACATTCTCGTTCTGGCTCTCGTGCTTGCGATCCCGCGTGGTCGGCCAACATCATGGCCGCCGGCCACACGCATCGCGTCCCCCGCCGTGCAGCGGGCGAGCGCATGCCACGCATGCGCCTGCTAGAGCTGTTTAAAGGGTCAACGTACAGCTACGGCGATTTGCGGGAACGTGCCGATCTGTTGCATTATAATGACGGCGGCTGGTTGGCAAGTGGTTAAAAAAATAATAATTTGCCTTGAAGTGATACAGAAACCTTTTCTAAAGTCGGACAACTACAGCAGTGTTAATTAAAACAGCTCTCATTGACTAACCTGGAATTTCACATGTCATGCGACTTGGGGTCTCACAAGTCAGATCCCAAGTCATAGCAGTGTGAACCGAGCCTTAGTTTACCTTTTCCAGATGCAGTTAAAGGGCCTCAGTAAATATTAAAAAACGGTGCAGCTTTGTAAATGTTAATTTATCCCCCCAGAAACCCCGCCAAATTAGCAATCCCCAAGTTCTGTTTTGTTGCTAGGACATGAAAAAGCATTGTTTGTCACCACTGTAATGCTGGGAGTAAGCATCATATGGGTTTCACATCCTAGCAACAAGGCAGAACGTGGGGATTACAAACTTGAAGTTTTTCAGCCAGGCTTCCAAGGGGGCCCAAATGGCTTTACAGGTATGGCAATATAACTAATGAACATTTTACAAACCCACACCATTTTTTATCTACTGAGGCCCCTTGTGTAAATAGTCTATTTTCTGGAAAAGGTAAACTTACCTTTTTGGGGGTAGCAAATGGCATTTGGTACCCACAAAATGTGCACCTAAGCAGTTCTATACAAGTTTTGACTTTGTAAACCACAGTTAAAATATAAGATACAGAATTAGGCACTCTCATTCACATCCTTCAGTGCAATGCATGTCCATGTAACCTCAATGTATCCTTGAGACATCCATGCATGCAGTGTCTTTTGAATCCCCAGAAACTTGCTGTAAATATTCAGCGACACAGGGGTATTTGGGGCACTTTACAAGAAACTAATGGTGCCTGCTGTCTTTACAAAAAGTTGGGTATAACCTTTATTGCCAGAACAGGTTTATATTACCCTTTCATATCTAAAGTTCCCTAAATTGACCTACAACTGGGAAACTTCCTGCACTGGGTGGTCATACTTTGCAGCAGCATGCTCCCATGCAGGCTCTCAGCTTTGGGAACAGAATCTGCTGGTAGCCTAAGCTTGTGGTTAATGTGCTGGAAACCAATTATATGGCTGCCAGTCCTGTGATAACCATCATTAAAAGGACAGGGTTATGGATTTCTAGTTATTACACCAGTGTTTCCCATAATAATGCTTTTATGTAACTTCTTTTTTCTGCATGCTGGCTCTTCCATATTTTATTCTTAGATAAAAAGGTTTGTAGATATGCCAACAGAGGGCGCTTGTGCCCAGATTATGGACACCAGGCTATTACTGTGCATATTTATAAACTGTATATTTCCTTAACATGCAATAAAAGAGCTTTAACTCTATCACTGCCTGAGCCATTTTTGCATCTTTTTAAACATGTTAAAATGCACAGTTTAGGCCTGAAGATTAGTTAAAACCTCCTAAATATTATATATTTTCTGAGAGCAGAGAATAAAATGAAGGTAGCTGCAAAGTTTGATAGCACACAAGATTGGAACAGTTGTTTATCAAATGCATATTTTCAATAAAAAAAATAAAAAATAGACTAAAGTTAACGTTAGGGCAGACAAACAGAATATATTACCAAACTTTTTGGTTAAATGTAAAAGATGAAGTTGCATGGAGTAAATAGACACGAAACATGTCAAACTTTAAAATTGTGCATTCCTGTGAAATGCCGACACACTTTGGTACCCAAAGTTGTCTAGGGTAGGTGGATCTTTATATTTCAATATTTTTTATTGAGATTTTACGGATAGGTGGATCTTTAAATGCCTTTACAGGTCATCATTTTATAGTTGAAGTGATTGTAAAGTCTTGTTTTTTTTTAAAATAACAAACATGTTATAAATATAATAGGTAGTCTTGCAAGAAACTAAAATACAATCTGAGTAATATATGCAAACAGCCAGTTACACACTCCCAATATAAATGTGCAAATAAACTCAGAACAAATAATGCAGCACTAGTGATAATAAATGATTCCAACCACGTATGTCTTGTACACACGATCGGATTTCCGATGGAATTTTCCGTCGGAATTCCGATGAAGCTGACTTCCATCAGTCTTGCATAAACACTGTCAGACTAAATTCCGACCGTCCAAAACGCGGTGACGTAAAACACTACGAAGAGCCGAGAAAAATTAAGTTCAATGCTTCTGAGCATGTGTCGACTTGATTCTGAGCATGCGTGGATTTTTCTCCACACAGACGATCGGAATTTCACATCGGATTTTTTACCATCGGAAAAATTTAAAAACGTGTTCTATTTTCTTACTCCGATGGAAAAAAGTCAGTTGGGGCCCACACATGATCGGAATTTCCGATGAAACAAGTCCATCGGATTTTATTCCATCGGAAATCCGATCGTGTGTACAAGGCATTAGTGTATCAAGTCTCCTGTGCAAATATGAGTGCCAACATAATAACAACATGTGAATATACAATAATATGATACATTTATGGGCATTTCTTCTAATATAAATCCTATGCTTGCAAACTCATTTATATTGGTAGAACAAAAAGGCATTTAAAAGATTGTATAAAAGAACATATCTATAACATAGGCATAGGATATGAAAAACACAATTTTTCCTTACATTTAAAAAAGTCCACAATAGAGACTTTAGAGGAGTTAAAATTTTGGGGCATAGAAGCCCTAAAAAAACATTGGAGAGGACAAAACTGAAAAATAGGATTTTTATAACAGCTTACCTGTAAAATCCTTTTCTTGGAGTACACCACGGGACACAGAGCCAGTCATTACATAATGGGTTAAGGGTCACCAGCGGTGATTGGACACTGGCACAACCAATGGAAGACAGTTCCCCTCCATATAACCCCTCCCATCAGGGAAGTACCTCAGTTTTGTAGCAAAGCAGTAAGGTTCCCATAAGAAGGGTGGGACCTCTGTGTCCCGTGGTGTACTCCAAGAAAAGGATTTTACAGGTAAGCTGTTATAAAAATCCTATTTTCTTTATCGTACACCACGGGACACAGAGCCAGTCATTACATAATGGGACGTCCCAGAGCAATGCTCATATGAAGGGGGGGAGACACAGATCAAACCGACCGCTTGCGGACCAGAAGCCCTATACTGCTGCCTGCAGCACACTTCGCCCGAAGGCGGAATCCTCATGTCCTTTCACATCTATTTGATAGAATTTGGAAAATGTATGGACTGAGGACCAAGTTGCAGCCTTACAGATCTGAGCCATCGAAGCCTGGTGGTGCACTGCCCATGAAGCACTTATCGCCCTGGTAGAGTGCGCCTTAACAGGAAAAGGAGGAGTCCTGTTCTTTAAACCATAAGCTTGAACAATTACTTGTCTAATCCACCTGGAAATGGTGGATTTTGATACCGCTTGGCCCTTCTTGGGACCATCTGGTAAAATAAACAAAACATCTGTTTTACGTATCTGAGCGGTTACTTGCAGATACACCCTTACCGCTCTCACTAGATCTAGAGAGTGTAATAATTTTTCCCCCGCCGTCCACGGGTTTGGAAAAAAGGAAGGCAGAACAATGTCTTGATTCAAGTGAAAAGCCGACACCACCTTAGGCAGAAAAGCCGGATGGGGTCGTAGTACGATCTTGTCCTTGTGACAAATTAGATAAGGCTCTTTACAAGAAAGAGCTGCTAGCTCTGATACTCTCCTAGCAGAAGCTATAGCAATCAGAAAGGCCAATTTCCTACTTAATATAATTAAAGGAATATGGCGAATAGGTTCAAAAGGTTGCTTTTGCAACACTGACAATACCAAATTCAAATCCCATGGACACAAGGGAGACCTGACTGGAGGATTTATCCTCAGTACCCCCTGAATGAATGTCCGAACTAGGGAGTGAGATGCCAATGGTCTCTGAAAGAAGACTGATAGAGCCGATATTTGCCCTTTGATGGTGCTAAGGGCTAATTTCATATCCACTCCTAACTGGCAAAAAGCAAGAATCCTACTTATTTCATATTTCAGAGGATTCCAACTTCTGGATTCACACCAGGAAACGTATGCTTTCCAGACTCTATGATAGATGAGTCTGGAGGCTGGCTTTCTAGCATTAATGAGCGTAGAAAGAGCCAGGCCAGAGACCCCTCTCTTTTTCAAAATGTGGGTCTCAGCAGCCAGGCCGTCAAATTTAGCCTTTGTAAGGAAGGGTGGAATACTGGACCCTGTGACAACAGGTCGTGTCGAAGTGGAAGCTTCCAGGGCCTTCCTATCGCTATTTTTACGATCTCGGCATACCAAGGCCTCCTGGGCCAGTTTGGGGCCACTAGGATTACTGGTATTCCCTCCTCCTTGATCCTGCGAAGCAGTCTTTGTAGAAGAGGGATCGGAGGGAATGCATAGATCAGTGAGAACTGATTCCATGGAGTTATTAGAGCGTCTGTCCCGTAGGCTAGAGGATCTCTCGTTCTGGACACAAAGTTGTCCAATTTCTTGTTGAACCTGGAAGCTAGCAGGTCTACATCTGGGTTTCCCCATCTCAGACATATGGCCTGAAAGATCTCTGGGTGAAGAGACCACTCTCCTGGTAGCAGCTGCTGACGACTCAGGTAGTCTGCTTGCCAGTTTTCTATCCCTGGAATGAAGACTGCAGAGATGCAAGGTACATGCTCTTCTGCCCATGCCAAGATCCGGTTCACCTCTCTTTGGGCTGCCCGACTGTGGGTGCCTCCTTGGTGATTGATGTAAGCTACTGCCGTAGCATTGTCGGATTGAACCCGAACTGGGTAGCCCTGTAACCTGTATGTCCAGGTTTTGAGGGCTAGATATACCGCCCGGATCTCTAGCACATTGATGGGCAGGATCCCCTGAGTCTTGGCCCAGGTTCCCTGGGTAGAAGCCTCCTCGAATACTGCACCCCAGCCCGATAGGCTGGCATCCGTAGATACCACCTTCCAGGCCACTGGGAGGAAGGACTTTCCCTTCCGTAAATTCCTGGCTTCTAGCCACCAATTGAAGCTGTGGCGTACTTGTGAGGACAGGCGCATGGGTATATCCAGAGCTTGGCTCTTTCTGTTCCAGGAGGCTAAAATATTGCCTTGAAGTAGTCTCGAATGAAACTGGGCGTAAGGGACCGCCTCGAAGGAGGCTACCATCTTTCCCAATAGTCTCATGCAAAGGCGAATAGACGGCCTCTTGTTTGCTTTGACCTTGTGGATCAGGTCTTTCAGAGACTGTATCTTTGGCTCTGGCAGGTATACCCTGTTTTGGGCTGTATCTATGATCATGCCCAGGTACACTATCCTTCTTTGGGCCTGGAGAGAGGATTTTTGTAAGTTTATAATCCATCCTAAATACTCCAGGTATCCTACTGTAGTGTCTACAGCGTGATCCAATCCCTCCTTTGACTGATCTATTAATAGTAGATCGTCTAGATAGGCTGTTACCGCAATGCCCCGTGTTCTTAGGTTTGCTAACAGAGGAGCTAGCACCTTTGTGAATACTCTGGGCGCGGTGGCTACACCAAATGGCAGGGCCACAAATTGAAAGTGGCGATCTTCTACCGCAAACCTTAGGAATCTTTGGTGAGCGGGGAGGATTGGTATGTGTAGATATGCGTCTTTGATATCTATGGACGCAATGAATTCTCCGCCTTTTAAAGTAGCGACCACGGATCGAATCGTTTCCATTTGAAAATGGCGAACGTTCAGAAACTGGTTTCGATTTTTTAGATCCAGGATGGGTCTGACTTCTCCGTTCGGATTTGGAATCACAAAGAGGTTTGAGTAAAAACCTGAACCTTGCTCCTTTTGGGGTACCTCTGTAACCACACCTTGAGCTATTAAGTGATTCAAACCTTTGAAGAAGGATCCTCTTTTTTGTGGATCCTTGGAGAGTCTTGAACTTCGGAATTGAGAAGATGGGATCTCTCGAAATTCCAGTCTGTACCCTGAGGATATTGTGGATACCACCCATTTGTCCTGGGTTTCTGTCCGCCAAGTCGCTGAGAACTGACGAAGCCTTCCCCCCACTCGGCCGAGAGGGGGCGCCCCTTCAATGAGAGGTTTTGGGGGCTTGCTTATTAGCTCTTGAACCCCACGGCTTCTTGTTCTTCTGAGCCTGTTCTTTGGCTTTTTTGGGCGGCTGAAAAGGCCGTCGCCACTGGCTGGAGTCAGATTTCCCGGGAGCTGGGGAGAGAGTGTGTTTAAAACAAGGTCTCTTGTTTTTCTTTCTCTCAGGTAAAAGTGTCGTTTTACCACTTGATATCTTTTGGATATATCTTTCTAAATCTTCCCCAAAAAGGCGTTCGCCATGGAACGGGAAACTTGCCAACAACTTTTTGCATGGGGCTTCCGCTGACCAATGCTTAAGCCAAAGTACTCTGCGCATCTGTACCAGCTGGAGTGTAAGGCGTGATGCCTGTATGATAGAATCTCTCATGGCATCCACTGTGAAGCATAAGGCTTTAGGCAAATTCTCCCAATTTTTAGCCTGCTCTGAAGGCAGCTCCTTCAGCCCCTGCTTTACCTGTTGGCTGACGACCTGACACATACCGACTGCTGCTACTGCAGGTTGGATAATTGAGCCGGCCAAAAGGAAGGAGGATTTCAGTAAGGATTCCAACTTCTTCTCAGAAGGATCTTTAAACACTTGTACATTATCCACTGGACATGTCAGGTTTTTATTTACACAAGAAAAAGCCGCATCTACCGTAGGCAGGCTCCATTTCTTTAAAAAAATTTCCTCCATAGGATAAAGAATGTTAAACTTTTTTGGAGGTGAAAAACGCTTATCTGGATGTTGCCAGTCTGCGTACAATAGATCCTCTAGTAACGGATGAACCGGGAAGGAGCATGCACCTTGCAGGGATCTTAATGATCCTAGGGAGGAGACAGGTGATTCTGTTACCTCCAAAGAGGGTAACCTAAATGCAGCTCGCACGGCTCCTGCATAGCATTGCACCTGTGACTTTAAAATCTGGGATACCGAAAAAGGCTCATCCGATATCCCTGATCCGTCTGACTCCTCATCCTCTGCTGATGTAGCCTCCTCCTCATCCTCCTCCTCCTCAGGTACTTCTGAAGGGAGGTCCAATACTGGAGGAGATCTGCTTCGCTTATTGTCCTTTTTAGAGGATTTAGCGATTAAAGTAGCAATTTTCTCCTCCAGATTATTTAGGGCAGCTGATAAAGTGTCCTCAGTGACATATGCAGGCCCAGGCTTCACTGGGGAAGCCGCCATACCTGACAGAGGTAATGGCTCATCCTGTACAGATGCTTTTGGCAACACAGGAGAGGAAGGTACCGAGTCAGCACAGCTAGAGCCCCCTGTCTCAGGCGGTGGTGCTCTTTTATCTCTTTTTGTCCGCATTACTTCCCCTGGAAGACTTACTGTTTAGACAAAATACAAGGTACCTAAATGCATATACTACCGTGTTCAGTTTAGCAAATACATTAAGTATGCAACTTTTAACACATAACTATGCATAACATGGATGTCTTCTAGGAAGTACCCAATCCAACCACATGGAGTCTTACGTCCCTGTATAGCTGCTGTGTTTCTCTGCCAGGACCAAGAGAACTAACGAGCTTGCTTGCTGCTGCAGTGCTTTTTACACTGACAGTCTTTTAAATTTGGCGCCGTTTCTGTGCCTGCGCGCGCCACGTGCCCGCGCACGTCTTCGCCCCCCCCCCTCCGATAAAGCGCGCTCCCGCGCGCGCGCGGCCTTTAGCGCTATGGTGGTGGCCATAGTGAGAGAGGACTCTCATCAGCCCCTGTCCCCACTTACCTGCATCTGCAGGTGTCTGTATCGGCCACCGGAAGGAGGAGCGGGGAGCTCAAGCAAGCTCAGCAGCGGAGGTGACGAGCAGTGTACTTCGCCGAAGCCGACACTGAACAGAGTGAGGTGAGTATATTCAGCTCTTTACTCCCCCCAGTGGTGGAAAAAAAGAAGACATCCACTTTTTTGAAAAAGGTCCCAACCTAGTTATGGACCTTCTAATCTCACCTTATCCACGCCGCAGGTTTTTCTGCTGAAAGTTTTCAGACAGATACCAAACTTCACCCTTCACGGTGGGCTATGTGTGCCAACCTTCAGGGATATGGGTTCCTATTTAAAGGATACCTCTCCCCTGGGCCTTGTACAAGACTCTTACCAGGACTTTATAGCGAAATAGCGAAAGTGCTGGATCTTAGAGCCCAGTCCTCCGAAGAGAGACATTACAGGCGACGCCTCATGGATGAGGCCCGGATCCCATCCAGATTCAGCTCATTTGTAGGCGTCTTGGATGGATCCGAAAGCATAGCTCTTTTACCCCCAGAGGGTCTCTTTGGTAGAGCTTTCCTTTAGCACCTCCTAACGCGTCCAACACCTTTCGACACTGGCGAAAAAACTGAGGTACTTCCCTGATGGGAGGGGTTATATGGAGGGGAACTGTCTTCCATTGGTTGTGCCAGTGTCCAATCACCGCTGGTGACCCTTAACCCATTATGTAATGACTGGCTCTGTGCCCCGTGGTGTACGATAAAGAAATTGTATCATACTTACCAGTAATTTTCCTTTCCTGGTGCCTATCCATGGCAGCATACCTGTGATAGAGCTCCGCCTCGACTCCTCCTTCAGGACTAGTGAATAGCATAAATTAAAGGCATAGTCCCTCCCGCAACATTCTCTGTAATATAGAATACCGAGGGTGGGAGCGTATGCTGCCATGGATAGGCACCAGGAAAGGAAAATTACTGGTAAGTATGATACAATTTTCCGTTTTCCTGGTGCCTCCATGGCAGCATACCTGTGATAAATAACTAGCTGACATGGGTGGGATAATTGCTTAACAATAAATGTTTAATTAGAAGAGGACATAGCAGCCTGAACTGCCCTCCTTCCAAACTCAACAGTCGTGAGCGCTCCTGGATCAATATGGTAGTGTCTGAGGAACGTATGGTGAGAAGACCAGGTGGCGGCCCTGCACACCGTCTCCAACAAAACATTAGCCTTTGCTGCCCAGGAAGCTGAGACTGCCCTTGAAGAATGAGCATTCACTCGGGATGGAGGCTCCATATTCTTCACCCTGTAGGCCTTCTGGATTAACTTTACAACCCAAGATGCCAGAGTTCTGATGGAAGCTATTTTGCCCCTGTATTTACCGAACAGTACGATGAAAAGTCTCTCAGAATTTTTGAAGGGGCCGGTGGCTTCTAGGTAGGCCCTGAGCACTCTGGATACATCCAGTTCGTGACAAGACTCTGAATCCGTGTCTGTAAACACTGGTAGTGCCCAGGATTCCAACAGGTGGCTTGAAGGAGCAACCTTTGGTGTGAACCCCCGAAGGGGACGAAGTTCCACTCTGTCTGGGAAGAAGATGTGGTCGTCACCTATCCC
Source organism: Rana muscosa (assembly GCA_029206835.1). Taxonomy (NCBI): domain Eukaryota; kingdom Metazoa; phylum Chordata; class Amphibia; order Anura; family Ranidae; genus Rana; species Rana muscosa. The sequence goes on along the minus strand of CM055116.1, from coordinate 1,066,726,555 downwards.
TAAAGAGTGAAGTTGCGAGATTCTTCTGCCAGATGTAATGGCTAGCAGGAAAGCCGTTTTTAGTGTCAGGTTCCATATTGTTACTTGTTCCACTGGAGCAAAGGGATGGTCAGATAGAACTTCCAGGACTAGGGACAGATCCCACTTAGGAAATGATCGTCTGACAGGAGGGCGAATCTTCAATATACCTCTGAGGAAAGTGACTACTGAAGGATCCTCCGCCCATCTCTTATTTGTTGCAGCAGAGTTTGCTGCTACCTGCACTTTGAGATAGCTCAGACCAAGTCCCAGATCAAGTCCTGTCTGAAGGAATCCTAGAACATGAGATGTAGAAGGAAGGATTGGATCAAATCCATTTCCGGAAACAAATGACAAGAACTTGTCCCATATTCTTAAATATATGGCATTAGTTGCTGGCTTCCTAGCTTTTAGAAGGGTTGATATGACTCCTGGAGAATACCCTAGGGACTCGAACCTTCGCCTCTCAACCTCCAGATTTAAAGATTCAACTTCTGAGGGTTTGGATGAACTAGACTGCCCTGCGACAGAAGTTGAGGGAAAGGAGGGATCTTGATTGGAGAGCCCACACTGAGGCGCAATACGGAAGTACTGCCACCACCTGGACTGGCTCCCTGAGGAGCCTCAGGAGGAATTTGAATATTAATGGCCTGGGAGGAAAGGCATATGCCGTGGTGAACCTCCAGGGACATGACAGGGCATCCACTGCCTCGGCTTGTGGATGCGGCAGCCGAGAGAAGAACCTGTCCAGCTTGGCGTTCTTCGGGGAGGTGAACAGATCTACCTGAGGGGGATCCCATATGTTGGCAATCTGAAGGAAGGCATGGGGGTGGAGAGCCCACTCGTTGTTGTCCAGGAAGTTTCTGGATAACGTGTCTGCTTCCGTGTTCAACCTGCCTGGCAGATACATCGCTCTGAGGTCCAGGAGGTTCTGCTCCACCCAGAGCATGATCGGCTCTACCTCCTTGAGGAGTGACCTGCTGCGAGTGCCTCCCTGCTTCTGCAGATAAGCGACAGTTGCCCTGTTGTCTAGGCGTAGGAGTATTCTCTGGCCTCTGATTTGGGGTGCCAAAGAGGTCAGTGCCAAGAAGGCTGCCCTCATCTCCAAGATGTTGGATACCACTCCCTGGGTGGTGCATGACCATCTCCCCTGTATTCTGGTTTGCCCGCAATGGCTCCCCAGACCTGTCTGCTTGCATTGGACGTAATTGTGATCCAAGGAAGGGAGCCCAGGTTATGAGGCTACTGGACAAGAAACAGGAAGTGGGCTGTATAAGGTATTTATTGGCAGGAAAAAATAAAAATAAAGTTTTACCATACAACGTTAAAACAACAAGGGCAGAAGATTTAATAGATGAAAAGTTCAAAAAAAGACTGAAGTTCCATTTTAAGATCAGATTTGCTCATGAATTAGCTGTCTGGCTGATAGTCACTAGTCATGTGATTTCCATGATTAGCCACTCATTGTGAACACAGAAAAGATCGAGAATGTAACAGTATTACAAAAATAATTACACTGTGCACCTTCTAGCATGAAATTATTTTACAGTGTTTGATAGGTAGATATGTTTAAACATACAAAACTGGTTAAAGATTAAATCAGTTAAAGTGATTGTAAAGGCAAACAAATACTTACCTGCTCTGTGCAATGATACAGAGCATTCCCAATCCTCCTCTTCTGAGGTAATCCACTGGCGCTCTCGGCTTCACCTCTTCATCGTGTGTCACCATAGGAAACCAATTTCCTATGAGGGCACACATGTGTGCTCGCTCCCGGGCCAGGTTGTGTGTGTCTATAGACACACAGAGTGCATCTCAGACCCGCCCTCTGCTCCCTCCTCATACTATTTGATTGATTGACAGAAATAGGCAATGGCTGCTGTCTTTGTGCCTGTATGAAGCTGGAGAGAAAGCAGCACTGGCTGCAGACAGGCACAGCACGTGATCAATATAGGACTCAAGTAAGTGTAAAGTAAGGTGTGGGGGCAATACACTTACGAAGACATTTACCTTAAAACAGGGAAAGAATCAAAGGAGCAGTATAGCCAAGGATATTTTGGCTATACTTTTCCTATGAATCACAAAAGTGCCGTTAGTTCTGCACTCCTGTGTTCTGCTTTCAGCCGAAATCGGGCTGAAGCCCGCTGTCAGCTGACATCACAGAGCTGGTCCAGGCTCTGAAAAGATCCTGACCATATATATGGTCAGGATCCACCCAGAAGCCTGTATTGTATGTATTGCCTTTAGGACCACTTTAATTGACAAATACTCTCAGAACATGAAAGAAAAAGTTTAGTACTAATATATATATATATATATATATATATATATATATATATATATATATATACACACACACACACAGGTTTATCAACTACATATTTCCCATATTGATGATACCACCAAGGCATTTTATTGCATATACCATACTCAATCTTTTAAAAAGAGTATTTTTTTAAGAAAAATAATAAAGTTAATTTCATAACATTTTGTTTACTTTTTTTCATCTGTAAAAGAAAATATGTTATTTTAAAAAGTTTTAAATTCCAGATTTTAAAAGGTTGAAGAATAATTAAGTAACAATACAACATTAGGATTTATCAGACTTCATATTATTGAATAAAACATCAAACATACTGTACATTTATTCTATACAAGAGTAGAATGAATATACAATACAGTATACAGCCATGTGTTTACGTTTGCCACAATCTTCATCAAGTATTGTAAGATGGGGACATCTAGTGGCTTTCCTGGATATTGCGTTTTAGGAAACTTTATACAGTATATTATATTGTAAATTGATAGGTAAATAATTGACTGTAAGTTGAAAAATAAATTTACAGATGTTCTGTTTCTTTCTCTGTCCGTTGCAAATGTTTATATAGAGTTTAAATTTTCTAACAAATATAATTGTATTGACTTTATTCCTGTGAGTCTTCAGTGCTGTCCTTCAGTACTCAACAGATGTAGCCCTGGCTGGGGGCAGGTGAGTCTCATCACAGCCACACCACAGGATCTCTTTCTTCCATCAGTCATTGATTGGCAGGCTGCAGGGAGAAGAGATTTGATTGGCTTCATCATTGGCCGCACTAAGCTCAGCCCCCACCCCCAGTGCAGAGAGGAAGAAGAGGATGGAGTTCAACACTGGATGGAGGAAGTGTGGCCGGCAGGAAGGACCATGGGACTCGTGCCCAGTGTTGCCAACCCCCCGAAGTGAAATTTACTGGCAGAGCGACAAAATTTACGAGCAACACCAAATTTTTACCGAGACTGTAAAAAAGTAACTAAAATTACTGTTTTTAGTGCTAAACAGTGCAAATATCAATATTTCAACTATAAACACACAGCTAATGCTATTATCAATGTGTTTAAGTTAAACAAAAGTAAAAAAACATATTTCTCAATTGACATGAAGGTTAGGATACTATAACCCAGCCAGCACAAAGTTCCCCCTTACATCAGAGTCTGCAGGATGCCCCCTTACAGTGCAAGGGAACTCTTATGTAAAGGGGAACGCTGCAGATCATGATGCAAGGGGGAACTCTGATGTGGAGGGGGGCTCTGGTGAATAGAGACCACCTTCCGCAGAGTGAATACACTAAGGTAAGGGGGGGGTTACTAATATAGGGGGGATCTTTATATCAGTGCCCCCTTACATTATTGTATTCACTCCCCTCCTTAGATCAGTGACCCCCCCTCAGACGACTGGCCTGGCGGCGGTGTCACTGACCTCCTCTCAGGTGCACAGTGCGGGGCTCAGTCAGACGGCTCTGATCTCCCCTCCACAGTCCACACGTCTGTTTCTTCCCGTAACCGATACCCCAAAAAACCACTTGGGCTCTGATGAAAGGGGTGCGCCCCTGAAACGCGTCAGCCATCTGGATATGTTTTTTGGGATATCGTTTGACCCTCTTTGTCATCAGGTCCTGTCCGTGAATGTCAAGATCTCCAGCTATTGTTTCCGATAAGCTTTTTACAAAGCTCTGTCTGTGAGTAGGACTATTGCTTTTTAATTATATTTTAATAAACCTGTAAGTGGTAATGCACTAGGTCGGTGCGCCCTCCTGTTTTCTTTTTTCTTTTGGCCATATGAACACCCATTGTTCTGAGGAGGGCTGCAAGATTCTAGACTTTGCCTCTAGACAGAACTACGCCACCTATGTTTTGACGATACACCGAGAGCGCAGGAGAGATTTTTGTTTTGGACAGAAGCTGCAGATTCATGACACAGGAGGTGGACAAAGGCTGCAGACATGACACAGGACGGGGACAGAGGCTGCAGACATGACACAGGAGGGGGACAGAGGCTGCAGACATGACAACATGACACAGGAGGGGGACAGAGGCTGCGGACATGACACAGGAGGGGGACAGAGGCTGCGGACATGACACAGGAGGGGGACAGAGGCTGCGGACATGACACAGGAGGGGGACAGAGGCTGCGGACATGACACAGGAGGGGGACAGAGGCTGCGGACATGACACCGGAGGGGGACAGAGGCTGCGGACATGACACCGGAGGGGGACAGAGGCTGCGGACATGACACCGGAGGGGGACAGAGGCTGCGGACATGACACAGGAGGGGGACAGAGGCTGCGGACATGACACAGGAGGGGGACAGAGGCTGCGGACATGACAACGGAGGGGGACAGAGGCTGCGGACATGACACCGGAGGGGGACAGAGGCTGCGGACATGACACCAGAGGGGGACAGAAGCTGCGGACATGACACAGGAGGGGGACAGAGGCTGCGGACATGACACCGGAGGGGGACAGAAGCTGCTGACATGACACAGGAGGGGGACAGAGGCTGCGGACATGACACAGGAGGGGGACAGATAGGGTTGCCACCTGTCCAGGATTCACCCGGACAGTTCGGGTTTGGAATCATGTGTCCGGGTTTCAGACTGTCTGAAACCCGGACACAATATTTAGACTGGACTTTGGCTTCCCAGCAGGGCTGCTGGCTGCAGTTGTCTAAGCTGAGAGTGTCTGTTACACTCTTTCACACTGCCCGAAGCCAACACTAACAACCCCCCCACACACACACACACACAGACAGGAGAGGAGAGAGGGCTCGATCTGCACCTCTTCCCCCCACCCCTACCCCTCTGTGTCTTCCCACACTCCAATCCCCGGTGCTGTGCCTCAGAAAAGGTAAGTTGGGGCTGGAAATTTGAAGTAAGTCCAGCAGCCTCAGATACATCTGGATGAGAGGTGATGACTGACAAGGGGTGAGTGAGCTCACCATCCTCCCTGTCTGTGACTGAAGTCTCCCCCCTACTCTCTCCTGCCTCTGAGTGAGTACAGTAAGGTAAATCAGGGTTCTCAGAGCACCCCTTACATCAGAGTTTCCCTTTATACCAGAGGCCACAGTGTTTCCTCTTACATCAGAGTCCTCTCCTTACATCAGAGTTCTCAGTGTTCCCCCGTAAATCCGGGTTCCCAGAGCATCCCTTATGTCAGAGTCCCCAGAGTTCTCCCTTACATCAGAGTCTGCAGAGTCCCCCCTTACAGTGAAAGGGAACTCTGCGAGTTTAGATGTAAAGGGGAACTCTTGTTATTACCTTCATATGATTAGAAATGTTATTTAATAGCAAAATATATGTATAGTTTATACTATAAATACAAATTGCCGTGCGCCGCTAAAGTGTTCGGGTTTGACTTGAAGAAAAGGTGGCAACCCTAGGGACAGAGGCTGCGGACATGACACAGGAGGGGGACAGAGGCTGCGGACATGACACAGGAGGGGGACAGAGGCTGCGGCAGTGGCGGCCCGTTCATAGGGGGCGCCCGGGCGCCGCCCCCCCTCCTGTAGTCACAAAAAAAACAAAAAACACATTTTTTTTTAATACTGCCCCTTTAAGGATTTTTTTTTTTTCAAAAAAATGTCCTTTTGCTAAATGCACTATGTGGCGCCGGCCACGTGCATTATGGGAAGCGCCATGTCAATGCAATCACGAGATTGCAGACGCGGCGCTTCATTTGCGGGCTTTTGTTCCGGCTTGTGGCGTGCACCTAGGCGCCACAGCTACTGCCCGGCGCTCGTAGTATCTATTACTACGGCCGGGCAGTTTGATTGACATCTGTTAGATCATGATGTCACTTCCTGTTTTCTCTTCTCTCATTGCGCCCGAGAGAGAAGAGAAAACAGGAAGTATGAGGACAGAGAGGACTCATCCAAGACACAAGGGGAGAACAACACACAAAAAGCTAAGTCCCACTGTGTGAAATATTTCTCTGCGTTTGGCGGCACCCCCCCCCCCATGCTTATTAACTGTAATGTAAATGTAATATAATGTAGTTCCTGATGCAACAGTGTGATTCATGTCTCGGCGCTCGGCCGCCCCCCCCCCCCCCCTTATCAACTTTATTGTGATTCTGAATGTCATTTTCAGAAATTCGGCTTTCATTTGATGGGGAACGGAGGCTGCATTTGATGGGGGACAGGCTGCCTTTGATGGGGGACAGAGGCTGCACAGGCTGCCTTTGATGGGGGACAGGCTGCATTTGATGGGGGACAGAGGCTGCACAGGCTGCCTTTGATGGGGGACAGGCTGCCTTTGATGGGGGAACAGGCTACATTTGATGGGGGACAGGCTGCATTTGATGGGGGAACAGGCTACATTTGATGGGGGAACAGGCTACATTTGATGGGGGAACAGGCTACATTTGATGGGGGAACAGGCTACATTTGATGGGGGAACAGGCTACATTTGATGGGGGAACAGGCTACATTTGATGGGGGAACAGGCTACATTTGATGGGGGAACAGGCTACATTTGATGGGGGAACAGGCTACATTTGATGGGGGAACAGGCTACATTTGATGGGGGACAGGCTGCATTTGATGGGGGAACAGGCTACATTTGATGGGGGACAGGCTGCATTTGATGGGGGACAGGCTGCATTTGATGGGGGACAGGCTGCCTTTGATGGGGGACAGGCTGCCTTTGATGGGGGACAGAGGCTGCACAGGCTGCCTTTGATGGGAGACAGGCTGCATTTGATGGGGGAACAGGCTACATTTGATGGAGGACAGGCTGCATTTGATGGAGGACAGGCTGCATTTGATGGAGGACAGGCTGCATTTGATGGGGGACAGGCTGCATTTGATGGGGGACAGGCTGCATTTGATGGGGGACAGGCTGCCTTTGATGGGGGACAGAGGCTGCCTTTGATGGGGGACAGGCTGCATTTGATGAGGGACAGGCTGCATTAGATGGGGAACAGAGGCTGCATTTGATGAGGGACAGGCTGCATTAGATGGGGAACAGAGGCTGCATTTGATGGGAGACAGGCTGCATTTGATGGGGGAACAGGCTACATTTGATGGGGGACAGGCTGCATTTGATGGGGAACAGAGGCTGCACAGGCTGCATTTGATGGGGGAACAGAGGCTGCATTTGATGGGGGAACAGGCTACATTTGATGGGGGACAGGCTGCATTTGATGGGGAACAAAGGCTGCATTTGATGGGGGAACAGGCTACATTTGATGGGGGACAGGCTGCCTTTGATGGGGGACAGGCTGCCTTTGATGGGGGACAGGCTGCATTTGATGGGGGAACAGGCTGCATTTGATGGGGGAACAGGCTGCATTTGATGGGGGAACAGAGGCTGCACAGGCTGCATTTGATGGGGGAACAGGCTACATTTGATGGGGGACAGGCTGCATTTGATGGGGGACAGGCTGCATTTGATGGGGGACAGGCTGCATTTGATGGGGGACAGGCTGCATTTGATGGGGGACAGAGGCTGCATTTGATGGGGGACAGGCTGCATTTGATGGGGGACAGGCTGCATTTGATGGGGGACAGGCTGCCTTTGATGGGGAACAAAGGCTGCATTTGATGGGGAACAGAGGCTGCACAGGCTGCATTTGATGGTGGACAGGCTTCATTTGATGAGGGACAGGCTGCATTAGATGGGGAACAGAGGCTGCATTTGATGGGGAACAAAGGCTGCATTTGATGGGGAACAGAGGCTGCACAGGCTGCATTTGATGGGGGAACAGAGGCTGCATTTGATGGGGGAACAGGCTACATTTGATGGGGGACAGGCTGCCTTTGATGGGGGACAGGCTGCCTTTGATGGGGGGACAGGCTGCATTTGATGGGGGGACAGGCTGCATTTGATGGGGGGACAGGCTGCATTTGATGGGGGAACAGGCTGCATTTGATGGGGAACAGAGGCTGCACAGGCTGCATTTGATGGGGGAACAGGCTACATTTGATGGGGGACAGGCTACATTTGATGGGGGGCAGGCTACATTTGATGGGGGCAGGCTACATTTGATGGGGGGCAGGCTGCATTTGATAAGGAACAGAGGCTGCATTTGATGGGGGACAGGCTGCATTTGATGGGGGACTGGCTGCATTTGATGGGGAACAAAGGCTGCATTTGATGGGGAACAGAGGCTGCACAGGCTGTATTTGATGGGGGACAGGCTTCATTTGATGAGGGACAGGCTGCATTAGATGGGGAACAGAGGCTGCATTTGATGGGGGACAGGCTGCATTTGATGGGGAACAAAGGCTGCATTTGATGGGGAACAGAGGCTGCACAGGCTGCATTTCATGGGGGACAGGCTTCATTTGATGAGGGACAGGCTGCATTTGATGGGGGACAGGCTGCATTTGATAAAGGAACAGAGGCTGCATTTGATGGGGGACAGGCTGCATTTGATGGGGGACAGGCTGCCTTTGATGGGGGACAGGCTGCCTTTGATGGGGGACAGGCTGCATTTGATGGGGGAACAGGCTGCATTTGATGGGGGAACAGGCTGCATTTGATGGGGGAACAGGCTGCATTTGATGGGGGACAGGCTACATTTGATGGGGGGACAGGCTACATTTGATGGGGGACAGGCTGCATTTGATGGGGGACAGGCTGCATTTGATGGGGGACAGGCTGCATTTGATGGGGGGCAGGCTGCATTTGATGGGGAACAGAGGCTGCACAGGCTGAATTTGATGGGGGACAGGCTGCATTTGATGGGGAACAGAGGCTGAACAGGCTGCATTTGATGGGGGGACAGGCTGCATTTGATGGGGAACAGAGGCTGCACAGGCTGCATTTGATGGGGGACAGAAGCTGCATTTGATGGGGAACAGAGGCTGCATTTGATGGGGAACAGAGGCTGCATATGTTGAAGATCTCTCTCTCTCTCTCCCTCCCACCTTAGAGCTACGCCCACTATTTTGCTGAAACCACACCCATTTCCACCAAGTGGGAGGAGTCAAAAAGGAAGGGCGGGGTCTGGCGCCCCCCCAACCTAAAACTTCACCAGCCGCCACTGGGCTGCGGACATGACACAGGAGGGGGACAGAGGCTGCGGACATGACACAGGAGGGGGACAGAGGCTGCGGACATGACACAGGAGGGGGACAGAGGCTGCGGACATGACACAGGAGGGGGACAGAGGCTGCGGACATGACACAGGAGGGGGACAGAGGCTGCGGACATGACACAGGAGGGGGACAGGGGCTGCGGACATGACACAGGAGGGGGACAGAGGCTGCAGACATTACACAGGAGGGGGACAGAGGCTGCGGACATGTCACAGGAGGGGGACAGGACAGAGGCTGCGGACATGACACAGGAGGGGGACAGAGGCTGCGGACATGAAACAGGAGGGGGACAGAGGCTGCGGACATGACACAGGAGGGGGACAGAGGCTGCGGACATGACACAGGAGGGGGACAGAGGCTGCGGACATGACACAGGAGAGGGACAGAGGCTGCGGACATGACACAGGAGGGGGACAGAGGCTGCGGACATGACACAGGAGGGGGACAGAGGCTGCGGACATGACACAGGAGGGGGACAGAGGCTGCGGACATGACACAGGAGGGGGACAGAGGCTGCAGACATGACACAGGCTGCGGACATGACACAGGAGGGGGACAGAGGCTGCGGAGATGACACAGGAGGAGGACAGAGGCTGCGGACATGACACAGGAGGGGGACAGAGGCTGCGGACATGACACAGGAGGGGGACAGAGGCTGCGGACATGACACAGGAGGGGGACAGAGGCTACAGACATGACACAGGAAGGGGACAGTATCTGCGAATAAGATAGGGTCCTCCTCACCCCCTCACAGTGGCCTCCTCCTCTGTCCACCATCATATAACTTCTCCTCCACATCATCAGTATGCTGTGTCCTCCTCCTGTGCCCCTTTCACCTCTCCACTGGTCAGGGCAGCTCTGACCTGTGGAGAGGTGAAAGGGGCACAGGAGGAGGACACAGCATACTGATGTGGAGAAGTTATATGATGGTGGACAGAGCACATCAGTCTCTGTCCCTCCCCTGCATGCCATGGCCGCTTCACCCTCTGGGCTCCCACTCCCAGCCCCAGCGCAGTCCTCCTCTTACTTCATATCCCTTCCTCCTCCTTACCCCTGCTCGGTGGAGTCCTCTCCTCCTACTATGGCGACAGCGAGTGCACTGCACGAGCCACTGTAGCCCACGACCATCAACCCACTCCCGTCCTGATCGTCTATTCAAAAATTGCGCCGGGCGGTGCCATTGCGTTACTGCGCATGCGCCGCCCGGCCGAGCGCATACAAGCTTTCCCCAGCCCGGCCGGCTTCGGGGCGGCGCATGCGCAGTTGAATGGTCTGCTCGCGGCCATCTTTTTTACGGGCACCCGATGCCCATAACGGACTTTACGGACACCCCAAAAAGGGGGTTAAATTTACGTGCTGTCCGTAAATTAACGTACGGTTGGCAACACTGCTCGTGCCCCATAGGGAACCCACTAAGCACCAGGGAGAATTTAGGATAGTGTCCAGAATGGCCACCAGGGAGATCCATTGGACCAGAATAAGGTAGAGCTGGGAGCTGACAGGGGGAATGAGTAATAAACTCTGGGGCTGGCAACAGTACTAGGGAAGGAGAGATTTCTGCCTATGTGTGTGTACACAGGGTGCAACAATATGATCTGCGAGCTCAGGTTCACCATCTGTAACCAGGCGACAGAGTACTGCAGACAAACCGGAGTACTAACAGGAAGTGAAAATTAGCTGAACACTGGAGCTCCTGGGCATAGTTTGTGCACAGGCACCCAGCCTTCTTGTGTCCATCCAAAATGATAATAATAATCATTCACCCCTTCTAGGCAAACTCAAGTAATTCAGTTGTAAGATGACTGGGAGGAAGATCTTTAGACAGAATGGTTGTGGCAGATGAGAAAGAGCCAGTAGAGATATGCTTCCAGCTGAAAAAAAGATAGAGACTAGTGTTGAGCGAACCCGAACTGTAAAGTTCGGGTCCGTACCAAACTTTAGCTTTTTCCCGAACCCGAACCCGGACTTTGCGCAAAAGTCCAGGTTCGGCAATCTAATTACGCATTTAGAAATGCTTCAGGGGCCAGCCAATCACCTTTTGATTAGCTGGTGTGCCCTTAGAGGCCATCATAGCCATGCCTACTAATGGCATGGCTGTGATTGGTCAGTGCAACATGTGACCCAGCTTCTATATAAGCTAGAGGCACACAGCACACACGTCACTCTGCTTCAGAATAGATAGGGAGAGGATCTTGGCTGCTGCTGTTGCTAAAAGGAAGAGATTGTAAAACACATGAGGTAGTCCTGATTCTGCAATCTGAGGGAAAAGATAGAGAGATAGTGTAGTGTAGGGCCAGGTTCCTGTTGGTGCTTTCAAGGAGAGAGATATATTATATAGGAGTCCAGATTCAGAGATTAAAATCAGCGATCTGCATAGGTTTACCTGTTTGTGTTGCAGTGCACAGTCTTTTTACACTGCCATGAGCCCAGTGTCAGAGAAAATCTAACTTTTATCTGCAAGCTCAGTGCACCAGCACTGCATATTACGTTGAGAGATACACCGTTTCCATACTGTGGGTGTATTCTGCTCTTTGAAAAAGATCCATTTAGGGGAAAAAAAAAAAAAGGCACTTTATTGTGCTCTTTTCCAAAAGACCCATAGGGCAAAAAAAAACCCGTTTAGGGCAAAAAATAAAAAATAAAAAATTTGCACTTTAATGTACGCTTGCAAAAAGAGCCATTCAGGGCCACAAAAAATAGTTTGCAGTGTGTTATACATATTTGGAGGTGTGTGAAATAAACAATTTCTATATAGTTTTCTCCTACTGTGCTATACTAAAAAAAAAAACATTTTTTTTGAATAGCATTTTCTGCAGTTCTGTAGCTGTGCGATTCAGCGGTTACGTACTGTGGGTGTGTTCTGCTCTTCCAAAAATCGCCGTTTAGGGGCACAAAAAATAGTTTGCAGTGTGTTATACATATTTGGAGGTGTGTGAAATAAACAATTTCTATATAGTTTTCTCCTACTGTGCTATACTAAAAAAAAACATTTTTTTTGAATAGCATTTTCTGCAGTTCTGTAGCTGTGCGATTCAGCGGTTACGTACTGTGGGTGTGTTCTGCTCTTCCAAAAACACCCATTTAGGGCAAGATCCTAAATTTGGAAAATATGAGGAGAAGGTCAAAGGGACGTGGTGGCCCCAGTCGTGGTGCTGCTGGTGGAGCTCCTGTTGCAGGGAGAGGACGTGGTGGATCTGTGCCAGATACACGCACAAGTGAAACACCTTCCTCAGGTGCGAGTAGGCGACCGAGCCTGCGGCGGTATTTTGTCGCGCCTAATGAGGCTGTACGAATGTTTAGGCCAGGACAAGTACAGGCGATAGTAGATTGGGTTGCTGACAGTGCCTCGGGTTCCTTCACATTGTCTCCCACCCACTCTTCTGATGAAAGATCAGAGTTGGCACCTGAAACCCATGTCCATCAGTCTTTCACCTCACCCCCTTGCAAATCAGCCAAGCAGTCTGAGCCCCAAATCATGCAGCAGTCTCTTCTGCTTTTCGATGACTCTGTTAGCAGGGTTTCCCAGGGCCATCCACCTAGCCCTGCCCCAGAAGTGGAAGAGATTGAGTGCACCGATGCCCAACCACTTATGTTTCATGATGAGTACATGGGAGGACCATCGCAGTACGTCTCGGATGATGACGAAACACAGGTGCCAACTGCTGCTGCTTTCGCAATTGTGCAGACAGACAAGGAGGGCAGGGGTGAAGACTGGGTGGAAGATGATGTGGAGGACGATGAGGTCCTCGACCCCACATGGAATGAACGTTATGCAGGTGACCAGTGTAGTTTGGAGGAAGAGGCGGTGGTCGCACAGAGCCACCAGCACAGCAGAAGAGGGAGCAGTGTGCAAAAGCGGAGCGTCCGTCCCCTAGACAGTATGTCTGCTACTGCCCAACGCAGCAAGGGACTGATCACACCAAAGCCAGGTCCAAGGAGTTCCCTAGCGTGGCAGTTCTTCACACAATGTTCTTCACACAAGGCACACCGCACTACCAGCCCATACCCTCCTATATAAAGAGGTTGAGCGGTGTACTTGACGGGCTGTGTCCACAGCCGGAGTCAAAACTCCTCCAGAGGATGATTCTCACCTCTACTGTAGGTAGAGGCAAGTCCTTTAATTCCCAGTAAAGTCAATGTCCACACCAGCTGAAATTACAACTCTTATTCTCTCATGGCAAAATAAACTCTACTCGGATAGAAAAGGTTAGAGCAAAGAAACAGGACAGCTTAAGGTGTGGAGGAGGTCCAGGCACAAACGTAGCACATTCACTTCACTGCTTAGGTTTCTCAAACAGTTTTAGGTGCACGGTCTCTGCCACAGACCGGGTGTACAAGGCCCCTGCCACGGACCTGGAGAACTTTGGTCTCTGCCACAGACCAAGGTGTATAAGGCCCCTGCCACGGGCCGGGTGAATAAGGCCTCTGATACAGTCAAGATGACCTTGAGCTTCTCCTTCTACGAACCTAGCCCATATCAAGGGGAAGACATCTCTCCAGGGAGTCAACAGACCCTTCCTTCACCGTGACTCCCGCATCGGTCCATCAGAATGATCCTCCCTTCCCTGGAACATGGTCCCCTACACGAGGCGGCACCCTAAGACTCCTCGACCCTTAGCGGACTCCAGACGAAGGCTCTGGACTCCAGGCTTTACTCCCGCACCTAGGCCTCCATACCCAGGGCAGCAGGAACTCCAGGATAGTACCTCACCCCGGGCTAAAGGTACCTGAGATGGAACAGGAACACATGCACCCAGGCCGAAGGCACCTGGGCGTGGACCCCACTGGACATCAGCCCCCAGGCCAAAGGTCTGCCCCTTTTATATGCTCTCCCGACATGCACAGCAGGTTCCCCGCCCCGCTGTACTACTGCCAAGAGGGGACACAAAAGGCACAGCACTGTGTCGGCGGTTCAACCCTAGCCTACCATGGCAGCGCCACCTGTAGGCCGCAGGGAACTGCACACCAATACTGTCCCCCGAGGACAAAATGGTCCATGAATCCTACAGAATTAGGGTGTTTGAGCCTATTTACCACTCAAACACTTCCCTCAAATTTAGCACCCCGCTACATTTTTATTTCAAAGTATTTTATTTTCCCACTAGCTTATCCATTAAATTGAATAATTTATTCCAGAAAGGGCGTATTCTGGGGCATTCCCACCATGTGTGGCATCGTGCCGTTGAGTTTCTGAGGTTCTTAATGACTTCCCGTACCTCTTCTGCTGAAAAGGGGGCCTCCAGCATATTTTTTTTATTTTTTTTATGTTATTTTAAGTTATTTCCCTATCCACATTTGTTTGCAGAGCACTTGCCATGCTCTTAACAACATTTTGCTGCCATTTGCAGCCCTCTAGCCCTTTCCATTACTTTTTTTAGAGCCTTTTTAGTCCTTAGAAGTCCGGGTCCCCATTGACTTCAATAGGGTTCGGGTTCGGGTTAAAGTTCGGTCCCGAACCCGAACTTTTTTCCGAAGTTCGGCCGAACCCGTCGAACCCGAACATCCAGGTGTCCGCTCAACTCTAATAGAGACTCAAAGTCTAGTAGAGGCATCTTCTTCACAGTCTCCCAAAGTTACAGTGGAATCCTGAGGATAGAGAGCAAAGACACAATCAGAAGATTTGATCTCCCAAGAGAATTATATACAACTCTGGAGGGAACGATTCAGGGAACTCAAACACTGTACGCGGATTCACCACTGCTCAACAGCAACCAGCCACCATACCAGAGAGTAACACCCCCGGGCTCTATACTCAACGTGCCATAGTGGAAAGTTCTAATCACTTCTATTTTTAGCTAGGAACAATTATTTAGTTCCATTTAGATGCTACGTGTGTTTCTTTGGGGACCAAAACATTCAGGGGGAGGGTGTATGTAGCCCTGGCTGGCAGATCTCTCTAAGGGGTAGTTGATGGAAAGCCCAGGCCTGATGACAGCAATACCACAGAATCCCTTTATTCCCTCATCCACTAATTAACAGGCCACAGGAAGAGGGGAGAAAAAAAAGAGATGTCATTGAGCAACTTCAATAGCCAAAGTAAACCCCAGCCCTTGGCACAGGGAAGACAAAAAAGATGCAGTACAGCACAGGAAGAAGCAAGTGAGGTCTGCAGAGAGGACCCTGGGCCTCAAGACCAGAAGGGAACTTACTATGCACCAGGGAAGTTCCAGATGAACATCCAGGTGGCCACCAGGCAGATCTGCTTGACCACTGACCAGAGTACAGAAAGTGGGGATGCTGGCAGGGGGGACTGAGCACTAAACCCCGGTGCTGGTGGCAACAGCATTGGCAAAGGAGAAAGTCTTGTGTGTGTGTGTGTGTGTACGTGTACATAGAGTGCATAAGCCTGCCATTTCCTATTGAGCTGCCAATCAATGAGCCTCTTTTTGTGCAGAATGGGACTTCTTACCTTTGACATCCTCTCCTACTGGCCTCCTAAGAAGCCAGACACTAAAGCCTCGTACACACGACCAAGTTTCTCGGCAAGAACCAGCAAGAAACTTGCTGGCAGAGCTTTCTTGCCGAGTAAATCGGTCGTGTGTACGCGGCTTTCAGTTTTCTCGTCAAGAAAACCAACAAGAATCTCAACGAGAAAAATAGAGAACCTGCTCTCTATTTTCTCGTCAGGATTCTCCATTTTCTCGTCGGCCTGTTTCTCGACGAGAAACCCGAGTGTGTGTACACTTACCTGTCGCCGTGGAAACCCGCGCATGCTCGAAATGACTTTGACGCATGCGCGGTAGCTTCCTAGGCATAGGTAGGGTGTAGCAAGATGGCGGCGACGGCATCGAATGTGACGAGCGCACGCTCATCGTAGTCGATGACGTCACCGCGTTCGCTCCATTTAAAGAACCGCTGGTTCTTTGAATTGAGTGTGCGTACACTCAGCCGGGACAAGTTTCTTGTCCAAGAATCTCGTAAAAAAAAAAAAACGGCAAGTTTTTTCCTGACGAGATTCTCGACCGTGTGTACGAGGCCTCACCGTTCAATCTGTCTCTTTTCATCTTGTAGGAATGGCTTTCAGAAGACAGACTGTACCAGGTGGACATTCAGCAGATGTTAGATTGGTGAATGGCCTCTGGGTTCAGGTGCAGAGAGGGTCATCACTGGAAATAGTAGGAGAACTAATCATTTACCAACGGGGGGGGGGGGGGGTGTAGTGCTTTACCAAAAACTACTAGTTTTTACTAATGATGTGCCTCAAAATGCATACAAAGACTATAATCATGGCAAAAAAAAGCAATTCTGTGCAAGAGAAACCAGATAGTAAGCTCCTAATGCTAACCAACAATTGCTGATGGTGTGCCAAAGTCAGTTTATCCTAATCGGAGTTCTCTATAATCCTATGCACCCATCAGCACACACTGTACTATACAGGGTAAGGGGAAAGAAGAAGAGACCCCCCAAAGTCTGCAATGCATAACCTCTCAACCATATATTATTGGTGGCAGTAGGAAACTTGTCTTTGTTTGTTTGTTTTTTATTACTTTGTGTGAGAGGCACCAAGGAGTCTGAGGTGGCTATCGATCTGAGTGACTGCAATTTTTGCTTTGTTAGACTTGGTGAAGACACACACTGGGGGTCTGCAGCTTGAGTGAGTCTAGGTTTCTGGTGTGTTGTTGTAGCACAGTGCTACTTTCAAGGCATTTGCTTTCAGTTTATTAATTACTTCAGGCTGGCCCCTTTTGCAGACATAGCTATGTAAAACATTAAAAGTTAGCAATTCCAGGAATGTAACTGTTTTTGAAACCTTTAAATCAATGGGTCTATTCCTGCTTTATAATTTATTGCTGTCAGGGACTCTGGGCTTCAACAAAATGGCAGCCTGCAGCAAGAAGAAACAGGAGAAATGCTGGATGCAATTTACAGCACACTAATGTTGGTAGCATAATTATTAATGTGGAACTTATGTTCCTTGCTAAAGCACATTATTTTTTAAGTTATTATGGGTAACGTTCTACTTTAATGTATTTCACCTTAACCAACTTGGCAGAGGAAACTGGTTTAAAGTACAAATATTGTCTAAATACACAGTAATCGGTTTTAGGCCTCATGCACACTGGTTTCTTGTAAACACTGCTTATACTGATAGAAGAAAATCAGCGTTATACAGTGCCTTGAAAAAGTATTCATACCCCTTGAAATTTTTCACATTTTGTCATGTTACAACCAAAAACATGAATGTATTTTATTGGGCTTTTATGTGATAGACCAACACAAAGTGGCACATAATTGTGCAGTGGAAGGAAAATAATATTTATTTGTAAAAAAAAAAATTGAAAAACATTTATGTGAAAAGTGTGGCGTGCATTTGTATTCAGCCCCCCTGAGTGAATACTTTGTAGAACCACCTTTCACTGCAATTACAGCTGCAAGTCGTTTTCGGGATGTCTTTACCAGCTTTGCACATTCAGAGAGTGAAATTTTTGCCTATTCTTCTTTGCAAAATACCTCAAGCTCTGTCAGATTGGATGGAGAGCGTTTGTGAATGGCAATTTTTAAGTCTTGTCACAGATTCTCAATTGGATTTAGGTCTGGACTTTGACTAGGCCATTCTAACACATGAATATGCTTTGATCTAAACCATTCCATTGTAGCTCTGGCTGTATGTTTAGGGTCGTTGTCCTGCTGGAAGATGAACCTCTGCCCCAGTCTCAAGTCCTTTACAGACTCTAAGGCCCGGTTCACACTGCTGCGAATTCTATTGCGAATTTGAGCCGTTGCGATTTCTCAAATTCGCAAGTCATTTAAATTACATAAAAAAAATGCAGCGCTAGTGAAAATGCAAAGTCTCCAATCTCAGGTAAGGGAGATAAAATGTGCACATAGATATCGCTAAAGGACACAGGTGACCAGTGAAATACCACATTGAGAAGGCACCAATGAGGTGCTAAATAATAAAACGTGGTGGGGAAGTGATAAACAAACAATCAGAAAATAAAACAAATGACCATCAGTATCATAAGTTCACGAAATGGTCAAATGATGAGATCTCCTGAGTGAAGTGATATCAGTCTCTTAGACAGCCAAGATGACTGTGTTGCACGGAATGTGAAGCCCATGGAACTTTCACTGGTATATATCCAACGTCTAGGGAGGGGGTAAGAAATAAATACTCCTACCATGAGTAGTGGACACACACGCCAGCGACGGTGTTTCATTCAGGCATATACGAACTCTCCTGGGTTCCACCTCTGAAAGATGATATCCTGGAGGGACCACTAGATGTCCCTGCGAATACCGTCTCGGTTAGACACCGCCACTTGCAGATGTAAAATGCAGGCTCATGGTAACCTTGATCTCAGCAGGCCAGGGTAAGTAGTATCCAAATTTCAGACAAAAATCATGGAAAGAAACAAAATATGAAGCTTCCACATAGTGCAGATGAATCCGGGATAAAAGGGTATAAAAACATTTTTTGGCGTAAAATCAATGTAAAAAAAATGAATACAGGCAGCTTGTAAGGTGCATGTAAAGCAATTGCAAACGAAGCGTGGTGAAAAAAAGCTGAGCAGGCTATGTACCCATACATAGTTTAACATTAGTGCCGTTCACATAAATGCGTTGCGAATATAAGCTGCGGGAAAAAAGGGTCCTGTGCGAGTTTGATCCGTGTGCGATGCGAATTCAGCTCTATAGACTGGCAGTCCCTGAATTTGCGGCCGCGAATCGCAGTAAAATCGTGCGATTTTGAATTCGCAGCAGTGTGAACCTAGCCTTAGGATTTCAGGGAATGCCAGTCTATAGAGCTGAATTCGCATCGCACACGGATCAAACTCGCACAGGACCCTTTTTTCCCGCAGCTTATATTCGCAACGCATTGATGTGAACGGCACTAATGTTAAACTATGTAATTAAATGACTTGCGAATTTGAGAAATCACAACGGCTCAAATTCGCAATAGAATTCGCAGCAGTGTGAACCGGGCCTAAAGCCTTGTACGCACGATCAGACTTTCTGCGGACAAAGCGTAGGACTTTTGTCCGAAGGGCGTTGGCCAGAAACTTGTCTTGCATACAAAACGGCAAAGAATTGTCGGCCAACAAACACGAAACTACATGTTTTTTCAGCTCTTTAGAGCCACCCTTTGGGCAACTTCTGCTAATGTTGTGTTATGGTGAGCATTGCTTCCGAGCATACGTGTTTGTACGTTGGAGTTTTGTCTGACGGACTTGTGTACACACGATCGGATAATCCGACAACACACAATTGTTGGCGGACAATTTTAAAGCATGCTAGCCCACATTTGTCCGCGGAAAATCCAACAACAATTGTCCGTTGGAGCATACAAAACGGTTGGATTTTCCAACAACAGCCTGTCGACACATAATTCCCGTCGGGAAAATCCGATCATGTGTATGAGGCTTTACAGGTTTTTCTTCTAAGATTGCCCTAAACGCCCTAGCGTTTAGATATGTTTAACACCATTCAGCATTTTTTGTGGTTAAAATTTCCTCTTCTGAACGTGACTTTAGGGCATTCAGAAAACATCCTCTAAACGCCCCTGGTACTAAACTGCTAAAAACGTTCATGTGTGCATGGACACAGGATAACATTAGGGGAGTTGAAGGTAGGAAAAAAATGCCTAAACTCACAAAAACTTGAGTCTAATGCCGCGTACACACGACCGTTTTTAATGACGAGAAAAATGCCATTTTTTAAAATGGTCATTAAAAATGACCGTGTGTAGGCTTCAGAGCATTTTTCACAACGTGAAAAATGCCCATGAAAAAATTGGAACATGCTCTAATTTTTCTCGTCGTTTTTCACGTCGTCGTTTTTCTTGTCATGAAAAACGGCCGTGTGTGGGCTTTAACGACATGAAAAAAAATGCGCATGCTCAGAATCAAGTATGAGACGGGAGCGCTCGTTCTGGTAAAACTTGCGTTCGTAATGGAGATAGCACATTCGTCACGCTGTAACGGACTGAAAAGCACGAGGCTGAAAAGCACGAATCGTCTCTCACCAAACTTTACTAACACGAGGATCAGCAAAAGCAGCCCAAAGGGTGGCGCCATCCGAATGGAACTTCCCATTTATAGTGCCGTCGTACGTGTAGTACGTCACCGCGCTTTACTTGAGCATTTTTTTCCATGATAGTGTGTAGGCAAGACAGGCTTGAGAAGAATCACGTTGAGAAAAACACATATTTTTTTTAATGACATTAAAAACGGTCGTGTGTACGCGGCATAACAGCAGCAGTGTGAAAAAGGCCTTAAGTTAAATAATTCTCATGCGTACAAATGCAAAATGCGAGGTTGCCGTTTAAGGTCTTGCAGAACAATGATGGTACCTTTTGGCTCATATTCCCAGAATCTTCATGATTGTATTATGTTCTGGTACCCAAAACTCTATACAGTAGAGGCCATAGTTAGCATACTTTAGACCGATAACAAGCTCGAAACAACTGTCTAGTTAAATGGCTTTATAAAAGAATGTATCTGTGCTATAGACACGGTGTTCTGTAGGCATAGTTGGCCACAGGTGAAAAAGGAATGACTTCCATGGGTGCACTCTTATTATAGATTAAAGACCAAGCCTGGCCTTCTTTCAGATTTCTGAGGATGTTATAACAAGTATCCACCTTCTGTTTTAAGAAGACAATATGTAGAAAATACATAGACCCTGTAAAGGTTTTCAGGCTGGAGATACTTCAATAAAAGGCATCATAGAAAATGTAACCTAGCTAAAAATATGCACGCAATGTACAATCTGGAAAAGGTTGGTGGGGGCTGGGTGAATCAATGATGAAAAGGGATCTGGGTGTCCTTGTGCATCACAGACTTGATAAAAAATAAAAAAAAGCATACAGTGCCAAACTGCAGCTTCTAAAGATAGATATTATTAAAGATAGAACTTATCCTTTCTTATATTAGAGAAATTTGAGAAAAATACATAATTTTACAACTATACAAAAGCATCAGCATTGCAGCATCTAAAATATACTGTTCAGGTACCATATACAGAGGCTGAAATAGAGTGTGGTGGCCCTCTCATTCCTTTAGAAAAGATTAAAGAAAAATAACACTTTGGGCAAATAAATAAAAATGAAAGGATAAGTTCAGCTTTGGAACATGTTATACCGTTTTTAGGGTGGAACATGTAACATATTCCAGCATCTGCAGCCTCTCAACCCCCCCCCCCCCCTCACTGTGACAGCAGGTGGGGGACCCTCTCTCTGCACCCGCTATCACACTTTGAAAATAGTGTGACCATGTGGGGCTCCGCCCACATGGCCCCGTCATTCATTCGCAGTATCCTGTGAAGGAATGCCTACAAGTACCGTCAGTCAATGCTGCTGATGGCTTGTAGTTCTGAATTGAACTGCAAGGCCACTAGTGGTGAGCGTCCTCGTCATCCATTGATTTTTCAGCCTGTCCATACAAGGTACGAGCAGACAACTATGCTCAGACTCTGCAGGAGCCGGACATTGTACCGCGACCTGCTGATCGTGGGTGCAATGCTCTGCAGGCTCCTTAGAAAAAAAGTAATCAATGCACATTTTTTTTTTACCATTTATTTATTTAAAAGGTGAACTAATCCTTTAACCACTTGCCGACCACGCTACAGCCAAAGGATGGCTACAGCGCAGTTGTCCAGTTCTGGGAGGGTGTCAATAGACATCCTCCCAGAACCCCACCCCCTGTGCGCCTCATGTGGCACACTTCGGGTGAGCTCTCTGTCCACTGTGTTTCTCTTGTCATCCATGGACTGACACAGCGTGTCTTATACACCTTTACACGTGGGTTATGTCCCTGCTTGCAGGAGAAGACCTAGGCAGAATGTGAGATGTTATACATACATTCTAAACAGCCAGAGCTGAACAGCCCCGCCCAGGGGGGCGGTCCCTCCGGACATAACCCTCCCACTGCAGTCAGCAGACCTCAGTTTTTTTCTGCCTAGCAGAAGGAGAAGACGTGGCTCTCTCAGGAGCCAGTCTCCTGACCTATTTTTTATTCCTTTTGGAATTTTTTCCTATTTTTTTCTTTTGAGATCTTCTATCAACTGTCGGCTGGGCAACAGGTTGGGTACAAGATATCCTCGTAGTCTTCCCTGTCCGACCATCGAGCGTGCTGATCCTCGCCTTGTGTGCGTGAGACTCAGTTCACGACATGCCCCACGACTCCAGGGGTGGCCGGTGGGCTTCCAGCTCCGCGGTCCTCTCAAGATAGAACAGTCCGGCTGTATCTTTCGCGGTGGACCGGGCCGACAGCTACTCAGTACCGCACTGTGATAGTTCTGTCAGAAACACACCAGTGGGTCCCTCAGGGGACGGGTAAGTAGTCTCTCCTGGCTGCAGGTGAGTACATGCTGTGTGTTTCTTGTGTGGGGGATTTCCCTGTCTCCCCCTGTGTTTTTTAATGTCACTCTCTGTGCACTTCGCTGGCGCTGTACTGTGTGGGGTGCCTGGGGGCCATACTGTCCTGGGGGGGGGGCTCATGCTGCTCTGCATTTCGCTGGGGCTGTTTATTTGAAAGTGAGGGGCCTGGGCGCCATTCGGCGACTGTGCTGTTTTTTACATTGGCGGCCAACTTGCCGTGGTCCGCCAGAGCACATTGCGGCGGGCATTTTCTTGTAGCCGCACCTTCTTCTAGCTCTAGTTTGGCCTCTAGCGCCGCTCAGGAACGGCGCAAATCTCCTCACAGTCTCTCTCCTCTCACCTCACTCACGCTGAGCAGCGCGGCACGGAGAGACAGGGCAGCGGAACCGAGCGGTCCTGGTCAGGTTGGTGGGTCCCCTGGGCATTCCCCTACTTCAGTCAGCACAGCCTGTGGGTGGTCTCAGAGGGGGACATTATGGAGTCAGAGTCACCAGCTTCCCCTAACATGCCAGAGGCAGCAGCCAGTGCTCCAGCACCTGCGGTCCCTATGGACCAGTTGTCGGCAGTCCTGGAATAATTTCTGACCAGGATGGAAACTGTGTGTGAGCACAAGGGAGCAAAAAAGCGCCCTCTCCCCACTTTATCTCCACAAGGGGAGTGCTCTGATTCAGATATGGGCCTAGCTGCTGCTGCTCAGGACCCTAACTCTGAATATTTAGATGGTTTTGAACAGGACATTCCTTGTGAGGAAGACTCCAGTTCTGAGTCAGTAAATGACAGGGCGCTTGTTAGTGAACTCATTGATGCTGTGAGGGACACTCTCAAGCTAAATGCTGCGACTGCAGAACCTCAGGCGGATACAGTCTCCTTTGGTTCTTTTAAGACCAAGCCTTCTAAAAAGGTTTTTCCATATGTACCTTTCTTTGACCAGCTCATTGACCAGGTCTGGGAAAAGCCGCAGAAGACTTTCATGGTCCCGCGGCGTTTGTCTATTAGATACCCCTTTGAAGACGCCCTGCTTAAAAAGTGGGCTTCTCCCCCCGTGGTCGACCCTCCAGTCGCCCGTTTAAACAAGGCCACCACTCTCCCGATGGAGGGGACTCCTGCATTTAAGGACCCCACTGACAGGAGGTCAGAAGTGGTGAGCAGAGCCATGTTCGCCTTGTTGGGATCCGCCCTACGGCCCGTAGTAGCGGCAACCCTTGTGTCTCAGACACTCACGGAATGGGCAAAAATTTTGCACCAAACTGTGCAGGAGTATAACCTTCCTCCAGACACTATTGCTCTGGCCCACCAGATGGTGCAGGGTCTGATATATGTGTGCGACGCCACGTTGGACGCGGCCCCTTTAATATCCAGGGCCTCTGTCTCGGCGGTGGTATTGCGTCGTCTCATCTGGTTGAAATGCTGGTCTGCTGACCTAGCCTCTAAGAAGCTCCTGACGGATCTACCTTTTAAGGGTGGTAGACTTTTTGGTGCTGCTCTGGATGACATCATCAAGGATGTCACGGGAGGTAAAAGCACTCCCCTTCCTCAAACTATCAAGGGTAAGGAGGCCCGACGTAAACCGGGTCCTTCCTTTCCAGCAAAAAAGGGTTTTTTTCGTCCGTCAGAGTCCACGGGTAAGCCATCCCAGACTGACAACAGTGCGGCTGGCGGGCACAAGCGTCCCTGGGTGCGTAAGCCGAACAAGCTGGCTCCCAAGCCCGCCTCCGCGTGAAGTCTTGCCCCCGCCCGTCTCTGGGGTGGGGGGACGACTTTGCAGGTTCACGGATCGGTGGACCTCCCGGATCTCCGACCGGTGGGTGTGCGAGGTGGTCACCTCAGGATACAGAATAGAGTTCCGCTCCTGGCCCCCAGACAGATTCTTTCCCTCAAATCTCCCTCTCCTTCCTGCCCGCCGGGCAGCCCTCTTGGGGGCTGTACAGGATTTGATCGGGTCCGGAGTAATTGTGCCGGTTCCGTCCCAGGAGAGGTTTCAGGGGTTCTACTCGAATCTGTTTGTTGTTCCAAAGAAGGACGGGGTTCGGCCAATCCTGGACTTCAAGGCCCTGAATGCCTTCGTGAAGGTGCAAAAATTCCGCATGGAATCCATTCGCACGGTGATCGCTACACTCCATCAAGGGGATTTTCTGGCATCCTTGGACATCAAGGACGCCTACTTGCATGTTCCGATCTGCGCAAGCCACCAGAAGTTTCTGCGCTTTGCGGTCGGCGAAGTCCACTATCAATTTGTGGCTCTTCCCTTCGGCCTAGCCTCGGCACCGAGGGTGTTCACCAAGGTGCTTGCTCCGGTCCTAGCTTTGCTGAGACAGCGAGGCATTGCTATCGTGGGCTATCTGGACAATTTTCTTCTAAGAGCAGACAGTGGCTCAGAATTGGAAGAAAGTGTGACTATCCTCAGTCAGACCCTCAGGGAGTTTGGGTGGCTCCTGAACGTTCAGAAGTCGGTTCTAGTCTCCGACTCAGCGTCTGGAGTATCTAGGTCTGATTCTGGACTCCTTGGAGGCAAGTCTTCCTACCTCCAGACAAACTACTGACACTTCAGTCTGCAGTACGGGTGCTGACGTCCCGAAAATGGTCGTCAATCCGCTTTTGCATGAGAGTCCTGGGACTCATGGTGGCCTCCTTC
Organism: Rana muscosa; assembly: GCA_029206835.1. NCBI lineage: Eukaryota > Metazoa > Chordata > Amphibia > Anura > Ranidae > Rana > Rana muscosa. Next base: position 1,066,701,228 of record CM055116.1, on the reverse strand, counting down.
GAGGCCGTTCCTTATGCCCAAGCGCACACCAGGGCTTTACAGAAAGAGATCTTGTCCACCTGGGACAAATCCCCGTTGTCCTTGGATCTTCAGATCCAGGTGAGTCACCTGGTCAGGGTGTCCCTGACGTGGTGGTTGAGGTCCCCGGCTCTTCGGTCCGGGAAGTCGTTCCTCCCCATCCAATGGACGGTGATCACGACGGACGCCAGCCTGACGGGCTGGGGGGGAGTCTGGGGAGTCCTGTCGGCCCAAGGGCTTTGGACTCCGGACGAAGCCCTCTTACCGATCAATGTGCTGGAGATACGGGCAATCAGACTGTGCCTCTCCTCATGGTCGGAGAAACTACAGGGTCACTCCATCAGGATCCAATCGGACAATGCCACAGCAGTGGCGTATGTCAACCATCAAGGGGGGATTCGGAGCTCAGCTGCGGCTTCCGAGGTCGCCCGCATCCTGAGGTGGGCCGAAAGAAGCGCGCCGGCTCTGTCGGCCGTCTACATTCCAGGCGTAGACAATTGGCAGGCGGACTATCTAAGTCGCCAGACGCTGGACCAGGGAGAGTGGTCCTTGCACCCGGAGGTCTTTCAACTCCTTTGCAGACGGTGGGGCACGCCGGATGTGGACCTGATGGTCTCTCGACTCAATCGCAAGGTGTCGAGGTTTGTGGCCAGATCCAGGGATCCCTGGGCGGATGCCTCGGATGCGTTGGTGGCCCCATGGGGTCAGTATCACCTGATATACGTTTATCCTCCGCTGCAGTTGCTCCCTCACCTGCTCCGCAGGGTAGCGACCGAGGGAATTCCGGTGATCCTCATTGCTCCGGATTGGCCTCGGCGTCACTGGTACGCTGATCTGGTACGTCTCGTCGCAGACGTTCCCTGGCGGTTACCAATATGGGGGGACCTTCTGTCTCAAGGTCCTATATTTCATCCTGCTTTACAGTCTCTGGCTTTAACGGCATGGTTATTGAAAGCCAGGTGCTGAGAGACCGAGGTCTCTCGGATTCGGTCATTTCGATCATGTTAAGGGCACGGAAGTCTTCCTCCAGAAAGATCTATCACCGTACTTGGAGAGCTTACATCGCCATGTGCGAAGAGCTGGACTGGCGCCCACGAACGTATTCCGTTCCCAGAATCCTGCATTTTCTGCAGCGTGGCGTGACCCAAAAGCTCGCTTTGAGTACCATTAAGGGTCAGATTTCGGCCTTGGCCATCTTCTTTCAGCGACCGCTGGCGGGTCATCCCTTGGTTAGCACCTTTGTGCAGGGGGTTCGCCATGTGCTCCCCCCTGTCAAGCCTCCTCTCCCCCCGTGGGATCTGAATTTGGTGCTCTCGGTCCTCCAGGAACCTCCCTTTGAAAATATTAGAGATATTCCCCTCTTGACTTTGTCTCAGAAGGTGGCCTTCTTGGTGGCCATTACTTCCATTAGACGAGTGTCTGAATTGGCGGCCTTGTCCTGCAAGTCGCCCTTTTTGGTCATCCATAAGGATAAGGCGGTGTTACGTCCGCGACCTTCTTTTCTGCCAAAGGTGGTCTCGGCCTTCCACTTAAACGAGGACATTGTCCTCCCGTCCTTGTGTCCTCACCCATCGCATTCCCAGAGAGTTTGCGCTTCACACTTTGGATGTGGTACGAGCCTTGTGGGTGTACCTGTCTGCTACTGCTTCTATTCGGAAGTCTGACTCACTATTTGTGGCTGTCTCTGGTCCAAAACAGGGCCAAGCGGTTTCGTCTGCCACCATTTCTAGGTGGATCAGACAAACCGTCATTCAAGCTTATGCTCTCAAGGGGCGGGCGCCTCCCTTTCCGGTTACGGCACATTCCACCAGGGCAATTGGTGCTTCCTGGGCTTTCCGACATCAAGCGTCACTTGCACAAGTGTGCAAGGCGGCGACCTGGTCGTCTGTTCATACCTTTTCTAAGTTTTATAAGGTTGATGTGGCTGCATCTTCGGATGCTTCCTTCGGCCGCAAGGTGTTGCAGGCCGCTGTTTGATGTTGCAACTCCTCCGTTGAGGAGCTCTGCCTTGTTTGGAGTGAAGTTTTTGGTTTTCCATTTATACTGCTCCCATCCCTCTTGACACTGCTTTGGGACATCCCACATGTAAAGGTGTATAAGACACGCTGTGTCAGTCCATGGATGACAAGAGAAAATAGGATTTTTGTACTCACCGTAAAATCCGTTTCTCTGGCATCCATGGACTGACGCAGCACCCACCCTTCTTTTTAAGTTTGTACTGCTTTGTTACGAACTGAGGTCTGCTGACTGCAGTGGGAGGGTTATGTCCGGAGGGACCGCCCCCCTGGGCGGGGCTGTTCAGCTCTGGCTGTTTAGAATGTATGTATAACATCTCACATTCTGCCTAGGTCTTCTCCTGCAAGCAGGGACATAACCCACGTGTAAAGGTGTATAAGACACGCTGTGTCAGTCCATGGATGCCAGAGAAACGGATTTTACGGTGAGTACAAAATCCTATTTTTTTCGACACAGATCAGGGTAAAGGGCCAATCACAATGGTCCTTTAACATGTGATCAGTGGTGTCCAATCACAGCTGATCCCATATTATTATTATTTACAGGATTTATATACATATAAACAGACTTGCTGGTTATCGGCAGTCCTTTCCTCCCATGCTGTGTCTGTGGGAGGAAAAGAGAGCCGTTAACTGGCAAGCCTGTCAGCACATCGTTTACACTGATAATCAGGGCGCTGATCATTACTGCTGCATATCAGTGCCCATCAGTGCAGCTTCATTAGCACACATCAGTGAAAAAAAAAAAAAAAAACATATTTGTAAAATGTTATAACAGAAACTAAAGCCCTGTACACACGATCGGATTTCCTATGGATTTTAAACCAATGGATTTTTCCATCGGAAATCCGATGAAGCTGACTTCCATCAGTCTTGCCTACACACCATCAGTCAAAAAAACGATCGTCCCAAACGCTGTGATGTAAAACACTCCGACGAGCCAAGAAAAATGAAGTTCTATACTTCTGAGCATGCGTCGACTTGATTCTGAGCATGCGTGGGTTTTTTATCTGATGGGAGTTCCCCACAGACGATCGGAATTTGCTATCGTTTTTCTTTCCATCGGATAAATTTAAGACATGTTTTATTTTTTAACACTGATGGAAAAAAGACCGATGGGGCCCATACACGATCGGTTTGTCCGATGAAAAAAGTCCATCGGATTGTTTTCATCGGTAAAACCGATCGTGTGGACACGGCTTAAAACAAAAGATTTTTTTTTTTTTTTCTCTCAAGTTTTTCTTTTTTTTACTTTTGTTTAGCCTAAAAATAAAAAAAAACAGTGGTGATTAAATACCACCAAAAGATTGATTTGTGTGAAAAAAAAAAAAAAAAAAAAGATAAAAAATTTAATTTGGGTACAGTGTTACACGACCGAGCAATTGTCATTAAAAGTGCGACAGCGCTGAAAGTTGGCCTGGGTAGGAAGGGGGTGAAAGTGCCCAGCATTGAAGTGGTTAAGCAACTCTTACTACAACACTCCCCTCCTCTACAGTGCTGTCCCTTACAAACTCGCCTATCCAAAATTTCAGCACTGCTCCTCTTTCAAGCTGAATGATAGTAATTTATTTAAGCTGGAGTTCTCCTTAATTGATATGTATGTCAATATGTATATTCACCCATTAGATTAGGTAATGAAGGTGCATTTAGAAAAGTCAGTGGATAGCTGTGCAAAGTGTATAAAAAAAAAAAGTGTGCAAAGTGTATAAAAAAAAAGTGTGCAAAGTGTATCTAAACCCCAAAAACAAAAATTTAATATTTTGCAGCTTACAAGGCCTTAGATGTGTTGGCTGCATTAGATTATTATTTTTCAGGCTTTTTTATTTTATCCTGCCAGAAACACACTCCCTGTCCAAGGGTGACAATGCTTGCATGTGGCACTGTGTCTATAGAGGAAAATTGCTTGAGATTTCAGTACAGCAGAGTGTATAGTAGTTATTAGCTCAATGGATTTCTGCCAGGATCAACAGGTATTTTTGGCACTTATCCAACGGACATAACAAAATGATTTTAACAGTGTATTTAACAACCCAAAATGAAGCAAGTAAGAAAAGTTAATTATTATGGTTTACATAGGAGTTTAACTAAACTACTTACACTGAATAACATAAAAAAAAAGGAACATACCTACCTTATAAGTGTAGTGCTCACCCCTGAAGGAGTCACTCATAATTGTGTTTTTCCAGGGGGGTGTTTGGGTATGCTTTAGCACAGGGATCTTCAAACTACAGCCCTCCAGCTGTTGCAGAACTACACATCCCATGAGGCATTGTAAAACTATGACATTCACACCCAGAAATTCAGAAAGAACACTACTGGCATCCCCTTCAGGAGCCACTCTGGATGCCTTGAGAAAGAGGTTCATAGTATGCAGCTTGGGTCTCCTGTCTGTCATAATGGCTGCAGGCATACCCGGCTTCCTGATGCGAGTGGTGCTCCAGCTCCTAAGCCTGTCCCTGTGTACAGGTCCTTGAGCAGTAAACAGACACCTCCCCTAGTCATGTCACCATTACCCTGCCTGCCTTATTGCTCGCCCACCAGCTCACTTGCACCTCTGTCTAACACATTGTAAGTATACTGTGGATAGGATTGGAGGGGAACATATTGCCCATCAATAAAGGTGGGCATTCTGACTACCAATATAAAGGTGGCAGGGGAATTTATCTCCTTGTTTGGGGGGCAGTAAAGCCAAGGCTCAAACACCTGCTTTTACTGCCCTCCAGCCACCCATCTGAGAAAGCCTGAAGAGGATGCATGTAAGTGGTTACCCTGAGTGCTGACCACTAATGTAAGCGGTTACCCTGAGGGCTGACCACCAATAATAGTAGTTACACTGAGCTCTGACCACCAATGTAAGAGGTTACACTGAGCAGTGACTGTGTATGTAAGTGGTTACACTGAGCACTGACTGCCAGTGTAGGAGGGTAGGCTGAGCACAGACTGACAATGCAGGAGGATACACTGAGTACCAACCACCAGTGTAGGAGGGTAGATTGAACACTGACCACCAATGTAAGGGGGTACACTGAGCATATAAAGTTATAAATAGTCTTGACCCCTGCACTCTACAGGTATATGCTACATCATTATAATAGGATTTTTATAACAGCTTACTTGTAAATCCTTTTCTTGGAGTACAGGGACACAGAGACAGTCATTACATAATGGGTTAAGGGTCACCAGCGAGGATTGGACACTGGCCACAACCAATTGAAGACAGTTCCCCCTCCATATAACCCCCCATCAGGGAAGTACCTCAGTTTTGTATCAAAGTAGTAAGGTTCCCATAAGAAGGGGGGGACCTCTGTGTCCCGTGGTGTACTCCAAGAAATGCATTTTACAGGTAAGCGGTTATAAAAATCCTATTTTCTTTATCGTACACGACAGGACACAGAGCCAGTCATTACATAATGGGACGTCCCAGAGCAATGCTCAATGAAGGGTGGGAGACACAGATCAAGCAGGCCGCTTACGGACAAGAAGCCCTATACTGCTGCCTGCAGCACACTACGCCCAAAGGCGGCCTCCTCATGTCCTTTCACATCTACTTGATAGAATTTGGAAAATGTATGGACTGAAAGACCAAGTTTCAGCTTTACAGATCTGAGTCATCGAAGCCTTGTGATGCACTGCCCATGAAGCACTTATCGCCCTGGTAGAGTGCACCTTAACAGAAAGAGGAATCCTGTTCTTTAAACCATAAAGCTTGAATAATTACTTGTCGAATCCACCTGGAAATGGTGGATTTTGATGCCGCTTGTCCTTTCTTTGGACCATCTGGCAAAATAAACAAAACATCTGTTTTACGTATCTGAGCGGTTGCCTGCAGATACACTTTTACTGCTCTCACTACATCTAGAGAGTGCAATAAACTGTCCGCGGATCCGGAAAAAAAGAAGGCAGAACAATATCTTGATTCAAATGAAACGCAGACACCACCTTTGGTAAAAAGGTAGGATGGGGTCGTAGAACAATTCTGTCTTTGTGACAAAATTAAATAAGGCTCTTTAGCAGAAGAGATAGCAATCAAAAGGGCCAATTTCCTGCTCAAAAGGATCAAAGGAATATGGTGAATAGGTTCAAATGTTGCTTTTGCAATACTGAGAATACCAAATTTAAATCCTATGGGCACAAGGGAGACTTGACTGGCGGATTGATCTGCAGTATCCCCTGAATGAAAGCCCGAACTAGGGAATGAGATGCCAGCGGTCTTTGAAAAAAGACTGATAGAGCCGATATTTGACCCTTGATGGTACTAAGGGCTAATTTCATATCAACTGGCAAAAGGCGAGAATCCTACTTATGTCATACTTCTGAGGATTCCATCTTCTGATTTCACACCATATGGCTTGAAAGACATCGAGGTGGAGAGACCACTCTCCTGGTGACAGCTGCTGGCGACTCAGATAGTCCGCTTGCCAGTTTTCTACCCCTGGAATGAAGATTGCAGAGAGACAAGGAACATGATCTTCTGCCCATGCCAAAATCCGATTCACCTCCTTCTGAGCACCCTGACTGCGGGTGCCTCCTTGGTGATTGATGTAAGCTACTGCAGTAGCATTGTCGGATTGGATCCAAACAGGGTGGCCCTGTAACCTGTGTGTCCAGGTTTTGAGGGCTAGATATACTGCCCGAATTTCCAGTATGTTGATGGGCAGGCTCTCTTCGGTCTTGGCCCAGGTTCCCTGGGCTGAAGCTTCTTCTAACACTGCTCCCCAGCCCAATAGGCTGGCATCCGTAGACACTACCTTCCAGGTGACTGGGAGAAAAAGAACTTGCGGAAAGGAAGATCCTGTTTTTAACCACCAACTGAAGCTTTGGCGCACTTGTGGAGACAGGCGCATGGGTAAATCCAGAGCTTGGATCTTCCTGTTCCAGACGGCTAAGATAATGCCTTGAAGTAGTCTCGAATGAAACTGGGCGTAAGGGACAGCCTCGAAGGAGGCCACAATCTTCCCTAATAGCCTCATGCAAAGGCAAATAGACGGCCCCTTCTTTTGCCTTGAACTTGTGGATCAGGTCCTTTAGAGACTTGATCTTTGGCTCTGGCAGAAATACCCTGCTTTGGGCTGTGTCTATGATCATGCCCAAATACTCTACCCTTCTTTGGGCTTGTAGAGAGGACTTCAGTAGGTTTACGATCCATCCTAAATGCTCCAGGTACTTTACTGTAGTGAGTACAGCGTGATCTAATCCTGCCACTGACTGATCTATCATAAGTAGATCGTCTAGATAGGCTGTTACCGCTATGCCCTGTGTCCTCAGGTTTCCCAACAGAGGGGCAAACACCTTTGTAAATACTCTGGGCGCGGTAGCCACACCAAAGGGCAGAGCCACAAACTGGAAGTGCCAATGTTCTACCGCGAACCTTAGGAAATTTTGGTGAGCGAGATGGATAGGCACATGTAAATATGCGTCCTTGATGTCTATAGACGCCATAAATTTTCTGCCTCGTAAGGTGGCGACCACGGATCGAATAGTTTCCATTCGCGAATGTTCAGAAACTGATTTAGAGATCTTAGATCCAGGATGGGTCTGACGTCTCCATTTGGCTTTGGAATCACAAAGAGGTTTGAATAAAAACCTGAACCTTGCTCTGTTAGGGGTACTTCTGTGATCACCCCTTGAGACAGCAAGTGATCCAATCCTTTGAAGAATCCTCTTTTTAGTGGATCTTTAGAGAGCCTTGAACTTCGGAACTGAGAAGATGGGATCCCTCGAAATTCCAGTTTGTACCCTAGGGATACTGTGGATACTACCCACTTGTCCTGGACTTCAGTCTGCCATGCCGCTGAAAACGGACGAAGCCGTCCCCCCACTCGGCCGAGCAGGGGTGCCTCTTCACAAAGAGGCTTTGGGGTTTTGCTTGTTAGCTTTTGAACCCCACGGCTTCTTGTTCTTCTGAGCCTGGCCTTCTTTAGCCTTTGTGGCTGGCTGAAAATGCCGTCGCCACTGGCTGGAGGCAGATCTACCAGGAGCCGGGGAGAGAGAATGTTTAAAACAAGGACGCTTGTTTTTATTCTTCTCTGGCAACAGAGTCGTTTTGCCGCTCAATATCTTTTGGATATACTCCTCCAAATCATCCCCAAAGAGGCGTTCGCCATGGAATGGGAAACTGGCCAAAAGTTTTTTGCATGGAGCTTCCGCTGACCAATGCCTTAGCCAAAGAATTCTGCGCATATGCACCAGCTGGAGCGTAAGGCGGGATGCCTGTTGAATATTTTGCTTTGTCACAACTTTTATTACACAATTTAGTAAAAACCAGTTTACATGAATCTAAAAAGGAAAAAATTCCACCATTATGTGCATTGCGCTCGTTTTGACACAAACACCTTTAATATGTATGCAAAATTTCTCCAGATTGCATCTGCAGATACAGAATACCTGTTGAGATGCCAGAAATCTAGAGAGCTCCCAACTTCCTTCCAATATTGCTTTAAAATTTTTAAAAAAGCAGACCCGCCAATCCCTTTACCTGCAAAGTACAGAACACCTCACCCTTCTGTTAAGGGGCTGGGGAGAGGTTCTGTAGTCTAGCAGGAAAGAATTGGGCAGAGCTTGTTTTTTTTTTTTTAAAACCATTGCTAATCTTATCCCCTCCCTGGCTCTGACATCTAGGTGGTCATTTACTAAAACTGGCATGTGCAAAATCTGGTGCAGACCTGCGAGGAAGCCAATCAGCTTAATTGAACAAACCAAAGTTAGAAGCCGATTGGCTACCATGTACAGCTGCACCAGGATTCTGGAGTGCTCCAGTTTTAGTAGATCTCCCCCTGGTGTCTGTTAGAAATTTTGGCAGCTGCAATTGGCTGGGCCCATTCTAATAAGGATGCACTTTGAACGCCTATGTACACTAAACCTGTCAGTGCTCTTGCCACAGACAGAATTTAAAAGCCACCAAACACCCCAAAAGCCTTAAACCCTTCCCCCCTCCCGTGGTCACCCACACATGTATTTTAAGATGGCTTCCCTTAAGCCTGAAAAAGTTTAGAAAGCCAATTAGCTTGGATTACAACATTTAGATCTGTTAGTCAGAATAAGGCCCCCCCCCTTCACCTACAGGAGCTCCCTGACAAAGTGTCCCCCCCCCCCCCATAAGTGTCACAAATTGGGCACATTGTTAAAAAAGGTTTAATTGAACATTGTTCATACAAATGTGCTGCCAGTTTATAGAAATTCAATTTTCTTACAGGAGATCAATAAAACAAGCGACAGTGAAATAAAACAAAAAAGGGCGATTCTCCAACACATTTACAGGCAATGAGAACATAAAAGTTTAATTCAAATATTTACATGTGAATGATTAAAAAAAACAAGGGGTGGTCGCCTCTCATCGGATGCTCTGATGGATCATGCTTTTGCTGTTGCTCCTGGCCTTCTCCTTTTCCTTCTTTGTGGCGGGATCTACCTCGAAGCACTTCCATAGTCGCAATGTCTCATCTGCTGCGGCAGAGACCACGGTGCAACCGTCTGGACTCATCGCAAGATTGAGAACCCGTGCGCTGTGACCTTTCAGTTCTGAAACCCGGGTCATTGTGGGATACTTCCAGATGACCAGCTGGTTCTGTGCAAACCCATGGCCGGAGATGAGTTCTTTGTACATTGTGGACCACAGTATAGAGCAGACCTGGGAGTGGGTGTCCACAGCGTTTAGACATGTTCCAGAGCATACATTCCATATCCTGATGTGTCTGTCACTTGTTCCCCCACCGGTTGCCAACACATTAGACTGCCATGGGCACCAGGCTACAGCCTTGACCGCCCCCTGGTGTTGTGTGAAGGTTTGCACCGGTGTGAACTCCGCAGAATCCCCCTGGACACAAGGCCAGATGTTCACCAGGTTGTCATTTGCCCCGCTGGCCAGGTAGCGGCCATCTGGAGACCATTTCAGACCACAAACTTCCTGGGAGTGTCCAGACAGCGTGGAGACGTGATGCTGAGCGACCCGCACATCGTGATGATGGATTTGACCAGTCCGAGAACCGCTGGACAGGATATGGTTGTTCCAGGTCAAAGCACCGACACGTGAGGAATGGCTGGCCATATTACGCAGACGCTTCTGCTGCTGAACATCCCAGAGCTGCACTTCAGCATTGCTGGTTCCTACAGCCAGATAGTTCCCCTCTTTGATCCAGGAGACGGATGAAATGTACTCCTCTGAGTGCTCTATCTGCAGTAGGAGGATGATGTCTCCACTCATGTAGTTCCAGAGGTAGACCGAGTCATTCAGAGCTACAGCCAGCAGGTTCTGTGAGCTCCAGTCGATCAGATTCAGATAATAATCATTTCTGATCTCAGGAGCGTCAAGCACTCTGTCAGGCATCGATGGGATGTATCGGCCGGGTTTTTTGCTGGATCCAGGGGTTGCTTTTTGGCTGTATAAAACCTTCAAGTTGTTTTGATAGCCTTCAGGGGCATTAACGGGTTTGCCTCCAAGCTTTAGGATTTTGGCCTCTTCAATGTCAAAGCCATTTAGGTTGACAGCCCAAGCCTTCTGCTGCTCCTTCTTGGTTGGAGACAACTCTTCAGGCTCATTTTCTTTACTCTTGCCTCTAATGGCATCCACTGTGAAACATAAGGCCCTGAGCATATTCTCCCAAAATTTTATCTGCTCCGGAGGCAGATCTTTCAGCCCCTGTTTTACCTGATCCTTTAAAACCTGACACATACCAACTGCCACCACAGCAGGTTGGGTTACTGTGCCCGCCATGAGAAATTAGGACCTTAGTAAAAGATTCCAACTTCTTCTCAGAAGGATCTTTAAACACCTGAGCATTTTCCACCGGACAAGTTAAGCTTTTATTTACACAAGAGATAGCTGCATCCACAGAAGGCAGACTCCACTTCTTGGTAAACTTCTCCTCCATAGGATAAAGAACTTCAAACTTCCTAGGAGGAGAGAAACGCTTATCTGGATGTTTCCAGTCTGCGTAAATCAGATTCTCCAATAAAGGATGAATCGGAAAGGCACAAGCAGCCTGTGGGGATTTTAATGAACCCAGGGAGGAGACAGGTGATTCAGTTAACTCCGTAGAGGGAAACTTGAATGTAGAGCGTACTGCTTCAGCATAACATTGCACCTGCAATTTCAGAACCTGGGAAGCAGAAAAAGGTTCTTCTGATATCCCTATTCCCTCCGACTCCTCATCCCCTAATGGGACTACACCATCCACATCCTCCTCATCCTCAGATTTTTCTGAAAGGAGATCTAAAACAACAGAAGGAGATCTCCTTCGCTTTTTGTACTTTTGTGAGGACTTAGCGATTAACGCAGCGATTCTCACTTCTAAGTTTTCCAGGGCTCTCGCCAAAGTGTCCTCAGTGACATATGAAGGCACAGGCACCACCGGAGAGGCTGCTACTCCTGATAGAGGCAATGGCTCATCCTGTATAAGTGCGTCAGCTATCACAGGAGAGAAAGGTACCGAGCAGGCACGGCTAGAGCCTCCTGTCTCAGGCGGCAGGGTTTTCTAGTCTTTTTTAGTCCCTGAATTTCTTCTCCGGGAAGACATATTACTAAGCAAAGCCGAGGTACCAACAGTGCATATACTACTGTGCTAGTTTAGCAATTAACATAAAGTAAGCAACTAATAACACACAGTGTCATGCTAGAGTAGGTGTCTATCTTGGGAGTGCTCAGCCAACCACATGGAGATCTTGCGTCCCATACGCTGCTGTGTCCCATCCAGGAAGCTCCAGGCTTGTGAGGCTCCTTTATTACTTCCTGGTTCCAGCATGCTTGTGGGAGTGGCGTGCATGCACGCACGCTCACGGGCACGCACCCCCCTCTCACATAGCTGTAGGCATAAAGCGTGCGCGACCTAGGGGCTAATGGCGGCAGTCAGCATGAGGAAGATCCCTCCAACACTTCTCTGAGAGAAGGGAATCCCCCTGACACTTGCCTGAGAGGAGGGAAGAGGAAGCCGTCCACAGCTGAGCTTAGCAGCGGAAGGAGTGTGCTGTCTGCAGAAAACTGACACTGTTCTGGAGCTAGTTGAGTGAAAGACACCTACTCAAAATTCAGGAAAGGTCCCTAAGTTTCATAGTTGGGACTCTTTTCCCCGCTTACCTTATCCCTGCCGCAGATATTCCCCATCACGGCGGGGTATGTGTGCCAACCTTCAGGGATATGGGTTCCTACTTAAAGGAGGCCTCTTCCCAGGGCCTTGTAAAAGACTCTGCCAAGACTTTTAGTGTAAGAGCAAAAGTGCTGGACCCTAGAGCCCAGTCCTCCAAATAGAGACAGTACAGGCGACACCTCGTCCACGAGTCCCGGATACCATCCAGTTTTGGCGTAAAAAATTAAGCGTCTTGGCTCGATCTGAAAGTGTAGCTCTCTACCCCCAGAGGGTTTCTTTGGCAGAGCTTCCTTCAGCACATCCTAATCGCGTCCAACACCTTAGACACTGGCGAAAAAATGGAGGTACTTCCCTGATGGGATGGGTTATATGGAGGGGAACTTTCTTCAATTGGTTGTGCCAGTGTCCAATCACCGCTGGTGACCCTTAACCCATTATGTAATGACTGGCTCTGTGTTCCGTGGTGTACGATAATGAAATATGTTTTATATTAGATAATAAATACTGATCACTCCATATTTTATGTTGACCTTGAAGACACACAACTTTTTACCTATGCCCACCATTTGGCCACGCCCAAAAAAACTTAGCAGCAAGCTGTACAAGCGGCATCAGTCCTTCACCCTTATACTATCAGCAGTAGCACAGCACACCCCCAAAAATTTGCCTGGAGCCACCCCTGGGTATACAGACTACAATCCCCATGGCGGCCTGTGAATTCATGGTGATGGAATTGCTGGCTGTGGGGGCATTCAGCAGGAGGGAGGGGCCAGGAGCGCCAGCAAAACCATTACACAGAGCAGGCAAGTATAACATATTTGTTATTTTTAAACAATAAAACCCAAGACTTTATTATCACTTTAAGTCTTATGTTAACTCACCATAATGCGGACGTGGCCCGTGATAAAATTGAGTTTGACACCCCTGTCATAGACAATACCAATTTAAAACAGTAAACATAATGTGCATGGTGAAAATTCCAAGTAAACCTTCGAAAAAAAAAAAAAGTGAATAAAAATTTGTAAATTATGCTTAGTAATGAATATACTGCATGTGTTCGGCTTTTGTGATTTGATGGTAATGTTATGTATAGCAATACAGTGAATGAATGTGGATGTATATGAGCGTATAAGAAATTGTACAGTAACTGAACTGTGATAAAGGAAAACACCAACCACTACAGTTTACAAAGTATTGTGCAATTTAATTACAGCTGCATAAAAAACAAAACAAAAAAAAAAACTATTTTACAAATAGAACTATACTCAAAATTGAGAAGAATTCCACCAGAACATAAATATGCTACAAAATACTGACTTCCGCATCAGAGTTGGTCCATAATGAAAGTGTTCAGAATGATTCCTGCTGCTGGCAAGTTATAACGCGTAGAAAACCGGATCTTCAGCTTTACGTTAAATGTCGCCAGTCATTATGGAAATGAATTCTTCTATATTTACTTTATACACAAAATAAAAGTATGTTTTAGACATCAATGCAGTAATATTTAGTTATATGCAACATAAGTAAGGGTTATTTACACAGGTGGGGGCAATGTGGTTTTTAAGAACTGCAGTTAGTTGACCTCTATAGTGACTTTTCCTGTTTAAAAAGGAGTACTCCAGTAATCCCTATTTGTTTTTACAAAGGCTCCATAACATAACCACCAAACATTTTTGGACAAGTATCCTTTATTTAAAAAAAAAAAACCTTTAAAAGTAACTTCATGCTCCTGACAACCAAGCATGCAGAAAAAAATGTATTTGCAAGGACGTGAATTGGAGCAGATGTTGACACAGCTGGCTGCAAGGACTACTATCCTGTTTTAGCTTTTAGGGCTAGTTAAGTGTTCTTGCAAAGCAAAAGCACTTACTGTTATCTCACATATATATTATTATTATTATTATTATAGCCAAATTTACCACCCTAAATCCTCCCACAGCTTTTACAGTACATAGACAAGTAATATACCGAAATGTGCGGATTGTTCCCGATTGGTGTCCTACTACTTTGTGGAACGTTGGTTCACGAAATATCGTTGTTTTTGCAGCGAAATTTGTCCCATAGGTATCAATGGCAAAACTAGAGTATGAGCTGACAAAATCTGAAAAATCAGGACATGATTTCTAAACCGCCACCACTCCCTCATTTTCAAGCCCACCTACACAAATCTTATATCAAACGTTCAGCGATCCCTGCTGCCACTACACATGTCCACGGCTAAGCCATAGTCCTGATAGTTTTCACAATATGACCATTTGTTTGCAACTCACGCCACCCATTGACATTCATTGAAACTCCCCTCTCGCCACTTCAAATTTGAAGGGCAATTTCTAAACTGCGACTGTGCCTTCAATATTAATATTTCAGAGACATACTATATATCAAAACGTAGGTCTGGGTCTTGTGATTCTCACAATATAAAGCTCTTCGTTGTAGGATTTATACTTTTTAAAATACGATCGTTTGAAGAATGACAAGTATTCAGGAGAGGCAAAATACTCTGACCTGTGCTTAGAGCCTGCATAAACAAACATTGGTTTCCTGGCAACGCTGAGGCGAATTATAGCTCCTCCCACACAGCTCTGAGGGGAATTGTAGCTCCTCCTACACAGCTCTGAAGGGAATTATAGCTCCTACCACACAACACCGAGGGGAATTATAGCTCCTCCCACACAGCTCTGAGGGGGTAATTGTAGCTCCTCCCACACAACGCTGAGGGGAATTTGAAAAAAAAATTGAGGAAAAAAAAAACAAAATTTGAAAGAAAAGAAAAAACATTTAAAAAAAAAAAAAAGTTCCACTCTTTCAGCTATGGGACTTATTCAAATTTTTTTTCTACCATTTCTACTTTTTAAAATATTAAGCTTTTTAACACTTTTCACAGTTACTCCAGCCACTCCAACCACACAACAGTTACTCAAGCCACTCCACCCAGTTACTCCGCCCACTCCAGTTGTAGACTACTGGTGGAGGCAAGAACACTTTACACAATTTCCCCAGAAATTGTAGCTTTTCTAGTTTACACTTGCTTCAAAACATGGCTTCGGGCACGCTTTGACTGAATACCAGTCAAAGCCCCGTCACTAAATAAAATGGTTAGCTTACAGTCCTGTTTACACCTTGCGTTTGCTTTGCTTCGATTCGGCTTTGCTTCAGAAATGATACCCCATGTCGCTTTAGTGGTTTTTCAAAGAGTCTTCAAAGAATTCCACAGAACTGTATGATAAAGCTTGCTTGAAGCACCTGCGACTTCGACTTTTGAAAGGCTTTAAAATGGTTGTAAACCCACTTTGACAACTTGCACCTACAGGTAAGCCTAGATTAAGGCTTACCTGTAGGTGCAAGAAATATCTCCTTAACCCACACGGTTAAGGAGATATTTGCAGAAAACACTGCGCGCATGCGCGCCGTAGACAACGGCGCAGGCGCACTGAGCGTCCCGGCATAATGAATGGGATCAAGCCGGGATTATGCTGTCCCGCGCGCATGCGCGGGAGTGAAGTCATATCCGCTCCGGCCAATCACAGCGCCAAAGCGGCGATACCAGGAAGAAGCTCCGAGGGGACATGGCGGCAGAGGGGAACGAGGAGGACTTCAGGGGCTTCGATTTCAGGTAAGTGCCACATAATGAGCTAGTATGCTATGCATACTAGCTCATTATGCCTTTCTCTTGCAGGGTCTTATTTTATCCAGTTTTTTTTGGGGGGGGGGGGGGTTACTTCCTCTTTAACCCTTTCGCTGCCAGAGCCATTTTTGCTTTTTTTTTTTGCACACGTTTAAAAAATAATTTTAGGCCTGAAGATTACAAAACCCACAAATATTATATTTTCTGAACGCAGACACCCTAATAAAATAGTGGTAGTAGGAATTTTTTATGTCACACGATATTACGGCAAAGGTCTAGGAAAACGCAAAACTAATGTGAATTTTAGGGTTAACAAACAATGAATTACACAAATATTTGGTAAAATATAAAAGATGGATGTTATGCCGAGTAAATAGATACCCAACATGCCAAAACCTTAAATTTACGTGCGTCTGTGAAATGGTGACAAACTTCAGTACCCTTTATTTTCTACAGGCGACGCTTCAAAAGCCCCCCAGACATTTTTCACGCGTAGGCGCCCCGACGCATTGGGTTTGTGTGTGTGTGTGTGTGTGTGTGTGTGTGTGTGTGTGTATGTATATACACTCAAAAAAAGAAAATCGTATTGCAAAACATCCTTTCTCTGCAGAGCGAGCCAGGGACACGGAGGAGCTTGACCCGGAAGTGACGTCGCTTTCCGGATCACAAGAAAAAGGGGAGGAGAGCGGATGTGTCTCTGCTCATCTCTTTCTCCTCTACATGGCACTCGCCATGGAGATCCCGGGCCTGCCGATGGGCAAGCGGAGCCTGGTAAGCATGGCGTGTTGCGGCGGCAGGGGATGGGGCGCCGGTCCTGGGGGTGTGTGCAAGCGTTCAGGCCGCAGCGGAGCCACCCAAATGCTCTCACCTGACAAGCAGGGGTCTGCCTGTCAGTTTTACACACAATCCGCCACCAGATTGTGTGCAATGCCCCCCCCCGCCGTTAGGTCCGTACAACGTACGGACCTGGCGGCGAAAGTGTCAATTCAGTTTTAGCTTTGCTTTGGAGAAATTGCAGGTATAAAATATATATATATATATATATATATATATATATATATATATATATATATACACACACACACACACACACACACACACACACACACACACACAGCGGGCATTTGTCAAGCTTCAAAAGAGCATCACGGAAGCATCCCTGACGCTTCACCAAAGCATCACCAAAGCATCAAAAACACATCATAAAAGCATGTTGAAGTGGTAGGTGCTTTAAATGTGTGTTGAAGCCAAAGCTTTTGCTCGCAAATTGAATCATTAGCCTCCCTACTGATGGTTCTAGAATATACTAGGTAGTATAAACTTACAGCTTGATAAAGAGGCCTATACGAATTAAAAGGTGCCAAGCTAAGTTTGAAAGATAACGGAAATGTGGCCGAAAAGCTTTCCTTTCATATCCATCATCAATCTTCTATATTCCCTTTATGGGTCAATCTGTTTAGTCCAGTTGCGCAATATTCCAATAGTCATAAATACCATTCAGTGTATTTTACAATAAATTGAAATCACTAAAATCACTACAGAACACTCTAAAAAAATATTATGAAAAGTTTTCCAAAATAAAAATTCCAATAACAAGTGATAAAACATTTCTACAACCTCAATGCCAAAAAAGTTGGGACGTTGTGTAAATTGTACATAAATATTTTATTCACTTATTAACACATCAAATGTTTAAACTGAGACAGTGTACCATTTTAAGAAAAAAAATAAGTTAATAATTTTGACGTTGTTGGCAGCAACACATCTCAAAAAAGTTGGGATAAGGCCATGATTACCACAGTGTATCATCCCCTTTTAACAAAACTCTGTAAACATCTGGAAACTAATGAGAAGGTCAATTGATGAAAGGTCTGGACTGCAGGCAGGCCAGTTATAGTATAACTAAAGACAAAACTTAATATTGGATGGAGTGGAGATGAATTATTACACCGTCATGTTTTACTGCTGTCTGTGCCTCTGGTTAAGGAGATTCCTCCTCTTGATTTGTCCTGTTTACCATTATCATTGAAAGTAAAAGAAAATTCCAAATTTTGGGTTGTCCCCAGAAAAGTAATCAAGAGGAAATCTTCCAATGGGGACACTAGTTCTGGTGACCTGGGGGCCCAAAGGAATTCCCTTCATTTGCAGAGATTTCCTCTCACTTCCTGCTTGGCTATGTGACAGGAAGTGAAGGGAAATCTCCTATTGCAGAGATACTCTATCCTAAATGAAAAAAACCTTTTGCCTATAGTTCTACTTTAAGCACCCAGACTCTTCTACTACAAAGCCATGCTGTTGCAGTATGCGGTTTAGCATTGCCTTTCTGAAATATGCAAGGCCTTCCTTGAAATTACCTTGTCTGGATGGGACCATATGCTGCTCTAACACCTGGATATATTGTTCAGCATTGTTTGTGCCTTATCGGAGGTGCAAGCTGTCCATTCCATACATGCTAAAGCACCCCCCATACCTTCCGAAATGAGGGATATTAAACTGTGCGCTGATAACAAGCCAGAAGGTTCCTCTCCTCTTTAGTCCAGAGGACACAGCATTCATGGTTACCAAAAAGAATGTCAAATTTAAATTTATCTGCCCACAGAACAGTTTTTCACTTTGCAACAGACCACATTTTACATGAGCTTTGGCCCAGAAGACGATGGTGTATCTGGATCATGTTCAGAAATGGCTTCTTCTATGCATGATAGAGCTTCAACTTGCATTTTTGGAAGGCACAGTGAATTGTGTTAACAGACAGTGATCTTTTTTATGTATTCCTGAAAAATATTGTTGATGATTTTTTATTTTCATTTATATTCATTTTTTCTTTTTTTTTCCCCCCCCATTTTTGTTGGCATTAAAATGGTATAATATAGAACCTTGTGGAAGTGTTCACAGTAAATGTGTTGTACAAATCTATGTATTCTTTCAATTACTTGTTAATCAATATGAATCACAACTGTTGTCCAATTGCATGTCAATTTTAAATGTTCATTCAACTTTTAGTAATTATTTTTTTTGGCGATACATTTGTTTGGATCATGATCACAAGATAAGTGATAAATAATGGAGTAATAGTAACTTTTTTTTCTATCTTATTAATTATTTATCTAAGGGCAATAATGGGAGATTGGCACTCAGGTTTCTTAGTCGATTCGCCCATTGCCCGCCCCCTCATTTCGCTTTTAATCCATTTCAATTGTATAAAATATGCTGGTTGCCCGTATCCCCTTGACTTGACAAAGCACATGCGTGCTCAACGAGTCGTCGCAGCAACCCCCATTGCTTGCGGTCCACACTGGCTCCTTCCTACTTTCTCCTGGCGGCTGGTGACTGTGTCATCCGTGGCGTGCCTAGTCGGCACACAGGACTGCATCATGGTCTGTAGGCATTTATCCTGCCACCCCTATACTGGCCTCTTCACTAACGAACGAGCGCAATTTCTCAGCACAGCCCAGAACACCTGGCATAATGGTACTGCTTGTCATCAATGACTTATTGTTTCATATGCTCTGGAATAACAAAAGGCACTTTACAACTTACTGGGTAGTTTTTTACACCTAGAAATACATCCATTTAAGATCCTGTGTTGGTGAATTACCATGATTTGTTTTATTTGCACTGAGGGTCCTGAACACTGTTCATCTTTGTTTGTTTTCATCACTGCTCCAAGTGTATCCTTGAAAGCAGCTTGGGGCAGTCCTTTAGTTATCCACCCAACATGCTCTCATGGCATCTTGGCTTTAGCGCTTGGAGTATACGTGTTTTGATATATTTAAAACCTTATTTTTTTCCTAAAATTGTATTTTGTCTCAGTTTAAACATTTTCAATTTTCTATTGTGAATAAAATATGGGTTTATGAGATTTGCAAATCATTGCATTCTGTTTTTATGTACATTTAAAGATATAAAGCGTCCTAACGTTTTTTTGAAATGGGGATTGTATTTCATCTCTTGAACACGCCCCAATAACTAAAATAAAAACACCACATTAAACACTTTTATAACTCACTTTCTCCATCGCCATCCTTGTCAAATTCATCAATCATAGCCCGCAGCTCTTCATCTGTCATGTTTTCTCCAAGTTCCCGGGAAACCCGACGTAGATTCCTCAAGTTAATTTTTCCTGAGTCATCATCGTCAAACAGTTTAAAAGCTTTGAGCATTTCTTCTTGGGGATCACGCTCCAGTATTAAATCTGTAACTGTATTAAAAGGAAAGGTATTATAAATACTTACTGCATAACAATATTAATCCAATAAAAACTGAATTTTAATACAAACTGCCATAATCAGCCAAATTAATATGTAGTATACCAAACAAATCTTGTCTGCAGTCTTCACAAATCTCTGCCAAAGCCTTCACAAAACCCAGCTGCAACCCGGAACAAAAAAAATAAAACAAACAGCAACTCTGTGACTTTTTCTTTTCACTTGCATAACAGCTGATCAGTGCAGCAAGACCCTCCCAACAAGGACCCCTACAACTGCTCAGTCTGACTTGTTCACATACCCAAAGGGGTAAATCTGAACTGATTGTCAGACTTAAAGGGGTTGTAAACCCTCATGTTTTTTCACCTTAATGCATCTTATGCATTAAGGTGAAAAAACTTCTTGCAGTCACCGCCCCCCCCAGCCCCCTCGTTTTACTTACCCGAGCCGGTTTTTCTTCTCATGGGGACTAGCACACCAGCTATGGCTGGTGTGTTGTGTCCTGATTGGATAGATTGATAGCAGCTCAGCCATTGGCCCCTGCTGCTGTCAATCAATTCCAATAATGCGGGGGTCGGGCCCGAGTCATACATATGGCGGCTATGGACGCCTAATGAATGACTCAGGAGCGCGCCCGCAAGGTAACCCCCTCGGGAGAGCGCTTCACCCAGGGGGCTATCTATTGCGGGGAGGAGCCGCGAGAGCCGCCGAGGGACCCCAGAACAGGTGGATTGGGGCAACTCTGTGCAAAACGAGCTGCACAGTGGAGGCAAGTATGACATGTTTGTTATTTAAAAAGAAAAAAAAATTGATCCTTTACAATCACTTTAAACGACATCACGTTCCTAGCGGTGTGCTCCTAGACCCTGAACTATCAGCTATGTTGGCTGTTACAACTGTCTCTTCTACTTTTCACACTTTTTTTCACCTCTTGATTGGAGAACAGTTTTGCATTGTAGAAAGCCAACATGCAATTAGAATCAAGAGCCGACAGAGGTGGGATTCTTCTATCCAGATTAAACCAGCACGTATTAGTTAATTTTAATATAAGGAAGACCTGAGCCTTACAGTGTACCACCATGCAGTGGCTGACTAAACAAGTCTGGAGCAGATGAAAAAGGATTAGCAAGGTGGCATTAGGGTGAACATCATGGCATTGCTACAACATGCATTACTGTGTATAGTGGTAATGAGAATATTAACACAGCACAATATTTTGAAGGCGCCCTAAAGGAAATCAGGTATTTTTGATAACCAGATTTCTAGCTTAATTTGAATGATAAAACCTAAATAGCTGCTATGCTAAAAACTGCATCACTTTTGCTGCAGCTTATGTAAATCAGCCCCAAAGTGAAGGCAGGCATCACCAATGCCATTAACCCCATGCCATGCAAAGCTAGAACACTAACTGATACAGTCATCGTATGATCCAACGTTCTACCTTGCCTGTGTATTGCGTCAACAAAAAAAATGTTGGCATGCTTACAAGTTTTTCCTTTGAGGAAATCCAAATGTTGTAAAGTTGTTAACCACAGTGCAAAAACTGGAGCAATAAAAACAATAACTGTTGCCAGATGACATATGACAGAAGATAACCCTCAGGCCCAGTACTTCCATGACATCATGTGCCAAAAAGAAAGAAGAGACATGCAACTATGCTAGATGGCAGTGGCGGCTGGTGCGCAAAATTTTTGGGGGGGTGCAAACAAACTGAAAAAAAAAAAAACATCAAACGCAGCCACTGTGCCCATCAAACGCAGCCACTGTGCCCATCAAAATGCAGCCACTGTGCCCATCAAAACGCAGCCACTGTGCCCATCAAAATGCAGCCACTGTGCCCATCAAACGCAGCTATTCACAAAAAAATAAAAATAAATTGGAATTTGTTTTTACCAAAAAACATTTAGCAGAGTACATATTGGCCTAAATATATGAAATTAAAACATTTTCGATTTTTTTAATTTATTGTTTTAAACCAGAAAATAAAAAATACTGCAAAAAAAAAAAAAACATGCAGAGGTGATCAAATACCACCAAAAGAAAGCTCGATTTGTGGGAAAAAGAGGGCGTCAATTTTGTTTGGGAGCCACGTCACATGACCGCGCAATTGCCAGTTAAAGCGGCGCGGTACCGTATCGTCTGGTCTGGTCAGGAAGGGGGGTGTGACAGACCTAGCCCGTACAGAGGCTTTTGGAGAGGACTGAATGCTAGCCTCTTGCCTTCCGATTATGGGCCAGGGCCTCAAGACAGGAATGCGGATGGGTTATCCCGGCAGACAGACCTGGAACCTTAAGACTACTTTTCCAACATCCTCGAGTTGACCCGTTCTGGGTCCCACTGTGGCTGTTGGACCATTTCCCAGGGGGGAATATTGTCATGAACCTTGGAATACTGAAGTATTTCTCCTTTGAATCTGTTACACAGTGGTGGGATTTCTGCCCTGTCTTAAGGCTAACCCCCCCCCCCCCTCCAGACGGCTCCATGGTCTGGAAGAAAAGCATTGTTCTGTGTTTGACGGTTTATGTACTTTAATTACCCCCTGGGGCTTCTGTGTCATTACACATATCAGTCCTCCTATTCAAGCTATCTGACCAATCCCTGCTGACCCTGTTTCAAGTCCTCATTTGCATGGCCAAGAGGACCTAATTGAGAACTACAATGTACTTTACAATTGACCAATAGGAAAGTGGTTGTGGGGGCAGGGTGTTCAAACTGCTATGTATAAAAGTGTGTGTGCATCCAATAAAGTGAGATTCCTGTTTGAACTTACATACAGCCTGCCTGGTGTTTGTTCTGAGCTATCACAAATGGATTCGAATGGCACATTGCTGTAGTTCAAATCCCGGGAGCATCGGATGACCGAACCATCAGACGTTGCGATCTGCAATCTGATCCAATAGTAGCAGAGGAGTGTCGGGAGAGTGGAACCGAGTGAGCAGGGGCTCGTTACAGAGGGTAAATCTTCCGGGGCTGAAGTGGTTAAACAGGGACCTGGACAATACAGTAGTGTGTGAAGGAGAGGGATTGTGTACTGTGACATGCTGTGTATACAGTGGAGGAGGTGTCTCAGTGTAGCACACACACAGGCAGTAGAGCTGTACAAACACACTGACAGGTTAAGCCCTCTCCACCCCTCCTCTCCCCTCCTAAGGACTCTCATGATCCCCTCACAGCCCGGTGTGATTGTTCCAGCACAAAGGCATTCCAAGCAGGCAGGTTAGGAAGAGGGGGAAGTGGAGAAAGTGAGTGAGAGGAAGTAACAAGCTGCACACACACTGCTGGCTTAGTTTCTCACCTCTCTATACAGTGCACTTGTTCCCCGATCCTTCACCTGACATTATATTATCTGTAGAGTGGAGGCTGGCCGTTCCCCCTTCCAGACACTTACTGTGTGATCACGGTGACACATCCATCGCTGCTGCCGTGGTCCTATCATTCTGGGTCCCCTATCAGATAGTGCCCGGATTGCAATGCGCATGCGCAGTCCCATATCACGGAAATCTCCGAAAAAAAAAAAACATCTGTTCAATCAGCTGGTTTTGGAGCATGCGCAGTAAAACACAGTGCTCGCTCTGTTCAATCAGCTGTTGGCACTCGCTCCCGCCACTCGTTATATCAGATGGGGGACCCATCTTGATAGATTGAGCGCAGCCAGCGCTGTTCTCTCGAATAAAAGGGGCGGGTGTATTATAGAGCAGTAATTTTTTAAAGGATGGTTTTCACAATAAACTATACGTCTGCGGGGCGTGTTCACATAACGCTAGGGCTCACTCGATACAGCAAGGGGCAGATGGTTTTATAAAAGGTCAGTGTTTATTTGTATTCAGTGAGCGCGGCCTCTTATAATTATATCTGCCCCTTGCTGTATTTGAGTGAGCGCGGCCAGCGCTCTATCGAGATGGGTCCTCAATAATACACCCGCCCCTTTTATATAACCATCCCGCCCCTTGCTGTATTGAGTTGAGCGCAGCCAGCGCTGTTCTATCTAGATGGGTCCCCCATCTGATAGAACGAGCGGCGGGAGCGAGCGCGTGTTAACTGCGCATGCTCCAACAACAGCTGATGTAACAGATGTTTCGTCTCGGAGATTTCTGTGATCTCCGATTGCGCATGTGCAGTCCAACCCGGGCACTATGATAGGGGACCCATACCGTTAGAACACCGGCTGCTCCAGGGGAATTCAGTCCCATGCTGGGAAGGGTCAGGCACCCAGAGTAGCGTCCCAGGGAGGTGAAAAATTTGTAGATATTCCAGCATGTTTCTACGCAATGCCCAGTCCACAGCACAGTAAGCCGAAACCAGAAGTGACTCAGAAAAAGGACCGCCCACCTTCCTCCGGTCCCCGTCAATAAAAATAAAGAACAGGCGGCCAGAAACAAATCATTGAAGAGTGGGTGTGTTTGCGGGCGCAATGTTTGCGCCCTGAACATGGGTAAATCAGCTTTCCAGTTTGCAATCAGCGGATTGCAAGCTGGGAAGCTTCCCATAGACTGCCGTGTGTCCGGCGCCTGGTCACTCTTAAAGTGACACTTTTTTTTTTGTGTGTGAATAGCTTGGGGGGGCGGCACCCATGCGCCCCCTATGGACGGGCCACCACTGCTAGATGGTCTGTGTTTAGTAATACTAAAAGGTGGTATTTGTGCTAACTTTGTTTCCTATCAGTCTGTAATTTGCCAATGTTATGCATGTAACAATAAACCCTGCCCACAAATATAATGAATGAGCGGAAAATAATACAGATTAACACGTTCTGTATTATTGGCACTGGGTCAAACATGACAACGCATTATATAGTCCTTCTCTGGACAAAGTAGGGAGCCATAGCGGTGTTAAATAAAAAACTGGAAACCTCATTTACATAAACATGTCTGAACAGTTTATATAAGCATCTTACAAAATCCAGACATCAAAAATATTAACCAAAATAAAGTAAAATTTTATGACTTTAACCTTTTTGCTGCCACCAGCGTAAAAATATCGTTGGTAGCGAAGGGTGTTTACGCATGCTCCCACCTGCAGCAGAGTGTGTATATGCCCAATGGAAGTGATGGAGGCGATCAGGCGGCTATGCAGCTGCCTGATCACTTCCACACACCCTGGTAATGGGCCTAACTTTAACTTTAGACTATTTTTAACTGAAATTTTATGTTTGTTTCCTACACTGTTGCACTAGTATCGTTTGACATAGAAAAAACTACCATAATTTTATTCACAAATGTGTCTGCTTTCAGAAAATATATAATGTTTTAGGGGTTTATGTAATCTTCAAACCTAAAATTATTTTCCAATCATGTAAACAAAAAAAAAAACGCTCTGTAGGAACCTTTCCTTTGTACCCGCGAGCCAGATTGCAGCTGCAAAGCTTTGCAGGCTGACTGCAAAAAAATAAAACGCACATTTCATTTTTTTTTCTTGCAAATAAACAGTGTTGAATTATATTTTTTTTCTAAAAGGTGTACTTAGCCTTTAAAGCTGAATTCCAGACAGATATAAAATACACAAATTAATGCAGTGCTATATTCATGAATACATCCTTAAAAGTGATACTAAAATCTTTTTTTTATTATGTTAAAAATAAAAACAATACAACAATACAATACTTACCTGCTCTGTGCAGTGGTTTTGAACAGAGTAGCCCCGATCCTCCTCTTCTCGGGTCCCGCTTTGGCTCTTCTGGCCCCTCCCTCCTGTTGAGTGCCCCACAGCAAGCAGCTTGCTATGTGGAAACCCGAGCCAAGCCACAGCTCCCTGTGTCCATTTAGACACATAGCCATGGCTCGACACCCTCTCACTCCTCATTGGCTCACTGACTTTGATTGACAGCAGTGGGAGCCAATGGCGCTTCGCTGCTGTCTCAGTCAATGAGGAGGGAGAGTCCTGGACAGCCGAGTCACTCGTGCAACAATCGCTGGATCAAGATGGGCTCAGGTAAGTATTAGGGAGCTGCTGCACACAACAGCCTTTTTATCTTAATGCACAAAACGCATTAAGATGAAAAAAAAAAAACTTCTGCCTTTACAACCACTTTAAATACTGTATATAGGGAATGCGAGAGGATCTGCCCCTTCTGGATTCAGGTATTCGACTGCTATAACATACTTTATGATGAAACGCTGACTCCCTCCCCTAAGATTGCCCTTCTCTCTATACTCCCGGGATCAATATCCTCACAAAAACGGAACCTCCTCCGTTTCCTTATGTCTTCAGCTAGACAGCTCATCCCATCCTATTGGAAGTCAACCACCACTCCTCCCTTATCACAATGGGTCTCGATTATGAATGACACTATGAGAATGGAGGAGATGCTAGCTCTTGACAATGACACTTTTGACAAATATACAATACTGTGGTTCATCTGGCTCCGCTTCTTCTCTTCCGATACTCTCACAAGTCTCATGTTGTCAACCCCGACATGATCATCCTTGCACGTAATACGACAATGGGACGGGCGGGGCATGT
Source organism: Rana muscosa (assembly GCA_029206835.1). Lineage (NCBI taxonomy): Eukaryota > Metazoa > Chordata > Amphibia > Anura > Ranidae > Rana > Rana muscosa. The sequence continues at coordinate 1,066,674,824 of CM055116.1, read as the reverse complement.
ACCTGAAGGTCCCCCTCCCCCACAGTCCCTTAATTATCCTTCTCTGAATGTCTACTCAGTGGCTCTCACACTTTTCTCTGATCTCTTCTTACTTTCATTCTGTCTTTCCTTTTCTTTTTTCTTCTCTTTCCCTCTCTTCCCCCTCTCTCTTTCCCTTTATACCCCACACCCAACACCTGATCCCCCACTCCCATTTTCTCCTTGTTACTTCTTTTTGTTTTAATTCCTAACATTTATGTTTACAATCTTGCCACGTACGACGGGGCTCTTCTAGCCAAACCCGCTTTCTACACCAAGTAACGGTCACTGATGTCAATATTGTTTTACATTATAATAAGAGTTAAGCTGTGGGCAATAGCCGTTTGGCTGACTCATCACACATGCTTACCCGTGACTGTGCACGGATTGTAACTTTATATATTGTTCCGTGTATTCTATGTTAAAATACCAATAAATATATTTTCAACCCTAAATATTGTATATATTATTTAAAATACAAGCAGTGTAAGTACCTTATTTGGCTTAGTATCAGCTTCTTGTAGTTCCTGTAAAACAGAGCTTACAGAGGGGGAGGGAGAAGCTGCACAAAGAGCCAATCAGGTGTGTTGCAGTGCAATGAGTATGATAATAGGAGGCAAAAACAGAGCGACAGAGAGATGAGCTCATCAGTTTGCCGCTTCTCCTTCCAGTCATAGAATGGGAGTGGAGAGAAGACCTGCAAGTAGAAGTAAAAAAAACGAAGCAGAGAAAACGGAGCTCCCCTCCCTGAAAAGGCAGAACTGTGCTGTATGGTAGAGCTGTGTAAATCCCAGGATAGAATAGGCAAAATATACATATATTTGGCAAAAGGAAAACCGCTTTTATATATTTATTTCTGTGAATTTAGCGGTTTGTCTGGAATTCTGCTTTAAATGATATATCCAGTAAATTAATTGAAGGAGTCATTTATTAATTGTAAAAGAAAAAACAGCATTTGCCTCAGTAAATTATAAGGTAAAAAACAGAACTTACCAACTTCATTAAAATCATCAAAAGTAATTTTCCCTGTTGCTTCACCGTCGTAATCCTTTAGGATTCTTAGAACATCTGCTTTCTTCACATCAAACCCCAAAGCTCGCATTGCCACCTGCCAATATCAGAAGTCCTTAAAACCATCTGTTGATTAAGACTTTAAACATGTCTGTCTGGAAGTAAAATCAACCGGATAAACACCTCTACATTCAGAATGTAATTGTATAAAAATGTTCTAGATGTACTATGCATTTAAATCTACAAAGATAATCTAAAGAAAGTTCTTGAAAATTAAAAATAAATAAAAATATCCACCCAAAAAGACTGTATGAATTAGAGATGATAACAGTGGTCATAGGCACCTCTGGATCCTTATAATGGTCTGGAAATCTATATTTTTTTGGTCAGCTTCAAGATAGGCTTAGACATCCACCTTCAACTGGAGCTCTCTAAAGAATTTTTTATAGATGTCCACAGCTGTAAAGGAAACCTGTCAAGTTAGAAAAACTGTGCTTGCCCTTATTCCCCCTTCAATCTTTGGAGAGTCACTTGAGCCAGAACAAACATGCACATACCAAGTGTTCCAACAGCTGAGACCCCATTCAAGGTCAGTGATCAAGTGGTGAATAAGGATAAGAATGACAATCTGGAACCGCACAGTCATCCACACACACACACACCCCTTCTATTTGTCATGGCTTTGCAGGCGGTTTCTTGTGCTGTAACTGGGCAGTAGAAACCTCCCCTGTCAGATCTGCAGGATATTCTGGGACATAAAACAGACTGCCAATAAGGGAGCAATGTACATCCTCCAGTACAGTGCTAACAAATAAACACAGCAATACATCCAATCAGCAAGGGCACAAAGCTGGAGGGGAGGCAAAGAAAAGTGCCAGACTGCTGCTCTACTGGGCATGGCTTTGGAAACTTGGCTGTGGGGGGCTGTAAGAGTGGTGTGACAGGAGAGCTGTAATTACTGCAGGCTCAAGCTGTAAAAAGTTCTGCTGAAGCAACTACAGGAAGAATATTTTCACACAGCAGAAAGGTAAAGAAAAAACAGGCTTCATGGAGGGCCTCTAACCTCTAAAAGTTTTGAAAAGAGATCCCATACTGGTGAACTTAGACTAACAGGTGGCAATGGTTCTAACAGGAGTGCACCTCGTCTGCCAAAACCTTAATAGTTTCTTTTAGCTTAGGAGAGATTGAGAATGACTGCTGATCCACCCGGGAGGAGTTCCGCTTGCCACTTCATTGGAAAGCAAGGTTGCCATGATGAACAAGTTGAATAATGGTTCAGCAGGGGATCGTGACTGGTGCCATTTATGTGTAAAAATGAAAAAAAATGCGCAACCTTAAAAGTAGTAAACAAAGTACCACAAATAAAAATGGAAAAACATATAACAAAACCCCTGGAACCTCGTCCAGGTGAAATACGAGTGTGTGCTGTGATACAAATAACAAAAAAAAAAAAAACACAACTGGAATGAACACTGTGACCAATATCAGTTCACTTAAGCTGCCAAAACTGGCCACCCTAATGCAGACAAAACAATGTGTCCATGAGTAGCACAATTGCTGATATATGACCAAAATTGTAGCGGATTGTAGATCCTCAGCTGGAACTTCAAATGAAGATAGCAAGGTATATCAGAAGGTATGTATAAAGAGGCCGCTTACCAGAGGGAATGGGTCCCTATGACGGAGACCAAAGATAGCTCGATACACACACATGGAATCCGGATGTAAGTGATGTTGGATCACGTAGTCATCAAAGTTTCACTGCTTCACCAGCTGACTGGAGACTGTCAATCACCGTCACTCCTTGGAAAGCAGGTACGCTTAAAATAGCGTGGTGAGGGACCAGTATCATAGGGAAACAAAAATAGGATTTTTATAACAGCTTACCTGTAAAATCCTTTTCTTGGGAGTACATCACGGGACACAGAGCGACATAGTCATTACTAATGGGTTATATAGATACCTTCAGGTGCTGGCACCGGCAACTTCCAAAACCGGAAGTACCCTCCCCTATATAAGCTCCTCCCATCCGGGAGCACCTCAGTTTTGTAGCAAAGCAATAAGTGTCCCTAAAGAGGGGTGGGAGCTCTGTGTCCCGTGATGTACTCCAAAAAAAGGATTTTACAGGTAAGCTGTTATAAAAATCCTATTTCCTTTCTCGTACATCACGGGACACAGAGCGACATAGTCATTACTAATGGGATGTCCTAAAGCAATGCCCAATGAGGGGAGGGGATACACCATACATAAGCTGAGCGCTATCAGACATGAGGATCTTTTGTGGCCTGCAACACACTGCGCCCAAAGGCGACATCCTCCTGACTTCTAACGTCCACCTGGTAGAACCTAGTAAACGTGTGTACTGAAGACCATGTTGCGGCCTTACAGATTTGAGCCAGGCAGGCCTGGTGATGCGCTGCCCATGAAGTTCCAACTGATCTCGTGGAGTGCGCTCTAACTTTGAACGGAGGCGGTCTCCTTCTCAAGCCATAGGCTTGCATTATGACCTGTCGAATCCACTTGGCTAAAGTAGATTTTGACGCTGCCTGACCCTTTCTGGGGCCTTCCGGCAGAATGAACAAAGTATCCGTTCTGCGAATCTGAGCAGTGGCTTTTAGATAAGCTTTAACTGCTCTTACTACATCCAAAGAATGTAATAACTTTTCCTCTACCGAGCTAGGTTTGGGGAAAAAGGAAGGAAGAACCACATCTTGGTTCAAATGGAACCTCGATACCACCTTAGGAAGAAAGGCTGGATGAGGACGTAATACTACTCTGTCCTTATGGACAACCAGATATGGCTCCTTACAGGATAAGGCGGCTAATTCCGATACTCTTTTAGCCGAACAAATGGCTACTAAGAAAATCAATTTCCTGGTGAGAAGAACCAAGGAAATGTGCCGCAATGGTTCAAATGGTTGTTTCTGTAGAACCGACAGAACCAGGTTTAAGTCCCATGGACATATGGGAATACTAACCGGAGGGCTAATACGCCTCACTCCTTGTATGAAAGCTTTGACTAATGAATGCAAAGCCAAGGGCCTTTGAAAAAATATTGACAAGGCCGTCTGACCCTTGATAGTACTCAAGGCAAGCTTCCTATGTACAACCCACTGTAGGAAGTCCAGACTCCTACCTATTACGTACTTATGTGGATGCCATTTCTTGGCCTCACACCACGCGATGTACGCCTTCCAGATTCTATAGTAGATCTGCCTGGATACCGGCTTCCTGGCATTGATCATGGTAGATACCACAGGATTAGAGAGCCCTCTCTTTTTTAGAATGTGGGCTTCAATAGCCAGGCCGTCAAAACTAGGGCTGGTAAGGAAGGGTGGTATATCGGTCCTTGCGAAAGCAGGTCCGGACGACGTGGGATAGTCCAAGGACTCCCCACTGACATTTTACAATCTCCGCGTACCATGCTCTTCGGGGCCACGCTGGAGCCACCAGAATCACTGGTTTCTTTTCTACCCTGATTCTGTGGAGTAATCGAGGTAACAATTGTGGCGGTGGGAATGCATATATCAGCTTGAACTGATCCCAAGGGAACACTAGGGCATCCGAGCCGCAAGCTAGGGGATCCCTTGTCCGAGAGACAAACCTGTCCACCTTTGCGTTGAATCTGGATGCTAGAAGATCTACATCCGGTGTTCCCCACCGCTGACATATTGTCCAGAAAACCTCGGGGTGAAGGGACCATTCCTCTGGGCATAATTGCTGGAGACTTAGAAAGTCCGCCTTCCAATTCTCCACTCCTGGAATGAATACCGCAGATATGGCTGGGACATATCTTTCTGCCCATTTCAGGATGTAATTTACTTCCCTCTGGGCTGCACGACTCCTGGTGCCCCCCTGATGATTGATATATGCCACTGCTGTGGCATTGTCTGATTGAATTCTGACAGGGGACCCTTGGAGTTTGGATGTCCATACTACTAGGGCATACCGGGCTGCTCGTATCTCTAAGAGATTGATGGGCAGGGCCTTTTCTGCATCCGACCATCTGCCCTGGAGAGACCATTGCTCCAGTACTGCTCCCCAGCCTATAAGGCTGGCATCTGTAGTGACCACCTTCCAAGAAATCGGACTGAAGGATTTCCCTTTTTCCAGATTCTGGGGAACCAACCACCAACGGAGGCTTTTGCGAACGGAAGGGGACAAGGACATTGTAAGTCTAGGGCCTGAACTTTTTTGTTCCAGGCTGACAGTATGGCCCCTTGCAAATTCCTTGAATGGAATTGACCGTAGGGTACTGCTTCGAATGATGCCACCATTTTTCCCAGCAGCCTCATGCACAGGCGTATGGACGGCTGTCTTTTTTGTACCCACTAAGTGGATCAAATCTTTCAAAGACAACACCTTTCCTCGAGGCAAGAATATTTTTCTCTGGCCTGAATCCAACCTTAGCCCCAAGTATTCCAGACTATTGACTGGTTTTTAGGGCTGACTTGTCTCGGTTGATAATCCAACCGTGAGATTCCAGATACTTGATTGTCTTGTGAACGACCACGTCTAGTTTTTTCACTGAGTGGTCTATCAGCAACAAGTCATCTAGATATGCCATTATCATTACACCTTGTGTTCTTAGATTGGCCAATAAAGGGCCAGAATTTTTGTAAACACTCGTGGTGCTGTGGCCAGACCGAAGGGTAAGGCTCTGAACTGAAAATGGCGCCCTTCTACTGCAAAGCGTAGAAATTTTTGGTGGACTGGAAAGATGGGAATGTGCAAATAAGCATCTTTGATGTCGATCGCGGCTAACCAATCCTCCCCTTGTAGGGCAGTGGCCACCGATCGGATCGACTCCATCGGAAAGTCCTGATATACAGGAATTTGTTTAGCCCTTTTAGAATTAATATGGGCCTCCCGTCCCCGTTTGCTTCGGGACTGTAAAGAGGTTTGAGTAAAACCCGAACCCCCATTCTTCCAGGGGAACCTCCATAATTACTCCTTGGAGCAATAGTTGTTCTAGTGCCAACAGGAGGGACTCTCTCTTCCGGGGATCCCTTGGCACGTTTGACCTCAAAAATGGGAAGGAGGAGAGTCTTTTAACTCCAATCTGTATCCCAAACATACTGCGGAGAGCACCTATCTGTTTTGATCGTGTCCCGCCAGGTCTCTTGCGAACAACTGGAGTCCTCCCCCCACCCGACTGAGTGGGGGCAACCCTTCAATGAATTTAACTTTGGGGGAGGTTTTGTACCTCCCCTGACCCAGGGTTTCTCATTACCCTGCGATTGTCCCCGTTTTTTACCCCCGGGAATTGACCGAGGAGGCCGTCGGAACTGTTACACAGCCGATGCCCCAGGGACTGGAGAAGCAGGCCTCTTAAAGAGGGACCTCTAACTCTGTTTTTAACCGGCAAGAGTGTATTTTTACCGCTGGAAATTTTCTGGATATATTTGTCCAGGTCTTCCCTGAATAAGCGTTCACCATGAAATGGGACGCTAACCAGCCATTCTTTACAGGGAGCTTCAGCAGACCAGTTTTTGAGCCATAGAAGCCTACGCATATGTACTACAGACAGCGTAAGGCGGGAGGCCTGATGGATTGAATCCTTTATGGCGTCAACCGCAAAGCCTAAGGCTCTAGGTAGATCAGCTAGGGCAAGGGCCTGCTGATCTGGCAAGTCCCTCAAGACCTGTTTCAACTGATCCTTCACTGCTTAGCAGACCCCACTGCTGGTTGTGTCACCAAGCTTGCTGTAGAAAGAAGCAGACTTTCATAAGGACTCCAATCTTTTATCTATTGGGTTCTTGAACATTTGGACATTATCCACTGGACATGTCAGTGATTTATACACACAAAAGTTGGCTGCGTCCACTGTAGGGACCTTCCATTTTTTGATGAACTTATCCTCCATGGGATAGACCACTGGAAATCTCTTGGGGGGAAGAAATATTTTCTCAGGATGTTCCCAATCCTGGTAAATGAGCCCTTTCAGTAAAGGGTGAAGTGGAAAAGAACAGACAGTCTGGGGGCTTCTAGCGACCCCAACGAGGATACAGTAGTGGTTGATGGTTCCGCAAGGTGCATTTTTAAATGCTGATCGGACCATGTTAGTCAGAGACTGAACCCATAATCTTTCAGCTTGAGATGCTGAGAAAAGGTTCCCCCACTGTTGATTCCTCTATAACAGAATCAACCTCATCCTGATCCCCTTCAGGCAGGTCGATCCCTGTATGGGACTGTTGCTCTGCTAACAGGCACTCTGAAGGAGGAGACGGAGATCGGGCGTGCTTTCCCTGACAGGGAGGCAGCGATCAATGTTGACAATCTCTCTCTAATCCTCCCAGAGCTGAGGAAAAAACCTCCTCTGTTACATACACAGGAGCAGGTGAACTGAGGACAGCCACAGTACCAAGTACCCCTGCGGGGTCTCTACGGTCACTTACCTCTGAACTTCAGGGGAGACTGGTGCAGCAGAAGCATGCCCAAGATCCTCAGAGCCCGATGAGACCCCCTTCGCTTCCTGGAAGATTCAGTTCCGGAGCTTCTGGACGGCATATTCCTAAGCCTAAAGCTGAGGTATTCCAGCCGTAATACACCACTTTTACTGAGAATAGTCTAGCACAATTGCTGCTATATAACAGTTGGTGTCTACTAAAGTGCCTTTCTAGGGGATGCCTGCATCAACCGCCTCTGTGTGCCTTTATACTGTTGCTAGCTCTGTCTGTGCACTTCAATAGCCAGCTATGATTGTGCTTTAAAACACGCTGGACGCCCGCACATGCGCAGTAGCGCCGCGGCGCACACCGAGCGTCATCCACCCGCTCCGCCCCTTTTTCCAGATCGCCTCTATATATAGGGCGAGTGCACGCGCGCGGGCACGTGCGCCTTCGGCGCCTTTTTTGAAAAAAATAAGGAGCTAGATGGGAGCCAGGGTCCCTGCCGCAGGGCTCGGGGATGGATGAGCACAGCAACAGGGCAGAGGAGACAGCTTCCCAGCAGAGAACTTACCAACTGCCTGGATTTGATTTTGGAAGAAAAAAATCCACATTACAAGAAAAAGAACCATAGCGGCCTCTAGTGTCTAACACAGGTACCGCGGTCGTACACATTTTTTTTTTTTTTTTTTCTTGCCTACTATTAAAATTTTTACATTTTCTCAGTAGTAACAGGCATACACAGAATATTAGCGGGAATACCTTAGGTAACAGGCAGAAAGACAAAATAGGCTTGGGGGTCCCTCAATAGAACCAAGTTCCCGAGGGCCCCCACTTACCTTTTCCTCGCCGCAGGACTCTGTTTGGTCCACAGAAGCCCAAACTTCACCTATCACGGCAGGCATTGTAATTAAACCTTCAGGGACCGGGTTCCCAAGGATTCCACTCCCCTGGACCTGTATAGCACCCTGCACAGAAAACATCTTGGTCGTGGGTATGACCAGAGCTCTGGATCCCAGGGTCCAGCCCTCCTAAGAGAGGCATTACAGGCAAAACCTTGCTCTTCTCTTGCAAGGCCCGGGTACCGACCGTTTAGCTATGAAGCTTTTTTGGTCGGATCCGGAATAGCTTACTGAGGCCCAAAAGAACCTGTACGCAAGCTCAGTGAAAAACACATGTTACTTCTTGGCCAACACCTTAGACACTGGCAAAAAACTGAGGTGCTCCCGGATGGGAGGGGCTTATATAGGGGAGGGTACTTCCGGTTTTGGAAGTTGCCAGTGCCAGCACCTGAAGGTATCTATATAACCCATTAGTAATGACTATGTCGCTCTGTGTCCCGTGATGTACGAGAAAGAAATAAGGCTTCATGGTGCAGTAGGTTTAAATAAAAAAGTACCCTTTATTGTTAAAATCGGGTAACTGACATCCCTAAGTAGAAAACAACAGTGTTTCAAAAAGGCACTAAAAACCCGCCGCGGCTTGAGCCAGCAGTCTGGGAGCGTGGTGACGTCAGGATCATGAGCTCCCCCCAACGCTGCGTTTCTCCTGTAAGAGGCGTCTACTGGGAAAGGAGGCTGGTGCCATTTATGCCTTGTGTGTCCTGCGGGCTTTAGAGAGCAAAGACTTTCCCCATTAGGTCTGCCACAGAGGCTTACATTTATTTTCTAATTATAACAAGGAGAAATAGGAAGTACCAGAAGGAGATAAGGGAAGATTTTAGGGTGTGGAGGACGAGGTTCTGAGACCCACACGCAGGGTTTCGAGAGGAACCCTGAATAACCGCATCCTGGCCCTGTGCTAGTCTGTCCCCTCCATTACCTTTCTGTCCAGCGTCCACCACGAGAGTGTGGGGATCCCCTGTACCCCTATACCTGAGGTATTCACAACCCTAATCCATTCAGATACTGTTAATGCAGAGCAGGAAGGGTGCAGCCATCCTGTGACCCACAACTGAGGCTGCTGGATAGCTCGGTGAAGGCTCATGCCTCAGCCACATACTGTAGCAGAGTAGAGGCTGGAGCTCTAGTGTGCCTGTCTGCAGTTCTTCTGAGTCAGGGGCAGGGCAGTGCACGTCCTACAGAGAATGGGATTATGCAAACAGAAGGGACCACTATGTGCCATAATGTGTCTCCAAAATCGTGTGTTATGCTGCAACAAGACCATTTAAATTGGCACTCAAGAGGCCATGGCTGCAACAAACAACCTAAAAGTCTGCTTGCAAACTAGAGTGCTCCTGCCGCCCGCCCACCCCCCTGTGCCCAAGGCTTGATGGGTAGGGGGAATAGGTGGGAGAGGGTTAGGGGGACCCCACAGGGGAAGGGGCAAAATTCCACGCTTACCACACCAAGAAACAGGCACCCACTCAGGGGAAAGACCACTATGTGGAACCTCCCTGCTTCACCCAATTCAGGAGGGGGCCTTCAGAAAAATGAAACTACCATGATTTAGATCCCCACTTCCCTGGACCTGTATAGCACTCTTCAGCCAAGACCATGTTGTACTGCTGTACCAAGGATAAGCACAGAGTCCAGTGCCAGAGGCAATATTACAGACCAGCTCCATGTCTTCCAGGTACAGTTTCCCAAAACACCCCACAAGAAGTGATCAATCTGAAAGCTACAATCCTATTGCCACAGTGGCATTGATGCAGCAAGGGGAGATGGGAATTTCTTCATGTGAAGATCCAAACGAAATCTTCAATCTTCCAATATAAATTGGAATCATAAACCAGAAACCTGCTCTACACAGGAGGTCACCCATCATTCCAAGGAAACTAGCAAAAAAAAAAGAAAAAAGGGAAGAGAATTGCTAGAAGCTGCAGGGGTAACACGGGCTGTGCTAACAACTTTGTTAATGTCTTCACCAGAAAGTGCCAGCATATAGCCCATGGTCAAGATTTAAAAGAGCCTGTGTCCTGTACTATACAATTAAAGGAGTAGTAAAGTTACATGTTTTTTCACCTTAATGCATCCTATGCATTAAGGTGAAAAAACATTCGACAATACCGCCCCCCCCCGAGCCCCCGTTTTTCTTACCTGGCCCCTCGAAAGTCCCATGCTCGTCCCCGTCATCCTCTTCGTTTTTCAGCCTGGCCGCCGATTGGCTACACTGGATGGATTGAAAGCAGCGCAGCCATTGGCTGGCGCTGCTGTCAATCACATCCAATGACGCGGCACGCCGGGGGGCGGGGCCGAGTGATACAGTCGGCGGCTATGGCCGCCGCTGTATCACGGGAGCGCGCCCGCAATCACTCCACACCATGCGAGCTCACTCGCATTAAGGTGTGGAGTCCTTGCGGGGAGGAGCCAAGACAGCCGCCGAGGGACCCCAGAAGACCAGGATCGGGGCCACTGTGTGCAAAATGAGCTGCACAGTGGAGGTAAGTATAACATGTTTGTTATTTTTAAGCAAAAAAAAAAAAAGCTTTAGTGCTCCTTTAAGAAATCTATTTCTTGGAGCACAGTACAGGGCACAGGATCTTTAGTCTATAACCAGAGGGTTATACGCAGCTACCTTTAGATGACTGTACACTGGCAAAAAATATATGCAGAACATCCCCTACATAACCCCTCCTACTCCCAGCATGCTTCAGCTTTGTAGCAAGCAATATAGAGATTATAAAGAACAGAGAAGAGAGACACACATGTCCTGTACTGTACTAGTAGGAATAGTTGAGTAGTAGCAGTTGAAGATCTATCAGCTGAATCCCTGCAAAGTCTTCATTATCCACTGAATAGTGGCTTACAGACTTAATGAGGCCTTGTCATTTAACTGGCAATCATCCAGGTATCCCACAGCATGTGAGACTGCAGAGTGGAAATGGTGGAATTCAAATTTCCAATTTGCATTTTGGAAATTACACTCTGTACACAAAATGTCAAATTTCTTGAGAGCAGAAGGCCAACCGACATCCCGCCACTCTAATAAGTAGGAGCACCCCTTCATTGGGAAGTCTTTCAACATAAGTGTGTTCTGGACTTAGACCCCTTTCACACTTCAGCGCCATGCCATTAGCGCTAAAGTAGTGCTCGTTTTTGCGGTGCTTTTCGGGCGCTAGCGGGGCAATTTTCACTTTAAAAGTCCAGTTTTGCGGCGCTTTGGAAGCGCTGCCCATTCAGTGCAATGGACAGGGGCGTTTTGGTAGCACTAAATACAGCGCTCCCAACCCGCCCCAAAGATGCTGCTTGCATCATCCATGCTCATCCATGTCTTTTTTGACCTTGCTTTGTGCACTGGTGCAGTCGTGTTGGAACAGGAAGGGGCCATCCCCAAACTGTTCCCACAAAGTTGGGAGCATGAAATTGTCCAAAATGTCTTGGCATGCTGGTGCCTCAAGAGTTCCCTTCACTGGAACTAAGGGGCCAAGCCCAACCCCTGAAAAACAACCCCACACCATACCCCCCCCCCCCCCCCGGCACCAAATGATTTGGACCAGTGCACAAAGCAAGGTCCATAAAGACATGGATAAGCGAGTTTGGGGTTGAGGAACGTGACTGGCCTGCAGATTCCTGACCTCAACCCGATAGAACACCTTTTGGATAAATTAGAGCGGAGACTGCAAGCCAGGCCTTCTCGTCCACATCAGTGCCTGACCTCACAAATGCTTTTCTGAAAGCTCAAACATTCCCATAGACACACTCCTAAACCTTGTGGACAGCCTTCCCAGAAGAGTTGAAGCTGTTATAGCTGCAAAGGGTTGGGCCAACTCAATATTGGGACATACGGACTCAGGCTGGGTTCACACTGGGGCGACAAACGCTCCGACATTGGGAGCTCATGTGGCATGATGTGTGAAAATCAATGTTTCCCTATGGGAGCCGTCTTAACTGGTCCGACACATGTCGGTCCGACTTTGAAAATGCTCCCTGTACTACTTTGGTGCGACTTTGATCCTACTTCAGCCTATTGACTATCATTAAAGTCGGATCAAAGTCGGACCGCAGTCTTGCATGATCCGACTTTGGCATGTGACTTGTGCTCTGCTGACCTTGAGGGGGAACTCCACGGCAAATTTTAAATAAAAAACCGGCATGGGTTCCCCCTCCAAGAGCATACCAGGCCCTTGGGTCTGGTATGGATTTTAAGGGGAACCCCCTAAGCCGAAAAAACGGCGTGGGGTTCCCCCCAAAATCCAAACCAGACCCTTATCCGAGCACGCAACCTGGCAGGCCGCAGGAAAAGAGGGGGGGACGAGAGAGCGGCCCCCCTTCCTCCTGAACCGTACCAGGCCGCATGCCCTCAACATGGGGGGTTTGGTGCTTTGGGGCAGGGGGGCGACCTGCGGGCGCCCCCACCCCAAAGCACCCTGCCCCCATGTTGATGAGGACAGGGCCTCTTCCCGACAACCCTGGCCGTTGGTTGTCAGGGTCTGCGAGCGGGGGCTTATCGGAATCCGGGAGCCCCCTTTAATAAGGGGGCCCCCAGATCCTGGCCCCCCACCCTATGTGAATGAGTATGGGGTACATCGTACCCCTACCCATTTACCTGGGGGAAAAAATGTCAATAAAAAAAACACACACAGGTTTTTAAAATAATTTATTGCACAGCTGCAACTGTGACGTCATGATAGGCCTATATAAATCGGAGCGCACCGCACAGCCAGCATTACAGCGGGAGGAAGCGATGTGTCAACATCGAAGAGGAGAAGAGGGAAGAAGGCAACGGAAAAGACCGGGCCCCGCTAGCAAAAGAGCTGGAAGAAGATCGCGGAGGCCCGGCAGAAGGAAGAAAGAACTGGAGAGCGCGGAGACGACACCAGAGACGCCCGAAGTCGGAAGAGACCCCCGGAGTCGTGCAATAAAATTACTTTAAAAACCTGTGTGTGTTTTTTTATTGAATTTTTTTTCCACCAGGTGAATGGGTAGGGGTACGATGTACCCCATACTCATTCACATAGGGTGGGGGGCCGGGATCTGGGGGCCCCCTTATTAAAGGGGGGCTCCCGGATTCCGATAAGCCCCCGCCCGCAGACCCCGACAACCAACGGCCAGGGTTGTCGGGAAGAGGCCCTGTCCTCATCAACATGGGGGCAGGGTGCTTTGGGGTGGGGGGGCCGCAGGTCGCCCCCCTGCCCCAAACCCCCCATGTTGAGGGCATGCGGCCTGGTACGGTTCAGGAGGGAGGGGGGCCGCTCTCTCGTCCCCCCCCCTCTTTTCCTGCGGCCTGCCAGGTTGCATGCTCGGATAAGGGTCTGGTTTGGATTTTGGGGGGACCCCACGCTGGTTTTTCGGCTTAGGGGGTTCCCCTTAAAATCCATACCAGACCGAAGGGCCTGGTATGCTCCTGGAGGGGGAACCCATGCCGGTTTTTTATTTAAAATTTGGCGTGGAGTTCCCCCTCAAGATTCATACCAAACACAGTGCCTGCTATTGGCGGGGATCCAAGTCGGATCCCCGTTCATTGAAAGTCGGACATATGTCGGCTTCATGTCGCAGGGCAAAGTCGGATCCAAAGTAGGACGGCTGTCGTGTCGCACAAGTGTGAACCCAGCCTAAGACTGGGATGCCATTAAAGATCATGTGCGTGTAAAGGCAGGTGTCCCAATACTTTTGACAATAGTGTATATGCACCACCCCAATTAAGTATTACTTTGGAAAAGGGATTATCACAAAAGGTTAAATGTTAAAATTCACCCATTGTTAAAATCATACCTTTAATTCATGATAATCTATTGCTTTGTCTTTGTCTGTATCAAACAGATCAAATGCATCTTTAATCTCTTGCTTCTGTTCTTCTGTTAGTTCTCTTTTTTTCTTCTTTTTCATTTTATCAACTACCAAATCTGTTCTACAAAAAAAAAAAAAAAAATCATATTTTAAAAAAAGGGTCTATAAGTAAATGTGCACTATCAAGACCTTATTTTTATTTTTTGATATCCAAGATTTTTTTTTAGAAGTTTAGTAAAACAAAAGCCTACAGTTCCAGAACATGGAAGTAATACAATGAAGTTTGAGGGGAGTGAGCATAAACACACCTTTTCCAATCATTCGGATTATACAAGATTAAAACAACAAGCAGCATTTTGAAACAAGACTAGTAAATGTTTTGTGGTGCACTGTGCTACAGGTGTGTTGACAGCTACTGTACAATCTTTTTGGGGTGCCATTCTAAATGAGTTGCAAGGCATAACCAGTCATGCGTTACCATGTATTCTGTAGCAAGTGGTAAAACACAAATTTACAGAAAAACCTGAATTTAAATAGACTCTTAAAAGTAGACGTAAACCGTACAGGCCCTTTTAAACTTTGGGATTGCTTTGCCTTAAAGTGGATGTAAACCCTCCATACACCCAGTAAAGTGAACAGCCTCAGATGATACACAAGGATGAACTAAATCTCCCTATATAGGTTTTACATCCATATCTGCTGTCTTCACATTAAGGCTGGGTTCACACTTGTGCGACACGACACTTGTCCTACTTTGGATTTGACTTTGCCCTGCGACTTGAAGCCGACATGCGTCAGACTTTCAATGAACAGGGATCCGACTTGGATCCCCGCCAATTCCGGACACTGTGTTTGGTATGAATCTTGAGGGGGAACTCCACGCCAAATTTTAAATAAAAAAAACTGGCATGGGTTCCCCCTTCAAGAGCATACCAGGCCCTTTGATCTGGTATGGATTTTAAGGGGAACCCCCTACGCCGAAAAACCGGCGTGGGGGACTCCCAAAATCCATACCAGACCCTTATCCGAGCACGCAGCCCGGTCGGTCAGGAAAGGGGGTGGGGATGAGCGAGCGCCCCCCCCTCCTGAACCGTACCAGGCTGCATGCCCTCAACATGAGGATTCGTTGCTTTGGGGCAGGGGGGCACCCTGCGGCCCCCCCCCCACCCCAAAGCACCTTGTCCCCATGTTGATAAGGACAAGGGCCTCTTCCCGACAACCCTGGCCGTTGGTTGTCGGGGTCTGCGGGCGGGAGGCTTATCGGAATCCAGGAGCCCCCTTTAATAAGGGGGCCCCCAGATCCTGCCCCCCCCACCCTATGTGAATGAGTATGGGGTACATCGTACCCCTACCCATTCACCTGGAGGAAAAGTGTCAATAAAAAAAAAAAATAATAAAAACACACACACACACACACACACACACACACACACACACACACACTAGACAGGTTTTTAAAGTAATTTATTAGGCAGCTCCGGGGGTCATCTTCCGACTTCTCCCACTCTCCAGTGCCTTCTGTCGGGCTCCTCCGCTATCTTCTTCCAGCTCTTTTAATAGCCCCATGACTATATAAGTCGTTGCGCAACGCACACACGGCATTACAGCGGGAGAGAGAGTCGTGTCAACATCGGAACAAGAGAAGAGGGAAGAAGACGATGGAGAAGACCGGACCAACACTAGTAAAAGAGCTGGAAGAAGATAGCGGAGGAGCCCGGCAGAAGGCACCGGAGAGCGGGAGAAGTCGGAATAAGACCCCCGAAGTCAGAAGAAGTTCCCCGAAGCTGCCTAATAAATTATTTTAAAAAACCTGTCTAGTGCGTTTTTTTTTTTATTGACACTTTTCCTCCAGGTGAATGGGTAGGGGTACGATGTACCCCATACTCATTAACATAGGGTGGGGGGCCGGGATCTGGGGGCCCCTTATTAAAGGGGCTCCCGGATTCCGATAAGCCCCCTCCTGCAGACCCCCGACAACCAACGGCCAGGGTTATCGGGAAGAGGCCCTTGTCCTCATCAACATGGGGACAAGGTGCTTTGGGGTGGGGGGCCGCAGGACGCCCCCCTGCCCCAAAGCACCAAACCCCCTCATGTTGAGGGCATACGGCCTGGTACGGTTCAGGAGGGGGGGGCTCTCACTCGTCCCCACCCCCTTTTCTGACCAGCCGGGCTGCGTGCTCAATAAGGGTCTGGTATGGATTTTGGGGGGACCCCCACACCGTTTTTTCGGCTTAGGGGGTTCCCCTTAAAATCCATACCCGACCGAAGGGCCTGGTATGCTCTTGGAGGAGGAACCCATGCCGGTTTTTTATTTAAAATTTGGCATGGAGTTCCCCCTCAAGATCAGCAGAGCACAAGTCGCATGCCAAAGTCGGATCATGCAAGACGGCGTTCCGACTTTGATCCAACTTCAATTATATTCAATGGGCTGAAGTAGGATCAAAGTCGGACCAAAGTAGTACAGGGAGCATTTTCAAAGTCGGACCGACTTGTGTCGGACCAGTTAAGACGGCTCTCATAGGGAAACATTGATTTTCACACATCATGCGACAAGAGCTCCCAATGTCGGAGCATTTGTCGCACCAGTGTGAACCCGGCCTGATATACGGTTTAGAAAGTTCAGATACTGTTAGGAGATTTTCTCTTCCTGTTTAACAGAGAGTGATGTCTGGGCATACAGCCAAGATAGCTAACATTGCTGATTGGAAGAAAGGTACACACCCCCTCTCATCATAGGCAGAGACTCTCAGAGGTGCTTTTTAATAGGACCTGCTCCCTGCTAATCTATTTATAGCAACCTCCCCTGACAGAAATTTCAGGCTGCTTTTATCTGATGTGTCCAATAATTTGTCAGGAGTTATCTGGCTGATAACAGAGGAACAGTTAAGGAGAGATCTAAGGGACTTAGCTCTTTGAAGAGAGATAAGAAAACACTGCAGATATATGTGCCCAGCTCAAGTTTCATGAATCGGGTTTACATCCACTTTAAAGCGAAGGTTCTGCAGTCCATATATTTTTTTTTTTATATTCATTCAAATGTTACAGCGTTAGCAATGTAAGTACTCACGTCTGCGGCACTTTAAAACACCCCCCCCGTCCGTTTTGCGCTAAAAAAAGAGTTTATAAAACTCTTCCTGCTTTTGCCATTTTGCTTGTGGGCATCTTGAAGCCCACAAGCATATCCTTCCGGGTAGAGATGACTGCTTCTCTCCCGGCATTCATCTCCGGATCTCGCGCACGCGCAGTGTTGACGGCGAGCAGCGCCGTCAACACTTACTGGTTGCCATCACAACGGGCATCAACATACACCTGCGTGCCCTTATCTAAAATGGCGGAATTAGATCCGCCCTCGTCACGTGACCGGCTAGACGAGTCACGTGATGATACACTTATCGTGAGATCTGAATGGAAGGAGGTTACATATTACTCCTCCGAAGCAGGACAATTTGCTCCCAGGAGCCTCTGCGATAATAGGAGCAGAGGAAAGGACACGCCTACTCCCGCGGGAGGAAATCCCGGAAGTAGCAGTAACGAAAAAACAACTAAAGAAAACTACTGAGAAAAAAAAAAAAAAAGGTTAGTGCACTTTTTATTTATGTGATAAGAGGGACTGCTTTTGTTAAACTTAAATTTGTGGGTGAACCTCCGCTTTAAGGAACTCACATTATTGCCTTAAGGTAGGCCATCAGTTTTGAAAGGGCTGCAGAAGGACCACAGAGCAGCCAAAAAAGGGACACACACAATTTTTTCCAATGCAGTACCCCACAATGCATACGATGACTTACAGATATTAAAGAATGTTTACATTTTGCATGCATACAAGAGTTACATTTTCCTGATACCTAGGGCAGCAGAGAGGAAGATGTGATCAAGGATGGAGACTTGAAATAGACAATGCAGGAACCATGGATTGAGAAACTACAAAAATGTCCCCAGTGGTCAATGAAGGGAGGATAGGAGGGGATCAAAGTTGTATCCTAGGTGAAGAGAGTAGCTGACATTCCCCTTCATCAGAGTAAAGGGGAGAGGTACAGGTCCCTTTAAATAAGCTTGGGAGAGACCGGTACTGGTGACCAAGCATGATGAGGAACCAAAAGCAAGGCACGCCTCAGAACCAGGCCAGTACACAGACCAGACCATCTGTATTTCACAGCCCAGTCCTGGAGTACACACTTCATGTCAAGTAGCTCAGCGGCTCCATGGGAGAGGGCAGCAGGGGAATACTGTGATATTTGCTAGTAAAAAAAAAAAGAAAAAAAAGATTGAGAATATACACACACACAATGTTTTTTTTTTTTTATTATTATTATTATTATTATTATTAATAATATTAAATATTACAATGGAGTAGTAATTTATCAGAGAGTGAAGGCTTTAAACTTCTGTGTGCACATGAAATATTCTGGATCTTCAATATGAATGGCTTGTCTCTACACTGTCTCAATGAGGACCTTGCTGTTCAATTTTATTTCTAATCTGCTGCAAGAGTTGGTAACACTTTAAGGCCTCATGCCCACGGACGTTTTTACAGCCGCGTTTTTGAGCGGTTTTTACAGCTTAAAAACGCCTGTCCATGTTAGTCTATAGCTTCATGCCCACCTAGATGCTTTTGAGCTGCAAATAGCATAGACGTTTTTAAGCTGTAAAAAAAAACCAGGACCAGTGCATTCCTCAGCGTCGGAGTTAGGCAGAAAAAGACGCGAGCGTCAAGAAACGCTCAAAAACGCCCAAAAACACTCAAAAACGCGCGGTCGCGTTTTTTAGCTCCAACGTTTTTTTGGGGGTTTTTTTCAAAAAAAAATAAAATAAAAAATTTACAATAACATGGACAGGCGTTTTTAAGCTGTAAAAAACGCAGCTGTAAAAACGTCAGTGGGCATGAGGCCTTACTAGGTTATCTCCACTGAGATGTTTTAGTAGTACAGGTACTTATTATTGAAATCTGGTGACATCTAATGGTCAAAATCTGTCATTACACACATACATACATATACTGTACACATACACACTATTACCATAAGTATTGGGACACCTGCCTTTGCACGCACATGAACTTTAACCACCTCGCGCCCGCCATACGACTATATACGGCCGCGAGGTGGTTGTTACATGCCGGGAGGCCGTGTTTATACGGCCTCCGCTAATTTGGCCACTGGGGGGCGCGCGCACGTACCCGGCGCGTCACTGCAATGCCGATGCGCGTGCCTGGCGGCCGCGATGTCCGCCAGGCACCCGCGATCGGCCTGTACACAGACAAGGACATGGATCTGTGTGTGTAAACACACAGATCCATGTCCTGTCAGGGAGAGGGGACCGATGCTGTGTCCCTTGTACATAGGGACACAGATCGGTCACCTCCCCCAGTCAGTCCCCTCCCCCACACAGTAGTAATCACTAATAGGGCACACATTTAACCCCTTCCTCGCCCCCTAGTGTTAACCCCTTCCCTGCCAGTCACATTTATACAGTAATCAGTGCATTTTTATAGCACTAATCGCTGTATAAATGTGAATGGTCCCAAAATAGTGTCAAAAGTGTCCGATGTGTCCGCCATAATGTCGCAGTCACGTAAAAAATCACTGATCGCCGCCATTACTAGTAAAAAAAAAAAAAAATTATAAAAATGCCATAAAACTACCCCCTATTTTGTAAACGCTATAACTTTTGCGCAAACCAATCAATAAACGCCGCTTGCGATTTTTTTTTACCAAAAATATGTAGAAGAATACGTATCGGCCTAAACTGAGGGAAAAAAAAATTCCCAAAAAATTGGGATATTTATTATAGCAAAAAATAAAAAAAAATTGTGTTTTTTTCAAAATCGTCGCTCTTTTTTTGTTTATAGCGCAAAAAATAAAAACCGCCGAGGTGATCAAATACCACCAAAAGAAAGCTCTATTTGTGCGAAAAAAAGGACGTCAATTTTGTTTGGGAGCCACGTCGCACGACCGCGCAATTGTCATTCAAAGCGTGACAGCGCTGAAAGCTGAAATTTCGCCTGGGCAGGAAGGGGGTATATGTGCCCAGTAAGGAAGTAGTTAATGGCCTCCCAGTCTTAGTCTGTAGGGTTCAATACTGAATTGGCCCACCCTTTGCAGCTATAACAGCTTCAACTCTTCTGGGAAGGCTGTCCACAAGGTTTAGGAGTGTGTCTATGGAAATGTTTGACCATTCTTTCAAACGCATTTGTAAGGTCAGGCACTGATGTGAACGAGAAGGCCTGGCTTGCAGTCTTTGCTCT
Organism: Rana muscosa; assembly: GCA_029206835.1. Lineage (NCBI taxonomy): Eukaryota > Metazoa > Chordata > Amphibia > Anura > Ranidae > Rana > Rana muscosa. The sequence continues at coordinate 1,066,654,497 of CM055116.1, read as the reverse complement.
AATTAATCCCAAAGGTGTTCTATCGGGTTGAGGTCAGGACTCTGTGCAAGCCAGTCTCATTCCTCAACCCCAAATTCACTTATCCATGTCTTTATGGACCTTGCTTTGTGCACTGGTCCAAATCATTTGGTGGAGGGGGGGGGGGGGATTATGGTGTGGGGTTGTTTTTCAGGGGCCCCTTAGTTCCAGTGAGGCATCAGCATACCAAGACATTTTGCACAATTTTATGCTCCCAACTTTGTGGGAACAGTTTGGGGATGGCCCCTGATGTAGACGAAAAAGGGATTTTTATAACAGCTTACCTGTAAAATCCTTTTCTTAGAGTACATCACGGGACACAGAGCGACTTAGTCATTACTAATGGGTTATATAGATTACCTTCAGGTGTTGGCACTGGCCAATTCCAAACCGGAAGTACCCTCCCCTATATAAGCCCCTCCCATCCGGGAGCACCTCAGTTTTGTAGCCAAGCAATAAGTGTCCCAAAAAGAGGGGTGGGAGCTCTGTGTCCCGTGATGTACTCCAAGAAAAGGATTTTACAGGTAAGCTGTTATAAAAATCCCTTTTTCTTTTTCGTACATCACGGGACACAGAGCGACTTAGTCATTACTAATGGGACGTCCCAAAGCAATGCCAAATGAGGGGAGGGATACATAAGCTGGGCGCCATCAGGCATGAGGATCTTTTGCGGCCTGCAACACACTGCGCCCAAAGGCGACATCCTCCTGACTTCTAACGTCTACCTGGTAGAATCTAGTAAACGTGTGTACCGAAGACCATGTTGCGGCCTTACATACTTGAGCCAGGGAGGCCTGGTGATGCACTGCCCATGAAGTTCCAACTGCTCTTGTGGAGTGCGCCCTAACTTTGAACGGAGGCGGTCTCTTTCTCAAGCCATAGGCTTGTATTATGACCTGTCGAATCCACTTGGCTAAAGTGGATTTTGATGCTGCCTGACCCTTTTTAGGGCCTTCCGGCAGAATAAACAAAGTATCCGTTCTGCGAATCTGAGCAGTGGCTTTTAAATAAGCTTTAACTGCTCTTACTACATCCAAGGAATGTAATAACTTTTCCTCTACCGAGCTAGGTTTGGGGAAAAAAGAAGGAAGAACCACATCTTGGTTCAAATGAAACCTCAATACCACCTTAGGAAGAAAGGCTGGATGAGGACGTAATACTACTCTGTCCTTATGGACAACCAGATATGGCTCCTTACAGGACAAGGCGGCTAATTCCGATACTCTTTTAGCCGAACAAACGGCTACTAAGAAAATCAATTTCCTGGTGAGAAGAACCAAGGAAATGTGTTGCAATGGTCCAAACGGTTGTTTCTGTAGAACTGACAGAACCAGGTTTAAGTCCCAAGGACATATGGGAATATTAACCGGAGGGCTAATACGCATCACTCCTTGTATGAAAGCTTTGACTAGTGAATGCGAAGCCAAGGGCCTTTGAAAAAATATTGACAAGGCCGAAATCTGACCCTTGATAGTACTCAAGGCCAGCTTCCTATCTACAGCCCACTGTAGGAAGTCCAAAATCCTCCCTATCACGTACTTACGTGGATGCCATTTCTTGGCCTCACACCACTTAATGTACGCTTTCCAGATCCTATAATAGATCTGCCTGGATACCGGCTTCCTGGCATTGATCATGGTAGATACCACAGAATTAGAGAGCCCTCTCTTTTTCAGAATGTGGGCTTCAATAGCCAGGCCGTCAAACCTAGGGCTGGTAAGGAAGGGTGGTATATCGGTCCCTGCGACAGCAGGTCCGGACGATGTGGGAGGGTCCCTGGACTCCTCACTGACATTTTTACAATCTCCGCGTACCATGCCCTTCGGGGCCACGCTGGAGCCACCAGAATCACTGGTTTCTTTTCTACCCTGATTCTGCGGAGTAATCGCGGTAACAATTGTGGCGGTGGGAATGCATATATCAGCTTGAACTGATCCCAAGGGAACACTAGGGCATCCGAGCCGCAAGCTAGAGGATCCCTTGTGCGAGACACAAATCTGTCCACCTTTGCGTTGAATCTGGATGCTAGCAGATCTACATCCGGTGTTCCCCACCGCTGGCATATTGCCTGTAAAACCTCGGGGTGAAGAGACCATTCCCCCGGGCATAATTGTTGGCGACTTAAAAAGTCCGCTCTCCAATTTTCCACTCCTGGGATGAAAACCGCGGATATGGCTGGGACATATTTTTCTGCCCACTCCAGGATGCAATTTGCTTCCCTCTGGGCTGCACGACTCCTGGTGCCACCCTGGTGATTGATATATGCCACTGCTGTGGCATTGTCTGATTGAATTCTGACAGGGGACCCTTGGAGTTTGGATGTCCATGCTACTAGGGCATACCGAGCTGCTCGTATCTCTAAGAGATTGATGGGCATGGCCTTTTCTGCTTCTGACCACTTGCCCTGGAGAGACCATTGCTCCAGTACTGCCCCCCAGCCTATGAGGCTGGCATCTGTAGTGACTACCTTCCAAGAAACCGGACTGAAGGGTTTCCCTTTTTCCAGATTCTGGGGCACCAACCACCAATGGAGGCTCTTGCGAACGGAAGGGGACAGGGACATTGGTAAGTCTAAAGCCTGAACTTTTTTGTTCCAGGCTGACAGTATGGCCCTTTGCAAATTCCTTGAATGGAATTGACCGTAGGGTACCGCTTCGAATGAAGCCACCATTTTTCCCAGCAGCCTCATGCAGAGGCGTATGGATGGTTTTCTTTTTGTACCCACTAAGTGGGTCAAATCTTTTAAAGACGACACCTTCTCTGGAGGTAAGAAAATCTTTCTCTGATTTGAATCCAGCCTTAGCCCTAAGTATTCCAGACTTTTGACTGGTCTTAGAGCTGACTTGTCCCGGTTGATAATCCAACCGTGATATTCCAGATACTTGATTGTCTTGTGAATAGCTACTTCCAGCTTTTCCACTGAGTGGTCTATTAGTAGCAGGTCGTCTAGATATGTCATTATCGTTACACCCTGTGTTCTTAGATTGGCCAATAATGGGGCCAGAATTTTTGTGAACACTCGTGGTGCTGTGGCCAGACCGAAAGGTAAGGCTCTGAACTGAAAATGGCGCCCTTCTACTGCAAAGCGTAGAAATTTCTGGTGGGCCGGAAAGATGGGAATATGCAGATAAGCATCCTTTATGTCGATCGAGGCTAACCATTCCTGCCCTTGTAGGGCGATGGCCACCGATCGGATTGACTCCATCCGAAAAGTCCTGATATTTAGGAACTTGTTTAGCCCTTTTAGATTTAATATGGGCCTCACGTCCCCATTTGGTTTGGGGACTGTGAAAAGGTTCGAGTAAAACCCGAATCCGCTTTCTTCCAGGGGAACCTTCATGATTACACCTTGGAGCAATAGTTGTTCTAGTGCCAGAAGGAGGGATCCTCTCTTCTGGGGATCTCTTGGCACGTTTGACCTCATAAATTGGGCAGGAGGAGTGCCTTTTAACTCCAGCTTGTATCCCAGACTTACTGCGGAGAGCACCCATCTGTCTCTGATGGTGTCCCGCCAGGTCTCTGTGAACAACTGAAGTCTTCCCCCCACCCGATTGAGTGGGGGCAACGCTTCATGCCTTGGGGGGAGGTTTTGTACCTCTCTTGATCCAGGGCTTCTTGTTACCCTGTGATTGTCCCTGATTTCTGCCCCCTGAATTTGACCGCGGAGGCCGTCGGAACTGCTTCACAGCCGATGTGCCCGGGACTGGAGAAGTAGGCCTCTTAAAAGAAGGACTTCTACCCTTGTTCTTAACCGGTAAGAGTGAACTTTTACCGGCAGAAATTTTCTGGATATATTTGTCCAGATCTTCTCCAAATAAGCGTTCTCCATGAAATGGGAAGCTAACCAGGAGTTTTTTACAGGGAGCTTCAGCAGACCAGTTTTTGAGCCACAGAAGCCTATGCATATGTACTACAGACAGCGTAAAGCGGGAGGCCTGTTGGATTGTATCCTTTATGGCGTCCACCGCAAAACACAAGGCTCTAGGCAGGTCAGCTAGGGCAAGAGCCTGCTGATCTGGTAAGTCCCTTAAGACTTGTTTCAACTGATCTTTCACTGCTTGGCAGACTCCAATCGCTGCTACCGCAGGTTGTGTCACCATGCTTGCTGTAGAGAAAGCAGATTTTAGTAAAGACTCCAATTTTTTATCTATTGGGTCTTTGAACATTGGAACATTATCTACTGGACATGTCAGTGATTTGTTAACAGAAGAGATGGCTGCGTCCACTGTAGGGACCCTCCATTTTTTTATGAACTTATCCTCCATGGGATAGATCACCGGAAATCTCTTGGGGGGAGCAAATATTTTATCAGGATGCTCCCAATCCTGGTAAATAAGCCCTTCTAATAAAGGGTGGATTGGGAAGGAACAGACAGCCTGGGGAGCTTTTAGCGACCCCAGCGAGGAAACCGTAGTGGATGGTGGTTCCGCCAGAGGCATTTTAAATGCTGATCGGACCATGCTAGTCAGAGACTGAACCCATAATCTTTCAGCCTGAGATGCTGAGAAAGGTTCTTCCACTGTTGATTCCTCCATAACTGAATCAACCTCATCCTGATCCCCTTCAGGTAGGTCGATCTCTGTGTGGGACTGTTCCTCCACTAACAGGCACTCTGAAGGAGGAGACGGAGATCGGACGCGCTTTTCCTGTGACAGGGAAGCAGCGATCAATGCTGTTAATCTCTCTTCCAATCCTCCCAGAGTTGAGGATAAAACCTCCTCTGTTATATATACAGGAGCAGGTGGACTGGGGACAGCCGCAGCACCAGGCATTCCTGCGGGGTTTCTACGGCTACTGACCTCTGAATTCTCAGGGGAGATTGGTGCAGTACAAGCATGCCCAATATCCTCAGAGCCCGATGGAGACCCCTTTGGCTTCCTGGAAGACCTATTTCCGGAGCGTCTGGACGACATATCCTTTAAGCACAAAGCTGAGGTATTCCCGTCGTCATACACCAATTTTTGCTGGTAATAGTCTAACACAGTTGCTGCTATATACCAGCTGGTGTCCACTAAAGTGCCTTTCTATGGGGATGCCTGCATCAACCGCCTCTGTGTGCCACTGTTTGTTGCTAGCTCTGTTTGCATCCAGCTGACACTTGTACTGTGTCTTTTAACCATGCTGGGACGCCTGCACATGCGCAGAAGCGCCGCGGCGCGCATCGAGCGTCATCCACCCGCCCCGCCCCTTTTTTTTCATAGGAGGCGCGTGCACGCGCCCGCGCCCGTGCGCCATTGGCGCCCTTTTCGAAATCAAACAGGGACTAGGAGCCAGGGCCCTTTTTGCCGGAGGGCCTGTGCGGTGGATGAGCGCAGCAACAAGGCAGAGGAAGTGGATTCCCACAGAGAAACTTACCAACTGCCTGGATCTTTTGACTTGAGAAAACCAAAGATCCACATGACAAGAAAAATGGACTACAGCGGCCTCTAGTGGTTTAACACAGGTACCGCGGTCCCTTTTTTTTTTTTTTTTTTCTTGACTACTATTAAAATGTTACATTTTCAGTAGTTACAGGCAAACACAGATATTTAGCGGGAATACCGTTAGGTAACAGACAGAAAGACAAATTAGGCTTGGGGGTCCCTCAATAGAACCAAGTTCCTGGGGGCCCCCACTTACCTGATCCCCGCCGCAGGACTTTGTTTGGTCCACAGAAGTCCAAACTTCACCTATCACGGCAGGCATTGTAATTAAACCTTCAGGGACCGGGTTCCCAAGGATTCCACTCCCCTGGACCTGTATAGCACCCTGCACAGAAAACATCTTGGTCGTGGGTATGACCAGAGCTCTGGATCCCAGGGTCCAGCCCTCCTAAGAGAGGCATTACAGGCAAAACCTTGCTCTTCTGCTGCAAGGCCCGGGTACCGACCGTTTAGCTATAAAGCTTTTTTGGTGGGATCCGGAACAGCTTACTAAGGCCCAAAAGAACCTGTACGCAAGCCCAGTGAAAACACGTTACTCTTTGGCCAACACCTTAGACACTGGCAAAAAACTGAGGTGCTCCCGGATGGGAGGGGCTTATATAGGGGAGGGTACTTCCGGTTTGGAATTGGCCAGTGCCAACACCTGAAGGTAATCTATATAACCCATTAGTAATGACTAAGTCGCTCTGTGTCCCGTGATGTACGAAAAAGAAAAGGCCTTGGTCACAGTCTCCACTCCAATTCATCCCAAAGGTGTTTTTTCAGGTTATTATAAGTTATTGATATTTATCTTTACATCAGCCATTAGGGACATTTGAGTACTTGCGCCATGGTTCCTGCAGTGTCCACTTCAGAAGTCTCCATCCTTGCTCACATCTTTCCTGCTGCTGCCTAACAAGCCAGAGAGCGTTTTTAGCAGCTGTTGGTGTAACAAGGCATTCCATTGGAGAGGTTATAAATAGTGATATTCCCTAATCAAACCACTTCCATCAATTTTATTAAGATTTTTATCTGCACTATCCAGGGTACTCATGTAATTTTCTACACGTTTATGCAGCCTTTGGATATATACAGTATCTCACAAAAGTGAGTACACCCCTCACATTTTTGTAAATATTTTATAATATCTTTTCATGTGACAACACTGAAGAAATTACACTTTGCTACAATGTAAAGTAGTGAGTGTACAGCTTGTATAACAGTGTATATTTTAGTGGTGCAACGGATCGTCATTGATCCGTGATCCGAACTGGTCACCATGTTCGGATCGGCACACCACGCGATCCGCGGATTGAGCTCCGTGGCCTCGGCCATAGGAAAGGCCGCGGCTTCGGCCTAGCTCCGGAGCGGAGGCCATCTTGGTAGACCCGGCGACGGCCTAGGTGAGCTCCACATCTCCCCACTGTAATATTCACATCTCCCCACTGTAATATTCACATCTCCCCACTGAAATATCATATTACGGGGGGGAAGATGTGGACATTACAGTGGGGGGGGAGATGTGGACATTACAGTGGGGGGGGAGATGTGGACATTACAGTGGGGGGGGAGATGTGGACATTACAGTGGGGGGGGGAGATGTGGACATTACAGTGGGGGGGGGGAGATGTGGACATTACAGTGGGGGGGGGAGATGTGGACATTACAGTGGGGGGGGAGATGTGGACATTACAGTGGGGGGGGAGATGTGGACATTACAGTGGGGGGGGGAGATGTGGACATTACAGTGGGGGGGGGAGATGTGGACATTACAGTGGGGGGGGGAGATGTGGACATTACAGTGGGGGGGGAGATGTGGACATTAGAGTGGGGGGGGAGATGTGGACATTACAGTGGGGGGGGAGATGTGGACATTACAGTGGGGGGGGGGAGATGTGGACATTACAGTGGGGGGGGAGATGTGGACATTACAGTGGGGGGGGGGAGATGTGGACATTACAGTGGGGGAAGATGTGGACATTACAGTGGGGGAAGATGTGGACATTACAGTGGGGGGGGGAAGATGTGGACATTACAGTGGGGGGGGGAAGATGTGGACATTACAGTGGGGGGGGGGAAGATGTGGACATTACAGTGGGGGGAGGGGGGGAGATGTGGACATTACAGTGGGGGGAGGGGGGAGATGTGGACATTACAGTGGGGGGAGGGGGGGAGATGTGGACATTACAGTGGGGGGGGGGGGGGAGATGTGGACATTACAGTGGGGGGGGGGGAGATGTGGACATTACAGTGGGGGGGGGGGGAGATGTGGACATTACAGTGGGGGGGGGGAGATGTGGACATTACAGTGGGGGGGGGGAGATGTGGACATTACAGTGGGGGGGGGGAGATGTGGACATTACAGTGGGGGGGATGTGGACATTACAGTGGGGGGGATGTGGACATTACAGTGGGGGGGATGTGGACATTACAGTGGGGGGGATGTGGACATTACAGTGGGGGGGATGTGGACATTACAGTGGGGGGGATGTGGACATTACAGTGGGGGGGGGGTTGTGGACATTACAGTGGGGGGGGGGTTGTGGACATTACAGTGGGGGGGGGGTTGTGGACATTACAGTGGGGGGGGGGGTTGTGGACATTACAGTAGGGGGGGGTGGACATTACAGTAGGGGGGAGGGATGTGGACATTACAGTGGGGGGGGGGGGATGTGGACATTACAGTGGGGGGGTGTGGACATTACAGGAGGGGGGGTGTGGACATTACAGGGGGGGGGAGATGTGGACATTACAGTGGGGGGGGGGGAGATGTGGACATTACAGTGGGGGGGGGGAGATGTGGACATTACAGTGGGGGGGGGAGATGTGGACATTACAGTGGGGGGGGGGGGAGATGTGGACATTACAGTGGGGGGGAGATGTGGACATTACAGTGGGGGAGATGTGGACATTACAGTGGGGGGGGGGAGATGTGGACATTACAGTGGGGGGGGGAGATGTGGACATTACAGTGGGGGGGGAGATGTGGACATTACAGTGGGGGGGGGGAGATGTGGACATTAGAGTGGGGGGGGGGGATGTGGACATTACAGTGGGGGGGGGAGATGTGGACATTACAGTGGGGGGGGAGATGTGGACATTACAGTGGGGGGGGGGGAGATGTGGACATTACAGTGGGGGAAGATGTGGACATTACAGTGGGGGAAGATGTGGACATTACAGTGGGGGAAGATGTGGACATTACAGTGGGGGAAGATGTGGACATTACAGTGGGGGGGGGGAAGATGTGGACATTACAGTGGGGGGAGGGGGGGAGATGTGGACATTACAGTGGGGGGAGGGGGGGAGATGTGGACATTACAGTGGGGGGAGGGGGGGAGATGTGGACATTACAGTGGGGGGAGGGGGGGGAGATGTGGACATTACAGTGGGGGGGGGGGGAGATGTGGACATTACAGTGGGGGGGGGGGAGATGTGGACATTACAGTGGGGGGGGGGAGATGTGGACATTACAGTGGGGGGGGGGAGATGTGGACATTACAGTGGGGGGGGGGAGATGTGGACATTACAGTGGGGGGGATGTGGACATTACAGTGGGGGGGATGTGGACATTACAGTGGGGGGGATGTGGACATTACAGTGGGGGGGATGTGGACATTACAGTGGGGGGGATGTGGACATTACAGTGGGGGGGGGGTTGTGGACATTACAGTGGGGGGGGGGGTTGTGGACATTACAGTGGGGGGGGGGTTGTGGACATTACAGTGGGGGGGGGGTTGTGGACATTACAGTAGGGGGGGTGGACATTACAGTAGGGGGGAGGGATGTGGACATTACAGTGGGGGGGGGGGATGTGGACATTACAGTGGGGGGGTGTGGACATTACAGTGGGGGGGGGTGTGGACATTACAGGAGGGGGGGTGTGGACATTACAGGGGGGGGGAGATGTGGACATTACAGTGGGGGGGGGGGGGAGATGTGGACATTACAGTGGGGGGGGGGAGATGTGGACATTACAGTGGGGGGGGGAGATGTGGACATTACAGTGGGGGGGGGGGAGATGTGGACATTACAGTGGGGGGGAGATGTGGACATTACAGTGGGGGGGATGAGGACATTACAGTGGGGGGGGGGAAGATGTGGACATTACAGTGGGGGGGGGAAGATGTGGACATTACAGTGGGGGGGGGAAGATGTGGACATTACAGTGGGGGGGGATGTGGACATTACAGTGGGGGGGTGTGGACATTACAGTGGGGGGGGGTGTGGACATTACAGTGGGGGGGTGTGGACATTACAGTGGGGGGGGTGTGGACATTACAGTGGGGGGGGTGTGGACATTACAGTGGGGGGGGGGTGGACATTACAGTAGGGGGGAGGGATGTGGACATTACAGGGGGGGGTGTGGACATTACAGGGGGGGGGAGATGTGGACATTACAGTGGGGGGGGGGAGATGTGGACATTACAGTGGGGGGGGGAGATGTGGACATTACAGTGGGGGGGGGAAGATGTGGACATTACAGTGGGGGGGGGGAGATGTGGACATTACAGTGGGGGGGGGGGAGATGTGGACATTACAGTGGGGGGGGGGGGGGAGATGTGGACATTACAGTGGGGGGGGCGGGGAAGATGTGGACATTACAGTGGGGACTTTGTCTTATCTTTTTTTTTTTTGCTGATCTGAAAAATGATCTGATCCGTGACTTTGATCCGAGGAACGATCCGAACCGTGAGTTTTTTGATCCGTTGCACCCCTAGTATATTTGCTGTCCCCTCAAAAAAAAAAAAAACTCACAGCCATTAATGTCTAAATCGCTGGCAACAAAAGTGAGTACACCCCTAAGTGAAAATGTCCAAATTGGGCCCAAAGTGTCAATATTTTGTGTGGCCACCATTATTTTCCAGCACTGCCTTAACCCTCTTGGGCATGGAGTTCACCAGAGCTTCACAGGTTGTCACTGAAGTCCTCTTCCACTCCTCCATGACGACATCACGGAGCTGGTGGATGTTAGAGACCTCCTCCAAATGCTGTTTGAGGATGCCCCACAGATGCTCAATAAGGTTTAGGTCTGGAGACATGCTTTGCCAGTTCATCACCTTTACCCTCAGCTTCTTTAGCAAGGCAGTGGTCATCTTGGAGGTGTGTTGTGGGTCGTTATGTTGGAATACTTCCCTGCGGCCCAGTCTCCTAAGGGAGGGGATCATGCTCTGCTTCAGTATGTCACAGTACATGTTGGCATTCATGGTGCCCTCAATGAACTGTAGCTCCCCGTTGCTGGCAGCACTCGTGCAGACCCAGACCATGACACCCTGACCACCATGCTTGACTGTAGGCAAGACACACTTGTCTTTGTACTCCTCACCTAGTTGCCGCCACACACGGTTGACACCATCTGAACCAAATAAGTTTATCTTGGTCTCATCAGACCACAGGACATGGTTCCAGTAATCCATGTCCTTAGTCTGCTTGTCTTCAGCAAACTGTTTGCAGGCTTTCTTGTGCATCATCTTTAGAAGAGGCTTCCTTCTGGGATGACAGCCATGAAGACCAATTTGACGCAGTGTGTGGCGTATGGTCTGAGCACTGACAGGCTGACCACCCACCCCTTTAACCTCTGCAGCAATGCTGGCAGCACTCAGACATCTTTTTCCTAAAGACAACCTCTAGATATGATGCTGAGCACGTGCACTCAACTTCTTTGGTCGACCATGGCGAGGCCTGTTCTGAGTGGAACCTGTCCTGTTAAACCGCTGTATGGTCTTGGCCACCGTGCTGCAGCTCAGTTTCAGGGTCTTGGCAATCTTCTTATAGCCTATGCCATCTTTATGTAGAGCAACAATAAAAAAAATTTAGATCCTCAGAAAGTTCTTTCCCATGAGGTGCCATGTTGACCTTCCAGTGACCAGTATGAGAGAGTGAGAGCGATAACACCAAATTTAACACACCTGCTCCCCATTCACACCTGAGACCTTGTAACACTAACGAATCACATGACACCGGGGAGGGAAAATGGCTAATTGGGCCCAATTTGGAAATTTTTTACTTAGAGTTGTACTCACTTTTGTTGTCAGCAGTTTAGACATTAATGGCTGAGTGTTGAGTTATTTTGAGGGGAGAACAAATTTACACTGTTATACAAGCTGTGCACTCATTACTTTACATTGTAGCAAAGTGTAATTTCTTCAGTGTTGTCACATGAAAAGATATAATAAAATATTTACAAAAATGTGAGGAGTGTACCAACTTTTTTGAGAATATAGATATATATATATATATATATATATATATATATATATATATTACACACACACACACTAATTATTTATATATATATATATATATATATATATATATATATATATATATATATATATATATATATATCTTGCAAGGATATGCAGATTGGCCTTGGTACCAGTGAAGCGTGGTAGATTTGGTTCTCAGATAAGCAGATTACAGCAAAGGGGATTGAGGTGGACTTTACAGAAACGCTTGGCTGGAAAACGGAAGCATAGAGCAGCATACAGCCATACTGTGGGGAGAGGAAACAGAGTAGCTCACTCATCGACACTCTCTCTTTCCTGGGAGCTGATGCGAGTGCAATTTATGCTTTTAATTTAAAAAAAATGTTTTATGGGTTACACTAAGGCTTTCTTCTTTTTTGAGTTGGGCTTTGGTTTGAAGTGGAATTTCCTGTCACCTGCTGTGAAGTAAGTGGTTAAGGTAGACCATATATTAGTCCCTTTTATTAATTCACATTTAATGAGGATGGGGGGAATTACTCCCAATGAGCTACTGTGTTCAGACGGTGGGGCAGTTTCCCTGCTGTCAGAATACACTGATTAGTGTTGCCAGCTATAGCCTGCGATTGTGACCGTGCAGAAATTTTCCAACAGGCTGGTTGTACAGAAGTTTATCATTAGATCAGCTTCTGTACAACCAGCCTGCCCATACAATTGCCAACAGGGCCATAGACAAAGAACGTCCCGGTCGGCAAGTTGAATCCCGGGGTTATGGCTGCAGCAATATGCCCTAGTCCTGGTGTTTTTTTTTTTTTTCAGCCTGCGATTCTCTACAAGATAAAAAAGTAGTCCAAGTAAAGAAATCGCCACTGGATCACTTGTAGAAGCTTCTTGGGCTTACCTGGATTGCGGTGGACAAATCTGACCCTAAGTGACACTTTTCGGTGACCAGTGCTATAAAAATGCACTGATCGCTGTATAAATGGCACTGTCAGGGAAGGGGTTAACATTGGGGGGCGATCAATTAGTTAAGTGTTCCCTAGGGAGGTGTTTCTAACCGTCAGGGGGACACACTGACTGGGAGTAGAGAGAGATTGCCGTTCCTAATCACTAGGAACAGCTGATCTCTCTCCCCTCCCCAGTCAGAATGTTTACATAGGCAGATCCCTGTTCTGCCTCTCTTCACCACGATTGCACGCACGCCCCTGCAGTACTACATGCACAGACTGACGTACGGGTATGTTGGTTTGCACAGCCGAGCAGTCTTGCTGCAAAAACCGTGGGAAAAAATTGCAATGAACCGCTATGTTATGCGCTAAAGCCTATGCTAAAAAATATATATATATATATTTATATCATTTTTGGGGGTTCTGAGTAACTTTATAGCAAGAAAAGCAGATTTTTTTTTCATATATGAGAGAAGTGTCAGAATTGGCCCAGCAGGGAAGTGGTTAAGGGTCTGATACATACAATAATGAAGCGACAAGGACACTTGTCCCTGAATATCTAGTAGGGATGAGCTCTGGCGTGTTCGCATAGTACACGTGCAGAGCCCGCCAGGAAGTCAGCACCGCGCTGATGACAGGCAGGGAGACATTTCCCGATCCTTGGCTGCAGAGATCGGGAAATGTCTCCCTGGCTGTGATCAATATGAACACGCCGGAGCTCATCCCTAATATCTAGGGTCTCATGAATAGATCGTCCATCTCCTCCAAAAGAAACTTGTATCTGGAATCCTTGTCCAGTGTATTTTTCAGGAGGTAGCATCACTAATCTCCTCAAGAGAATCCGCAAAAAAACAAACAAATTTCTTTATCAGTTTAGGCCGATATATATTCTTCTACATATTTATTGGTAAAAAACAAAACAAAAAAATTGCAATAGGCGTATATTGATTGGCTTGCGCAAAAGTTACAGCGTCTACAAACTATGGGATAGATTTAGAGAATTTTATTATTTGTACTAGTAATGGCGGCGATCTGCGATTTTTAACGGGACTGCGACATTGCGGCAGACAAATCCAACCCCAAATGACACTTTTTGGGGACCAGTGACGTTATTACATTGATCAATGTTATAAAAATGCATTGATCAATGTAAAAATGACACTGGCAGGGAAGGGGTTAAGTGTGTTCCCTAGGTGTGTTCTAACTGTAGGGGGGGGGGATGGGCTGCAAGGAACATGACTGGGAACAGAAGATATCTGTCATGTCACCTTTCAGAACGGGGATCCGCCTGGTTTACACTGGCAAATCCCCATTCTGGCTCCGTACTAGATACTAGACGATCGCGGTTTGCAGGTGGACATCGAGTCCGCCCAATCCGGGGGCACGCTCCGGCAGCATGCAGTGGGCCCGCAACTGCACGAGCCGCTGTACGGCTACGGCGATTCGCACGGGAGAGCCGACCTGCTGCCGTATAACGACGGCGGTTTGTCGGCAAGCAGTTAATTGAACAAGCTGAAGATAGAAGCCGATTGGCTGCCATGCACAGCTGCACCAGATTGTGCACTCTCCGGTTCTAGTAGATCTCCCCGTGTGTCCTGGCTGCCCAGGTTCTCCTCCTGACTGCTGTGCATCATGTGACTGTCCCTGGAAACAAGTGGAAGATAACACATCCCGGATTACAATAGCAGAGCCCCCCATACAGCCCGCCACCTCCTCACCTCACAGGCACATTCATGTTCTCTCCGTCCGCTTACACAAGCCACACTCGCTTACAGACGGGACCGGTAGCATACAGTAAACACGACCCTATCCATGTGATTGGTGGAGAACTCGTCACTTCCCCTTAGTAACCAGACCGGCTTGGAGGTAATAACGTAACATGATTGGTTCGTACAGAAGTCACGTGCCACCCAGTGCTCTGATTTGCCGAACCTCCCGTGATGTAGAACACTGGGACAGTTACTGAGATGGAGCTCTACGAGTCTGTGAAGTTCAAAGAGGGCGGGGCTCAGCAGTGACAGCGTGGATTGGATAAGCCGCAGTACAGAAAGGCTCCGCCCTCTCAGGTGCTCGGCGTTGTGCTTGTAGCTCCATGCTGTTCATACAGCGCCTGGCGCTAAGGGGGAGAGAATGGGCGGGAAGGGACAGTGCAGAGGCGGGGTGCTCAGCCTGAGCCTTCAGTTCTGTGACTATAGGGGTGTGTCATGGAGGCAGCCCATACATGGACTGAGCTGGTATATCATGTACACACCTCACCACTACCTGTGTATGGGCTCCTTCATCTCAATGTGGGCACCATGGAACTCACCACCAAATATACATTTTATTAGGTACACCTGTTCAATTGCTAATCAGCCAATCAAATGCATATCTCCCAACTGTCTCTGATTTCGAGGGACTGTCCCTGATTTGGAGCAATGTCCCTCTGTCCCTCTTTCCTCCTCATCTGTCCCTCATTTTGGTCTGATCTATATTGTATATAAAATGCACTATTTATCTTTTAAATAGTGTTTCCCAGTTAGGGTTGCCACCTGTCCGGTTTTAACCCGAACAGCCCGGGTTTTGACATATGTTCCCGGGTTTCAACCCGTCCAAAACCCAGACACGTATAGCAACTGTTCAAATCATAGACTGGCCCGACCGCAACATCTAGAGCGGCGCATCCCGTGCCCGCCGCCATCAATGAGACTGTGACACTGAGAGCTGGGCAGTGGGAGCGGGCGCCCTTTGATTGGCTGAATTAGTCATGTGCGGGCGGCGGTCATGGGGGTTTGTGATTGGCCTGGTGGAGCTGGTGACTAGTGGAGCTGGTGACTGGTGACTGGTCACATGTGTGGGTGATCGTGGTCCCGACTCCCTGCCTGGTGTGCGCTGTCTGTGTGTTTTCTGACTGAGGTGAAGTCTCTCTGTCATCTGCTCTTCCACCCGCCGGTCTGTCGGCCCACTCTCTCTGTAAGCCACCCCCCTTTGTCATCTACCCCTCCTCCTCCCCTGTCAGCTACCCCCCTCCTCTGTCAGCTACTTCCCCCTCCCCTGTCAGCTACCCCCTCCCCTGTCAGCTACCCCCCTCCCCTGTCAGCTACTCCCCCTCCCCTGTCAGCTACTCCCCCCTCCTCCTCTGTCAGCTACCCCTCCTTCTCTGACAGCTACCCCCCATCCCCTGTCAGCTACCCCCTCCTCCTCTGTCAGCTACCCCTCCTTCTCTGACAGCTACCCCCATCCCCTGTCAGCTACCCCCTCCTCCTCTGTCAGCTACCCCCTCTCCCCTGTCAGCTACCCCCTCCTCCTCTGTCAGCTACCCCCTCCTCCTCTGTCAGCTACCACCTCCTCCTCTGTCAGCTACCCCCTCCTCCTCTGTCAGCTACCCCCTCCTCCTCTGTCAGCTACCCCCCTCCACTGTCATCTACCCCCTCTCCCCTGTCAGCTACTCCCCCCTCCCCTGTCAGCTACTCCCCCCTCCCCTGTCAGCTACTCCCCCCTCCTCTGTCAGCTACTCCCCCCTCCTCTGTCAGCTACCCCCTCCTCCCCTCTGTCAGCTACCCCCTCCCCTCTGTCAGCTACCCCCCTCCTCTGTCAGCTACCCCCTCCCCTCTGTCAGCTACCCCCTCTTCTCTGTCAGCTACCCCCCTACTATGTCAGCTACCCCCTCTTCTCTGTCAGCTACCGCCCTTCTGTCAGCTACCCCCTCCCCTCTGTCAGCTACCCCCTCTCTGTCAGATACCCCCTGTCTGTCAGCTACCCCCAAACAGCACGCATTCCCCCCTTCTTCCCCTGTTCCAGGGGGGCTAATGTCCTGCAGCCGGGTCACACTGCACTGTCTGTCTGTGCGCTCTCTCTCTCCCACCCAGCTGCCGGCGCCGATGCCACCAAAGACAGTGAATTGAGGGCCTCTGGACTGGTGTCCTATCAACCAGGAGAAAGCATGGTATTACAGACTCCTCTCTACTGACATTGTCCTCTGCTCTACTGACGCCGTCCTCTGCTCTACTGACACCGTCCCCTGCTCTACTGACGCCGCCCTCTGCTCTACTGGCTGACAGTGTCCACTTTTAACCACATCAATACTGGGAACTTTAGCCCCCTTCCTTCCCAGACCAATTTTCAGCTTTCAGCGCTCTCGCATTTTCAATGACAATTGCGCGGTCATGCTACACTGTACCCAAATGAAATTTTTATCATTTTGTTCACACAAATAGAGCTTTCTATTGGTGGTATTTATTCACGACTACGTTTTTTATTTTTTGCGATATACGCGAAAAAAGAGGGGAAATTTGGAAAAAAATATATATTTTCGTCTTTCTATTTTAAAAAAAATCCAATAAAATCGAATTTTGTTGTAAATTTAAGCCAAAATGTATTCTACTACATGTTTTTGGTAAAAAAAAAAAAAACGTTAAGTGTATAATAATTGGTTCGTGTAATCACGGACATATGTACGCAAATGATCATGTACAGATGTGCGCAGGTGATCACGGACATATGTGTGCAAATGATCATTGGGACATATGATTTTACTGTCACATATGTGGGGGACAGGTGTTTTTACTATGTGGGGACATGTATTTTGGGGACATGTTTGTGTTTTACACTATGTGGGGACACTAGGCTGGTGATCAGTGAGTAAAAAGCTGAAAAAAACAGCTCATACTCACTGATCACCAGCCAGCTGCAGCGATCCGCTCTCCTCTCCTCACCGACGAAGTGTTCCAGGTATTTTACAATCCTATAGCGTGTACTACAAAAAAATTGCTGTGCGCCGCAAAAGTGTTCGGGTTTGGCTTGAAGAAAAGGTGGCAACCCTATTCCCAGTGCTAAACCTTTCATCCAAATTCTAAATTGCTGCATTTGTACATTTTAAAAGCCAATATAAAGGAATAGTAGTGGTAAAAAAAAAGCCCTTGTGGATTTAATTAACCTTTTATTTTGGTTAATTCTCCTTTAAGGGGGTGTGACAGGGGGGCACGTCCTATGCCTACATATGTTTGCTAGTAGGTGTCCCTCATTCCCATCTCAAAATGTTGGGAGGTATGCAAATGGCAGCAACTCAATGCATTTAGGCATCTAGACGTGGTGAAGACGACTGGCTGAAGTTCAAACCGAGCATCAGAATGGGGAAGAAGGGGAGAATGTACAATAAATATATATATATATATATATATTAGAGGTCGACCGATATTTGGCCATTTTTGATAAATCGTCATTGGCCGAATATTATCAAAATTAGGCCGATATTTTACACTGACCGCCATTCCTCCAGTCCTTCCTTCTCCACACTCAGCGGCTCTGGCAGCATCAAGCACCGCGCTGAGTGTGTGAGAGGAGAGAGAGAAAGGAGCTGTCAGCTCGATGTCGGGGGTGGGCGGGACCCGGCCGGGGTGCCAGCAGCTATATTACACCAGCCAATGGGATGGTATCTGGGCGGGCCGCTATGTGTATGTGGCCCCGCCCCCTTTCTAAAGCAGCCCAATCATTGGCTGGTGTCATTTAGCTGCTGGGTCCCGCCCACCCCGGCCAGGTCCCGCCCACCCCCACATCGAGCTCAATTCTGACAGCTCTCTGTCTCTCCTCTGTTGACAGTTTCACAGTTACACTCGGCTTAGTGTGAAACCTGCCAGTGTCACCACCAATCAGTGTCGCCAGCCAGTGCCATCGCAAATCAGTGCCACCAGCCAGTGCCATCTGTTAGTGCCACCAGCCAGTGCCATCTGTTAGTGCCACCAGCCAGTGTCAATCAGTGCCACCTGCCAGTGCCAACCAGTTCCAATTGCCAGTGCCACTGCCAATCAGTGCTATCTGTCCCAAACTAGTGCCATCTGTCAGTTCCAAACCAGTGCCACCTGCTTGTGCCAATCAGTGCCACCTGCTAGCGCCAATCAGTGCCATCTGTCAGTGTCACCTGCCAGTGCCAATAGTGCCATATGTCAGTTCCAAGCCAGTGCCAATGCCATCTGTCAGTTCCAAACCAGTGCCATCTGTCAGTTCCAAACCATTGCCACCTGCTAGTGCCAATCAGTGCCACCTGCCAGTGCCAATAGTGCCATCTGTCAGTTCCAAACCAATGCCAGCCAGTGCCACCTGCCAGTGCCAACCAGTGCCACCTGTCAGTTCCAAACCAGTTCCACCTGCCAGTGCCATCTGTACTGAGGACATCAAGTGTGAGCTAGAGTGACAGGAGTAAGCAGGAAGGAGTTGAGTGGTTGAGGTTTTTTTTTTTTTTTTCATCGGCCTAAAATATCGGCATCATGGACACCGGTGACCTAAATTGCCAGGAGGGCGTCAATAGACGTCCTCCCGTGCTCGAGCAGTCTGCGCATCCCACTCTGTGATCAGTGAGTCAAGGAGACTCGGTTGATCACAGATTGGAGTAAGGGGCCGATCCCGACCCCTTACCACATAATCAGCTGTCAGCTGATCGTGTGATGTAACAGAGCCGGTAATCGGCTATTTTTTCTCCTCACGTTGTCAGCGTAAGGAGAAAAAAAACCTCTGATTACCGGCGTCTGTCAGAGGGACATCGGTCTCTCTCACAGAGAGCCACCGCCGCCTCATCTGTGCCCACCAGTGCCACAATAGTGCTGCCAATCAGTGCCTCATCATCAGTGCTGCCTATCAATGTTACCTACCAGTGCCCATCAGTACCACAAGTGCCGCCTTATCAGTGCCCATCAGTGCAGCCTCATCAGCACACATCAATGAAGGAGAAAATTTACCTGTTTACAAAATTTTATAACAAACTGAAACCTGTTTATTTTTTCAATATTTTCCGTCTTTTTTTGTTTCTTTAACATAAAATTAAAACCCCGGCAGTGATTAAATATCACCAAAAGAAAGCGTTTGCCCCCCCCCCCGGAACACAGTGCCGTGATTCTCGGGGAGGGAAACAGGCAGCGGGCAGGAAGCAAAGCGGCGGCGCGGCAAATTCAATTAGAGCCGCTCTCTCTCTCTTTTCGGCTGACAGAAAGGGGGATGGGGGGGCAATCGGGGGAGATATACAGACAGCCCGCAGCTCTCCTCTCCCTGTCACGGCACCGCTGCCGAGTTCTCTGGTAAATGGAGAAGGGGCGCTGCTAGTTTCTTGATAGTTGCATCAGGTTTCTCAAACCTTTGCATGCCTGCGCTTTATGTGATAATGACTTAGCCCCTCCCCTTCATGACATTGTCAAAAAGGAACCGAGCATGGATGACCTTAAAATGATGCCCCCCCCCCCCTGAAAAAAGTTCAGCGGACGCCCATGCTCTCAGGTACTGCTTGTATGCGGTATGGGCATACAGCTACAGGGGGGGAAATAATTATTTGATCCCCTGCAAATTTTGTAAGTTTGCCCACCTACAAAGAAATGAAGGGTCCTTAGTTTTTATCATAGGTGTATTTTAATTGATAGAGACATAACAACCAAAAATCCAGAAAAAAACAGGATACAAATGTTATAAATTGAGTTGCAGTTCAGTGAGTAAAATAAGCAAAACATGACTTAGTACTTGGTGGAGAACCCCTTGTTGGCAAGCACAGAGGTAAGACATTTCTTGTAGTTGGTGACCAGGTTTGCACACATCTCAGGAGGGATTTTGGTCCACTCTTCTTTACAGATCTTCTCTAAATTCTTAAAGGAGAAGTCCAGCCTGGGCTTGTTTGTCTGGACTTCTCCTATGGGTCACAGGAGTGAAACTTGTTTTGCACTTCTGTGGCCCATTTTCAGCATAGAGCGGTCTGAAGTCCGCTCTCTGCTGACGTCACACAGATCAGTCCAAGCACTGCGTCATCCCGACTCTGGGAGTCTGGATCCGCCAGGATTGATGGTTGCCCCTGTGCCCCAGCCTCTCAGCGAGCATGCTGAGACGGTCCCCTCCCTACCCCTCCACAGCTCAGTACTCTAGTGAGCATGGAGGAGCAGAGCAGGAGAGCTGCTGACTGAGTCAGCAGCTCTCTGCTTAGGGAGCTGTGAGATCCGCGTCATCGGCGGTATTCAATGGCTCAGCTCTCAGTGTAGAAATGCCGGGGGACCGATGCTGCATCCACCTAGGTAAGTATGATGGGGAAAAACCGCCAAACCCATACTTACTCTTTTAAGGTTTCTTGGCTGTCGCTTGGCAACTCGCAGTTTCAGCTCCCTCCATAAATTTTCTATAGGAGACTGGCTAGGCCACTCCATGACCTTAAAGTAAAACCAAAGGTTCACTTTTAAAAAACAAACATGTCATACTTACCTCCACTGTGCAGTTCGTTTTGCACAGAGTGGCCCCGATCCTCCTGTTCTGGGGTCTCTCAGCTCCTCCCCGCAATAGATTACCCCCTCTCGGAAGCTCTCTCCCAAAGGGGGTTACCTTGTGGGCACGCTCCCGTGTTATACTCTCGCCGTCCATAGCCGCCGAGTGTATGACTCAGCCCCACCCCCCGCGTCATTGGATTTAATTTACAGCAGCAGGAGCCAATGGCTGTGATGCTATCTATCCAATGAAAAGCCGAGAAGCAGGGGAGAGAGTGACGTGGGATCGCGCCCACTGAAATTTGGGGCTCAGGTAAGTAAAACGGGGGGGCCGGACAGTGCAAGGTGTTCTTTCACCTTAATGCATAGGATGCATTAAGGTGAAAAAACACAAAGGTTTAAAACCCCTTTAATGTGTTTCTTCTTAACCCACTCCTTTGTTGCCTTGGTGGTATGTTTTGGGTCATTGTCATGGTGGAAGACCCATCTTCAGTGTTCTGGCTGTGGGAAAAAGGTTCTCATCTAAGATTTTACAATACATGGCCCCCGAACATTGGCCCCTCAATGTGGAAAAGTCATCCTGTACCTTTAGCAGAGAAACAGCCCCAAAGCATAATGTTTTCACCTCCGTGCTTGACTGTAAGGATGGTGTTCTTAGGGTCATAGTCTGCATTTTCCTTCCTCCAAACACAGCGAGTCATGTTAATTCCAAAGAGCTCAGATTTGGTCTCATCTGACCACAGCACTTTCTCCCAATCCTTCTCTGAATCATTTAGATGTTCATTGGAAAACTTCAGATGAGCCTGTACATGTGCCTTCTTGAGAAGGGGGACCTTGCGGGTACTGCTGGATTTCAGTCCGTGGCGGTCTATGGTGTTACCAATGGTTTGTTTGGTGACTGTGGTCCCAACTGCCTTGAGATCTTTCTCAAGCTCCTAGTGTGTAGTTCTGGGCTGATACCCTCACTTTTCTCATGATCATCCTTACCCCATGAGGCAAAATCTTACATGGAGCTCCAGACCGAGGGTGATTGATGGTTATTTAGTATTTCTTCCGTTTGCGAATAATCAACACTTGTCTCCTTCTTACCAAACTTCTTGCTGATGGTCGTGTAGCCCATTACAGCCTTGTGCAGATCTACAATCTTGTCCCTGGTGCCCTTTAACAGCTCTTTGGTCTTGCCCATGATGGTGAGGTTTGATTGAAAGAGATTCTGGGGACAGGCGTCTTTTATGAGTTGTCATTAGGAGTAACTTCTTAAATTGACAGGACTAATCTTTGTACCATATGAGCACTTACTGTAGCCAGTCTGTGGGAGCCAGAATTCTTGTTGGTTTGTAGGTAGTCAAATACTTATTTTACTCACTGAACTGCAACTCAGTTTATAACATTTGTATCATGTGTTTTTTCTGGATTTTTGGTTGATATTCCGTCTCTATCATTTAAAATACACCTATGAAAAAAATTATAGACCCTTCATTTCTTTGTAAGTGGGCAAACTTACGAAATCTGCAGGGGATCAAATCATTATTTTCCCCATTGTATGCTGAGTGTCTGCTGGAGCCTGAGATCTGCTGATCACAGGTGCAATGCTCTGCAGGCTCCTTTGAAAAAAAAAATGCACATTTATTTTACCTGCTAAATTTTTTAATTTATTTATTCATGTTTAAGGTGACCTTATTATCCTTTAAGAGGTAGAGACACGACCCAGCAAACCTCCACCATCCTACCTCTGAGCCCCAGTCATCTTCCTCTGACAAGGCTGACACAGGAAGCTGCACATCCACTTCACACGTGGGAGAATGTATGCACTGCTGTTCCTGCGTACCGGAGGGAGACATGACAGTTCACACCTTATCCGGTGAACAGTTCATCAGGATCAGGAGAATAAAACTGATCAAAATAACCAGACAAGGTGACACTGTGACTGGCAGCACATTGCTTTTGGTGTTCAGGACCAGGGGCCTTTATCAGGTCAGGTCCAGTTGATTTCTATGGGAACTTCTTTGATTCAAAGTAAATGTGGTTGTTGCCTGTAGCAGATTCTCCCTTTTTTCTATTCTGCACTTCCAAATGGGATTAAAGTGGTTGCTGTGGGTAAGGTACTCCCAGACCTTTGTACTAGATTCTCCCTGATTAATAAGCCTTTGGCTGAGAGCTGCTTGAATGCTGCCATCTTATCTGTTCTCCGTCTTAATCTCATTTGACAGCAGGATAATCTGCTCTCCATCTGTATCACTGTTACAGCTTTTTGCTATCATTTATATGAATCCTATATAAGAGCTATTTGTAGGGGCAGATGGTCTACTGGTATCCAAATAGCAGCCAACAGGGGTACATTTTAGCAACCAGATTTATTCACTTCCCAGTGTTTTCATCCTTAGGCTGGATTTACCCTTTTTGCATAGGGTCATATGTTTTTATGTGCTTGATCAACAATCAGGTGTTTTCATTCGTCACCATTGCCATCGATAAGTTCTATAACATGCATGGACACATCAGAAAAGAGACAATTCAAATCAACACGTGAACTGGAACCATTTAAAACAATAGTTAGCCTGTATTCATGCATTGAACTGTGTTAAATACACAAAGGTGGGACTGGGCCCTTGGACACATTCCCCAGCACTGGTGTTAATGACAGCAATAATAACTCCCAGCATTGGTATCAGTGACTACAATAACCACCCGCACTGGTGTCAGTGGACACGCATTGGGGTCAGTAATAGGGATAATAACCCATGGTGTTACTGGACACAATTATTATTATTATACAGGATTTATAAAGTGCCAACAGTTTGCGCAGCACTTTACAACATCAGGGAAGACAGTACAGTCACAATACAATTCAATTTAGAGGGCCCTGCTCGTTAGAGCTTACAGTCTAGAAGGGAAGGTCACGTGAAACAAAGGGTAGTAGCTGTGGGGGATGATCAGGTGGACAAAATGAAAATACAGTTGTTAGGTGTGGGTAAGATAGGCTTCTCTGAAGAGGAGGGTTTTTAGGGATCCTCTAAAACCGAATAGAGAAGGAGATAGATGGACAGATTGGGGTAAGGAGTTCCATAGGCTAGGAGAGGCTCTGGAGATGAGCATGGGAGGAGGTGATGAGAGAGCTAGAGAGCAGGAGGTCTTGAGAAGAACGAAGAGAACGATTAGGTTGGTATTTAGAGACTAGGTCAGTGATGTAGCTGGGGGCAGTGTTGTGGACGGCTTTGTAGGTAGTTGTTAGTATTTTGAATTTAATTGGTTGGGTGAGCGGAAGCCAGTGGAGGGATTGACAGAGAGGAGTAGCAGAGACAGAGCGGTTGGTAAGGTGGATTATAACTCCAGCATTGGCTTCAGTGGACACAGTAATAATCCCCAGCATTAGTGTCAGTGGACATAATAATAACCCCCAACACTGGCGTCAGTGGACATAATAACAATAATCCCCAGCATTGGTGTCAGTGGATACAATAATAACCCCCAGCACTGGTGTCAGTAACCGTGTTATTCACCCCTAGCATCGGTGTCAGTGGCTGCAATAAATTCACCTTTCTAAAAAAAAAAAAAAAAAAAAAAAAAAAAAATATAATAGATGCACACGTCTTTGCAGGTAAAAAAAATTGCATTTTTTTTTTTATTAGGAGCTTGTAAAGCATTGCACCGCAATAAGCAGATTGTGGGTGCAATCTCAGGCTCCTGCAGGCTGTCAGTGTAGCGGGCTGCCCGTATCTTGTACGGTTAGGCAGTTACTAAATGACAGCAAGCATCAATGACCTACCTAGGGTGCAAATCAGCACCCTAGGTAGGTCTGACGGTAGTTGTAGTTCTCCTATTCACAGAAGTCTGTGAATGAATGGCGCAGCCGTGTGGGCAAAGCCACACACACGGTCGCATTCTTCTCAAATTGTGACAGCTGCTGAGGGGAGAAGATCCCCAGGCCGCTGTCACAATTAGAAGAGGGATCAGGGAAAGACTGCAGGGGCAGGAAAATGTTACATGTTCCACCTGTTTTTAGGGTGGAGCATGTAACATGTTCCCAAAGGTGAACTTATCCTTTAAAATCTAAATCTTACCCATTCATCTGCTAACAACTGCATATCACGCTAAACTATATGTAACCAGGGTGGATATAAATCAATGATTTAAAAAAAATATATATATGTATTTTAATAAAATGCTTTTGGGAGTAAAAATCTATCCAAGGATAGTTTTTTCTATTCGAGATACATTATTAATTTTGTTTATTCAGCATGAAATGAAGCTTAGTTATGTAGCATGAGGCTGTATATTCTGCAATATAAAATTTTTTGGTAAATTCATTCAATGAAGAGATAAAACACAGTTCAGGAATATTCCTTTATCCCATGGTTTTGCAAATCTATGTACACTACCAACTGTATGATTGTATCGATTCTGATACCGCTGTCTTACAAACCTGACAGCTTATTATTCTAAATAGGAAACTTTTGTTTTGTTTGAAAATATTGAAGGTTCTAACTACCAGCAAGAATGAGTTCTTACATTTAAAGAGCACCTGTCATTTCAGATCCATCATGGCAGCGCCTGTTAGCGGGCATCCACTCACCTGCTGCCGCCACGTCCCTCACCTTGTTGTGTCACCGCCGCATCACCAGCCATCCCATTAAAGTGAATGGGACGGTCGGTGAGTCAACAGCGGGTCAGAGGAGAAGCCGCTGTGGGACAGAGATGACAGTTGCTCTTTAAAAATGAAGATTTAAAATCGAGTTGATTTAAATCAAATCCACCCTGTATGTAACCAAATTTTATAGGTCCTTCAACATGATAAATATCACAAACTGAATATCTTTGATACAGCGAGTTTCTTTTATTTGTGTTTATATTATAGCAAAGCTTTACAAAGATACTTTGAAAAAAATGAATGCACGTCACATCATTCTGCAACTTTTTTCTCTGCATTTGTATAAAATACATTCTTAAAATTATGTGATGGCATATATTGTATATGTATTTATAGATATACTGTAAATCAATAGATAGATTTAGCTCAGGAATAGAAATACTTTATTATAACTTTAATAACTATAGCTCATAATATTTAATTATAACCTCCAAAAATATTTTTACACGTTGCATTTCACACTTTATAAAGAATATATATTTTTCATAAATATAAAACGTTGAAAAAAAAAATAGGATTTTTATAACAGCTTACCTGTAAAATCCTTTTCTTGGAGTACATCACGGGACACAGAGCGACATAGTCATTACTAATGGGTTATATAGATACCGTCAGGTGCTGGCACTGGCAACTTCCAAAACCGGAAGTACCCTCCCCTATATAAGCCCCTCCCATCCGGGAGCACCTCAGTTTTGTAGCAAAGCAATAAGTGTCCCCAAAGAGGGGTGGGAGCTCTGTGTCCCGTGATGTACTCCAAGAAAAGGATTTTACAGGTAAGCCGTTATAAAAATCCTATTTTCTTTTTCGTACATCACGGGACACAGAGCGACATAGTCATTACTAATGGGATGTCCTAAAGCAATGCCAAATGAGGGGGGGGATACACCATATATAAGCTGAGCGCTATCAGACATGAGGATCTTTTGCGGCCTGCAACACACTGCGCCCAAAGGCGACATCCTCCTGACTTCTAACGTCCACCTGGTAGAACCTAGTAAACGTGTGTACCGAAGACCATGTTGCGGCCTTACAGATTTGAGCCAGGGAGGCCTGGTGATGCACTGCCCATGAAGTTCCAACTGCTCTCGTGGAGTGCGCCCTAACTTTGAACGGAGGCGGTCTACTTCTCAAGCTATAGGCTTGTATTATGACCTGTCGAATCCACTTGGCTAAAGTAGATTTTGACGCTGCCTGACCCTTTCTGGGGCCTTCCGGCAGAATAAACAAAGTATCCGTTCTGCGAATCTGAGCAGTGGCTTTTAGATAAGCTTTAACTGCTCTTACTACATCCAAAGAATGCAATAACTTTTCCTCTACCGAAGTAGGCTTGGGGAAAAAAGAAGGAAGAACCACATCTTGGTTCAAATGAAAACTCGATACCACCTTAGGAAGAAAGGCTGGATGAGGACGTAACACTACTCTGTCCTTATGGATAACCAGATATGGCTCCTTACAGGACATAGCTGCTAATTCCGATACTCTTTTAGCCGAACAAATGGCTACTAGAAAAATAAATTTCCTGGTGAGAAGCACCAAGGAAATATGCTGTAATGGTTCAAATGGTTGTTTCTGTAGAACCGACAGAACCAAGTTTAGATCCCATGGACATATGGGAATATTAACCGGAGGACTAATACGCATCACTCCTTGTATAAAGGCTTTGACTAGTGAATGCGAAGCCAAGGGCCTTTGAAAAAATATTGACAAGGCCGAAATCTGACCCTTGATAGTACTCAAGGCAAGCTTCCTATCTACAGCCCATTGTAGGGAGTCCAGACTCCTACCTATTACGTACTTACGTGGATGCCATTTCTTGGCTTCACACCAGGCGATGTACGCCTTCCAGATTCTATAGTAGATCTGCCTGGATACCGGCTTCCTGGCATTGATCATGGTAGATACCACAGAATTAGAGAGCCCTCTCTTTTTTAGAATGTGGGCTTCAATAGCCAGGCCGTCAAACCTAGGGCTGGTAAGGAAGGGTGGTATATCGGTCCTTGCGAAAGCAGGTCCGGACGATGTGGGAAAGTCCAAGGACTCCCCACTGACATTTTACAATCACCACGTACCACGCTCTTCGGGGCCACGCTGGAGCCACCAGAATCACTGGTTTCTTTTCTACCCTGATTCTGCGGAGTAATCGAGGTAACCATTGTGGCAGTGTGAATGCATATATCAGCTTGAACTGATCCCAAGGGAACACTAGGGCATCCGAGCCGCAAGCTAGGGGATCCCTTGTCCGAGAGACAAACCTGTCCCCCTTTGCGTTGAATCTGGATGCTAGAAGATCTACATCCGATGTTCCCCACCGCTGACATATTGTCCAGAAAACCTCGGGGTGAAGGGACCCTTCCTCTGGGCCTAATTGCTGGCGACTTAGAAAGTCCGCCTTCCAATTCTCCACTCCTGGAATGAATACCGCAGATATGGCTGGGACATATTTTTTCTGCCCATTTCAGGATGTAATTTACTTCCCTCTGGGCTGCACGACTCCTGGTGCCCCCCTGATGATTGATATATGCCACTGCTGTGGCATTGTCTGATTGAATTCTGACAGGGGACCCTTGGAGTTTGGATGTCCATGCTACTAGGGCATACCGGGCTGCTCGTATCTCTAAGAGATTGATGGGCAGGGCCTTTTCTGCATCCGACCATCTGCCCTGGAGAGACTATTGCTCCAGTACTGCTCCCCAGCCTATAAGGCTGGCATCTGTAGTGACCACCTTCCAAGAAATCGGACTGAAGGATTTCCTTTTTTCCAGATTCTGGGAAACCAACCACCAACGGAGGCTCTTGCGAACGGAAGGGGACAAGGACATTGTAAGTCTAGGCCTGAATTTTTTTGTTCCAGGCTGACAGTATGGCCCCTTGCAAATTCCTTGAATGGAATTGACCGTAGGGTACTGCTTCGAATGATGCCACCATTTTTCCCAGCAGCCTCATATACAGGCGTATGGACGGCTGTCTTTTTTGTACCCACTAAGTGGATCAAATCTTTCAAAGACAACACCTTTCCTCGAGGCAAGAATATTTTTCTCTGGCCTGAATCCAACCTTAGCCCCAAGTATTCCAGACTTTTGACTGTTTTTTAGGGCTGACTTGACTCGGTTGATAATCCAACCGTGAGATTCCAGATACTTGATCGTCTTGTGAACGACCACGCCTAGTTTTTTCACTGAGTGGTCTATCAGCAACAAGTCATCCAGATATGCCATTATCATTACACCTTGTGTTCTTAGATTGGCCAATAAAGGGCCAGAATTTTTGTAAACACTCGTGGTGCTGTGGCCAAACCGAAGGGTAAGGCTCTGAACTGAAAATGGCGCCCTTCTACTGCAAAGCGTAGAAATTTTTGGTGGACTGGAAAGATGGGAATGTGCAAATAAGCATCTTTGATGTCGATCGTGGCTAACCAACCCTCCCCTTGTAGGGCAGTGGCCACCGATCGGATCGACTCCATCGGAAAGACCTGATATACAGGAATTTGTATAGCCCTTTTAGAATTAATATGGGCCTCCCGTCCGCGTTTGCTTCGGGACTGTAAAGAGGTTTGAGTAAAACCCGAACCCTCATTCTTCCAGGGGACCTCCATAATTACTCCTTGGAGCAATAGTTGTTCTAGTGCCAACAGGAGGGACTCTCTCTTCCGGGGATCCCTTGGCACGTTTGACCTCAAAAATGGGAAGGAGGAGAGTCTTTTAACTCCAAACTGTATCCCAAACCTACTGCGGAGAGCACCTATCTGTCTTGATCGTGTCCCGCCAGGTCTCTTGCGAACAACTGGAGTCCTCCCCCCACCCGACTGAGTGGGGGCTTCAATGAATTTAACTTTGGGGGAGGTTTTGTACCTCCCCTGACCCAGGGTTTCTCATTACCCTGCTACTGTCCCTGTTTTTTACCCCCGGGATTTGACCGAGGAGGCCGTCGGAACTGTTACACAGCCGATGCCCCAGGGACTGGAGAAGCAGGCCTCAAAGAGGGACCTCTAACTCTGCTTTTAACCGGCAAGAGCGTATTTTTACCGCTGGAAATTTTCTGGATATATTTGTCCAGGTTTTCCCTGAATAAGCGTTCACCATGAAATGGGACGCTAACCAGCCATTCTTTACAGGGAGCTTCAGCAGACCAGTTTTTGAGCCATAGGAGCCTACGCGTATGTACTATAGACAGCGTAAGGCGGGAGGCCTGATGGACTGAATCCTCTATGGCGTCAACCGCAAAGCCTAAGGCTCTAGGTAGATCAGCTAGGGCAAAGCCTGCTGATCTGTCAAGTCCCTCAAGACCTGTTTCAACTGATCCTTCACTGCTTAGCAGACCCCAATAGCTGCTACTGCTGGTTGTATCACCAAGCAGATTTTCATAAGGACTCCAATCTTTTATTGGGTTCTTGAACATTTGGACATTATCCACTGGACATGTCAGTGATTTATACATACAAGAGATGGCTGCGTCCACTGTAGGGACCTTCCATTTTTTTTTTTTTTTTGATGAACTTATCCTCCATGGGATAGACCACCGGAAATCTCTTGGGGGAATAAATATTTTCTCAGGACGTTCCCAATCCTGGTAAATGAGCCCTTTCAGTAAAGGGTGAAGTGGAAAAGAAAAAACAGTCTGGGGGCTTCTAGCGACCCCAACGAGGATACAGTAGTGGTTGATGGTTCCGCAAGGTGCATTTTTAAATGCTGATCGGACCATGTTAGTCAGAGACTGAACCCATAATCTTTCAGCTTGAGATGCTGAGAAAAGGTTCCCCCACTGTTGATTCCTCTATAACAGAATCAACCTCATCCTGATCCCCTTCAGGCAGGTCGATCCCTGTATGGGACTGTTGCTCTGCTAACAGGCACTCTGAAGGAGGAGACGGAGATCGGGCGTGCTTTCCCTGACAGGGAGGCAGCGATAAATGTTGACAATCTCTCTCTAATCCTCCCAGAGCTGAGGAAAAAACCTCCTCTGTTACATACACAGGAGCAGGTGACTGAGGACAGCCACAGTACCAAGTACCCCTGCGGGGTCTCTACGGTCACTTACCTCTGAACTTCAGGGGAGACTGGTGCAGCAGAAGTATGCCCAAGATCCTCAGAGCCCGATGAGACCCCCTTCGCTTCCTGGAAGATTCAGTTCCGGAGCTTCTGGACGGCATATTCCTAAGCCTAAAGCTGAGGTATTCCAGCCGTAATACACCACTTTTACTGAGAATAGTCTAGCACAATTGCTGCTATATCACAGTTGGTGTCTACTAATGTGCCTTTCTAGGGGATGCCTGTATCAACCGCTTGCTGTATGCCTTTAAATGTTGCCAGCTCTGTCTCTGTACTTCATAGCCAGCTCACTACAATATTGTGTTTTTTTTTTTAAAACTGCTGGGACGCCCGCACATGCGCAGAAGCGCTGCGGCGCGCACAGAGCGTCATCCCCCAGGCTCCGCCCCCTTTCCCGGCTCACCTCTATATATAGAGGCGCGTGCGCGCGGGCACGTGCGCCTTCGGCGCTAATTTCAAATATGGTAACAAGGGACAGGAGCCAGGGCCCCTCTTTGCCGCAGGCCGGGGGATGGACAAACACTGCAACATGGCAGAGGAAGCAGTTTCCTATAAGAGAACTCACCATCTGCCTGGACTTTGCTCTGCTGAGAAGAAGCTAGTCCACATGACAAGAAAACATTCCACAGTGGCCTCTAGTGGACAAACACAGGTACCGCAGTCTAATATATTAAATATATATAAAAAATAAAAAAATTTTTTTTTTTTTTTTTTTTCTTGACCACCTTTAAAAATTATTACATTTTTTTAGTAGTTACAGGCATGCACAGAATTTTGCGGGAATACCATTAGGTAACAGACAGAAAGACAAATTAGGCTTGGGGGTCCCCCAATAGAACCAAGTTCCTGGGGGCCCCCACTTACCTGTTCCCCGCCGCAGGACTTTGTTTGGTCCACAAAAGCCCAAACTTCACCTATCACGGCAGGCATTGTAATCAAACCTTCAGGGACCGGGTTCCCAAGGATTCCACTCCCCTGGACCTGTATAGCACCCTGCACAGAAAACATCTTGGTCGTGGGTATGACCAGAGCTCTGGATCCCAGGGTCCAGCTCTCCTAAGAGAAGCATTACAGGCAAAACCTTGCTCTTCTCTGCAAGGCCCGGGTACCGACCGTTTAGCTATGAAGCTTTTTTGGTCGGATCCGGAATAGCTTACTGAGGCCCAAAAGAACCTGTACGCAAGCTCAGTGAAAAACACATGTTTCTTCTTGGCCAACACCTTAGACACTGGCAAAAAACTGAGGTGCTCCCGGATGGGAGGGGCTTATATAGGGGAGGGTACTTCCGGTTTTGGAAGTTGCCAGTGCCAGCACCTGACGGTATCTATATAACCCATTAGTAATGACTATGTCGCTCTGTGTCCCGTGATGTACGAAAAAGAAATTAAGACTTTTGCTTTTACTATTACACTAACATCAGCAAAATATACAAACTCGTATTACTCACACAAAAACAAGGCAGTTTGTGCCCTAGCAGTTATTTCTACAGTATGCAAGCTTGTTTGATTAATCAGATTGGCCACAGGATGGAACTGAAGATCTCTATCAGTAAGAGACACAGGATTCAGTTATTCTCCGACAAATGGTTTATATTGTCACCTACATGAGGAATTCCAAGACTTACTACTATTCTGTGTCCCTCAATGGACTTCAAAAAATAAGATTTTAACCGCTTCCCGCCAGAAGGGCGTACATGGACGTCCTCCAGTTTCAGTGGACATACCGCACCTACAGGCATCAACCCGTTATTGTTCTTTTTAACAGGCGATTCCCTGCACCATAAGAAGTTTACCATAAAGAATACTGGTGACCAGATGGTCCCCAGCAGTCTCTATGACTCTCGGAGGTCCGGGCGCGACGTTATGTTTAAAAAATTGCTGTGCAAATACAAGGGATGGGGGGCCGAGCTGCTGATGTAATTCACCACGGCCCGGTCTCCCGGAAGTGGGGACAGGGTACTTTTAAAAAAAAAATAAAAAAAAAGTGTTTTTTTATCATTTATTGAGGGACAGTGATAGTAGTCATTTTTGGAAAACCTCCTGTAGGTGGCAGTATATCCTCCTTGTATCTGAATAAAAAAATGGTTCTAAAGGCTTAAGTTTTTTTACCTTCATGGATAGTATAGTAGTAAAAACTTTGAGCCTTTAGAACCATTTTGAGGTAAAAAACCTCTTCTGTTCAGCAGCCCCCCCCCCCCCCCCAAATACCTTAGTCCCACTGCGATCCAGCGATGTGGAAGGGACTCTCCTTCCTCATTGGCTGAGACAGCATTGGCTCCAGCTGCTGTCAATCACTGCCAATGAGGAGATAGAGATATGCTCTGTGCAAAACCACTGCACAGAGTAGGTAAGTATGACATTTTGTTTCTTTTAAATTGCCGTTAATATCACTTGAATCCTGTGTCCCTTAATGAACGCCCAGTAATAAACTTTATAGGAAGTATAAAAATCTTGACTTTACATTTTGTTACAGCTGCGGAGTGTCCCATATTTGATCAAAGTTACTGTACTCTTCTCTGAAAGTAAAAAATATGCATCCAGTACCTTCTTCACACAATGCTTTCTGCTAGATACACAAACCCCACAATTTGGTATTTTTAAAAAGTGTTGCGAGATTAGGGATTTGTATTCACTCACCTTAGTACAATTCCTACTTTAGTCCTTAAAGTGGATGTAAACCTGAAATGTATTTATTTTTTTGCTGTCACAATGTAGAGTATAAGATTTCCTATCATTTGTGCCAGGTCTTGCCACAAAAAGAGTTAATCCAGCTCTGAGCAATCCTCTTTTATTGTTCAGTGAGATAAAACGGACAAACAGAAAAACCTTTGTCCGTTCCGCCCCTTTGCTTTGAGTGACAGGTTATTTACATATCTCGTGCACTAGCTTTAGACAGGCATTCTTTTTTTAATTCCCACCCCCACTCCTTTTCTGAAGTCATGTGGTTACTTTTCTGGATTTTGACTGGATGTTAGTAATCATAGCAGAAGGAATACACAGGAGAAAATGCATAATGACAAGGGGAGTGTAGAGATGGGCGGGGAGTCTATTGACATCACGACTCCACCCACCGAGCTCCAGACAACAGATCCACCCACAGAATCTGCAGTTTTTCAGTTCAGTTCTTATAACAGACAGATAAGGATACTTGCAGGAGGCATCTATATCCTTATAGATCAGCACTATGGCAGTAGTTTAGAAAGGATGAGAGTGGGTTTACATCCACTTTAAAGGGGTTGTAAACCCTCATGTTTTTTCACCTTAATGCATCCTATGCATTAAGGTGAAAAAACTTCTGGCAGTGACCGGCCCCCTAGCCCCTGCCCATTTTACTTACCTGAGCCCTGTATTTCCCTCAGCGGGGACACGCTGTCCCTCTCTCCGCGGGGTCCCGGCTTTTGATTGGATAGATTAATAGCAGCGCAGCCATTTGCTCCCACTGCTGTCAATCAAATCCAATGACGCGGGCTCCGGGGGTCGGGTCCAAGTCTTTCATTCTGTGTCTATGGACGCAAATGCTGGACTATGGAGCGCACCCGCATGGTAACCCCCCAGGAGAGCGCGTCTCCTAGGGGGTAACCTGATGCGAGGAGGAGCCGCCGCGAGAACCGATGAGGGACCCCAGAAGAGGATGTTCGGGGGCCACTCTGTGCAAAACGAGCTGCATAGTGGAGGCAAGTATGATATGTTTGTTATTTAAAAAAAAATTAAAAACAAGCTTTTACAATCACTTTAAAACAGTGGTTGTCAACCTACTAGATAAATGTGATTTCAACTGTGGCCCCTGACATCACCCAGAGACCGCACATATTATTCAGTACACAGAATGTAATGTGAAGGTAAGCGGTCACAGAATGCATCCATGTTACAGGTGTGATTGGATACTGAGGACATACTGCAGGAGACAGTCAGGGCTAGGGACTTGTTTCTAGAGATTGCTTCCTTTACAGCTCCTTCACAAATCAATGATTCCACTATACTACTGATTGTTGGTGCCCTACAGACACCCAATAAGCATAATCGTCACACTCATTGTCCACTGACACTTCCTTCCGCTCTCCAACTGACAGCCCATTGGAATACACAGGTAGAACGCTAGAGGAAGAGTCTGCAGGAGCCTAACACTGCACCCACAATCCAATGCTTGCAGATGCAATACTTTGCTGGCTCCTGTGAAAAAAAAAAAAAAAATCATTAAGGTGAACTTAGCTTTTAAAGTGTCATTAAACCAAATTCATCAAAAGCTGACAATACATGCTGTATTACATTATGTTCACACTCACTCATCCACTAGAGCATTTGTTTTCTGTGGATAGCAAATATCCTGCTTGATCCCACTGTGCATTGTCTGCACTGCAATCGGAGATTGTGTAGACCAGCTGTTGACCTCTGAGCATGTCCCAGTTTCAGTTCCCTACTAAGCTTTTAATTTCCTCTTTTTTCTTAACTGCACAGCCCATGTGACTATAGAGTCACACATGTGGGCATATAAACAGTGTTAAATAACAATCTCCTCCATGTCCTCACATTGCTTAACACTATGGGGGCAGGGTTTAAGATGGTGATTGACGGAGGCTTTACCTTTACCTGTTACTCCCAGCACATATACAGTATACACACAGTCTGGAGGGGTGTGATTGGGAGAGCCTCCTCCAGATATCTTGACAGTGTGAACAAAGTGAAAGCTATTGTCAGTCCACTTAAAGTGGAGTTCCACCCAAAAATGAAACTTCCACTTTTTGGAATCCCCCCCCCCCTCCGGTGTCACATTTGGCACCTTTCAGGGGGGAGGGGGATCAGATACCTGTCTAATACAGGTATTTGCTCCCACTTCCTGGCATAGATCACCTCAGTGATCTACGCCACTTCTGGCACCTACTCTGTCCCCCCCCCACTGTCTTCTGGGAGACACACAGGTCCCAGAACACAGCGGGGGACCAGTGAAGACGCACAGCGCGACTCGCGCATGCGCAGTAGGGAACCGGGAAGTGAAGCCGCAATGCTTCACTTCCTGATTCCCTTACCGAGTATGGCAGCGGTAGCAGCCGATCCTCGAGCGACAGATCGGCTTCGGCTGCCGACATCGCGGGCGCCCTGGACAAGTAAATGTCCATATATTAAAAGTCAGCAGCTGCTGTATTTGTAGCTGCTGGCTTTTAATATTTTTTTTTTTTTGTGGGACCTCTGCTTTAAACTCCGCCTACACCATGTTATTGCAAAAAAATAATAAACATTTGCTTTGAAATATAGGTTTGTATGAAGCTTTAAGACACTTTGTTGCTATTCATTTTTTTTTTTTATATTTTAATTCTCTAATCTGAAAGCTTTTTTTATGTCATGTGACCAGCACAGCACCAATAAGCGATGTGCAGACATAGATTCATACATCAACAGTGTACCAGAAACTCCTCCCTCAGAACTTCCCCTGAGGACAGGAAAGACCTGAGAATTGTCATGTGACCACTGAACAGCAAAGATTAAATAAGGTACTCAGATGATTTTTTTTATATTAAATTAAATACAGTAGTCTGATCTTTATACATAAAAAGAAGGGATAATGGCATTTAAAACATTTTATGTTTAGTACTTTTAAACTTTTCCCAAGCATAAACTGGCTTACAGAGCCATACATTTTAGGAAAGAGCCTTCAACTAATTACATATGCAAATCCCACACTTCCTTCTTAAAGCCAATGTTTAAGTGGTTGTAAAGGCAGAAGGGTTTTTATCTTAATGCATTCTATGGGGGTTATTTACGAAAGGCAAATCCACTTTGCAGTACAAGTGCAAACTACAAGTGCAGATCTGAAATGAGCGGAAGCTCTGCTGATTTTATCATCAAATCATGTGCAAGCTAAAATGCTGTTTTTTATTTTCCTTGCATGTCCCCCTCGGAGCTACAGCGACTGCACTTTCAGTGCAATTTCAAGTGCACTTTGCACTTGTAGTGCAAAGTGGATTTGTCTTTCGTAAATAACCCCCTATGCCACCAAAAGAAAGCTCTATTTGTGGGGAAAAAAGGACATCAATTTTATTTAGGTACAGTGTCGCATGACCGCACAATTGTCAATTAAGTAATGCAGTGCCATTTCGCAAAAAAAAAAATGACCTGGTCATGAAGTGGGGTAAATCTTCTGGAGGTCAGATGGTTAAATGTAAGCAATCGCCGAATGCTTTTTTTTAAAAATGAAGATGATTTGATATCAGCATGCAGAGCTGTGTGAAAAGGCTAATTTATTTGGTTGGTGGTGTTGGAGGGGTCCACTTTACGTATCGCCATAATATTTCTTGGTTTACACGCTTAATTACTGTAGCCAACCATCTTGCTATTGTCCATTTACCATTATCGTCATTAAGAGGCTAAGGAACTTCCAGTATATCTGTAGAGATTAGAGCTTCCACACAGGAACATTTAGTAATACAATAGTAATATTTACATCTAAAAGTTTCAGGAACGTAGCAGTTCTGTCTTAAAAACCTCAGATAATCCTGCCTCCTTCTAATATGGCTGATGGCAAAGAACAATAGGCAAACCCTACAAAAAAAATAACAATGAAATCAATCAGCACAATCAAATAATAAATACATATAATAAGTGACAAACACCCCTGATACATTTAAATAGGCAGACCCTGACTGTAAAATTAGTAAAGCGAGTAAACTACCCTTTGCAAGTGTAGCACCCCCCTGACCCCCAGCATCAGGGAGGCACAGGACACCCTAGGACGGTAGGCAAACAGACCCACAGACTCCAAAGACAAAATAGCCAGGTGGACAGCAATACAGAACAAGAGCCTTAAGCCTGCACCCCATGTTCTGCATCTACGTAGCAACAGCTGTCCCCTATAGCAACCAAAAACTCACAGCACATGTTCCTCCCTACTGGTCACTTGATAGTGCAGGCTTTAGCTGTGCTGATCAGTTGCTTGATTACTGTTCCAGAAGCAAGTCTGAATATAATCAATCAACTGATAGGCAGACTGCATAGCGAAAGTCTACACAATGCAGTGGCCAGATTCCTCCCTGAAACATGCATATCTAAATGGTATCCGGGGATATGTTTTTTCACAGTGGTTCAAAAAAAGGTTCACTGCAAGGAACCATAGATTTACCATAAATTATTAGGGATGCAGTGGGAGTTTGGAACAGAGGCAGAATGCAGACAGGTGTATACCCTTAGTGATGCCTGCTATCAAGAAGACCTGTTACTCTATATCTAGTCAATGCAAAGTACAGAATAGCTTTTATCAGGCCATTTAACCACAGGAAGTGTTGGGTTTCAACAATCAACTTATACTGTAAGAAATAAGCTTCTACAGCCCAACAATAGCATACTTTGCTTTGCACAATTTACCTGCATATCCTTTTACTATAATTACTTCCCAGTACATAAGTCTCTATGTATTTAGCCAAAAAATATTACTCTGAATGATTGAAGCATCAATTCATCAATCAGTCCAGTTTCTCCTACTGATAAAGTTATTTGATTAATAGATTTATTAGGTATTTTTCAGGTATGCTTGCAGTTTGATTATAATATAAGCTGATAGGGGCAGCAATAATGGCATCTATATACGTAACAGAATGCTCGGTTAGCTTGTTTGGTATTAGATGTTTGCATAGAAATCCTTCCGTTTCGTTTATTATTGGCACGGTACATCCAGTAATTCAGGTTATTCTCCGGGAATTAGTTACACGAAGTGCAATCCCTGCCACAGACCTCACTGCACAGGTGGAGACCTTATGGCACAGTCCGGCATTCGTAATGTAGTTGGAGGCCAAGCGGTGCAGTCTTTCACCTCCAAATGTGTTGAAGTGCCCTGGCAGCACTCTCTCCACCAAACCCCTGTCCACCAAACCCTTGAGACGTTCACAGGACCGAACATACTCAGAGATATTACTGTAAGGCAACCAGTCGATCATGGATCCATCATACACCACATCTCCGCTGAAAAGCATCTTCCGATCTCTGTCATGTAAGCAGATACTTCCTCGGGAGTGTCCCGGCATATGCATCACCGTCAGCTGTCTGTCGCCAAGGCTGATGACGTCACCTACCAACGACAGAAATTGACACTTTGATTAGTAGAATTCACAAGTGAAAATTGGGAACAGATGACCTAACTTTCTGAAAATGTATATTTTGTCTATTTTTGCGCCACAAAGTACTGTATATACTCGAGTATAAGCGACCCGAATATAAGCCGAGGCACCAAATTTTACCACAAAAAAAAAAAATGTGAAAACGTATTGACTCAAGTATAAGCCTAGGGTGTCCATCTGCATGCCTCACTGTGTGCATGCCTCACTGTGTCAATGCCTGTGTCCATGCCTCACTGTGCCCATGACTAGACTGACGTTTAACATGGGAGTCTATGGAAGGGGTGCCCGGGTTTGAAAAATCGATGCTCCCCGGCCGTAGGTCCCCCAGACAACAAACTTTGCACACTTGTAGAGCAGAAATGGGGCTACATGTGTGTCAAGTTTCGGGTCCAGGGGGACCTACGACCGGCCGGTACTGGGTCCCCAAACTCACCAGAGAAATGACCGTTTAACATTTGAGTCTATGGAAGGGGTGCCCGGGTTTGAAAAATCGGTGCTCCCCGACCGTAGGTTCCCCGGACAACAAACTTTGCACACTTGTAGGTGAAGAGTGGGGCTACATGTGTGCCAAGTTTAGGGTCCAGCGAATCTAAAGCTGGCCGGTACTGGGTCCCCAAATACGGGAGATCAGGCGCAAAAAGGTGACTAGAGTATAAGCCGAGGGGGGCATTTTCAGCACAAAAAAAAATGTGCTGAAAAACTCGGCTTATACTCGAGTATATACGGTAGGTCATCATATATCATAATAAAGTGTTGCTTATTGGCTGCTTAGTTTTGTACTATGAAAAAAAAAAAAAAAAAAAAAAAAAGCTTCAGCAAATAAAAGAGAAAAAAGGGAACATAGTACCTGTCAAAAAGGTTGTTCAATTATTACCAGTGTTTGCTTCGAACAAGATCTTCCATTGACCATGGAGAAGAAGCAGAATTGTCATGGAAGCAACTGGGTCAACCTAGAGCAAGGATCGCCGAACTACGGCCCTCCAGCTGTTGCGGGACTATACGTCCCATGAGGCATTGTAAAACTCTGACAGTCACAGACATGACTAGGCATGATGGGAATTGTAGTTCCTGAACAACTGGAGGGCCATAGTTTGGAGACCCTTGGTCTAGAGGAAAGCCCACTCCAATGACTGGGCAGGCATTTCCAGGCATTTTTTTTTTTTTTGGAGCAGCAACGAGGACCATTGAAGTAAAATTCAGACATCAGGTCTGCTTTAACCAATCCCTGCTTCCACCACATACACATATTATACATAACAGCCAAGGAAGCCGCTATCTTAGCCTTGTTTGATCTGCAGTTGCCATGGTGCTGCATACGTGATCAGTTATGCCACTAGTCATTTACTTGTGGGGAAGGTCACTGAACTGTGTGAATCATTCCCAGTTCCAGGTCCTAGTTCTGCTCCCATATCTCATGCGGTCTCAAACTGGTCATAGACGGATCGAAATTTGGCCAGTTCAGCATGGAATTTTGATCTATGTATAGCTGTTCCCAATAAACTTCTGTTGAATGGGAAATGGTGGAAAATGAATGCCAATCATCGGCTGCAGCCGCTGTCAGAATACAATGTGCTAGTAGGAAGGATTCCTCCCTCCACCTCGCTTGCCCTCTTAGCTGATGGAAAAAAATAAATGGGTAATCTATGGCCAGCTTCACTCCTGAAGCAGCAATCCCTATACAGTAAAACCTTGGATTGCGAGCATAATTCGTTCCATAAGCATGCTTTTAATCCAAAGCACTTGTATATCAAAAGCAAATTTTCCCATTAGCAATAATGGAAACTCAAATGATTCGTTCCACAACCATTTAGTCCTTCAGTCTATAGTCCATATAAAAAGATTATAGCAATGTGATAAGTTATGTAACCATAAAATGTCCATCCACAAATGGCAGCCTCCCCAAGGGAATTAGAAGCAAAATCCAACAGGAGCTACAGAGTATAAAAGAGAAGAGAGGCGCCTCCAAGTGTAGCAATATGGTTACAGTTAATAAAAGGTACAACATTTAGCAACTCACATGGTTGATGATAAAAAGAGGCACACCCAAGTATGCAGGCATCCAGGGTAAAACGATCCACTTAGACCGTCCTCCTCACCGCTGGCTCTCACCGCTGTCAGTCTGCAATCGTGACCGGGAAGACTACCCTGAAGTAAAAGCAATCTGAAAGCGAGGCTTGAAGCGCTCGTGGAGTGCAGCGTGGAAGGGATGACATTGATGGCGGTGAGGAGGATGGTCTATGTGGACAGCTTTACCCCGGGTGCCTTTTTTAATCATCAACCATGTGATTTTCTAAATGTTGTACCTTCATTAAATGTAACCATATTGCTACACTTAGATGCACCTCTCTTCTATTTTATACTCAGTTGTGACATGACGCTACTCTTATATCAAGACATCGCTTGTATATCAAGTCAAAATTTATTAAAAAAAATGTTGCTTGTCTTGCAAAACGCTCTCAAACCAAGTTACTCTCAAACCAAGTTACTCTCAAACCAATGTTTTACTGTATTATAAAAATAAGACACCGGCACACATGAACCTACAAGCCTATAGGAAGCCATTCAATCCATCGGCCTCTGCCAAACACTGAAGTATGACTTCTGGGTGGACTGTAATTCTAATGGATATCCAGATGTTATAGTTATTTAAAGTGGCCAGTATTAAAACTTGAATTTTTGTTGCAAAAAAATGAATAAAAATATCTTATATTTCCACTACAACAACTTTGTTCAATTATTCCTTCCATGTTTAAAAGGCTTCACTACAAAAGCTGAAATCCATAATGTGTTGTACCGTGACCGCTAAATGGTCTCCGGTGAAATCCTCGTAACGTACATGCTTCCAGGAAACAATGTCATCATCCCTCTACCGTTGTGAGTAATTATGGGTCACAGATATAATATGCACAAGCAAGCTCAGAACAACACCACATACATAATGCATGATCATCTATTTCATGATTATTTCAGTGTGAACAAACATTTAAAAGCCATTATGCAAGACATAAACCGCTGGCCTGTATTTGTAACACCATCCAGCGAATTCGTTTTCATGTGCCTGCTAAACACACGGCTAAAGGGGTGACCACCTCAATTTGTATTATGGTGAATCGATTCAAAGAAGTAAATGTCTCCATTATGCATTCATGGGGGAAAAAACTGTAAGAACATCTTCAGGATCCGTTTGCTACTTTATCAGCAGTGTCAGTGGAAGGAAATTAACAAAAAAAATATGTCTCATCTTACACTTCAAGTACATGCATTGGATCTGCTATTGGTTTTATACACTTAGAACCTAGCAAGGAAACAGATAAAGCTAAAAACATTTTTACCTTAAAAGCGGAGTTCCACCCAAAAGGGGAACATCCGCTTTAAGGACTCCTCACCCCCTGATATGTCATTAATTTTTTATTTATTTTTTGTGGGGGGGGGGGGAGTGGGTACCTAGTTTTGACAGGTACCCAGCTCCCACATCTGCTCGCACCGTCTAGGCGACTCCTCCTCTCCCCTTCCCTCCCTGCAATCTTCTGGGACGTTCAGTGCTGGGACCCTTACTTTTTAACATCTTTATAAATGATATTGGGTCTAGGATCAAAAGTAACATTTCTGTCTTTGCAAATAAAACCAAGCTATGCAGTAGAATAATCGCTGTGTGGTTCTGAAGGTGCTTAGTGCCCAGTGTAAGGAAGCCGTGATCACAGCAATCTGTGCTCTTACAAAGCCCGCACTCACCAACTTTTTCACCCCCTCTTGGGGTATGGTGCCTTCACAGCGTGGGCCACC
Source organism: Rana muscosa (assembly GCA_029206835.1). Classification (NCBI taxonomy): domain Eukaryota; kingdom Metazoa; phylum Chordata; class Amphibia; order Anura; family Ranidae; genus Rana; species Rana muscosa. The sequence goes on along the minus strand of CM055116.1, from coordinate 1,066,612,143 downwards.
GTGCAGCCCTCTGGCAGTCACTCGTCCCTCTGCGCTTGATGATGTTAATTCAGCAATGACCCATGCATAAAAGAAAAGGAGCCCCAGATAGTGTAATAAAGTTTTTAACTTTTTTATTTATTCAAAAACAAAAAATGGGTACTCACATTTAGACAATACAATAAAGGCATACAATGCTGACAATCTAGTCAGCCAGCCGGAAGTGATGGGACGTTCTATGGGCGTGTTCTACCGGTTTCGTCATGCAACGTCGTCTGGAACAATATAGTGAACTAGTTGTTGAGTTATTCATTTTACGGTCAACACAAAAAGACAAGGGGGCACTGTTTACGTCTAGGAGGAAAAAAAGATTTAATCTCCAAATACGGAAATGTGTGTTCATAGTAAGAGCTGTGAAAATGTGGAATAGACTCCCTCCAGAGGTGGTTCTGGCCAGCTCAGTAGATTGCTTTAAGAAAAGCCTGGATTCGTTCTTAAATGTACATAATATAACTGAGTACTAACATTTAGGTTAAGTTGATCCAGGGAAAATCCGACTGCCTCTCGGGGGATCAGGAAGGAATTTTTTCCCCTGCTGTAGCAAATTGGATCGTGCTCTGCTGGGGTTTTTTGCCTTCCTCTGGATCAACTGTGGGTATAGAATTGGGTATATTGGATTGTACGATATTTTTTTTTATGGTTGAACTGGATGGACTTGTGTCTTTTTTCAACCTGACTAACTTTGTAACTATGTAACAGGTCCCAGAAGATTGCCCGGCCATTTGGGACGCACAGCGCAACTCGTGCATATGCAGTGCGCAAAAAACGGCTGTGAAGCCGCAAGCTGTCACAGCCGGGTGCCCACACTTGCAATGCCAGCGCCGCAGAGAGGGGGACAGGTGAGGGTCTGTTTATTAGAAAGCAGCAGCTGCACTTTTTGTAGCTGCTGACTTTTAACAGAAAAAAAAAAAAAAAAAGAGTGGAACTCGCTCTAATGTAGTGATTCTCAACTCCTGTCCTCAGGACCCACTAATGCCTTGTTCACACGACCGGACTGTCCGTCGGAACAAAGTCCGACGGATTGTCCGATGGAGTTCCAATGGAATCCCGCTCAAGCTGTCTTGCATACACACGGTCGCACAAAAGTCCGACCATCAAAAACGCGGTGATGTACAACGAGCAGAGATTAATGAAGTTCAATAGGCAGTTCAGCTCTTCTGCTTGATTCTGAGCATGCGTGGTTTTTAGTCCGTCGGAATTGCATACAGACTTTCCGATAGAAATTTTTGTCCATCAGAAAAAAAAGAGAACAAGTTCTCGAAGTCCGTCGGAATTGCAGAAGGAAAAAGTCAGATGGGACATACACACGGACGGAATATCCGATGAAAAGAACCTGTCAAACTTTTTCCATCGGAAAATCCGGTCGTGTGTACAAGGCATAACAGGCTAGGTTTGTAAGATAACTGAAATACATAACAGGTGTCATCATTTGCTGCTCAGCGATTGCAGTATTTCAGTCTGCATCTGCCCAAGGTAATACTTCAAATCTGGTCTGTTAGTGGGTCCTGAGGACAGGAGTTGAGAACCACTGCTCTAATGCATTCCTTGCATTAGGTTAAAAATGGTTTTCTATTCCTCCTATTTATTTTTAAGGTTATTGTTAAGTGCCAATTTAACCCAAGCATTAAAGTGATTGTAAAGGCACAAGGTTTTTTTACCTACATGTATTCTATGCAAGAAGGTAAAAACCTTCTTTGTGCAGCAGCTTCTAATTATACTTACAAGAGCCCAATCTCGATCCAGTGATGTGCACAAGAGCCTCGGCTCTCTGGGGACTCTCCCTCCTCATTGACTGAGACAGCAGTAGGAGCCATTGGTTCCCACTGCTGTCAATCACAGCCAGTGAGCCAATGAGGAGAAAGAGGGGTCGGGGTCAAACCACGCTCTGTGTGCGAATGGACACGCAGAGCTATGGCTCAGGAACGAGCCTGCTTGGGTGCCCCCATTGCAAGCTTCTAGCTCTATGGGAACCTGTCAGGAGGAATGAGCCAGGAGCACTGGAGAGGGACCCGAGAAGAGGACCAGGGCTGTTCTGTCTAATGGTTTTTCACAGAGTAGGCGAGTAGAACAAGTTTGTTTAAAAAGAAAAAAAAAAGCCTTTAATATCACTTTAACCACTTAAGCCCCGGACCATTTTGTAGCTAAAGGACCAGAGCTGTTTTCAGAATTTTGCACTGCGCTGCTTTAACTGTAAATTGTGCAGACATGCAATGTTGTACCGAAACGAAATTTGCGTCCTTTTCTTCCCACAAATAGAGCTTTCTTTTAATGGTATTTGATTGCCTCTGCGATTTTTATTTTTTGCGATATAAACGGAAAAAGACCGAAAATCTTGAAAAAAAATGATATTTTCTAATTTTTGTTATAAGAAAAATCGAATAAACTCAATTTTAGTCATACATTTAGGCCAAAATGTATTCAGCCACATGTCTTTAGTAAAAAAAATGTCAATAAGCGTATATTTATTGGTTTGCGCAAAAGTTATAGCGTCTACAACCTAGGGTACATTTTCTGGAATTTACACAGCTTTTAATTTATGACTGCCTATCTCATTTCTTGAGGTGCTAAAATGGCAGGGCAGTACAAAACCCCCCCAAATGAACCCAATTTTGGAAAGTAGACACCCCAAGGAAATTGCTGAGAGGCATGTTGAGCCCATTGAATATTTTTTTTTTTTTTGTCTCAAGTGATTGAATAAGGACTAAAAAAAATAAAAATAAAAAAAGTTGTCACTAAATGATATATTGCTCACACATGGTTATATGTGGAATTGCACCCCAAAATACATTCTGTTGCTTCTCTTGAGTACGGGGATACCACATGTGTGGGACTTTTTGGGAGCCTAGCCGCGTACGGGACCCCGGAAACCAAGCACCGCCTTCAGGATTTCTAAGGGTGCAAATTTTTGATTTCACTCCTCACTACCTATCACAGTTTCGAAGGCCATAAAATGCCAAAATAGCACAAACCCCCCCAAATGACCCCATTTTGGAAAGTAGACACCCCAAGCTATTTGCTGAGAGGCATGGTGAGTATTTTACAGCTCTCATTTGTTTTTGAAAATTTTCAAAACTTTGTGACAAAAAGCGAGATCTGCAAAATACTCACAATACCTCTCAGCAAATAGCTTGGGGTGTCGACTTTCCAAAATGGGGTCATTTGGGGGGGGTTTGTGCCATCTGGGCATTCCATGGCCTCCGAAACTGTGATAGGCAGTGATAGTTAGTGAGAAGTGAAATCAAAAATTTACACCCTTAGAAAGCCTGAAGGCGGTGTTTGGTTTTGGGGTCCCGTACGCGGCTAGGCTCCCAAAAAGTCTCACACATGTGGTATCCCCGTACTCAGGAGAAGCAACAGAATGTATTTTGGGGTGTAATTTCACATATGCCCATGGCATGTTTGAGCAATATATCATTTAGTGACAACTTTGTGTAAAAAAAAAAAAAATTGGTCTTTTTTCCGCAACTTGTGTCAACATATAAAATATTCCATGGACTCGACATGCCTCTCAGTATATAGCTTGGGGTGTCTACTTTCCAAAATGGGGTCATTTGGGGGGGTTTTGAACTGTTCTGGCATTTTATACACAACATTAGGAAGCTTACATCCACTCTTCTAACCACTTGAAGACAAAGCCCTTTTTGACACTTTTTGTTTACATGAAAACATTTTTTTTTTTGCAAGAAAATTATGTTGAACCCCCAAACATTATATATATTTTTAAAGCAAAGGCCCTACAGATTAAAATGGTGGGTGTTGCATTTTTTTTTTCTACACAGTATTTGCGCAGCGATTTTTCAAACGCATTTTTTGGGGAAAAAAATACACTTTTTTTAATTTTAATGCACTAAAACACACTATATTGCCCAAATGTTTGATGAAATAAAAAAGATGATCTTAGGCCGAGTACATAGATACCAAACACGACAAGCTTTAAAATTTCGCACAAACGCGCATTGGCAACAAACTACATACATTTTTAAAAGCCTTTACAGGTTACCACGTTAGATTTACAGAGGAGATCTACTGCTAAAATGACTGCCCTCGATCTGACCTTTGCGGTGATACCTCACATGCATGGTGCAATTGCTGTTTACATATGACGCCAGACCGACACTTGCGTTCGACACTGCGCAAGAGCAGGGCAGGACAGGGGTGCTTTTTTTTTATTTTTTTATTATTATTATTAATTTTGCTTTTTTATTTTATCTTTAAACTGTTCCTTCCATATTTTTTTTTTATCATTTTTATTATCTCAGGGAATGTAAATATCCCCTATGATAGCAATAGGTAGTGACAGGTACTCTTTTTAAAAAAAAACTGGGGTCTATTAGACCCTAGATCTTTCCTCTGTCCTCAAAGCATCTGACCACACCAAGATCGGTGTGATAAAATGCTTTTCCAATTTCCCAATGGCGCTTTTTATATCCGGGGGGGAACATTCCCTCCCACTGCTTGTAAAAGCAGTCCAGAGGCTAATTAGCCACTAGGATTGCTTTTACATGAAAGCCGGCCGCTGGCTGAAAAGAATGATACCAAGATGATACCTAAACCCGCAGGCATCAATCTGGTATAACCATTCAAAGTCCAGCAACATACCAGTACGTTGCTGGTCCTTGTTGGACATGTATTGTAATCTTTTTTTTCATGCAGCCTGTTGGCTGAACGAAAAAAAGAGATTGATCGGTGGGTATGCCCCCCATTAGAATACCTCCCTTCATTCACCCACTTCTAATGATGGGCATACATGCACCATTTATATATGCCGAAGCATGGGGGCATCCTCCTGCAAAAGTTATGCCACACACACACACATGGTCAGACTTTTCCACGGGCAAGCCTCCGTCGGAATTTCGACCGTATGTACGCGGCAATAATAGCAAAAATCGCTCCTCCGCCCCTGCTGCCCTCATGCTTCGGCATATATGCTTTTTTTTTTTTAACTGTGGTGGTGAAATCACCTCCTACAGCACTGGAGTCGCAGGGATCAGGCCTGTCTCTGCGAACGCTGCAGTTATGTGTGTTGTGTTTTGTAAGTGACAGTGATCGATCGATACTGCACTTGGGTGGCATGGGCTGGACGGAGGGGCAAAACGCAGGTGCTAGCAGGTATCTGGGCTGATCCCGCTAACACTGCGTTTTTGGGAACCCTAAACTGCTGGGGACGCTAGTATAGATCTGATCAGATCAGATATTGATCTGTTCAGATACTATACCACTAAGGGGGGTGTATGCTTCACGCATGGGTGTTCGCGTTACTGTCACTAACCTGACGCTGCCTGGGGTGTGACGCAGACCCTCTCTGATGCTAAAACCTAATTGATATCACCCGCCGGGCGATCAGGGGGTTAAACCTTTATTGGGTTATATACGGCGGGTGCCCTGACACTATAAAAAGCAAACTAACTAACCAGCTTCACCCGTAACACTTATATGGCGATTACTGGTGAAAGGGTTAACTAGGGGCAATTAGGGGGTTAAAACCTTTATTAGTTAATATATGGGGGTACCTGACGCTATATAAAAACCTGACGGCGAACTTAAAAAAAAAAAAAAAAAATTACTGGCTACCTATCGGCATCACAGACACTAAGACAGCGATCAGAAAAACGATCGCTTAGCGACAGTGGCGATAGGGGGTGAAAGGGTTACCTGGGGGGCGATCAAGGGGGTTAAACCTTTATTAGGTAATATATGGGGGTACCTGACGCTATAAAAACCTGCGGCAAACCTAAAAAAAATAACTGGCTACCGATCGGCATCACCGACGCCAAGACAGCGATCAGAAAAATGATCGCTTAGCGACGGCGGTGCTAGGGGGCGATCAGGGGGTTAAACCTTTATTGGGGGGGGGGGGGTTAGGGGGCTACACTGGACCTAAAACTAACTTTAGTGACACTTTTACAGTCACAAAATGTCACTGATTGCAGTGACCATTTATTTACTGATCACTGCAATCAGTGACACTGTGACTGGGGGGGCGATGTGCCTATGTGTCCTGGTGTCAGTGTAGTGTTTTGTGCACTAACCTGCATCTTCTCTTGTGCGGCGCTCGGTATATGTGAGTGCCGCAGGAGAGATGACATTACTTCCTCTGCCTGTGTAAACATTACACAGGCAGGGAAGCTCTCTCATTCGCCGGGAGCGATCGAGAGGGGGTGGCCGGAATCGAACGGCCGTCCCCTCATCCCTGATCGCTCCCAAACGAATAACGGCCACTCACTGTAAAGAAGGGGGGTCCGATGGGACCCCCCAACTATACAAAGGCAGTCACATAGATATACGTGATTCTGCCTGTCTGTGCCATTCTGCCGATGTATATTTACAGTGGGCGGTCGTTGCGTGATTAATACTAACCCCTCACCTGACCATTAAAGCTAAACTCTGGGCACAAAAGCTTTAATTTAGTTACATTCCTCAATAACTAAAAAAATATATAAATCCAAGCTGTGTGCACCGAATGCCTTTACAGACCCACGTATTACCTTGCAAAATTAGCAGTCACATCATCACTGTGCTGTACATAGCCTCCACCCCCTACAGGTCGCCTGCAGAAAACTACAGGAGGGAGCGGGGGGACAAGACCCGTCACTCTGCACAAGGAGAGGGCCTCGAATCTCACTGCACTGAATCGCATGTGAAATGAACAGGAATGGGGTGCAGTTCCTGTGTGATTCACATGTGGTTCATAGTGTGAACTGAGGCTGCGACCGAGAGTTGAGCGATCACACAACCTTTGCACCCCACTCTGCTCCTCCAGCGATCACTGGAGTGCCAGGCTGGGGAAAGGGCTCTAGCTCAGCCATGAACTAAAAGGCAGAGCCTCAATCAAGCAGAAGGGTGGATCCTGACAATATTGTCTGGATCCTTCATGAATTTGGTGCAGCTTTGCCCCCTCAGCTGTTAGAGGGTAATACCCCGAGGTCAAGAGAACAAAAGTAAATGCACTCCTGTGACCCAATAGACCAGTATTGCCAAAAAAGATTTGCCCATACTTCGCTTTCATGATGCTCTTAAAAGCAGTTGTCTATTTTACCTACGAAAGATTTTATTGAATTCTTTGACAGCTGAAACATATCCAAAGAGGTTATAATTGCTTTTTCAATCTTTCCTCCCTGAGAGCCGGTTCACACAGGGGCGACTTGGGATCCGACTTCAAGTCGCCCCAAGTCGCGCTACATGAGAAAATCAATGTAAGTGAATAAGAGCCGTCTTAATGTACACTACTGAAGTCGCTCCGACTTCAGAAAAGGTTCCTGTACTACTTCAATCCGACTTCTAGGCGACTTGTACCCATTGATTTCAATGGAAGTCGCCTTCAAGTCAGATCCCCGTTCATAGTGAGGCAAATTTACAGGAAGCAGAAAGGAATTTACCCAGGTACTCCCCACTAAACAGGCAGCCCCCTCCTTCCCACACACAGAGTACTTCCATTTTGGCCATTGTCTCTGTATACTTGTGTACACAAGGACCTGTATACACTATGTCTAGCAGAGCCAGGGAAGTGAATACAAGAGAGGCTGTCGACAACGAATCACTGATAAGGTACATCAGGGAGAGAACATGTCTATACGACAAGACAGACCCAAACTACAAAGACCAAATGAAGAGGGACAATGCCTGGCTGGATATCGTCGCCTGCCCTTCGAGGATTGGGATGTATTGTCGCAGACCGACCGCACTGACAAATGTAAGTTTAACCTTTATTATATTTATGTCTGCTATCCTTGACTAGGCATGATGGTTGTAGTTCCATACAGGGCTTTTTTTTCCCCACAGGAGAATAGGTGCATGAACTCCTCCTTTCCAAGTCGCCCCTTGTCTCCAGCCCTACCCAGGTCTGAGCACCATTCCTTGGTTCCACCCCCTACCCACCTCCCAAGACCAGCCCCCTTCTGTAGATTTGTGGTACTAACAGTTTTGTATAGAACTTGTTAACAAGAAAAGCAGTATAATGGATCCCCCGCAGACAGCAACACTAGATCCCCTGACAGCAACAATAGAACACCCCAGCAACAGTAGATCCCCTGCCAGCAACAATAGACCAACCCAACAACAATAGTCCACCCCATACACTCAGTACTAATGGTGCCTGAGCTGTATGCCCCCACGTTCCTGCTGCAAAAAAAGCAGTGTTTCAAGAAAAACTTGAGGGCAAGAGTATGGAAAGTCTGTCACTGATTGCTAGCTCTATTGTAATTGTATGTAGATAATGATTGATCAATTAAACCACAGCTAAAATAATCATCACAAAATGTTACCCAACAAAATTTATTTAAAAAACATTGACGACAGTATAACATAACATAGCATGAAAAAATTTGAAACTCGATACCCGCAGGTTCTAGTAAACTTTACAGAAAAAACAACAGAATCAAAATATATATTTTTAAAGAATTTAGCAATTCAGTTAGGAAATGGCATCCATTTGCCATTGTACTTCACCAGCCGTTGAAAGGAAGTAGGAAGCAAATTGATTGCGAACAGTGGCACCGTCACTGGATCCCCTCGTAGCACTGAGGTGTGCACTTTCCATGTCATACATAAGTGAATCCTCGAAACAGTACCCTGACATAATTGTGCAACACGCATGCTGCTTTGACAGCAGTAATTGCATTTTCAATGTTTAATGCAATAGTCGTATGTAAGAAACGCCATTTATTGGCAAGAATTCCAAAACTGCACTCAACCACCCTTCTTGCCCTTGTTAGACGATAGTTAAACACCTTCTTAGGAGTATTCAGGTTCCTGTTAGAGTAAGGCCTCATTAGGTGTTCCCCCAACGCAAAAGCCTCATCCGCGATGAACACATAGGGTAGCGAGGGGGTTCAGTTGTGCCAGGAAGAGGACAGTTCTCTGGAATATCTAGTCGATTATCGCGTAGCCTTTGACCAAATGAGGAATTTGAAAAAATATGTGCATCGCAGCTACTTCCGTAGGATCCTATCTCTATATAGGTGAAACAGTCGTTGGAATCGGCCACGGCAAGCAGTACAAAGGAGCAATATTTTTTTTGTAATTGAAGAACATACTTCCGCTACCATCAGGCTTAATGACACGCACGTGCTTCCTATCTATAGCTCAAATACAATAGGGGAAATTGCACTGACTCCAAAATAGATTTGCAATATCCCGCCAATTTTCTTGCGTAGGCCTTTTCATAACTATGGTGTTCAGCACGTCCCATAAAATTTGGCAGGCTTCTCGGATGATGTAGCAGATTTTCGACCTGCCCGACATGAACTCAAAACGTAGGCTTACTAGAGAATGACTGGTTGCCAGGTATCTGAAAGACAAAATACATAGTCGATTATGTTCCTGTTTATGTTTTGCAGTGACAAGTTTACAAAGTCGGTGGAAAGGGTTGAGGGACCGTTACAAGCGGTACCTAAGAAGAATCCAAGAGTCTACAAGTGGATCTGGTTCCAAAAGGATGGTACCATATGTGCATGCAGAAGAGCTACAGTTCCTGAGGCCATTCATGGAACTAAGATAACATCTTTCATATTTGTTAAGGGATACTATACAGTTCTATAAAGAAAGGTGTGCTAATTGTATTATATATGTTTACTGCAGAACACAATCAAGTTGGGAGGACAGGGATGAAGGACAGCAGGCAGGTGGAGAGGCAGCATGCGCTGAAGGAGGGTCGCAGTGTCAGTCTTTGGATCATTCAGCTGAGGAAATGCAAGACACTCAGGAGACCAACATTGGAGAGCCTTCTTCCCAGGTCGAGCAGCCACAGGTCGAGCAGCCAGCTAGGCCTATCCCTCTGCAAACACAAAGATCGAGCAGACCCATAGAGGGTGGCGACACATCTCGCGCTCGCTGCAATAGCGAGCAGATGTGGCACTGTATTGAACGGGATCCGACGTGGATTCCCGCCAATACCAGGCACTGTGTTTGGTATGAATCCTGAGCGGGAACTGCACGCCAATTTTTAAAGAAAAAAACGGCATGGGTTCCCCCTCCAGGAGCATACCAGGCCCTTCGGTCTGGTATGGATTTGAAGGGGACTCCCCTAAGCCGAAAAATCGGCGTGGGGGTCCCCCTCAAAATCCAAACCAGACCCTTATCCGAGCACGCAACCTGGCAGGCCGCAGGGGAAGAGGGGGGGGCGAGAGAGCGGGCCCCCTCCCTCCTGAACCGTACCAGGTCACATGCCCTCAACATGGGGGGGTTTGGTGCTCTGGGGCAGGGGGGCGACCTGCGGCCCCCCACCCCAAAGCACCCTGTCCCCATGTTGATGGGGACAAGGGCCTCTTCCCGTCAACCCTGGCCATTGGTTGTCGGGGTCTGCGGGAGGGGGCTGATCGGAATCCGGGAGCCCCCCTTTAACAAGGGGGCCCCCAGATGCCGGCCCCCCACCCTATGTGAATGGGTATGGAGGCCCGGCAGAAGGAAGAAAGAACCGGAAAGCGCGGCGACGACACCGGAGACCCCTGAAGTCGGAAGAAGACCCCCGGAGCTGTGTAATAAATTACTTTAAAAAGCTGTGTGTGTTTTTTTATTGCCATTTTTTCCACCAGGTGAATGGGTACGATGTACCCCATTACCCATTCACATAGGGTGGGGGCCGGCATCTGGGGGCCCCCTTATTAAAGGGGGGCTCCCGGATTCCGATCAGCCCCCACCCGCAGACCCTGACAACCAACGGCCAGGGTTGTCGGGAAGAGGCCCTTGTCCCCATCAACATGGGGACAGGGTGCTTTGGGGTGGGGGGGCCGCAGGTCGCCCCCCTGCCCCAGAGCACCAAACCCCCCCCCCCCATGTTGAGGGCATGTGACCTGGTACGGTTCAGGAGGGAGGGGGGCCGCTCTCTCGTCCCCCTCTCTTCCCCTGCGGCCTGCCAGGTTGCATGCTCGGATAAGGGTCTGGTTTGGATTTTGAGGGGGACCCCCACGCCGATTTTTCGGCTTAGGGGAGTCCCCTTCAAATCCATACCAGACCGAAGGGCCTGGTATGCTCCTGGAGGGGGAACCCATGCCGTTTTTTTCTTTAAAAATTGGCGTGGAGTTCCCACTCAGGATTCATACCAAACACAGTGCCTGGTATTGGCGGGAATCCACGTCGGATCTCCGTCTACCGGCAATGCGTGTCGCTCATTGTGAAAGGAAAAACAAAATTTTTCCTTTCCCGATGACGAGACAGCTCGGCGCTGGCTCTCGCGACGGGGCTCGTAGGGTATCAATCTCGCCGCTAGAAGAGGCAAGATTGACACAATATCGGCGGCACCTACTGTACCTAGGTGGATGCAGCATTGCAGCGATGCTACATCTGTCCACTGCCGCTTCTTCACACAGAACGGAGTCAAACATTGTCTATGGCTCGCTTCTCTCCCCTCCATGAGCTGAGTGCTGCTGACTGTCAGCAGCTCTGCTCCTCCACGCTCATTGGAGCGCTAAGCTGTGAAGGGGCAGAGAGCGGCTTGCTGAGAGGCTAGGACTGCCATCAGTCAAGGCAGCTGCACTCATGTGACCCGTTGGAGAAGACTGGACAAAATGAGCGCAGGTTGGACTTTATTAATGTGGAAAATATGCTACTAATGTGCATAAAAAAAAAAAAAAAGATAGTTTACCTTAGTGTAATAATAAGTCTTTCAGTGGATGAGATACTCCTCCTATATGATGTATTCTGTCGCCCCAGATGGATGTCAACCAGACCTAGAAATTAGTCAAAACTGTAATAAAAAAAAATGGAAAAAAAAAAAAAAAAAAAAAGGTAAATTTACTATATTGAATATAAGAAATATCAATCAATGGTAGCCACACACACACACACACACATTACCGCTTAGCCTACCATATGCAAACATGCAGCCTCAGATTTAGGGGGTTCTGCCGGGGTGAGGCATGCAAGTTCACCCATCACCCCAGTAACATTCAGTAGAGTGGATAGTTGGCATAGGTGGATAACAACCAATTCTGCTAAATAGCAACATTCACCATTTTATTGTCTAGGGACAATGCTACAAAATATATATCAAATCTATGGGGCTCATAAAGACTTTGTCGAGCACAAGATCCGTAGTAAAAATCAAATAAATTAAAAATAGGCCAATTCATATGTTTATATACACATACAGCATATGTACTTGCCTTGCAATCGACATCCGGGTACAGTTGAAAAACTTGTCCTCAAAACCACGCAAATTCTCATACATGGCCCAGAACTGCCCTCTGTTAGCTCTATTGGCAATGATTGGATGGATCCAGTAGCGACGTCTTCTTCTCATCCTCATCCTTCGCTTCCTTTCTTCCATCAATACTGCCAAACCAGCTGTTATGACAGCTGACATTAAATAACGCAAAGAGAGCATTTTGGACACAGAACAGGGAACAAGGAAGAAAACAGGAACAAGAATGATGTCACAAGAGCTGATAAGCTCCGATTGGCCACTTGTAAAGTTCCCTGTCCTGGAGGCGACTTCAAGTCGCGTTGTAAGTCGCTCCAAGTTGCGCTGTGGTTCGCGCTCAAGTTGTGTCCAAGTCGCCTTGCAAAGTCGCGCTGCAAGTCGTGTCGCCCGTGTGAACCGGCTCTTAGTGTACATGGAGCACCCCCTTCCAGCTTGGAATCTATTTATATGTTGGTGGTCAGGGATGAGCTCCGGCGTGTTCACACAGTCCATGTGCAGATCCCGCCAGGAAGTCGGCACGGCGCTGCGCTAATCACAGACAGGGAGACATGTCCCGATCTCTGCAGCCGCGCATTGGGACATGTCTCCCTGTCTGTGATTAACACAGCGCCGTGCCGACTTCCTGGTGGGATCTGCACGTGGACTGTGCGAACATGCCGGAGCTCATCCCTATTGGTGGTGGGTGAATAGGCTGAGCTTAGCACCTACTAGAATATAGCCCGTCTCTCCCTGTTACAAGAGAATCTGGAGTGTTGTTAAATTGCAAAATTTCATTACCTTTTATTGCAGCTTTGACATCAAATCCAGAGATAAGCAATTTATAGGCATGATTCCCATGGCTTTAGATAATCTAATGACATGAGGCAGAGATGACTCGGTTCAATCTCAAGGCTGCACAGATTACAGAACAATAACAAATAGGTCTTTTGCCTGTAATTAAGTAATTAATCTAATATCTTGTAATAAATTTTACGTATCACATAGGGTCGGCCCACACACTTGAATGGGCTGCCTGCAACTTTTTGGGCAACAATTTTTAGGCGTTTTTTGAAAGGCGCAGTTTGCTGCAATTGCCGTGCGCTCCTGTCCACGACAGGTGTGGCTGAACCTTGCGTTTGACATTGTGTGTTGTCTAGCGATTGCCACGTTTTGGAATTGCGAGCAGAATCAAGGTGATTCTGCCCGTGATTTCAAATAGTGAATGGAGCCTTAAAGTGTTACTAAACCCACAACAGAAAAATCAGTCTGTATATGCAGTAAAGCATGCTTGTTATACTCAATGGATTGCATTGTGTAAAAAGGCTGTTTGATCCTATCTTCTCTGATCGCCCCCTTCTTCCCCAATCCATCTGCTGATAGTACAGAGCCTTGGAGACACTCTGCACATGCTCAGTGTGTATTGATATTTTTTTTTTGTGGGGGGGGGGTGCATGTGATCAGCACAGGGCCAATCAGTACTGTCCAGACAGAGGGTCAGGGGTCGTGCAGCCTCATAGGGCAGTCAGAGGAACTCCTCCTACAAGCTTTAACCAGTGCTCGGCCAGGCACTGATAAGAAAAGGTATTTAGCAGTTTATATTTACTAAAATAATTGCATTTCTATGTTCTGTGAGAGACCAGATATAGTGAATTCAGGGTCCTGGGTTTAGTAACACTTTAAATCTACCACATAAGTAGTGGAGGGACCTTCTTCAATGGATAGACACTGATTGGTTGGTATAAGTAGAGCCTTTGAGTTTACCTAAGGTTCATTGTACAAAGATAGTATAAAGTCAGACTGTAATGTGTATTGTGAGCCTAAAAGAAATTGTACCTTTAGAATGTATAGTGGATGGTCAGTTTTAGGTCTACTGTATTTGGTGATATAAGTTAGGAGTTGTATTGTTTTTGGAAGACTGACTTTCAGCTTTATTGATATTTGCACATGAAAAAACACCAAAAAAATTAAATATTCTGAGCATTCACCTTTATCTACAACCTAACCTCTAATTTAATCGACCGGACCGGATATCCATGCAGCGGGAACCGGGCGGTGGTGGTCTTCTTCCTCCAATAGGATCGCCTGTCATTTCAGCCAATTGGTTGACGGGCATCAGTCCCGCATTCCGAATGGCCCGGGAGGAGGATCAGTGTTCATTCGCTGTTGCAACATACCTGGATGGGCTCTGGACGCATCCTCAGCATCCCGAGCCCACCCTAATTTGAACCCCTCCCATTCAGAGTACTGTCCTACACACCCCCCCTCCTTCAGAGCACTATCCTCATTTTATTCACCCCCCCTGCAGGGCACGGTCCTACACCCCCCCCCCCAATTCATCCCTCTGCTTCAGAGCACTGTGCTCAACTCCCCCCCATCCCCCATTTTATTCACCCATCTCCTTTAAAGCAGTGTTCCAACCTCCCCATTCACCCCTCCCCTTCAGAGCACTGGACTCAAACCCCTTCTCCCATTTTATTCACTCCCACCTTCAGAGAAGTATCCTAACCAGTGGTGGCCCGTCCATAGAGGACACCGCCTCCGCTATCCATGCGTCCGGCACCCTGATCTACATATCAGTGGCGCCGGACCACAAATTTCAATGCGGGGTGGGTGTTTTTTTTAAAGCACCAGATTAGTCAGAGGCTCCAATGGGCTTCAAAAAAAAAGGGTGACCTCTGAGCGCAGAGAATTGTGCTCCGAGGCCACCCAGTTGTGTGACCATAGCGAATGGCTTTTCACACTTACGTTCCTCCCCGCCAATCAGGAGGCAGGTCTATGAGACCCATTTTCCGATTGGCCAAAGTGTCAGGCGATCTTATTGGATGCCTAGCACTTTGGCAGAGGAGGAGACACACGGCGGAGGTAGCCGCTGGAGGAGCAGACACAAGAGCCGCCGCTGCAATACAGAAGTACTGTCTTCACTGGGCACCTATGGCTGTTAGATTGCTTTCTAAAAGTAAAGACGTGAAAGGCAAATGGAAAAAGACCAAAAATTTTGATTTGCTCACTTTAATGTAGAATATAAAAAAAATAAAAAAAAAATTGTTGTTATTAAAGCGTTGTTCTCTTACTTTAGGAAGTCCCTGCACGCCGCGCCCATCTCCTGTGTGGGCATATTCAGCTGCAGTGGATTACTTCCTGGATTCCGTGCATGCTGGCTACCCAGCATGCACCTGCCGATCTCGCGCATGCGCAGTGCGACACAAGCAGTATAATAGCTTGTAGATCGGCTTTTCCTATTGCCTCCTGGGATTGATGGCACATCTCCCAGGAGACATTGTAAAGCCAGAAATGATGTGCGAGGCCATGGCCACTAAGGAGGAAGTGAAAAAATAAAAGCTGAAATAAAAGTAAGTAATCCCAAAAAAAAAAAAAAAAGGCCAATTAATTTTAAGGCTACACATTAGTGCTGGATGGTGAGGAATGTAAAACGTGGGTGGAACTCCGATTCAAATACCAAAAAAAAAAGTCCCATCTGTCTCAAAAAAATAAATATAGCGTTCATTTGGGTACAGTGTTGGATGAAGGAGTGATTGTCAGTCAAACTAATAGAGCACTGAAAACTGTCCTGGTAATGAAGGGTTATATACAGCCTGGAAGTCAAGTGGTTAAGCAAAGTTCCACCTTAAGGCCCCCTTACACTTACTGCGATTCTAAATACACAGGCATTTTGTAAGCTGGAAACACTGAGTATGCATATTCTGACAACCAGAGGGAATAATCCACAGGCAGAATACAACCCATAAAATCATATAGTAATAGAGGAAATGTACAGCTAGATATAATGTTACAGGCAGCCTTGCTGTGTCTTTGCAGTTGGTTTCGGCTCAGACCAACACTGTACTATCACACCGATAACCCCTACATGTCACCAAATATCCAGGGGGGGCTGGGGATTTTCATCCTGGGGTGCAAACACACCTTTTCATGGCAGGAACACTATTCTGTGAGCTTAAAGTGGTTGTAAACCCTGTATTTTTTTTTATTTATTTTTTTAAACAACACCTGCAAGACAAAGCCATAATGAGCTAGTATGACTAGCATACTAGCTCATTATGCATTACTTACCTTAGATCAAAGCCCCCAAAGCCGTCCTAGTCTCCCCCTCCAGCCGCAGCCCTCTCTCCACAGATACCC
Organism: Rana muscosa; assembly: GCA_029206835.1. NCBI lineage: Eukaryota > Metazoa > Chordata > Amphibia > Anura > Ranidae > Rana > Rana muscosa. Next base: position 1,066,595,852 of record CM055116.1, on the reverse strand, counting down.
GGAAGGTTACTGCCGGGTATCGCCGCCCCGGCCAATCACAGCACCGCTGCGGCGCTGTGATTGGCCAGAGCGGCGAAGACGTCACTCTGCGCATGGGATACGTAAAATCCGGATTTGTGAATGGGGATCAACCCTGTGAATACACTGTTGTCTATGGCGCGCATAGAGTTGCCACCTCATCCCTTTAAAACCGAACACATATTAATTACACAGGGTGTATGGCTGATTAAGGTGGTACTTAACCACTTAAGCCCCGGACCATTTGGTAGCTAAAGGACCAGAGGTGAATTCAGAATTTTGCACTGCGCTGCTTTAACTGTAAATTGTGCGGACATGCAATGTTGTACTGAAACAAAATTTGCGTCCTTTTCTTCCCACAAATAGAGCTTTCTTTTAATGGTATTTGATTGCCTCTGCGATTTTTATTTTTTGCGATATAAACGGAAAAAGACCGAAAATTTTGAAAAAAAGAAAAAAATGATATTTTCTACTTTTTGTTATGAGAAAAATCGAATAAACTCAATTGTAGTCATACATTTAGGCCAAAATGTATTCAGCCACGTCTTTAGTAAAAAAAAAAAAAAAAAAATGTCAATAAGCGTATATTTATTGGTTTGCGCAAAAGTTATAGCGTCTACAAACTAGGGTACATTTTCTGGAATTTACACAGCTTTTAATTTATGACTGCCTATCTCAATTCTTGAGGTGCTAAAATGGCAGGGCAGTACAAAACCCCCCCAAATGACCCCATTTTGGAAATTAGACACCCCAGGGAAATTGCTGAGAGGCATGTTGAGCCCATTGAATATTTTTTTTTTTGTCCCAAGTGATTGAATAATGACAAAAAAAAATAAAAAAAATTACAAAAAGTTGTCACTAAATGATATATTGCTCACACATGCCATGGTTATATGTGGAATTGCACCCCAAAATACATTCTGCTGCTTCTCCTGAGTACGGGGATACCACATGTGTGGGACTTTTTGGGAGCCTAGTCGCGTACGGGACCCCAAAAACCAAGCACCGCCTTCAGGCTTTCTAAGGGCATACATTTTTGATTTCCCTCCTCACTACCTATCACAGTTTTGAAGGCCATAAAATGCCAAGATAGCCCAAAACCCCCACAAATGACCCCATTTTGGAAAGTAGACACCCCAAGCTATTTGCGGAGAGGCATGGTGAGTATTTTACAGCTCTCATTTGTTTTTGAAAATGAAGACAGACATTTTTTTTTTCTTTTTTCAAATTTTAAAACTTTGTGACAAAAAGCGAGATCTGCAAAATACTCAACATACCTCTCAGCAAATAGCTTGGGGTGTCTACTTTCCAAAATGGGGTCATTTTGGGGGGGTTTTGTGCCATCTGGGCATTCCATGGCCTCCGAAACTGTGATAGGCAGTGAGGAGTAAAATCAAAAATTTACACCCATAGAAATCCTGAAGGCGGTGCTTGGTTTTCGGGGTCCTGTACGCGGCTAGGCTCCCAAAATGTCTCACACATGTGGTATCCCCGTACTCAGGAGAAGCAACAGAATGTATTTTGGGGTGCAATTCCACATATAACCATGGCATGTTTGAGCAATATATAATTTAGTGACAACTTTTTGTAAATTTTTCTTTTTTTTTTCCTTTTTGTCATTATTCAATCACTTGGGACAAAAAAATAAAAATATTCAATGGGCTCAACATGCCTCTCAGCAAATAGCTTGAGGTGTCTACTTTCCAAAATGGAGTCATTTGGGGGGGTTTTGAACTGTCCTGGCATTTTATACACAACATTAGGAAGCTTATGTCACACATCATCCACTCTTCTAACCACTTAAAGACAAAGCCCTTTCTGACACTTTTTGTTTACATGAAAACATTTTTTTTTTTTTGCAAGAAAATTATGTTGAACTCCCAAACATTATATATATTTTTAAATCAAAGGCCCTACAGATTAAAATAGTGGGTGTTGCATTTTTTTTTCCCACACAGTATTTGCGCAGCGATTTTTCAAACGCATTTTTTGGGGGAAAAACACACTTATTTTATTTTTAATGCACTAAAAAACACTATATTGCCCAAATGTTTGATGAAATAAAAAAGATGATCTTAGGCCGAGTACATGGATACCAAACACGACATGCTTTAAAATTGTGCACAAACGCGCAGCGGCGAGAAACTACATTCATTTTTAAAAGCATTTAAAAGCCTTTACAGGTTACCACGTTGGATTTACAGAGGAGGTCTACTGCTAAAATTACTGCCCTCGATCTGACCTTCGCGGTGATACCTCACATGCATGATGCAATTGCTATTTACATATGACGCTAGACCGACGCTTGCGTTCGCCTTTGCGCAAGAGCAGGGGGGGACAGCGGTGCTTTTTTTATTTTTTATATATTTTTTTATTATTTATTTTGCTTTTTTATTTTATTTTTAAATTGTTCCTTCTATATTTATTTATTTTTATCGTTATCTCAGGGAATGTAAATATCCCCTATGATAGCAATAAGTAGTGACAGGTACTCTTTTTGAAAAAAAATGGGGGGTTAGACCCTAGATCTTTCCTCTGCCCTCAAAGCATCTGACCACACCAAGATCGGTGTGATAAAATGCTTTCCCAATTTCCCAATGGCGCTGTTTATATCCGGGGGGGGGCATTCCCTCCCACTGCTTGTAAAAGCAGTCCAGAGGCTAATTAGCCACTAGGATTGCTTTTACATGAAAGCCGGCCGCTGGCTGAAAAGAATGATACCCGCAGGCATCAATCTGGTATAACCATTCAAAGTCCAGCAACATACCAGTACGTTGCTGGTCCTTGTTGGACATGTATTGTAATCTTTTTTTTCATGCAGCCTGTTGGCTGAACGAAAAAAAGATTGATCGGTGGGTATGCCCACCATTAGAATACCTCCCTTCATCCACCCACTTCTAATGATGGGCATATATGCCGAAGCATGGGGGCATCCTCCCGCAAAAAAGTTATGCCGCGTACACACGGTCGGACTTTTCCACGGGCAAGCCTTCGTCGGAATTTCGACCGTATGTACGCGGCATAAAAGGTTATGTCGCGTACACACGGTCGGACTTTTCCACGGGCAAGCCTTCGTCGGAATTCCGACCGTATTTACGCGGCATTAGGAGCAAAATCGCTCCTCCGCCCCTGCTGCCCCCATGCTTCGGCATATATGCTCTTTTTTTTAACTGTGGTGGTGAAATTACCTCCTACAGCGTTGGAGTCACGGCTTTATGTATCGTGGGAGCAAACGCTGTTGCTGTCAAGATAAATAAATCCGCAATGCAACTGAATGGCGTACCTGCCAAGCAAACGATGGTTAACATTAAAACAAAGTAACATTACAGTACAACAGTAAGACCTTACCATACCATACCTGCAAAGCAAATACCAAAACAAAACCTAGTAAAAAATAAAACATTTTTTTAACACAACCTGTGCCTAAAATATATATAGGCCGAAGCATGGGGGCATCTTCCCGCAAAAAAGTTATGCCGCGTACACACGGTCGGACTTTTCCACGGGCAAGCCTTTGTCGAAATTTCGACCGTATGTACGCAGCATAAAAGGTTATGCCGCGTACACACGGTCGGAATTTTCCACGGGCAAGCCTCCGTCGGAATTTCGACCGTATGTACGCGGCATTAGGAGCAAAATCGCTCCTCCGCCCCTGCTGCCCCCATGCTTCGGCATATATGCTCTTTTTTTTTAACTGTGGTGGTGAAATCACCTCCTACAGCACTGGAGTCACGGCTTTATGTATCGTGGGAGCAAACGCTGTTGCTGTCAAGATAAATAATTCCGCGCTGCAGTTGAATGGCGCACCTGAAAACAAAAAATTACATACCTGAAAAGCAAGCATGATAAAACATTGCAGAATAGAATACAGTAAAAAAGAGCAGAACAATAGAGAGAAGAGAGAGGAAGAGAGAGAGGGAGAGAGAGAGAGAGAGAGAGAGAGAGAGAGAGAGAGAGAGAGAACGAGAGAACGAGAGAACGAGAGAACGAGAGAACGAGAGAACGAGAGAACGAGAGAACAATAAAACTACAACTATTTTTGTTTTTTTTATTTTATATTTTTTTTGTGTTTTTGTTTTTTACGTTTTTTTTTCTTTTTTACACTTTTTTTAACCACTTCAATACCATGCACTTATACAGCTTCCTGCCCAAGCCAATTTTGAGCTTTCAGCGCTGTCGCAATTTGAATGACAATTGCGCGGTCATGCTACACTGTACCCAAACAAATTTTTTATCATTTTGTTCCCACAAATAGAGCTTTCTTTTGGTGGTATTTGATCGCCTCTGCGATTTTTATTTTTTGCACAACAAATAGAAAAAGAGCGAAAATTTTGAAAAAAAAGACGTTTTTCTTTGTTTCCGTTAATTTTTTGGGGAAATAAGTACCTTTTCTACTTCAATGACGGGCACTGATAAGGTGACACTGATGGGCACCGATGAGGTGGCACCAATGAGGTGGCACTGATGATGGGCACTGATTGGCACTCATAGGTGGCACTGATAGGTGGCGCTGATGGACACTAGTAGGTGGCACTGATGGACACTGATGTCCAGCAATGCCAGCCACCACACATTGTGGTGGTGCCATCATAGTGCCAGTCAGTGCCCATTTGTGGGCACTGATTGGCATATTTTTATTTTTTTATTTTATTACATGTGGATGGCCATGGGGGGCATCCACATGCTTGGGGCTTCCTGGGGCATCCTGGGGGGCTTCCCTGGTGGTCTAGTGTGGGTATCCGAGGGGGGGCTGCACTGATAAACGATCAGCGCGAACCCCCCCTGTCAGGAGAGCCGCCGATCGGCTCTCCTCTACTCGCGTCCGTCAGACGCGAGTGAGGAAGAGCCGATCAACGGCTCTTCCTGTTTACATTGTGATCAGCCGTGATTGGACACGGCTGATCACGTGGTAAAAAGCCTCCGACGGAGGCTTTTTACCGAGATCAGTGTAGCGGTGGGTCAGACTGACCCACCGCTCCACCGATCGCCGCGATGCGCGCCCCCCCCGGGCGCGCGGCGGCTGTTATCCCGCAGGACGTCATATGACGTCCAGTGTGGATAACAGAACCACTTCCCGGACGTCAATCTTCTATTGACTGGGCGGGAAGTGGTTAAACTTTAACAACTGTAATGGTTCGGGTCTCTCAAAATGTAATGGCATCTTGGGAGACCCTGTGTAAGTGTGTCCTAGTCTGTGAAATGCTGTACCCTACGCTAAAACTTCACTTTTGAGTGGTAGCGTTCAAAACATTCACCAAGGCAAAGACCAGGTTTGTCAGGACAGAGTGGACAATAATAAAGGGTGTCACGCCTAAATCCGCGCTTGCTACAGACACGTCATCTTTTTTGGGGGGTTCGTTGGGTAGGGGTACTCGGGAGGAGATGCGTACAATGCCTCTCATGCAGCCGGCTTACTGCATTTGGTAGGGGATGGTGAGGTGCAGAACCGCCTGGATACAGGAGTTCTGTGACTATCTCATTCTGGAATTTTAGAAGAGATAAAGTCCCGCCTGCAGCTCTGTATAGCACATGAGCGTTCAGCAAAGCCAATTGAAATAAGGATAGAGACACTTTTGTACCAGCGTCTCGCCTTACGGTCAATTAGATACGGCGCCAACAACTGGTCGTTGAGGTCCACCCCTCCCATATTTTTGTTATATTCGTGGACACAGAGGGGTTTCTCCACAACACCAGTCGCCGTACGAATTTGGACTGTCGTGTCTGCATGAAGGGAGGTAAGAAGGAAAACATTCTTATTGTCCCTCCACTTCATAGCGAGCAAGTTATTACACTTTACGCAGGCTCTCTCCCCCAGCCTAAGACGGGCATCTACAAGCCGCTGGGGAAAGCCCCGGCGATTAGGTCGCACGGTGCCACATGCTCCAATCTGATGATCAAACAAGTGACTAAACAGTGGCACGCTCGTGTAATAATTGTCCACATACAAGTGGTACCCCTTTCCGAATAAGGGTGACACCAAGTTCCACACTATCTTGCCAGCGCTCCTTATGTAATCCGGGCAGTTGACCGGCTCAACCTGACTATCTTTTCCCTCATAAACCATAAAGCTCCATACATAGCCTGTTGCCCTGTCACAGCACTTATAGAGCTTGACCCCGTATCTGGCACGCTTGCTGGGAAGGTACTGCTTGAAAGCCAAGCGGCCAGAAAATTTAATCAGGGACTCATCAACGCAGACAGCTTGATCGGGAATAAACAAGGCTGCAAAACGTTCGTTGAAGTGGTTTATGAGGGTCCAAATTTTATAGAGCCGGTCGTATTCAGGGTCCCCACGTGGACGACAAAGTTCATTGTCGTTGAAGTGCATGAACCGCAAAAGCTGCTCGTATCGTTTCCTGGGCATGGAGGCAGAGAACACGGGCATGTGGTCAATTGGGTGCGTGGACCAATAAGCACGCAATGACGGGAATTTATGTGTGCCCATGTTGAGGGAAAGGCCCAGAAAGGTCTTAAATTCGGAAACCGTAATTGGTTTCCTATCTTTGGCAATGGAAGGCAACTGGGAATTAGCGGCGATGAATTGACCAGCATATAAATTACTCTGGTCCACAATAGATCTATAGAGATCTTCCGTGAAAAACAGCGAATAATAATCGATTGGCATAAAATCAGCTGTTTCCACCTGAATACCGGGTTGGGCAGTGAATGGGGGAAGTACGGGTTCTGCAGAAGTGGTGGGGACCCAATCAGGATAGGCGAATTCTGCAGGAAGGGCACGACGGGCCTGCCTTTGTCTTCTTATTGGTGGCAGCGGGACACTACTTGTGCTTGCCACCTCGCCAGCTTGAACTGCACTTATGGGACTCGCCACGTCACCACGTGATACTGCAGTGCTGGATGTACGCCCAGGCTGTACTAGGCCGCTGGTGCTTGCCAATTCACCAGAAGGAATAGCGGCGCTAGTACTCCTCTGCTCCATGATACGAGAGCCCTGCAGTTCTTGCTCCTCAACAACCTCAGAAGATCGGGATCGGGTACGCCTGACCTTAGCAGGGACCTCAACTTCGTCGTCAGAGCTATCTGACGTGGGGCCGCTGACGTCACTGTCTTCTACGGGAAGATATTCTGAGCCTGAATCTGACAGATACGTGACCTCCTCTTCACTATCTGTCATGCTCAGAATCTCGTAGGCCTCTTTACTAGTGTACCTTCGACTTGCCATTTTGGGCTCTAAATTTAGGGGTACACTAGTAAGATTCACAGGAAAAAAAAGCACCCGACTGTCGTCAGCAAATATATCAAACGCTACAAAAAAAACTGTTAGCGGTCGCAGGGATCAGGACTGTCTCTGCGAACGCTGCAGTTATGTGTTTGGTAAGTGACAGTGATCGATCGATACTGCACTTGGGTGGGCTGGGCGGAGGGGCTAAACGCAGGTGCTAGCAGGTATCTGGGCTGATCCCGCTAACAGTGCGTTTTTGGGAACCCTAAACCGCTGGGGACGCTAGTATAGATCTGATCAGATACTATACCACTAAGGGAGGTGTATGCTTTGCGCGTGGGTGTTAGCGTTACTGGCACTAACCTAACGCTGCCTGGGGCGACGCAGACCCTCTCTGGCGCTAAAACCTAATTGATCTCACCCGCCGGGCGATCAGGGGGTTAAACCTTTATTGGGTTATATACACGACGGGTGCCCTGATGCTATAAAAAGCAAACTAACCAACCAGCGTCACCCGTAACCTTTATATGGTGATCACTGGTGAAAGGGTTAACTAGGGGCAATCAGGGGGTTAAAACCTTTATTAGGTTGAATATGGGGGTAACCAACGCTATATAAAAACCTGACTGGTTACCTAAATAACTAAATAACTAACTGGGTAACCAGTGTCACCAGTGACGCTTATACGGTGATCACTGGTGAAAGGGTTAACTCTAGGGGCAATCAGGGGGTTAAAATAATATATGGGGGTATCTGACGCTAATAAAAACCTGCGGCGAACCTAAAAATAATTAACTGGCTATCTAGGGCACCACCGGCACTAAATACAGCGATCGAAAATACGATCGATTAGTGACGCTGGCGTTAAGGGGTGAAAGGGTTACCTGGGGGGCGATCAAGGGGTTAAACCTTTATTAGGGGGGGTTAGGGGGCTACCCTGGACCTAAAGGGGCCTAATCCTAACTGCCCTGCAACTTTTTATTATCACAGATGACACTAAATGCAGTGATCAGTAAAATAAATGATCACTTCAATCAGTGACACTGTGATTGGGGGCTGGGGGGGTGACCTGGGGGGTGATCTGGGGGTGACTGGGGGGTGAAATGTGTGCCTATGTGTCAGTGGACTGTTGGTGCACTAACCTGCTTCCTCTCTCCTCGGCGCCGGAATCGAAAAGACCGCCGCGAGGGAGATGACATCACTTCCTCCTGTCTGTGTTTACATCACATGGCAGAGGAAGCATTTTCATTGGCCGGGAGCGATCGCGAGGGGGTGGCCGAAATCGAATGGTCACCCCCTCATCTCCGAACGCTCCCCCACGATTAACGGCCGCTCACTGTATAGGAGGGGGGTCCAATCGGACCCCCCAACTATACAAAGGCGATAACGTATGCTCTACGTGATTGTGCCTGTCGGTGCCATTCTGCCGACGTATATATACAGTGAGCGGTCGTTAAGTGGTTAAACTCACTTGGTGCCTTACCTGCATTAAATTAGCCTCAGAACATGTGTAATTCGTATGTGTTCGGGTTTAAAAGGGATGAGGTGGCAACCCTAGGCGCGCATGCGCCGTAGACAACGTTGTAAAACTTTTTGGCAAATATCTCCTAAACCGTGTAGGTTTAGGAGATATTTCTTGTACCTACAGGTAAGCCTTAATCTAGGCTTACCTGTAGGTGCAACTTGTAATGGAGGGTTTACAACCACTTTAAATGCACCACACCAAGTGGGACGTGGTACAGCAGTGACTATTTGACATAAAAAAATAAAATAAATGTGCATGTTGTCCTAAAAGACGTGCACAAGATACAGTGCATCCGGAAAGTATTCACGGCGCCTTTTCCACATTTTGTTATGTTACAGCCTTATCTCAAAAGGATTAAATTCATTAAAAATTCCTCAAAATTAGAAGCTTGTTTGAAATGTTTGCAAATTAAAAAGACAAAATAAAATCGCATGTATACAAGTATTCACAGACTTTGTTGAAGCACCTTTGGCACCAATTACAGCCTCAAGTATTTTTGAGTATGATGCTACAAGCTGGGCACAACTATTTTTGGGTAGTTTCTCCCAATATTCTTTGCAGGACCTCTCAAGCTCCATCAGGTTGGATGGGGAGCGTCGGTGCACAGCCTTTTTCAGATCTCTCCAGAGATGTTCAATCAGGTTCAGAGTCTCTCTCCTCATTGGCTCCTCAATGAGCACGCTCCATGTGAATGGACACACAGATCGTGGCTTGGGAGCGAGTGCGCCTGAAGCAAGAGGCTTATAATTGGCGGCACATGGCAGGAGGAGAAGGCAGGACAACCGGTGGCGGACCCGGAAAAAAAAAAAGAGAAGAAGGATTGGGGCTGCTCTGTACAAATACAAAACCACTACACAGAGTGGGCAAGTATAACATGTTTATTTACAGGGCTTGACAAATTTACTTTGAAACTAGGAGCCAGCTAAAAAAAGTTAGGAGGCATTTTTTTGGCATTTTTTTTTAAACAAACACTTTTTTTTTCCAACGACAAAAATAACCGATCTTAAATTTACACAGAGAACAGTTTCCATCTTTGTGGGGGGGGGGGGGGCGTGTAAATGGAACTAAAGCTGTTCCAACCAGCTGCCCCACAATCCCTGTCCACTCATCGTTATGGGCAGGGCTGGCGCAAGACATCATGCTGCCTGGGCCCAAGAATTAAATGTTGCCAACCCCCCCCCCCCCCTGAAGAAAAAAATTATAATTACGCCCACCAAAAAGGCCCCCACATATAAAATAATGCATCATGACAATTAAAAACGAAAACTTAATGTATTAGGGAGTAAGATTTACATGCAACAGTGGTGGGGGTTGGGGGGTTCCATCCAATGCAGCTGTGGTGATGGGGGGGGGGGGGGGTTCAGACAGAGGCAGCAGTGATGGTGGTGATGAGGGGGATTCAGACAGAGGCAGTGGTGATGGGGGGGGGGGGTTCATACAGAGGCAGTGGTGATGGGGGGGGGTTCATACAGAGGTGGTGGTAGGGGGGGGGGTTCAGACCGAGGCAGGAAGGGCACACACCAGGGAGGGGTCAGGAGGGCACACACCAGGGGGCAGTGTAAACCTGGAGACAGTGACAATCATTATTCCTAATTGTCAGCTAACAGGCAGCACTTCCATGCTAAACTGCAATAATCCAGCAGATTTTGCATAGAGGTGTCTGCAAGCTACACGAGGTATGGCAAGGTGATTTAACCTCCACACACACTGGTTTGTCTCCCTCTGCTCACTGTCACACCAGACGGGCGCGATCTTGTAGGTCAGGTGCACCCCCATCCCGCCCACTCAAACAGCAGAAAGAGAGGTAGGGGGAGGTACAGGGGGGCGGAGATTCCAGTCCATCTACAGCGATGTGATGAGCAATAAATAAAGTATTGGCTGTAATCTGTCCTGGCCCGCTCCTGTTACCTCTAACAGCAGCGGCGCTGGGCTCCCTCACTGTGGAAGTTCCAGTTCCCAGATGTCAGGCAGAGAGAGCAGGCAGGGGAAGCCCTTGGCGCGGTCAGTGACTGCTTGTAGCAGCCCCGGTCACCAGAAGAGGGCGCCAGTTCCCCTGCAGTGTGAGCAATGTAAGGGCAATGCCCTCAGTCAACAGAGCGAGCGGTGCACCTCGCTCCAGCAGGCTGCAAAGCCACTGCCTCATGTACTGGCCGGAGCGGCGTCTTGCATGGGGACAAGACACCTGCCCCAGTCTAGCCCAGGCGCCAGGCCATTAATTCTAGGCGTCAATGCAACCTGGCGCCTGGGGTTCGTCGAGCCCTGTTTATTTCATTTTTTTTCTTTTCATTATAGCCTTTAGAATCACTTTAACAAAGGTTAGCTCTATGGACAGGAGGAAATAAAAGGACATGCATCAATTTCCAATCCATCACATTTCGATCTGAAAAAAGAATAAAAAGGAGGCAACGCTTTTCCACTTTTTCTTTTTTTGGCCTAGATGGCCTCAGAAGTAATGAGATGTAAATTGATGCATGTCTGTTCGCATCTACCTGCCCATAGACTGACACTGAGCTTCTGTTCAGACCAGCCTGAAAAACTGACAGGCGGATCTGATTGGAACAGCTGTGTGAAAGGGGCCTTTTTACATATGCAAGTTGCTTAGGGTAAAAATAGAAGAAATAAAAAAAAAAAAAAACACCACACCCAAACACACACGAACAGAAAAATAATGAAAAAACACACACTGTAAGGGAAGGTTCACACTAGATGCTGTGCGAATTTTCTGCAAATCTGCACCGCAGCTCAACATGTTCATGCAATCTGATTGTGGAGTATATGTTAAGTTAATGACACCCCGCAATCAGAACACAACGCGATTTGCAGAATACGATCCAATTCAATCAGATCGATTCGATCTGAAAAAGGGTCCTGCACGAGTTTGGTCCGAATGTGATGCAAATTTAGCCACACAGTTTGTATGGCTCAATTCACATCACACAGACATCGCATGTGATCTGCACAACAATGCAGTGCGAAGCCCTTAGCCCTGGTTCACATTGATGCTACTTTGAAATCGCGCTACTTCACTTGAAGTAGTACGATTTCAAAGTAGCAAGGTCAGTGCGATTTGAGGTGCTACTTGATAGATATCTGTGTGGCTTCATGCACCGATGTCTATTGAAGTCGCACCTGAAATCAGCAAAAGTAGTGCAGGAACTACTTTTGCAAATCGTTGCGGCGCTGCAAAATCGTTGTTGCACCGATTGGAACAGTGCCATTGCCGCCAATAAGCTGCAACTTGTCATGCAATTTGATCTCTCAAATCTCATGACAAATCGCTCCAATGTGAACCTAGGCTTAAACGATACATTGTAGACCTGAAGTACTTTACGAGATAAACAAAAGGAATGTGGCACTGGGCAAATGACATGTGATCACCTAAATAAAACACCACGCCATTATCACAAAGGGCACAGTATGTTTCACTGGCATGCTTTTGTCATTTAGTTGTTAAATGACAAAAGCATGCCACTACAAATTGTATTCTCCTGGGGGGGGGGGGGGGGGGCTATACAGAACAGGCACATATATGCAAATAGATGTAAACCCTAAAATGACATGATTACATTTATTAAAGCACTGCATATTAAACAAATGTCAGGTTTACTTTTAATAAAATACAAATTTTCACCCTTATTTTAACCTTTATTTCACCTCAGTACTGCTGATCTCCTGCAACCTCTTTGCGACCACTCCAGCAATGGCTGTATGTCATATTTTATTAGGCTCGGTTCACACTGGTGCGATGTGGGAAACCCTGCGAATCCAGTGCGGGTTCCCGCATCGCACCTGACTTGCAGGCAGTTCACACTGCCCTCTGCGGGTGTCAATACAAAGTTAATGACACCCCCAGATCAGTTCATGACCTGCCGGGCAGCATGCACGGATAAGGGTCTGGTATTGATTTTAGAAGGGACCCCATGCCATTTTTTTTTTTTATTTTGGCATGGGGTTCCCCTCAAAATCCATACTAGACTTGAAGGTCTGATTTATTGATGACTGATCAGTAGTCAAGGAAGCGGCGGCCAGCTTTCCAGCCTGCTCCTGAACAACCAGCTATACACAGTTTGCTATGGAAAAAAAAAAAATTATATATATATATATATATATATATATATATATATATACACACAAAATGCATGTAAACATTGCGTTTGTGGTGCGGGTCCATTGAAGTCTACGTGCTCAAAATGCAATCTGTGGCGGGAAAAAAAGTCCCGGACCCTTTCCAAAAACACACCAGCTGAAAGACAGATGTGATTGCATACCATAGGAAGCCATGTTAAATAGACTGTAGTACGTTTCTGCAAAACGCACTAGAAAACGCATAGGTGTGAACCTAGGGTTAAACCCTCCAATGTGCAGTCAGCAGAATAAAGTTGCATTGATTTGTATAGGTGGCTGTACGCAACACCACAGATTCCTAAGCACAGAAGTACACTTGTTTTTTTACAATGCACCTCCTTCTGGATCTGTGTGCGTGAGCCCTTAAAACCAAAGTTCATCTTTTACATAAACTGGCCCATGCAGTTTAAATGACACTTAAGCCTCGTACACACGGTCGGACTTCAAACAAACTTTTCTGTGGATTTTTGTCCGAAGGGAGTTGGCCGGGCACACCCATAGCATACACACGGCAGGACTTTTCTGCAAACTTTCCCAACATCACGTGTTTTTTCTGCTCTTTACCGCCACCCTTTGGTCAACTTCTGCTATTGTTAGTTGATTATAACATTGATTCTGGGCATGCGTGTTTGTATTTCGGTCAAAAGTCCGATGGATTTCTGTACACACGATAGGACTTTGCACCGCAGGACTTTTGTTGCTGAAAAGTTTGTCCGTTTGCAGAGCAAACTTTTGTCCGATAAAAACCGAAAAAGTTTGTCCAATGGAGCGTACACACGGTAGGATTTTTTTGAAAACTTGCTCATTTTGAAGTTTGTTGTCAAAAAGTCCTACCGTGTGTATGGGGCTTAATACTAAGATATTAATAAAATCAATGGTTGGTGTTGCGTTCCCAAATAAATTAAACAGTGATATACAACATATAATTTCATATGATGTGGTGACTTCAAATAAATAAAATATAAAAAAAAATACATTTGGTAATAGGTCCAATAAATCCAATGAGGTGAAAATTTAAATAAACAAACAATAAATCCAGTAAAGATGCAAAAAGTGTCAGATGGCTGAGGTGGATAAATATGTAACTTTCGAATAGATGAGTGAATATCCACAATATATATCAGGTTCAGAGGGAGTCCATGTAAACAATATCAGAGGTGCAAATGGTGCTGATGAATCGCAGAAAGAATAAGCTCTTCTGGATCCAAGGTGCAGAGTGCAATATAAAGGTGCTTTGTAACATCAACAGGTGGCACTGTGACTTCTGTGATTGTGGGTCTTTGGTGCGAGTAACTTCTTACTGCTGTAAGGTAAGCAGCATTCAAATAAAGGGAGAGGGGGTGTCCTGTGTGTTCCTTCCTTCCAGGGGGTCCCAGTGTATGAAGAGCCTAATAGGTGCTTCCTTCCATTCAGGTAAGGGTCAATAATAAGGGCCACTCAAATGCATAATTGGTATGGAAATAATGCACAGTGTAAAATCGAGCAGCGAGCTAGAGACCTAAACGTCACTTTGGGTGTCCATATGCCTGTGTCCCATGCGTTACGTCACTGTCACGTGACTGCAACGGGGAACACCAACCATTGATTTTATTTATACCTTTTTGTGGGTAGTGTTTGACCCTCACTGTGTCTGCAACACCTCCAGATTCTCAATTTTTTTCTCCATAGTAGTGGGGGAATACTCATTTCTTAATACCAAGATATTGTGTAATGCAAAAGCAGGCCTTTTCTGTCACCCTTGAAGCCTGGCCGAAACACTCCCAATGTTTACATTCCTACTTCTTGACTTTCAGGACACAGGCTACAACATGGCGGCTCGGCCTCCTTTGAGGACAACTAAAGGTATGCAACTACAGTAACTTCAGCATTTCGGATGTACGTAGTACATCCAGAGAGTAAAGGGTTACACACAACTTCATAGTTGTAAAGCGAAAATGATCAGGGCAGCTGTATAGCCTCCCGATTACCTTTATACAGTGCGGCCTCTTAGTGCTCCTAATGGAGACAAGAACATACTATAAAGCAATGTTTCTCAACCTTTTTTCAGTAAAGGCACCTTCCAAAATTATAGACCAGTCTCAAGGCGCCCTATTCTAAAATGTAAAAACTATTCTAAATAGTTTTACATAATGCAGCAACATCAATACACGCAGGGCACCCAACATTAGAGGTGGTTTATTCTTCCAAAGCAAATATACTTTTGCACACTGGTACTGACTAGTATACCAATGTTTCTCTTCTCCCTCAGATTATCTCCATCACTCAGCTAATGAGACCCCAACGCTGATGGAGATGAGCAAGGGAGGGTCAAACAAGGATGATATGCAGGCAACTGACATTCTCCTTATCAACAGATGATGCCATTGGTCATTAGAAGGTTGGCAGCTAGAAGGTTGTAATGGTGTACAAAGAAAACCTGTGGCTTTGTGTAACTAAAAGGCAGGTTTCATCCACACACCGGCTTGTATACAATTTCGGGGCAATTTTTAGGCATTTTGCCAAGGCACCCCTGAAGAAACCTGAAGGCACCCTGGTTAAAAAAAATGCTGCTCTGAAGGGATATGCTTTGTTCATATTTCATGTCTGAGGTTTACCACCCACTTTTGCAACTTGCACCTACAGGTAAGCCTAGATTAAGGCTTACCTGTAGGTGCAAGAAATATCTCCTAAACCTACACGGTTTAGGAGATATTTGCTAAAAATGACATGCGTCGGTGTCTACGGCGCATGGGTGCCGTAGACCACGGCGCATTCATAGGGTTAATTCCATTCACAAATCCGGCTTAGCCGGCTCCCGCGCGCATGCGCAGAGTCACGTCTTCGCCGCTCCGGCCAATCACAGCACCGGAGCGGCGCTGTGATTGGCTGGAGCGGCCCCGATCTAAGGTAAGTGATGCATAATGAGCTAGTATGCTAGTCATACTAGCTCATTATGCCTGTCTTGCAGGTTAGTTTTAAAAATAAAATAAGAATTAACAGTGTTTACAACCACTTTCCTCCTTCATGTAAAAATCCAAAATTATTTTTGCTAGAAAATTACTTAGAACCCCCAAACACTATATATGTTTTTTTAGAAAAAACCCTAGAGAATACAATGGCGGTCATTGCAACTTTTTTCTCGCACAGTATTTGCTCAGCAATTTTTCAAACGCCATTTTTTGGGAAAAAAAACAGTTTCATGCTATAAAAAAAAAAAAAAAAAAAAACAGTAAAGTTAGCCCAATTTTTTTGCATAATGTGAAAGACCAAGTTACGCCGAGTAAATAGATACCCAACATGTCACGCTTCAAAATTGCACACGCTCGTGGAATGGCGCCAAACTTCGGTACTAAAAAATCCCCATAGGCGATGCTTTCATTTTTTTTACTGGTTACATGTTTTGAGTTATAGAGGAGGTCTAGGTCTAGAAATATTGCTCTCGCTCTAACGTTCGCGGTGATACCTCACGTGTGGTTTGACACCGTTTTCATATGTGGGCGGGACTTACGTATGCGTTCGCTTCTGCGTGCGAGCACACGAGCACTTTTAACATTTATTTAATTTTTTATTGTTCATTTTACTTCAAATTTTTTATTTTGACACTTTAAAAAAATAAATAAAAAATTTTGAACACTTTTATTCCTATTACAAGGAATGTAAACATCCCTTGTAATAGGAATGACACGACAGGTCCTCTTTACAGTGAGATATGGAGTCAATAAGACCCCACATCTCACCTCTAGGCTGGGAAGCCTAAAATAATAATAAAAAAATAAAAAAACACGATCACTGCTTCCGCGGTGCCGTTTTTTTGAATGCAGAGGCCGGGCGTGATGTCATAACATTGCGCCCAGCCTCCGCCGATTATAGAGACTCCGGCAACCATCTGGTCCGCCGGAAATCTCTATGATAAGCATCCAGGGCCGGCGGATCCCTTCACCAACTCACCGATCGTTGGTGAGGAGAGAGTCGGTAGAAGCACCGGAGGGCGGCAGAAGGGGGGACATCCCCTTTCGCCGCCCGTAAGAACGATCAAGCGGCGGAACCGCCGCTATGATCATTCTTAAGGTGTAGGGAATCGCCGGCTGAAAATGCAGATATCTGAATAATGCCTGTAGCTGCAGGCATCATTCAGATATAGCCCCACAAAGCCCAGGAATTCTTTTGACGGCTTGCGGATGTGAAGTGGTTAATACCTGTAAGTTGTGATGTGGGGCCTCCATCATCTCTTCAGCATATCCCACAGATGCTCAGTTGGAATGAGATCTGGAGAATTTGGAGGCTGAGTCAACACCTCAAGCTTGCTGTTGTGTTCCTCAAACATTCCATTGCTCAGTGGTCCAGTTCTGATGCTCTGGACACGGGTCAGTATGGGTACGCTGCCTGGTCTGCAGCTCTGCTGTCCCATAACCAACAAACTGTGATGCCTGGTGTGTTCTGACACCTCATCTATCAGAGGTCTTTGCCCCCCACATACATCAGTGAGCCCTGACCACCCATGACTCCATCACCAGCTCCATGGTGTTCCTTCCTTGGACACATTCAGTCGGTCTTGACCACTGCAGACCAGGAACATCCAACAAGAGCTGCAGGTTTGGAGTTGCTCTGACCCAATCATCCAGACATTACAATTTGGTATTTTTCACTGAAATCCTAACCACTTGCCCATTTTTTCTGCTTTTAACACATCAACTTCAGGGACAACAAAAACAGAGTGTAGTGCGTTTCTGCAAAAAGCAATAAACAAAACCTAGAAGCGTTTATGCATGCGTGTCTTGAACGTGTTTTCTGTGCATTTTTGGATGCATTCCAGATGCTTTTTTTTTTACTGTACTGGGGTCAGGTGCGTTTTACTGCATTCCAGTCCAGTCCAGTGCAGGACAAACGCAGCATCTTCTACCTTTTGTTTCTGGAACGCCCTGGAAGGCTGGGTTCACATTAGTAGCACTGTGCGACATTGCACGTGATTCGTACTGCTGTGCAAATCACATGCGATGTCTGGGCAATGCGAATTCAGCCATACACAATGTATGGCCAAATTTGCATCACATTCGGACCAAAGTCACGCAAGACCCTTTTTTAGATCATGCGATGCGATTCCGGTCTGAATTGACAGTTTGCACTGCGATATGCGAAGCGATCTGGGGGTGTCATTACGTTTGTATTGACACTCCCAGTGGTTCTGATCATGTGAACTGCCCGCGAGTCAGGTGCGATGTGGGAACCCGCAGTGGATTTGTAGGGCTTCCCGCATCTGACCAATGTGAACCGCGCCGAACTGACCGCACTGGTGTGAACTATGCCATTGTAAACATAGAACCCACTTTCCATGCCCTTTTGATGCAGAAAAAAAAAAAAAAAAAAAACGCAGTTTGGTGTGAACTGGCCCTGAGGCTTTATTCACACATGATCGCTGGCAGAATCTGAACAATTTCAAATGGCTGCAAAACGAAGGACGCAATTGCGATGCCATAACTTCTGATGGCACTGCGATTTTGTCGCAACTGTCACAGCAAATCGCTGTCGCCCAAAATAAGCTCATTTTCCTTTTTTGAGCGAAAAGCGTTGACAATCTCGGCGTGATTGGGGTGCCATTAGAAGTAATGGCATCACAATCGCGTCACGTGTTTTGCAGCCATTTGAAATCACAGGGTGGAATTGCGGCGATTTCACCGGTCATGTGTGAACGCAGCTTAAGACTGGAGGAGACACAATCTGGAGATGCTGTGCAACCAATCAGCTTCTAACTTTTATTTCCAAGGCTTAACCGAACAAGTTGAAGCTAGAAGCTGATTGGTTGTTAGTAAAGTCGGATCCCCGGTAGTAGATCGGTGACAGTCCGGTCAGTGGTGTCTCTCACCGTCCTCCAGGATATGGCTGGGCTTCACCGCCTCCACCTTGAACTGGCTGGCACTCCACCCCGGGATCGGCTCTCTCACCACCTCACTGTCGGACAGCCAGGTCACCGTCTCGAAGTTGTCCCCACGGATCAGAGCCTCCGCCTCCTCCCGATGTACGGCCACCTGCTGGAACTGGTGAAGCCCCCCGGCGTGGTCGAAGTGGACGTGTGTGGCCACCGCCATGAGCGGCCGGCGCCCCGATCCCCCGTCCTTGCCGTGCGGCAGCAGCCCGGAGGAGCTGAGGTATTCGGGCAGGCTGCGGAGCCCCAGGCCGGTGTCGATGACCAGGTCCTGGTGGGATCCCTGTACCAGCCAAATGTTGGCTCGGTTCCCGGACTCGTAGAAGCGCTCCTGGATCCAGTACACGCCATCCCCCAGAGCCTTGTGTGCGTACCACTCCAGAGCCGCCATGGCCAGACCCGCTCCGCCTGTTGCCGACAGTCCGGCTGCCAGAACCTAGGGCAGCGCCCACAGAGCTGTCACTGGAGTGCGGGCTACATGGTGCGCCTCCTCCAATGGGAGAAGAGGAGAACAGGGCGGCACCGCCTGGACAGCCAATCAGGAGATGTCAGGGGACGCTTGCTCTTCAGCAAAGACACGCCCATTTGTTTTCAGCGTGTCTTTGAGTGGGGACGCGTGTGACCCGTGTACACCTGAGAGAGGGGACGCGTGTGACCCGTGTACACCTGAGAGAGGGGACGCGTGTGACCCGTGTACACCTGAGAGAGGGGACGCGTGTGACCCGTGTACACCTGAGAGAACAAAGGGTGTGACCTGTGTATACCTGAGAGAGGGGACACGTGTGACCTGTGTACACCTGAGAGAGGGGACACGTGACCCGTGTACGCCTGAGAGAGGGGACGCGCGTGACCTGTGTACACCTGGGAGAGGGGACGCGCGTGACCTGTGTATATCTGAGAGAGGGGACGCGCGTGACCTGTGTATACCTGAGAGAGGGGACGCGCGTGACCTGTGTATACCTGAGAGAGGGGACGCGCGTGACCTGTGTATACCTGAGAGAGGGGACGCGCGTGACCTGTGTATACCTGAGAGAGGGGACGCGCGTGACCTGTGTATACCTGAGAGAGGGGACGCGCGTGACCTGTGTATACCTGAGAGAGGGGACGCGCGTGACCTGTGTATACCTGAGAGAGGGGACGCGCGTGACCTGTGTATACCTGAGAGAGGGGACGCGCGTGACCTGTGTATACCTGAGAGAGGGGACGCGCGTGACCTGTGTATACCTGAGAGAGGGGACGCGCGTGACCTGTGTATACCTGAGAGAGGGGACGCGCGTGACCTGTGTATACCTGAGAGAGGGGACGCGCGTGACCTGTGTATACCTGAGAGAGGGGACGCGCGTGACCTGTGTATACCTGAGAGAGGGGACGCGCGTGACCTGTGTATACCTGAGAGAGGGGACGCGCGTGACCTGTGTATACCTGAGAGAGGGGACGCGCGTGACCTGTGTATACCTGAGAGAGGGGACGCGCGTGACCTGTGTATACCTGAGAGAGGGGACGCGCGTGACCTGTGTATACCTGAGAGAGGGGACGCGCGTGCCCATGGGCAATAAGTTTAAAAGGCTAAAAATAAAACCTATGTGGCTCACTGACAAAGTTAAAAAAGCTATAAACTATAAGAAAAGAGCTTTTAAAAAATATAAAAATGAGGGAACACTAGTGTCATTTAAATGTTACAAAGAATATAACAGGATATGTAAAAAGGAAATCAAAGATGCAAAAATTCAAAATGAACGACAGATTGCAAAAGATAGTAGGACAAACCCCAAAAAATTCTTCAAATATATTAATAGTAAAAAGGTCAAGTCTGAGCATGTAGGCCCTTTACAAAATAATCTAGAGTGGGTGACTGGGGACAAAGAGAAGGCTAATTTATTAAATACTTTCTTCAGTTCTGTGTATACAAAGGAGCAGGGGGGAGCTCATGTCCAAAATGGGGGTGGTAGTGACACAGCCCCAAATCCACAATGGCTCAAAAGTGATATGGTCCAGAAATATTTAGATGGAATAAAGGTGGATAAAGCACCTGGACCAGATGGCATACACCCACGGATCCTAAAAGAATTGAGCTCTGTAATTTCAAAGCCATTGTATTTAATTTTTAGGGACTCATTAATGACAGGAATAGTACCACTGGATTGGCGCAGGGCCAATGTGGTGCCTATATTTAAAAAGGGAATTAAGTGTTTACCAAGTAACTATAGACCTGTTAGTTTAACTTCTATAGTTGGGAAGATACTGGAGAGATTAATAAAAGACCACATAGATGAGTTCTTGCTGGAAAAAAACTATTTAAGCAACAGACAGCATGGATTCATGAAAGACAGAAGTTGTCAAACAAACCTGATTTCTTTTTATGAAGAGGTAAGTAAGACCTTGGACAGAGGGGTGGCAGTGGACGTGGTATACTTGGATTTTGCAAAAGCGTTCGATACAGTTCCCCACACACGGCTCATGTGTAAGGTAAAGTCTACAGGATTGGAAATATCAGTTTGTAAATGGATAGAAAACTGGCTAAAAGACAGAATTCAGAGAGTAGCGGTTAATGATTCTTACTCTGAATGGTCCAAGGTTATCAGTGGTGTACCCCAAGGTTCAGTGCTGGGACCCTTACTTTTTAATATGTTTATAAATGATATTGGGTCTGAGATCAAAAGTAACATTTCTGTCTTTGCAGATGACACCAAGCTATGCAGTGGAATAACGTCCTTACAGGATGTCGCCAATTTACAAGCCGACCTCAATGCTCTGTCTAATTGGGCGACTATGTGGCAGATGAGGTTTAATGTTGATAAATGTAAAGTTATGCACTTGGGGGCTAATAATATGAATGCATCATACATACTAGGGGGAGTACAACTGGGGGGATCCGTAGTGGAGAAGGATCTGGGGGTTTTGGTAGATCATAAGCTCAATAATGGCATGCAATGCCAAGCTGCGGTTTCCAAAGCGAGCAAAGTCCTTTCTTGTATTAAGAGAGGTATGGTCTCCAGAGAGAGAGATATCATTTTGCCCCTGTTCAAATCATTAGTAAGACCTCATCTGGAATATGCAGTTCAGTTTTGGGCCCCAGTTCTCAAAAAGGATATTGGGGAACTGGAGAAAGTGCAGAGAAGGGCAACCAAACTGATAAGAGGCATGGAGGAGCTCAGCTATGAGGAGAGATTAGAGGAACTGAATTTATTCTCTCTTGAGAAGAGGAGATTAAGGGGGGATATGATCAACATGTACAAATATATAAGGGGTCCATATAGTGAACTTGGTGTTCAGTTATTCACTTTACGGTCAACACAAAGGACAAGGGGGCACTCTTTGCGTCTAGAGGAAAAGAGATTTCACCTCCAAATACGGAAAGGTTTTTTCACAGTAAGAGCTGTGAAAATGTGGAATAGACTCCCTGCAGAGGTGGTTCTGGCCAGCTCAGTAGATTGCTTTAAGAAGGGCCTGGATTCTTTCTTAAATGTACATAATATAACTGGGTACTGACATTTATAGGTAAAGTTGATCCAGGGAATATCCGATTGCCTCTCGGGGGATCAGGAAGGAATTTTTTCCCCTGCTGTAGCAAATTGGATAATGCTCTTCTGGGTTTTTTTTGCCTTCCTCTGGATCAACTGTGGGTATAGAATTGGGTATATGGGATTGTACGATATATGTTTATTTTTATTTTTTTATTTTTATTTTTTACGGTTGAACTGGATGGACTTGTGTCTTTTTTCAACCTGACTAACTATGTAACTATGTAACTATGTGACCTGTGTATACCTGAGAGAGGGGACGCGCGTGACCTGTGTATACCTGAGAGAGGGGACGCGCGTGACCTGTGTATACCTGAGAGAGGGGACGCGCGTGACCTGTGTATACCTGAGAGAGGGGACCCGCGTGACCTGTGTATACCTGAGAGAGGGGACCCGCGTGACCTGTGTATACCTGAGAGAGGGGACCCGCGTGACCTGTGTATACCTGAGAGAGGGGACCCGCGTGACCTGTGTATACCTGAGAGAGGGGACCCGTGTGACCTGTGTATACCTGAGAGAGGGGACCCGTGTGACCTGTGTATACCTGAGAGAGGGGACCCGTGTGACCTGTGTATACCTGAGAGAGGGGACCCGTGTGACCTGTGTATACCTGAGAGAGGGGACACGTGTGACCTGTGTATACCGCATCTTGTTTCTGCCCTCGGAAGCAGTGTGTATGGTGTCACCCCTGGGTCCCCGTTGTGGTAAAAAAAAAAAACACAAAAAGCACTGCAGAAACGCTCAATAGCAAACTGCTTAAGTGTGAATGGAGCCTAATGCCGCGTACACACGATTGGACATTCCGACAACAAAACGGTGGGTTTGTTTTCCAACGGATGTTGGCTCAAATTTGTCTTGCATACACACGGTCACACAAATGTGGTCGGAAATTCCGACCGCCAAGAGCGCGGAGACGTACAACACTACGACGAGCCTATAAAATTAAGTACAATGATTCGTAGCATGCGTCAAATTGATTCCGAGCATGCGTAGGATTTTTGTGCGTCGGAATTGCATACAGACGATCAGAATTTCCGACAAGAGCTTTTGCCGCCGGAAAAATTGAGAACCAGCTCTCAAACATTTGTTGTCGGAAATTCCGAACGTGTACGCGCCATTAAAACTACTCTAACCTCCATGCTCTCAGGGTGGTGACACTTCAGTGGTTTTACTGCAGAACAGCTACTGGTAGGATCAGAGCCTGGTTAAAGTGCGCTCATATGAGCAAAAAACACTATGCTATTACTTGTTATTAGTGATGAGCCGAACACCCCCGGGTTCGGTTCGCACCAGAACCCGCGAACGGACCGAAAGTTCGCGCGAACATTAGAACCCTATTAAATACAATGGATGCGAACGTTCGGATTCTAAAGTGCTAATTATAACGACTATTATCCATGTTATTGTCCGAAACAGAGTTTGGGAACCCGGCTTCTGCACCAGGGGACATGTATCAATGCAAAAATAAGTTTTAAAAACGGACGTTTTCCGGGAGCAGTCATTTTAATGATGCATAAAGTGAAAAAAAAAAAAGTCAAATATTCCTTTAAATATTGTACCTGGGGGGTGTCTAAAGTATGCCTGTGAAGTGCCACGTGTTTCCCGTGTTTAGAACTGTCCTTGCACAAAATAACATTTCTAAAGGAAAAAAAGCCATTTAAAACTGCTTGCGGCTTTAATGCAATGTCTGGTCCCGGTAATATGGATGAAAATCTTTAGGAAAAATGGCATAGCTACCCCATCACCCCCCCCCCCCCCTACCCCAGCCCATTACTTGTATAGATATTAAGGGGAACCCCGCACACAAAATAAAAAAGCCCCTATATACTCTGAACAGCCGTATACAGGCGGTGCATACAAGACAGGGACTGTAGGTTTGTTCTTATGTAGAATCTGTTTGTAATTTTGAACAGCTGCATTGTTTAAGTGTAGCTCCATGCCAAATTCCTTTTTTTTAGCTTTTTGGAAAACATAGGGAACGGTTATCACCCGTCACATTTTTTTTGCTGTCTGTGCCCCTGTTCAGAACATTTCACCTCACTTTGCGTCCCAATGACAACTGTTTTTGAAATGTGGTGTTTGTATTGAAACAAGGATTGGTGATAAAGCATCAGTAGAGAGGAGACACCTTTCTCCCATATTAATTCTTACAGGAGAGAATTTTCCTTCCAAGGGGTAGATTTCCTCTCACTTCCTGTTGTCTTCTTGCGTTTGCAAGTAGGAGTCGTTTGTAAGTTGGATGTTTGAAAGTAGGGACCTGCCGTATATACTCTGCAGAAATAGGCCCCTTAGTTGTTGGTGTTGGCACAACACTGTAAGCACTCACAGTTACTCTTGGTTGGTGCTGGAACGCCCTGCTGTCAACTATTATATCAGGAATTTTAATTACATATAATTGTTGAACAGTGGTAGTAAAAATTGGGCCTTTGATGGTGGTGCTGGTGCCACAACACTGTAAGCCCTGACAGTTACTCTTGGTGGGTGCAGCAATGGGCCCTGCTGTGAATTATTAGATCAAGAATTGTAATTGCATGCCCCTGTTGAACAGGGGCTGAAAAATTGGGCCTTTCGTGGTGGTGGTGGCGTTGCCACAACACTGTAAGCCCTCAGAGTTACTCTTGGTGGGTGCAGCAATGGGCCCTGCTGTGAATTATTAGATCAAGAATTGTAATTACATGCCCCTGTTGAACAGGGGCTGAAAAATTGGGCCTTAGGCACTGGTGGCACAACACTCCAACCCCTCACAGATACTGTACTTGGAGCACAGCAATGAGCCCTGTTGCAAAGTATTGCTTCAAAAATTGTAATGACACGCCCCTGTTAAACAGGGGCTGAAAAATTGGGCCTTAGCCACTGGTGGCGGCACCCATAAACAAAAATGATCTTCCAAGCTATCATCATCAATCGTATCATTGAGGACTCGGAGGAGGAGGATAGCCAGTCAACATAACAGCACAGGCACTCAGCATCAGCATCAGTCTTGAAGGGATGTGACATGTTAAAATCAATTAGTCTGTTATATCAGCATCAGGTGTGTGGTAGCTGGTGGTGATCCAAGACTGGTTCATCTTGATGAAAGTCAGTCGATCAACCGAGTCGGTGGACAGGCGCACCCTGTGATCCGTGACAAATCCTCCAGCAGCACTGAATGTGCGTTCCAAAAGAACGCTGGATGCAGGAAAGGCCAGTAGCTCAATTGCATACTGTGCAAGCTCTGGCCAGTGATCCATCCTCAAGACCCAGTAAGCCAGAGGATTTTCGGTGGGGAAGGTGTCCAAGTCTGACCTTGCCCCTAGATATTCCTGCACCATGTTTATCAGACGCTGGCGATGGTTGCTGGAACCGATCATACTTTGGGGCTGCGGACTAAAGAATTGTCTGAACGCATCGGTCAGACGGCCACCTTCCCCACCGCTCCTTCTTTGACTGGCCGAAGCCTCAGCAACTCGTTGTCCAGGACCAGGAGTTTGTAACCTCCCAGTCTCTGGGAACGCATTGCACAGACCTTTCTGCAAGGCCTCCCGGAGTTGTCTCATCCTCTGCTCCCTCTGCGACGGTAACATAAGGTCCGCAACCTTACCCTTGTACCGTGGATCAAGGAGAGTGGCCAGCCAGTAATGGTCCCTCTCCTTGATCCGAAGAATACGAGGATCCTTCCGCAGACTTTGCAGGATCAGGGAGGCCATGCAGCGTAGGTTTGCTGAGGCATTCGGTCCGGAGTCCTCTGGGTCACGAAGGACGACATGATCCGCAGCCACCTCCTCCCAGCCACGTACAAGTCCACTGGTTTCTTGGGACTGTAAATCATCCCTAAAAGACTGCTGCTGATGATGCTGAGTGCCAGCCTCCACCTCCATGCTGACACAATCCTCCTCCTCCTCCTCCTCCTCCTCCTCCTCCTCCTCTTCCTGTGCGATGGGTGGGACAGAAGGAACACTGTCTGGGTAAAGGGGGCCTTGAGAGGCAAGGAAGTCCTCCTCTTCCTGCCTCTGTTCTGCCTCAAGTGCCCTGTCCATTATTCCACGCAGCGTGTGCTCCAACAGGTGGACAAGAGGTACAGTGTCACTGATGCATGCACTGTCACTGCTCACCATCCTCGTGGCCTCCTCAAATGGTGCCAGGACAGTGCATGCATCCCTGATCATGCCCCACTGGCGTGGAGAAAAAAAACCAAGCTCCCCTGACCCTGTCCTGGTGCCGTAGTCGCACAGGTACTCATTGATGGCCCTCTGCTGCGTGTGCAGCCGCTGCAGCATGGCCAACGTTGAGTTCCACCTGGTGGGCATGTCACATATAAGGCGGTTCTTGGGCAGGTTCAACTCCTTTTGCAGCTCAGCCAGGCGAGCACTGGCATTATAAGATCTGCGGAAATGCACACAGACTTTCCTGGCCTGCCTCAGGACATCCTGTAAGCCCGGGTACCTGCCCAAGAACCGCTGCACCACCAGGTTAAGGACGTGAGCCACACAGGGCACATGGGTCAGTTGTCCCTGTCGGAGGGCGGAGAGGAGGTTGGTGCCATTGTCGCAAACCACCATTCCTGGCTTAAGCTGGCGTGGCGTCAACCACCTCCCGGCCTGGCCCTGCAGAGCAGACAGGACCTCTGCCCCAGTGTGGCTTCTGTCCCCCAAACACACCAGCGCAAGCACAGCATGGCATCTTTTTGCCTGCGTACTTGCGTAGCCCCTTGAACGGCTACGGAGCACCGCTGGTTCAGAGGACAAAGCACAGGAAGAGGCCATGGAGGAAGAAGAAGAGGAGGGGGTGGAGGAGAGAGGAGTGTCACAACCAGTAGTAGCATTTTGGAGGCGTGGCGGTGGAACAACCTCCAACACTACTGCACCTTGTCCTGCATCCTTCCCAGCTGCCAAAAGAGTGACCCAATGGGCCGTGAAAGAAAGGTAACGTCCCTGTCCATGCCTGCTGGACCATGAGTCAGCGGTAATATGCACCTTACCGCTGACCGCCCTGTCCAGCGAGACCAAGACATTGCCTTCCACATGCCGGTAGAGAGCCGGAATAGCCTTCCGTGAGAAAAAGTGGCGTTTGGGAACCTGCCACTGAGGAACCGCACATTGCACAAACTCACGGAAGGGGCCAGTGCAAGGAGAGGTCCGCTTTGTTCTTTGGTGTGGGTCTTTGAGGTAGGCTTGTCAACGAGCTGCATGGCAGGTCAACATATGTCTGGTCAGGCATGTGGTACCCAAGCGGCTGATGTTTTGGCCACGCGATATACGCTTGAGACATATGTTGCAAACAGCAGCTGTGCGATCTGATGCACTAGCCTCAAAAAAGGCCCACACCAAAGAACTTTTTGAATGACGGGCAGAGGCAGCGCCCTGCACAGGCGGAGCTCTGCGGTGTGATTCCGTCGGTGTACTGCCCTTACGCTGGCCACCAAAGGGCATCCTGCCTCGTTGGAGATGTGCCTCCTCCTCATCCTCCTCCTCCTCCTCTCTCCTATTAGGCACCCACGTGGAGTCAGTGACCTCATCATCCCCTCCCTCCTCATCACTGGAGCCAATCTGGCAGTATGCTGCAGCTGCTGGAACATGACTGCCAGATTGGTGTCCTTCTTGAGCATCCCCTCTGTCTGCTCTCACGCTACTGCCTTCCTGTAGCTGGGTTTCATCATCAGACCCTTCGAAACGCTGGGCATCCTCCTGGAGCATGTACCCAACACTGTGCTCAAACAGTTCGGGGGACTCCTCAGGAGGAGGACATGGTGGGTCTAGGGAAGGAGTGACTGATGATGAGTCTGACATTGATACCAGGGAAGAGGACGCTTTGGCAGCTGCTTTGCCAGTACCCTGAGCCTGGGTGAGAGAGGATGAGGAGGAGGAGGAGGGCTTGGTCATCCACTCTACCAAGTCTTCGGCATGATGTGGCTCAACATGTCCAGCTGCCGAAAAGAAGGACAAGCGTGTCCCATGGCCATGTGCTGATGACAATGCACCGCGTCCACGACCAGCACTGTTGCCCCCAGACACAGAGCCTGCTTGCCCTCTTTTTTTGCCTCCTGACTGTCTGCCTCTCCTTGGTTGCCTTCCAGACATTTTAATGGATGGGCTGCAGGGAGATGGGAAAAACAGCAATAAGGGCTACCTTCAGGTGTATATTGTGCAGGAGGCTTAGCAACAATGACACTGACACTGTCCCCTGCCTATCCTTCTCTGTCCCTAAACACAAGGATTGAAAATATGGTTCAGCAAAAAAGTTTTAGAACAGAATAGCACACTGACACTTTCCCTCACTGTCCTACTCTGTCCCTCCCTACAAACAAGATTTAGCACAGAATAGCACACTGATAATTTCTACGAGTGTCCTTCTCTGTCCCTCAACTCAGGGATTGAAAATATGGGTCAGCAAAATAGTTTTAGAACACAATAGCACACTGTCAGTTTCACTCACTGTACCTCTCTGTCCGTCAACTCAAGGATTGAAAATATGGTTCAGCAAAATAGTTTTAGAACAGAATAGCACACTGTCAGTTTCCCTCACTGTACCTCTCTGTCCCTCAACTCAAGGATTGAAAATATGGAACAGCAAAATAGTTTTAGAACAGAATAGCACACTGTCAGTTTCACTCACTGTACCTCTCTGTCCCTCAACTCAAGGATTGAAAATATGGTTCAGCAAAATAGTTTTAGAACACAATAGCACACTGTCAGTTTCCCTCACTGTACCTCTCTGTCCCTACAAACAAGGATTAGCACAGAATAGCACACTGTCACTGACACTCTCCCTACCTATCCTTATTTGTCCCTAAACACAAGGAATCCAGGATTAGTAAAGGGAAAAAAATGACACCGTCCCTGCCTATGCTTCTCTTTCCCTGCTCCGGAACACACTACACAAGGCCGCCGCGCTGGCGGCCTTTTATAGTGTGGAGCGTGTACTAAACCCCATCAGCAATAATTGGCCACAGGCATCCTGCCTGTGGCCAATCATTGCTCTCCTCGCTGCCGGCGCTGTGATTGGCCAAGCATGCGGGGTCACAGTGCATGCTTGGCCAATCACAGCGCCTGGATGACACTGCGATGGCGTAGTGCATTGTGGGCCGTTCGCGTCACTCGAATTTGGCGCGAACGGCCCAAATCGTTCGATCTTCGTCGAACGATCGAACAGCCGATGTTCGAGTCGAACGTATGTTCGACTCGAACACGAAGCTCATCCCTACTTGTTATAGACTGAAGGCCGGTGCTACCACTAGGCAAACTAGGCAGCCGCCTAGGGGGCACTGCTGCCTGGGGCGCCCGGCCACTGGTGTTCCTACTCTTTTCTCTCTGCAACAAGCAACTAAGTCTCAGCATCAGAAGGCAGTCGCCACTCTGTTCGCACATAGTGTCAGAGGCGCTGACTCCTGAATGAATGGAAGCAAGCAAACATTCATTGATGTGCACTGGTAGGCTGCGTTGATGGGTGCTGGCGAGGCCGCATTGATGGGTGCTGGCGAGGCTGCATTTGATGGACGCTGATGAGGCTGCATTTGATGGACGCTGATGAGGCTGCATTTAATGGGCGCTGGTGAGGCTGCATTTGATGGGCGCTGGTAAGGCTGCATTTGATGGGCGCTGGTAAGGCTGCATTTGATGGGCGCTGGTAAGGCTGCATTTGATGGGCGCTGGTAAGGCTGCATTTGATGGGCGCTGGTAAGGCTGCATTTGATGGGCGCTGGTAAGGCTGCATTTGATAGACGCTGGTGAGGCTGCATTTGATGGACGCTGGTGAGGCTGCATTTGATGGACGCTGGTGAGGCTGCATTTGATGGACGCTGGTAGGCTGTATTTGATGGGCGCTCGTAGGCTGCATTTGATGGGCACTGGTGAGGCTGCATTTGATGGGTGCTGGTAGGCTGTATTTGATGGGCGCTCGTAGGCTGCATTTGATGGGTGCTGGTAGGCTGCATTTGATGGGCGCTGGTAGGCTGCATTTGATGGGCGCTGGTAGGCTGCATTTGATGGGCACTGGTAGGCTGCATTTGATGGGCGCTGGTAGGCTGCATTTGATGGGTGCTGGTGAGGCTGCATTTGATGGGTGCTGGTGAGGCTGCATTTGATGGGCGCTGGTGAGGCTGCATTTATTGGGTGCTGGTAAGGCTGCATTGATGGGTGCTGGTGGGCTGCAATTGATGGGTGCTTCATTAAAAAGATGCAGTATACATGGGCAGGGCAAAGGGGGTGGAGTCAGGGGTAGAGCCAAGGGGGGCTGAAAAATTAGGTTTGACCTAGGGTGTCAAAAATCCTTGCACCAGCCCTGGAAAGACTGCATTACGTATGTCACTTATTCCTTTTAACATACAGGTCCTTCTCAAAAAATTTGCATATTGTGATAAAGTTCATTATTTTCTGTAATGTACTGATAAACATTAGACTTTCATATATTTTAGATTCATTACACACAACTGAAGTAGTTCAAGCCTTTTCTTGTTTTAATATTGATGATTTTGGCATACAGCTCATGAAAACCCAAAAATCCTATCTCAAAAAATTAGCATATCATGAAAAGGTTCTCTAAACGAGCTATTAACCTAATCATCTGAATCAACTAATTAACTCTAAACACCTGCAAAAGATTCCTGAGGCTTTTAAAAACTCCCAGCCTGGTTCATTACTCAAAACCGCAATCATGGGTAAGACTGCCGACCTGACTGCTGTCCAGAAGGCCATCATTGACACCCTCAAGCAAGAGGGTAAGACACAGAAAGAAATTTCTGAACGAATAGGCTGTTCCCAGAGTGCTGTATCAAGGCACCTCAGTAGGAAGTCTGTGGGAAGGAAAAAGTGTGTCAGAAAACGCTGCACAACGAGAAGAGGTGACCGGACCCTGAAGAAGATTGTGGAGAAGGACCGATTCCAGACCTTGGAGGACCTGCGGAAGCAGTGGACTGAGTCTGGAGTAGAAACATCCAGAGCCACCGTGAACAGGCGTGTGCAGGAAATGGGCTATAGGTGCCGCATTCCCCAGGTCAAGCCACTTTTGAACCAGAAACAGCGGCAGAAGCGCCTGACCTGGGCTACAGAGAAGCAGCACTGGACTGTTGCTCAGTGGTCCAAAGTACATCCGGAAATCAAGGTGCCAGAGTCTGGAGGAAGACTGGGGAGAGGGAAATGCCAAAATGCCTGAAGTCCAGTGTCAAGTACCCACAGTCAGTGATGGTCTGGGGTGCCATGTCAGCTGCTGGTGTTGGTCCACTGTGTTTTATCAAGCGCAGGGTCAATGCAGCTAGCTATCAGGAGATTTTGGAGCACTTCATGCTTCCATCTGCTGAAAAGCTTTATGGAGATGAAGATTTCATTTTTCAGCACGACCTGGCACCTGCTCACAGTGCCAAAACCACTGGTAAATGGTTTACTGACCATGGTATTACTGTGCTCAATTGGCCTGCCAACTCTCCTGACCTGAACCCCATAGAGAATCTGTGGGATATTGGGAAGAGAAAGTTGAGAGACGCAAGACCCAACACTCTGGATGAGCTTAAGGCCGCTATCGAAGCATCCTGGGCCTCCATAACACCTCAGCAGTGCCACAGGCTGGTTGCCTCCATGCCACGCCGCATTGAAGCAGTCATTTCTGCAAAAGGATTCCCGACCAAGTATTGAGTGCATAACTGAACATAATTATTTGAAGGTTGACTTTTTTTGTATTAAAAACACTTTTCTTTTATTGGTCGGATGAAATATGCTAATTTTTTGAGATAGGATTTTTGGGTTTTCATGAGCTGTATGCCAAAATCATCAATATTAAAACAAGAAAAGGCTTGAACTACTTCAGTTGTGTGTAATGAATCTAAAATATATGAAAGTCTAATGTTTATCAGTACATTACAGAAAATAATGAACTTTATCACAATATGCTAATTTTTTGAGAAGGACCTGTAGTTCTGGTTTGACAATTACTGCTCCCAAATAACCGCACTTTAAAATGAACAATATAGAAGAATGAGGAAAATGTGAACAATAGTGATGAGCCGAACACCCCCGGGTTCGGTTCGCACCAGAACCCGCGAACGGACCGAAAGTTCGCACGAACTTTCGAACCCTATTAAATACAATGGATGCGAACGTTCGAAATCTAAAGTGCTAATTATAACGACTATTATGCATGTTATTGTCCTAAAAAGGGTTTGGGAACCCGGGTTCTGCACCAGGGGACATGTATCAATGCAAAAATAAGTTTTAAAACCGGCCGTTTTTCGGGAGCAGTCATTTTAATGATGCATAAAGTGAAAAAAAAAAAAAAAGTCAAATATTCCGTTAAATATCGTACCTGGGGGGTGTCTAAAGTATGCCTGTGAAGTGCCATGTGTTTCCCGTGTTTAGAACTGTCCCTGCACAAAATTACATTTCTAAAAGGAAAAAAAGCCATTTAAAACTGCTTGTGGCTTTAATGTAATGTCTGGTCCCGGTAATATGGATGAAAATCTTTAAGAAAAATGGCATAGCTACCCCATCACACACCCCCCACCCCCCCCCCCACCCCAGCCCATTACCAGCCCCTTTGGGTCTTGTATGGATATTAAGGGGAACCCCGCACACAAAATAAAAAAGGCCCTATATACTCTGAACAGCCGTATACAGGCGGTGCATACAAGATGTAGAATCTGTTTGTAATTTTGAACAGTTACATTGTTTAAGTGTAGCTCCTGCCAAAAAATCTATTTTTAAGCTTTTTGGAAAACATAGGGAAGGGTTATCACCCCTGTAACATTTGTTTTGCTGTCTGTGCAGTGTGCACCTGTTCAGAACAGTTCACTTCACTTTCCGTCCTAATGACATATGTTTTTTGAAAATTTGGGGTTTTTATTGAAACAAGAATTGGTGATAAAGCATCAGTGGAGAGGAGACACCTTTCTCCCATATTAATTCTTACAGGAGAGAATTTCCCTTCCTAGGGGTAGATTTCCTCTCACTTCCTGTTGTATCCTTCCGTTTGCAAGGAGGAGTCGTTTGTAAGTTGGATGTTTGAAAGTAGGGGCCTGCCGTATATACTCAGCTGAAATTTGCCCCTTACATGTTGGTGTTGCCACAACACTTTGAGCCCTCACAGTTACTCTTGGTGGGCGCATGAATGGGCCCTGCTGTGAATTATTAGATCAAGAATTGTAATTGCATGCCCCTGTTGATCAGGGGCTGAAAAATTGGGCCTTTGGTGGTGGTGTTGACACAACACTGTAAGGCCTCACAGTTACTCTTGGTGGGCGCAGGAATGGGCCCTGCTGTGAATTATTAGATCAAGAATTGTAATTACACACCCCTGTTAAACAGGGGCTGAAAAATTGGGCCTTAGCCACTGGTGCCACGACACTGCAACCTCACCCAGATACTCTAGTTGGAGTGCAGGAATGAGCCCTGCTGCAAAGCATTGCATAAAAAATTGTAATTACATGCCCCTGTTAAACAGGGGCTGAAAAATTGGGCCTTAGCCACTGGTGGCGGCACCCAGAAACAAAAATGTTCTTCCAAGCTATCATCATCAATCGGATCATTGAGGAGGAGGAGGAGGATAGTCAGTCAACATAACAGGACAATCTCTCAGCATCAGCATCAGTCTTGAAGGGATGTGACATTTGAAAATAAATTAGTCTGTTATATCAGCTTAAGGTGTTTGGTAGCTGGTGGTGATCCAAGACTGGTTCATCTTTATGAAGGTCAGTCGATCAACCGAGTCGGTGGACAGGCGCACCCTGTGATCCGTGACAAATCCTCCAGCAGCACCGAATGTGCGTTCTGAAAGAACGCTGGATGCAGGACAGGCCAGTAGCTCAATTGCATACTGTGCAAGCTCTGGCCAGTGATCCATCCTCAAGACCCAGTAAGCCAGAGGATTTTCGGTGGGGAAGGTGTCCAAGTCTGACCTTGCCCCTAGGTATTCCTGCACCGTGTATATCAGACGCTGGCGATGGTTGCTGGAACCGATCATACCTTGGGGCTGCGGACTAAAGAATTGTCTGAACGCATCGGTCAGACGGCCACCTTCCCCACCTCTCCTTCTTTGACTGACCGAAGCCTCAGCAACTCGTTGTCCAGGACCAGGAGTTTGTAACCTCCCAGCCTCTGGCAACGCGTTGCACAGACCTTTCTGCAAGGCCTCCCGGAGTTGTCTCATCCTCTGCTCCCTCTGCGACCGTAAGATAAGGTCCGCAACCTTACCCTTGTACCGTGGATCAAGGAGAGTGGCCAGCCAGTAATGGTCCCTCTCCTTAATCCAAAAAATACGAGGATCCTTCTGCAGACTTTGCAGGATCAGGGAGGCCATGCAGCGTAGGTTAGCTGAGGCATTCGGCCCGGAGTCCTCTGGGTCACTAAGGACGACATGATCCGCAGCCACCTCCTCCCAGCCACGTACAAGTCCACTGGTTTCTTGGTACT
Organism: Rana muscosa; assembly: GCA_029206835.1. Taxonomy (NCBI): domain Eukaryota; kingdom Metazoa; phylum Chordata; class Amphibia; order Anura; family Ranidae; genus Rana; species Rana muscosa. The sequence goes on along the minus strand of CM055116.1, from coordinate 1,066,561,210 downwards.
GTAAATCATCCCTAAAAGACTGCTGCTGATGATGCTGAGTGCCAGGCTCCACCTCCATGCTGACACAGTCCTCCTCCTCCTCCTCTTCCTGTGCGATGGGTGGGACAGAAGGAACACTGTCTGGGTAAAGGGGGCCTTGAGAGGCAAGGAAGTCCTCCTCTTCCTGCCTCTGTTCTGCCTCAAGTGCCCTGTCCATTATTCCACGCAGTGTATGTTCCAACAGGTGGACAAGAGGTACAGTGTCACTGATGCATGCACTGTCACTGCTCACCATCCTCGTGGCCTCCTCAAATGGTGCCAGGACAGTGCATGCATCCCTGATCATGCCCCACTGGCGTGGTGAAAAAAACCCGAGCTCCCCTGACACTGTCCTGGTGCCGTAGTCGCACAGGTACTCATTGATGGCCCTCTGCTGCGTGTGCAGCCGCTGCAGCATGGCCAACGTTGAGTTCCACCTGGTGGGCATGTCACATATAAGGCGGTTCTTGGGCAGGTTCAACTCCTTTTGCAGCTCAGCCAGGCGAGCACTGGCATTATAAGATCTGCGGAAATGCACACAGACTTTCCTGGCCTGCCTCAGGACATCCTGTAAGCCCGGGTACCTGCCCAAGAACCGCTGCACCACCAGGTTAAGGACGTGAGCCACACAGGGCACATGGGTCAGTTGTCCCTGTCGGAGGGCGGAAAAGGGAGGTTGGTGCCATTGTCGGAAACCACCATTCCTGGCTTAAGCTGGCGTGGCGTCAACCACCTCTCGGCCTGCCCCTGCAGAGCAGACAGAACCTCTGCCCCAGTGTGGCTCCTGTCCCCCAAACACACCAGCGCAAGCACGGCATGGCATCTTTTTGCCTGCGTACTTGCGTAGCCCCCTGAACGCCTACGGAGCACCGCTGGTTCCGAGGACAAAGCACAGGAAGAGGCCATGGAGGAAGAAGAAGAGGAGGGCGTGGAGGAGAGAGGTGTGTCACAACCAGTAGTAGCATTTTGGAGGCGTGGTGGCGGAACAACCTCCAACACTACTGCACCTTGTCCTGCATCCTTCCCAGCTGCCAAAAGAGTGACCCAATGGGCCGTGAAAGAAAGGTAACGTCCCTGTCCATGCCTGCTGGACCATGAGTCAGCGGTAATATGCACCTTACCGCTGACCGCCCTGTCCAGCGAGGCCAAGACATTGCCTTCCACATGCCGGTAGAGAGCCGGAATCGCCTTCCGTGAGAAAAAGTGGCGTTTGGGAACCTGCCACTGAGGAACCGCACATTGCACAAATTCACGGAAGGGGGCCGAGTCTACCAACTGAAAAGGCAGCAGTTGAAGCACTAGCAATTTAGCCAAGCTAGCATTCAACCGCTGGGCATGTGGATGGCTGGGAGTGAACTTCTTTCGACGGTCCAGCAGTTGGGGCTGGGAAATTTGCCTGCTAGAATCGGACGTCGGTGTACTGCTAGCAGAGTGCCCGCAAGTACTTGGCTGTGACACACCTAATTCTACACCTTCATTCCTCTCAGTGCAGGTTTCAGAGAGGACTGAAGGTATAGTGGGGTTGGAGATCCCAGCTGATGCGGTGCAAGGAGAAGTCCGCTTTGTTCTTTGGTGTGGGTCTTTAAGGTAGGCTTGCCAACGAGCTGCATGGCAGGTCAACATATGTCTGGTCAAGCATGTGGTGCCCAAGCGGGTGATGTTTTGGCCACGCGATATACGCTTGAGACATATGTTGCAAACAGCAGCTGTGCGATCTGATGCACTCGACTCAAAAAAGGCCCACACCAAAGAACTTTTTGAATAACGGGCAGAGGCAGCGCCCTGCACAGGCGGAGCTCTGCGGTGTGATTCCGTTGGTGTGCTGCCCTTACGCTGGCCCCCCGAGGGCATCCTGCCTCGTTAGAGATGTGCCTCCTCCTCATCCTCTCTCCTATTAGGCACCCACAGTGTATTGTGGGCCGTTTGCGTCACTCGAATTTGGCGCAAACGGCCCAAATCATTCGATGTTCGCCGAACGAACAGCCGATGTTCGACTCGAACACCGAGCTCATCCCTACTTTCCTCCCATAACCTCTTTTGTACAGCTCTTACTCTCCCCCTCATCTCTGCGCCCCCTCTCCCTTTTACTTTCTCCACTATACCCTCATCCACTCCCTTCCCCACCCCCTTTACCCCATACTTAACAATTATTAAGATTTTTTAAGAAGTAGTAAGTTATAACCCACCGGCCTACATAGAGATTTGAGCTTTACCCTACCTGCACTTCTTCTCAGACCAAGTGACTACCATCCTGCTGATCTTGCTCCCTTCCCAGGTTATCCGTGATCCGGTGACCTTTACCACGTCTGATAGTGTTCACCCCAGCCTACCAGGCCGACCGAACACTTATACTATTTAGACCGTAACCTGGAGTCTCTCCTGCTTAGTGTCTTCATTACCACCTGTTTTTTTGTTTTTTTGATGTCTTATGTTGGTATATATATATATATATATATATATATATATATATATATAATATATGTAGTGCCCCCACCTCTCCCCCTACCTGCCTTTTTATGTGTGTTTCGGCTCCTCGCAGGGAGAGGAGAGGCACACCGCACCACAAGCCCGTACCCTCCTGAGTAAGGAGGTTGAGCGGTGTTAGTTTTCGGGCCTGCCTGCGGCTGGAGTTGAATCCTCCCGAGTGATTCTCACCTCTACCTTAGATTGATGCAAGTCCTTATGATTCCCCCCAGTAATGTAACTGTCCACACCAACTGAAAGTCCAACTTCTATATTTGTTTCACACGGATAATAAATATGCCTCTTTGACAGCAGACAGGTTGGAACAAGACACAGGACAGCTTTAGGTGGGAGGAGGTCCAGGCACAAACTTGAATAAGGTTCTTTGACTGTTTAGGCTTCACAAACAGCTTTGGCGCACGATCTCTGCCACAGATCGTGAGGTTGGTCTCTGCCACAGACCAGGTGAATAGAAAGTCACTGCCACTGACTTGGAGAACAGGTCACTGCCACTGACTGGGTGAATAGGGCATGGCCCTGCTAGGCCACTGACACTGACCTGTAAGCGAACTTCCTTCTAGAGAGTACTTGGCCCAAGTGAGGGAGAAGACATCCCGCCGGAGAGTTACCAGAGGTCCTCACCGTCACCACGACTCTGCGCTGGGTCTTCGGTACAAGTAACCTCCCTGGCCTCCTCATCCCAGATATGGGTCCCCTCGCAAGGCGGCACCCTGGGAGTCCTCGATCCCCGCCGGAACCCAGCCGAAGGTGCTGGGCTCCGGGCCTCCAAATTAGTACCTCACCCCAGACTAAAGGTGTCTGGGATGGAACAGGAACCAGGCCTCCGGCACCCGGAGATGACACCCACACACCCAGGCTGAAGGTGCCTGGGCGTGGACAATGACAACCACCCACCCACCGGAAGATGTCCGCCCCTTTTTATACCCTATCCCGACAGGCACAGCAGGTTCCCCGCCCCGCCGTACTGCTGCCCAGAGGGGACAAGAAAAGGCACAACCTTGTATTGTGGTTCAACCCGGACCTATGGCGACAGCGCCACCTGTAGGCCCCAGGGAACTATACACCAACACTAGCTCCCATGGCACAGAAATGGTCCATTAACCCTAACAATAGTGTGTCTGAGCCTAACTACCACTCAGACACTCCCCTAAATTGAACACCCCACTACACATTCCCCCCACTAAATAGACACTGGTCCCCAGTGTCTGGAGTAAACCTATGCCTCTCATGTCTGAGTCATGCTGACTCAAGCCCAATCCAGAGACTAACTAACAAAAATGGGACAATTTAAAAAACTGTCAGTTTGTGCCGGAACCTAACATGGGGAAAGGAGGTGAAAAACATGGGAAGGAAAGGAGAAATCACACATGTGCACATTAAAACATTAAATGTCACATAAACCCCTTTTTTTTTTTATGAAATATTTACATTTCCCTCCCACCTGCATTAGCTAAGATCCACCCCATTCTCAGTAATCTTCCTTGGCGTCCGCCTGCAGGGGAAGAGAGAAAAAAAAAAAAAAACATACACAACAAACGACATTTTGCCAGAATGAAGAGATTCTCCCCTAGAGGAAAATCCCTTCCTTCTAAAGTAAAACTGTGCCACATTATTAGCAGGGCAATAGTTGCATAACACCGCCACCTAGTGGTAGTGCCAACGTCAGAATACCCATCCCCAAAATAAACTTTTCTTCTTTTTCTTGGAGTAAAACTTCATTTTCTTCTTTACTGTGGCCCTGAACTATCTACTCCCCAAAGTCCTTGTGTCTGTGTGGTAGGGGCGGAGAGGGGAGGAAAGAACAACAGCTCCCGTTTCTCCAAAGGAGTAGAATACCCTTTCAACTAGGGCAAAAGTTCCTGGGCTCCAAAGAGTGCACTCAAAAAAAAATAAAGCAACACCAGAGTCTTGTCTCTAACAGGTAGTAGTGTGGGTCTGGCAACACCAACGGCTTCCAATGGCTATCGAACGTGTCTATATGGTACTCAACGTCATCTTTGTCCTTCCTACAAATGAGTACCTTGTCCGCATAAATATGCCGACCCCACATCCAGGCAGCCTTACAGTCCTTAAATCTCTGGGTGGCTGCAGGTGAACATGAAAAGTATCTTCGGGCCTGGGGTACTTTAATATGTGTCCATACAAAGTCCTCGTACCACCGGAGTCTACAGGCCTCCACTTCAAATAAAGGTTCTTTAGGCAGGTACGGGTACTCCCACCCATACTTGCTGGCAACTCTCTGGCTGAAAAGTCTCTGCAACCGGGACAATGGTGGCATGGTAGCACGGTCTCCCGTGCCAGGCAAGACGATGGCATCCGGATGCCGAGGTACTTTAACTACCTCTGGACCAGACACAGGGGTCCGCAGCGACACCCGTCTCGTCTCGGTAGCTGATGCAGGTGTTTCCAACGGTGAAAGGGCAGACAAGGGGACAGATCCCTCCTCAGGCTCCAAAGCCACCACCCGGGGTGTATTTTCCCCAATAGACATGGGTGAGTCCCTAACACTATGGGACAAGGACAGGGGCTTCTTATCCCAACCCTTCCGTTCAAAAAGTTCATCTATGGCGGCGTCATCTCCCGCATCAGAGATGGACTCCAGGTCAGAGGTATCACATTCCTCTGCAGGCAGGTAACTCTTGGTAGAGGACGAGTCACCGCCTCTGGTTAATTCACAGACATGTGAATCCCCAACACTCGGGACCTTGGACAGAGTCTCTTCCCCCGGCTTACCTCGGCTTGTAGCTGAACCAGGACGTCCGGGACTTCTCCCTTTGGATGCATCCGTTCCGAGTAAGCGCTGGGGCGTAGCTCCACCACGGCCGCGGGAAGCTTTCACGAACCCGATCTTCCTCTTGGGCGGTGGGAGAAAGGACTCTGTGTTGACCGAAGTAGCATCCTTCGGTTCCTCATTCACTGACACAATGTCCTCTGTGACTTCCTCCGAAGTCTCTGCAGTGCGCGCAGGGGTGGACGTGTAAGCTCTGATTCCTTCTTCCAGAGTAGTGGCGCCTGTAAGGCAATTGAGGTGGAAAGCCCGAGGCTTTTCTGTAGGTTGCTCGACCTCAAACAGAAACTCCTTACAGTGCTCGCATGGCCCGAATGGCTTCAGATGAACCACCAGTCCCGAGCACCTGGGACAAATCACTCCGAGGGCCTCCACATCTTTACAAACATAGAGGGCAAATCGTCCCCGGGGCTTGAGCCGAATTCCCGTATCCGTCAAGGGAGCAGCAAAGGAAGTCATCCTCATGGTAGTAGTAGCCGGAACCCATGAGGCATGAGACGCCATGTTATCCAATCGCTGCTCCATCGCGCACTGTCCCTTTCGCGCCAAAGTCCCCATGTGTACCTCCACACATGGCCGGACTCTGTCACGCCCACGAACTACGCAGTCAGGGTTCTCCTCGTGGCGCAGTTCTCAATATGGCCGACCTCCACGGAACTTCACTGGGGAATAAAGTTCAAACTCTGGGGGGGTTTTCACACTTTCCAACCGCAGACACATCCCGGACTCGGGCGACCACTTGTAGCGCCCCCACCTCTCCCCCTACCTGCCTTTTTATATGTGTGTTTTGGCTCTTCGCAGGGAGGGGAGAGGCACACCGCACCACAAGCCCGTACCCTTCTGAGTAAGGAGGTTGAGCGGTGTTAGTTTTCGGGCCTGCCTGCGGCTGGAGTTGAATCCTCCCGAGAAAGATTCTCACCTCTACCTTAGATTGATGCAAGTCCTTATGTTTCCCCCAGTAATGTAACTGTCCACACCAACAGAAAGTCCAACTTCTATATTTATTTCACACAGATAATAAATATGCCTCTTTGACAGCAGACAGGTTGGAACAAGACACAGGACAGCTTAGGTGGGAGGAGGTCCAGGCACAAACTTGAATAAGGTTCTTTGACTGTTTAGGCTTCACAAACAGCTTTGGCGCATGATCTCTGCCACAGACCGTGAGGTTGGTCTCTGCCACAAACCAGGTGAAAAGAAAGTCACTGCCACTGACTTGGAGAACAGGTCGCTGCCACTGACCGGGTGAATAGAGTCACTGCCACTGACTGGGTGAATAGGGCACGGCCCTGCTAGGCCACTGCCACTGACCTGTAAGCGAACTTCCTTCTAGAGAGTACTTGGCCCGTGTGCGGGAGAAGACATCCCTCCGGAGAGTTACCAGAGGTCCTCACCGTCACCACGACTCTGCGCTGGGCCTTCGGTACAGGTAACCCCCCCTGGCCTCCTCATCCCAGATACGGGTCCCTTCGCAAGGCGGCACCCTGGGAGACCTCGATCCCCGGCGGAACCCAGCCGAAGGTGCTGGGCTCCGGGCCTCCAAATTAGTACCTCACCCCAGACTGAAGGTGTCTGGGATGGAACAGGAACCAGGCCTCCGGGCCTAGGGCACCCGGAGATGACACCCACACACCCAAGCTGAAGGTGCCTGGGCGTGGACGATGACAACCAACCACCCACCCAATGGAAGATGGCCGCCCCTTTTTATACCCTCTCCCGACAGGCACATCAGGTTCCCCGCCTCGCCGTACTACTGCCGAGAGGGGACAAGTAAAGGCACAACCTTGTATTGTGGTTCAACTCGGACCTATGGCGACAGCGCCACCCGTAGGCTCCAGGGAACTATACACCAACACTAGCTCCCATGGCACAGAAATGGTCCATTAACCCTAACAATAGTGTGTCTGAGCCTAACTACCACTCAGACACTCCCCTAAATTGAACACCCCGCTATATATATATATGTTATGCGCATAGACAGATGTTGTTTAGGGATACTCTTGGATATAGAGATTTGTTTTGGTTTACTGTCTCTTATCTATATATGTGAGACTATCTGTATACCACCATGCTCCTGGCTGGAAAAACGACTTTCTATTGTTCAATAATCCAAATGTAGAGTCATTATCTGTTTATTTTGTTCGAATTTTTCAAATAAAGTTCTTGGAACAAAAAAAAGTATTGATAAGGAACAGGATAAGTGGGATAAGATTTTTGTTTCTCTTCATAGATTGAAAATGAATCCGTACGTTACCTATTCAGGACAAAGCAATGGAGGACACCCAGTAGCCTCCCACACTCCCACATACTCCAGAGAAACATGTATTTTACCTGGTCCAGGCAGATGAATGGGGAAGTGATGGAGGGCAAGAGAAGTAACTATTCACAGGTGGAAAGGATGGTACCAAGTGGCCCTATTACTTTGTTTAGTAAGGCCACAATACCAATTAATTAAATAATCTGTGGGACTAAAGTTTAGTACTTTCTTCTTGAAAAAAAAAAAAAAAAAGCAGTGACCCTATTTGGTTCTATATTGCATCATTATTATACTGCATTGTTTTCTTGCTTTTGCGACCCAGTAATATAACATAGTAATTGGTTAATTGTTATTGTGGGTGTAAGGAACTAGGAACACATAAAAAAACAAAACAAATGAAATTCTCTGTATCCATAGAAACATAATTACACAGAACTAAAATATACTGAAATATAGCATGCTGGAGACCTTAAATCTAAGTTCACCTTTTTCTTTTTTTCCAGCTCCCCTATACACCAATGTAGCATTCATGTACTTTTTTGCAAAAAAATCAAAGCTTTCCATAAAATCTACAGACACGTACCTTACTGTCCTTCATCCATGATTCCAAACGTATCTATTGCTTCTTTCTGTCTTACGTCCTTACAGACTTTAGGTCATGACACAGGAAGGAGTTGACCAGCTGATCTCATTAGCATACACCCTGCATCATCTATCATCCCACTACCAGCTGGACGTTTTTTTAAATTAAATGCAATCAATCAGTGATCACCCTTCTCACTAAATACACAATATACAATCAGATTGCATAGTGCATGGCCATCTTTATATAAGTACATAGGAGGGAGTGGACAGAAACACTCAGCTGTCAAGCCTCGTTCACATCTCTGCATAGCGGGAACTCGCATTCCCACATGCATTTTTGTTTTTTTTAGCAAGGTGGGGAGGCATTTTGGAGCATTTTCACTCATCACACATAGGGAAGCCTATCCACCAAAAAAATGCGTGTGGGAATGCGAGTTCCTGCTATGCAGAGATATGAATGGGGCTAGACAGCTGAGAGTTTCTGTTTACTCCCTCCTATGTACTTGTATAAAGATGGCCATACACTATTCAATCGGATTGTATATTGTGTATTTAGTGAGAAGAGCGATCACTGATTGATTGCATTTCATTTAAAAAACATGCCGCTGGGAGTGGGAGGGTAGATGATGCAGGGTGTGTGCTAATGAGATCATCTGGTCAACTCCTTCCTGTGTTATAACCTAATATCTGTAAGGATGTAAGACAGAAGCAATAGATACGTTTGGAATCATGGGTGGAGGACAGTAAGGTACGTGTCTGTAGATTTCATGGAAAGCTTTGATATTTTTGCAAAACACATACATGAATGCTATATTGGTACATAGGGGAGCTGGAATTTAGAAAACAAAAAAAAGATGAACTTAGCCTTTAAAAACAAATACTAGACACGCAATTTATGGTAACACAGCATTTAACCACTTCGCACCCAAGGACGTCCATGGACGTCCTTGAGTTTGAGCCGGGATATCTGAATGATGCCTGCAGCTACAGGCATCACTCAGGTATCGTTTTTTAGAGCCGGCGATTCTGTGTACCGTAAGAATGATGATAGCGGCTGTTTCGCCGCTTGATCGTTCTTACAGGCGGCGAGAGGGGACGTCCCCCCCCTCCCGCCGCCCTCCGGTGCTTCTACCAACTCACCTGAGCGATCGGTGAGTCGGTGACAGGATCCGCCGGCCCCGGCCTCTTACAATAGAGTTATCCGGCGGACCAGATGGTCGCCGGAGTCTCTATGATCGTTCGGAGGCCGGGCGCGATGTTATGACGTCACGCCCAGCCTCTGCATTCAAAAAAATGGCACCGCTTCAGCTAGGAAGCGGTGATCATTTTTTTTATTTTTTTTATTTCAGGCTTCTCAGCCTAGAGGTGAGATGTGGGGTCTTATTAACCCCATATGTCACTGTAAAGAGGACCTGTCATGCTTATTCCTATTACAAGGGATGTTTTTTTTTTTTTTTTTTTTAAGTGTCAATTTAAAAAGGTTAAAGTAAAATTAACAATAAATAAAAAAAAAAAAAAAAGTAAATGCCCCTGTCCCCGGTAGCTCGTACGCAGAAGCGAACGCATACGTAAGTCCCGCCCACATATGAAAACGGTGTTCAAAACACACATGTGAGGTATTGCAGCGAACGTTAGAGTGAGAGCAATAATTCTAGCCCTAGACCTCCTCTGTAACTCAAAACATGTGACCAGTAAAAATTTTTAAAGCGTCACCCATGAGGATGTTTAAGTACCGAAGTTTGGCGCCATTCCACGAGCGTGTGCAATTTTGAAGGGTGACATGTTAGGTATCTATTTACTCGGCCTAACTTCATCTTTCACATTATGCAAAAAAATTGGACTAACTTTAATGTTTTAATATTTTTTAATTCATGAAATCGTTTTTTTTCCAAAAAAAATGCGTTTGAAAAATTATTGCGCAAATGCGGTGCGAGATAAAAAGTTGCAATGACCGCCATTGTATTCTCTAGGGTCTTTGCTAAAAAAACATATATATTGTTTGGGGGTTATACTGTATGTAATTTTCAAGCAAAAAATTTAGGCTTTTTACATGTAGGAGCGAAGTGTCAGAATTGGCCCGGGTGCGAAGTGGTTAATGCAGAACTAGTCTGCAGGGTGGGTCCCAGAGCTTGCAAATCAGCATTGGCAGCTTACATATTTTTTTTTCTCCAAAGTTCCCATTGGAGAAAAACCTGTCTTGTTACCAACCATAGTACGATGAGTACAACACTGCATAGTAGCAAATCTGCCCAACAACGCTTCTAATGTTCTTCAAATATTGGGATTATTGCAGCATAAAGAGAGAGTAGGGACCTCCTCCGCATATCACAATGTAGTACTGAACGAGCAGAGCCGGGCACAAATGCTGGCACATAGAGCCGCCACTAAGGCCCTATATCACATGCATTATCCTGGACCTCATCCCATTAATTTTTTTATTATCAAAAAGCTAAAGTCATATATACATAGAGAAACATATTTGAAACACAGCTATTGTCAATGGCAAATTATTTATTTGAAAATTCCAGCAAAGACAGTGATTACTCCAGCTTTCTTTGCTTCACTTTCCATACAGCTCCACTTTTCATGTATATTTTAGAATAAAGTGAAGTATACTGATAATGATACACCCCTAATACAATGCTTAAAGTGGAATTCCAGCCTGACAATTTTTTTTTTTAAGTCAGAAGCTGCAAATACTGTAGCTGCTGACTTTTAATATAAGGACACTTACCTGTCCAGGGATCCCGCGATGTCGGCGCCCCCAACAGGCACCGGCATTGCAAGAAAGGGAAACCGGCTTCCTACTGCACATGCAGGAGTCACACGGCGCTTTCTGAATGGTCGCATTGTCTTCTGGGACACACACAGGTCCCAAAAGACAGTGGGAGGGGCCGGACATGACGTACATCGCTGTGCGGCGATCTTACCAGAAAGTGGGAGCGGCTGCCTGTCAAAATCAGGTACCCGCTCCCCCCTCCCATCCAAAAAGTACCAAATGTGGCAGTGCATGTGGGGGGGGGGGGGAGAGGGGGGGTGCGAACAAGTGGAGCTTACCCTTTTGGGTGGAGCTCTGGTTTAATATAACTGACTATATCAAAAAATAAACACAAATCATTAAAACCCTCTTGAAAGAGAAGTTAAATATTTAAAAAAAATAAACAATGAGGCTGGATTCACACTTGTGTGTTGTGTTTTTGAGCTCCGGAGTCTTTGGCAATATATCAATCAATCAGTACTCCTATTGAAAACGTCTACGTGATGACAAAACGCGTCTAGGAGGACGCTCAGTGACATCACCACGCTCGAGGAGTGAGGCTCCTGATATGCCGGCCGGCATTTATTGTTCACATGCTGTTTTTACTGTTACCTCTGTAAGTATAACTTACGTTTTTTATTAAACCAATTTTCTACGGAATTACACTCTTGGTCTGCCCTCTCTATTCCATGCTGGGGTGATCTGGATATTGTGACTCGCGGTCCATCCGAACGGGACGCACTGGCTCACAAAGGGAGGATTACAGCACTAAAGGCCGCGGCTGGGTAACAGTCGGATGCCCTAAACCGCTTGCCTTCTGGTAAGCTGCTTCCCCTTTCTGTTGGTGGTGGATACCTCATGGTTTATTGTGAATAGTCACTGTGGTGTGATATCTGTGGCTCCCCCGCCATAAGGATTTATGGACATTTGTGGAATATTACTGGACTAGTTGGTGAAAAGCCTGCTGGTTTATTATGTGCATTTAATATTCATATTAGACTTTGGTCAATTAATTTCCTATAAGTGGCGCAGTTTTTTCTCTTCCATTGCATAAGGTGTTGTCACACTATTTTCTGCCGCCTATTGTTTAGTTTTCTATTGTAATTTTTTAATTGTTTATTAGCGCAGTTTTTTACCCTCAATATATCAATCAGTGGTTCAGCGGTTCGTCTGCGTTCTAGCTGCGGATTTGCTGACCTGGGAGAGGAGAGGGGAGGGAAGCGGCTGTTATCATGAGGGGGGAACTCCACGCCAAATGTTTAATAAAAACTGGCATGGGTTCCCCTCCAGGAGCATACCAGGCCCTTAGGTCTGGTATGGATTTTAAGCGGAACCCCTATGCCTAAAAAATGGCGTGGGGGTCCCCCCAAAATCCATACCAGACCCTTATCCGAGCACGCAGCCCGGCCGGTCAACATGGGGGGGTGGGTGCTCTCTGGTGCCTTCTTCCTTCTGCCGGGCGCCTCCGCTATCTTCTTCCAGTTTTTTTGCTAGCGGCGGCCCGGTCTTCTTCGTAGTCTTCTTCCCTCTTCTCTTCTTCGATGTTGACACAACGCTGCCTCCCACTGTAATACCGTGTGTGCGATGCGCAACGATTTATATAGGCACCCAGTGACCCCACCCCCGTATGACGTCACAGTCCCATCATTCCCCGGGACCAGAGAGCGCGGAGACGACATCGGAGAGCAGAAGAAGAGACCCCCGGAGTCGGAAGAAGACCCCCGGAGCCGCCTAATAAATTACTTTAAAAACCTGTGTAGTGTGTTTTTTTATTGACATTTTTTTTCCATCAGGTGAATGTGTAGGGGTACGATGTACCCCATACTCATTCACGTAGGGTGGGGGGCCGGGATCTGGGGGCCCCCTTATTAAATGGGATTTCCGCATTCCGATAAGCCCCTCGCCCGCAGACCCGACAACCAACGGCCAGGGTTGTCGGGTAGAGGCCCTTGTCCTCATCAACATGGGGGCAAGGTGCTTTGGGGTGGGCCCCAAAGCAGCCACCCCCCATGTTGAGGACATGCGGCCTGGTACGGTTCAGGAGGGGGGGCGCTCGCACGTCCCCACCCCCCTTTCTGACCGGCCAGGCTGCATGCTCGGATAAGGGTCTGGTATGGATTATGGGGGGACCCCCCACGCCTTTTTTTTGGCGTAGGGGTTCTGCTTAAAATCCACACCAGACCTAAGGGCCTGGTATGCTCCTGGAGAGGAACCCATGCCGGTTTTTTATTTAAAATTTGGTGTGGAGTTCCCCCTCATGATTCATATATCCTGTGTTCAGAACGCAACACATCTGCGAATCGGATGCGTTCCCATAGAACATAATAGGCAGACAATTCGCACCGCAATGCCTAGAAAACGCACATGTTTTTTGGGCAATGCGCAATGCGAATGCATTGCACATATGTGAACCAGCCTCATTAAAATCAATATATTTTAAAATGTTATGCAAATTGGATGCGGTTTAAGCCGCAACCAATTCACATAGGTGCGAACGGGGCCTGATACTCACCTAGTTGGTGCAGTATGGATCTGTCCCCTGCCAGCTCTGCAGTGAGAACTGAGCAGTAAAACACCACTGATCGCTCAGTTCTCCCCATACGCTCTGATTAGAGAGTCGAGACTGGCTCTCCCCTCCAGCGCTCACTGGAGTGGTGGGCTGTGGAGGGGGCAGGAGGGGCTGGCTCAGTCTCTCAGCGACTCACTGAGAGGCTGAGCCAGGTGCCGGTCCAGGCTTCTGGGCGGATACTGACCATATGGTCAGGACCTTTCCTGAGCCTGAACCTGCTGAGTGACGTCAGCCTGCTGTCGACTGAAAACGGGTTACAGGAGTGCACAACGAAGTGATTTTACTGATGCAAAAATCTGAATTCTTCTTGTGCAAAGAATGACCACGATATCAAAACAAATGTAACCATTCGTGAATCAATCAACTTTTCTCAGGAAGAAACATTGGTCCTCTTTCTGGAGGGACAATTTAACCACTTTCTTACTGGGCACATATACCCCCTTCCTGCCCAGGCAAAATTTCAGCTTTCAGCACTGTCACGCTTTGAATGACAATTGCGCGGTCGTGTGACGTGGTTCCCAAACAAAATTGATGTCCGTTTCTTCCCACAAATAGACCTTTCTTTTGGTGGTATTTGATCATCTCTGGGGTTTTTATTTTTTGCGCTATAAACAAAAAAAGACCATCAATTTTGAAAAAAAACACAATATTTTTTACTTTCTGATATAATAAATATCCCAATTAAAAAAAAATATATATATATTTTTTTTCTCAGTTTAGGCCGATACGTATTCTTCTACATATTTTTGGTTAAAAAATCGCAATAAGCGTATAGTGATTGGTTTGTGCAAAAGTTATAGCGTCTACAAAATAGGGGATAGAATTATGACATTTTTTTCAATTTTTTTTTTTTACTATTTATGGCGGTTATCTGCGATTTTTGTCAGGACTACGATATTACGGCGGACACATCGGACACTTTTGACACATTTTTGGGACCATTCACATTTATACAGCGAACAGTGCTATAAAATATGCCCTGATTACTGTATAAATGTGACTGGCAGGGAAGGGGTTAACACTAGGGGGCGATCAAGGGGTTAAATGTGTTCCCTGGGAGTGATTCTAAAGCCCCGTACACACGGTTGGATTTCCATCAGTCTTTTCCGTGGTTTTTTGTCCGAACGGAGTTGGTCAGGAACACCCATAGCATACACACGCTCGGATTTTTCTGCAAACTTTCCCAAAACTTTTTGCAACATCACGTGGTTCTCCTGCTCTTTACCGCCACCCTTTGGTCAACTTCTGCTATTGTTGGTTGATTTTAACATAAGTTGTTTTGTCCATCGGACAAAAGTCCTATGGTTTTCTGTACACACGGTCAGACTTTGCTCCATCAGACTTTTGTTGGGCAAAAGTTTGTCCGTTTGCAGACCCAACTTTTGTCGGATGAAAACAAGAAAAAAAGCAAAAAAAGTTTGTCCGATGGAGCGCACACACGGTCGGATTGTTGGTCCAACTTGCTCAAAATGAAGTTTGTTAACCAAAAGTCTGACCGTGTGTACGGGGCTTTACTGTGGGGGGAGGGGACTGACTGGGGGAGGTGACCGATGGTTGTCCCTATGTACAAGGAACACACCATCAGTCTCCTCTCACTGACAAGACGTGGATCTGTGTGTTTACACACACAGATCCACGGTCCTAGCTCTGTAACTGACGATCGCGGGTGCCTGGCGGACATCGCGGCCGCCAGGCACGCGCATCAACACCTGAGTGAAGCGGCAGGCGCGTGGCCCGAGGCCGTCAATAGACGGCCTCCCGGCATTGTAGAGCCACCTTGTGGCCGTCAAATTACAATGGCCCGGATGCGAACTGGTTAATCCGTGCCCCATGCAGGGCCGTGTTTTACCTGCACTGGGATGCACAGGTGATGCATGCATTCCCATTATGCATCCCCATGCTAGCAGTTCTATATCTGTCTACTAGAACATAATTCCCAATGTGACATTCACGTGGGTGCACAGCCACAAATACACCCAGGTGAGTTCAGGGACACACACCCACACAGATGTCATATTCGAAGCAGCAGTAATGTCTGTGCAGCCACTGTGTCCCAATATACAGTTATGGGACTGCCGGCACAGGGATGCACAAAACACCTGTGCATTCCTGCACCAGTAAAACATGGCCCTGCGCAGTGCATGGATCAAATTGCCCTGCATTAACAAAGCTTAAGTAAGTGAATAACATTCATTATCTCATTACCATGGCATTTGAAAGTTGGTGGGATATACAGTGGAACCTCGGATTGCGAGTAACGTGGTTAACGAGCGTTTCGCAACAAGAGCACTGTATTTAAAAAAATCCTAACTCGGTTTGCGAGTGTTGTCTCGCAAAACGAGCAGGATTCAAGCCAAATCGGTGTGCAGTACCGCGCTTGGCCTGAAGTGGGGGGGCGCAGAACGGCGCCAATCGGAGCAGATCTGCGCCGTTCGGAAATGCTCGGAAAGACTTGGAAATACTCCGTTCCCGAGCCTTTCCGAGGTCAGCCGAGCTGTCCTCTGGCCTTTCCGTGTGTTTCCGAGGCTCTCCGGCGCCCCCCAACCTCTGGCCACATACGGTATTGCATGCCATTGAAGTCAATTATTTTTGTTTCCACTGACTTCCATGGGGAAACTCGCTTTGATATGCGAGTACTTTGGATTACGAGCATTCTCCTGGAACAGATTATGCTCGTAATCCGAGGTTCCACTGCATTATACAGTGATTAAACATGTTGTCCTTGAAGTTAATGTGTTGAAAGCAGAAAAAAAAGGCCATCACAGTTTGTTGTGTATAGGGCTGTGTAGCCACAGACTGGTCAGAGTACCCATGCTGACCCATGTCCACAGCAAAAAGTGCCTACAATGGGCACATGAGAATCGGAACTGGACCACAGAGCAATGGAAGAAGGTCTGGCCTGGTTTGATGAATCATGTTCTCTTTAACATCATGTGGATGGCCGGATGCATGTGAGCCTCCTACCCGGGGAAGAGATGGCACCAGGATTAAATATGGGAAGAAGGCAAGCTGGCAGAGGCAGTATGCAGTTTTGGGCAATGTTCTACTGGGAAACCTTGATTCTGCCATTCATGTGGATGTTACCTCGGCACATACCACCTACCTAAACATTGTTACTGACCAAGTACACCCCTTCATGGACACAGTATTCCCTGATGGCAGCGGCCTCTTTCAGAAGGATACTGTGCTCTATCACACCTCAAAAAATGATTCAAGAATCGGTTTAAGGTGTTGACTTGGCCTTCGAATTCCTCAGATCTCAATTCAAGCAGGCATCTGTAGTATGTGCTTGGAAAAAAAAGGCTGTCCCATGGAAGCCCCACCAAGCAATTTACAGGACTTAAAGAATCTGCTACTGACGGCTTGGTGCCAGATACCACAGCATACCTTCTGAGGTCTAGTGGAATCCATGCCTCAAAGGGTCAGGGCTATTTTTGTGACAAAAGGGTGACCAACTTAACATTAGGTGAGTGGTCATAAAGTTATGGCTGACCGGTGTAAGCCATTCGCCTCAGCTGGAGGAGGGTGAACCTGTCGCGCCTCATCAGGAGGCTGGCTGCCTGAACCTGGCAGAGACTGGCGGCTCCCGCTGATTTAGAGAAGAAGATGTGTGGCAGGTAAGCAGTGGATCACAGCAGGACAACACTGGATTTGCTGTGTGGGTGGGTATGTGAATTCTGGATAAAAGGTAAACGTAACCACTTGCTGACCGCCCTATAGCACTTTTACTGCTACAGGATGACAGCTGTGTGCAGGATCACGTATATATACGTAATCCTGCATTTCCGCTTGCAGGGGGCATGCACGCGCCACCAGTGGGCCGCTTCTAATTCACAGCAGAAGCCAATCTATGAGTGCTGGGCACTCAATGTCCTCCTGCACCCGCCAATACATATTGACCTAAATTAACGATGAAATCCTATTTTTTTTATTGGATGTGTTTTATAGCAGAAAGTAAAAAATATTGTATTTTGTTCCAAAATTGGCGGTCTTTTTTTTTTGTTTATACAGCAAATAATAAAAAAAAAAACGCAGTGGTGATCAAATACCACCAAATGAAATCTCTTTTTGTAGAAAAAGAAATGACATAATTTTTATTTGGGTACAGTATCACACGACCAGGAAATGGTTAGTTAAAGTAACGCAGTGCCGCATCACAAAAAATGGTCTGGTCATGAAGGGGGATAAATCTTCTGGAGGTCAAATGGTTAAAGTGGAACTAAAGCTGAAGATACTCACCTTCACTCTAAAGATCTGTGGGGTCTGTGAGGCCCCTCGTTGGCACTGACAACTTCTTCCTGGTTTTACCAAGGTGTTGGCTCTTCAGCCACCTTGATTGGAGTGGGTTGAAGTAACTTTTTTGCATGCGCAAAAGTTCATCCATCCTGGCACACAGGCACTGTGCCAAAAATGAACCCTGAATTGTGCAATTTAACCACTTAACCACTTGAGACCGGCGCTATAGACGAAAGACGTCTGCAACGCGGCTCTTAAGTGCTGAGTGGACGTCCCTGGACGTCCTGCCTCTTTCAATCCCCCTGCGCGCCGCCGAGGGCGCGCGGCGGGGAACAGCTGTGCCCGCCGTGTCACATGGCGCCAATGCGCGTGCCTGGCGGCCGCGATGTCTGCCAGGTACGCGCGATCGGCTGTTACAGAGGCAGAACGTGGATCTCTGTGTGTAAACACAGAGATCCACGTCCTGTCATGGAGAGGAGACCAATGCTGTGTCCCTTGTACATAGGGACACAGATCGGTCACCTCCCCCAGTCAGTCCCCTCCCCCACACAGTAAGGCCCCTTTCACACTGGGGCGTTTTTCATGCAGTTTAGCGCTAATATTAGCGCTATTATACCGCATGAAAAATTTGTGCCTGTAGCCTTCAATGTGAAAGCCCGAAGGCTTTCACACTGATGCAGTGCGCTAGCAGGACCGCTCCAAAAGTCCTGCTAGCCTCTTCTTTACAGCGGTGAAGGAGCGGTGTGTTCACCGCTCCTTTACCGCGGCTGCCCATTGAAATCAATGGGACACCGCGGTAATACCGCCCGCAAACCGGGGCAATAGTCGTGGTTTGCGGGCGGTATTAACCGTTTTTTGGCCGCTAGCGGGGGTTAAATTCACCCCCCCTAGCGGCCGCATACCGCGGTAAGAACGACGGTATAGCAGCGCTGAAAATCGCGCTGCTATACCGCCACCGCACCTGCCCGCCCCAGTGTGAAAGGGGCCTTAGAATCACTCACAGGGAACATATTTAACCCCTTGATCGCCCCCTAGTGTTAACCCCTTCCCTGCCAGTCACATTTATACAGTAATCAATGCATTTTTATAGCACTGATCGCTGTATAAATGTGAATGGTCCCAAAATAGCGTCAAAAGTGTCCGATATGTCCGCCACAATATCGCAGGCCTGACAAAAATCACAGATAACAGCCATTACTAGTAAAAAAAAAATATATATAATAAAAATGTCATAAATCTATCCCCTATTTTGTAGGCGCTATAACTTTTGCGCAAACCCATCACTATACGCTTATTGCAATTTTTTTTTACCAAAAATATATAGAAGACTACGTATCGGCATAAACTGAGAAAAAAAAATGTTTTTTTTTAAAAAAAATTGGGATATTATAGCAAAAAGTAAAAAAATATTGTGTTTTGTTCAAAATTTTCTGTCTTTTTTTGCTTATAGCGCAAAAAATAAAAAACGCAAAGGTGATCAAATACCACCAAAAGAAAGCTCTATTTGTGGGAAAAAAATGATAAAAATATTATTTGGGTACAGCGTTGTATGACCGCGCAATTGTCATTCAAAGTGCGTCAGCGCTGAAAGCTGAAAATTGGTCTGAGTACAAAGGGGATTTAAGTGCCCAGTAAGCAAGTGGTTAAGGACCACCTCACGCCGATATATGTCGGCAAAATGGCACGGCTGGGCACAAGCACATACAGGTACGTCGCCCTTAAGAAGCTCAGTCGTGGGTCGCGCGCACCGCCGGTGGCGCGCTTGCGACCCGGTCCTGAGCTCCGTGACCGTGCCCGCGGGACCCGATCGCCGCCGGTGTCCCGCGATCGGGTCACAGAGCTGAAGAACGGGGAGAGGTGAGTGTAAACAAACCTTTCCCCGTTCTTCCTAGTGTGCGTGTCACCAGTGGCGTAGCGTGGGTTGCCAGCGCCCGGGGCAAGGCAAGTAATTTGCGCCCCCCTAACCTGCGGACTTTTAGCACTCCCTGAGTCCTATCCCTTCCCTTCCTACAATAGTATTGACCAGCCTGATCCCTACACTGACCACTACACTACACTGACCTACCTGATTCCTATACTTACCACTACACTACACTGACCTACCTGATTCCCACACTGACCACTACACTAACCACTACACTGACCTACCTGATTCCCACACTGACGACTACACTACACTGACCTACCTGATTCCCACACTGACCACTACACTGACCTACCTGATTCCCACACTGACCACTACACTACACTGACCTACCTGATTCCCACACTGACCACTACACTGACCTACCTGATTCCCACACTGACCACTACACTACACTGACCTACCTGATTCCCACACTGACCAATATACTACACTGACCTACCTGATTCCCACACTGACCACTACACTGACCTACCTGATTCCCACACTGACCACTACACTACACTGACCTACCTGATTCCCAAACTGACCACTACACTGACCTACCTGATTCCCACACTGACCACTACACTACACTGACCTACCTGATTCCCACACTGACCACTACACTGACCTACCTGATTCCCACACTGACCACTACACTACACTGACCTACCTTATTCCCACACTGACCACTACACTGACCAATATACTACACTGACCTACCTGATTCCCACACTGACCACTACACTGACCTACCTGATTCCCACACTGACCACTACACTACACTGACCTACCTGATTCCCACACTGAACACTACACTGACCTACCTGATTCCCACACTGACCACTATACTACACTGACCTACCTGATTCCCACACTGACCACTACACTGACCAATATACTACACTGACCTACCTGATTCCCACACTGACCACCAGGGATGAGCCGAACACCCCCCTGTTCGGTTCGCACCAGAACCTGCGAACAGACAAAATGTTTGTGTAAACTTTAGAACCCTATTAAATACAATGGACTCGAACGTTCGAAATCTAAAGTGTTAATTATAAAGGCTGATATGCAAGTTATTGTCCTAAAAAGTGTTTGGGGACCTGGGTCCTGCCCCAGGGGACATGTATCAATGCAAAAAGAAGTTTTAAAAACGGCCGTTTTTTCGGGAGCAGTGATTTTAATAATGCTTAAAATGAAAAAATAAAAGTGAAATATTCCTTTAAATTTCGTACCTGGGGGGTGTGTATGATATTCATGTGAAGTGTCGCATGTTTCCCGTGCTTAGAACTGTCCCTGCAAAAAATGTCATTTTTGAAAGAAAAAAAGTCTTTTAAAACTGACTCGCGGCTATTAATGAATTGTCGGCTCCCGGCAATACATAGAAAAGTCATTGATAAAAAAAAAAAAAAAGCGTGGGGGTTCCCCAGAATTCAATTACCAGGCCCTTCAGGTCTGGAATGGATATTAAGGGGAACCCCGCCGCAAATTAAAAAAAAAATTGACGTGGGGTTCCCCCAAATATCCATTCCAGGCCCTTCAGATCTGGCATGGATTTTAAGGGGAACTCCACCCCAAATTTAAAAAAAATGGCGTGGAGTCCCCCTAAAAATCCATACCAGACCCCTTATCCGAGCACGCAACCTGGCCGGCCGCAGGGGAAAAGGGGGGGACGAGAGAGCGGCCCCCCCTCCCTCCTGAACCGTACCAAGCCACATGCCCTCAACATGGGGAGGATGTCCCCATGTTGATGGGGACAAGGGCCTCATCCCCACAACCCTTGCTCGGTGGTTGTGGGGGTCTGCGGGCGGGGGGCTTATCGGAATCTGGAAGACCCCTTTAACAAAGGGGACCCCCAGATCCCGGCCCCCCCCTTTGTGAATTGGTAAGGGGTACATTGTACCCCTACCATTTCACGAAGAAAGCGTAAAAAAATGTTTAAAAAAAACACACAAACACCTTGAAAAAGTCCACGGCGGCTTAGTGTAGTGTGTTCCGGAGCAGGGAAAGAGAAGCATAGGCAGGGACAGTGACATTTATTTTTTCTTGCTTAACCTGGATTCCTTTAGTTTAGGGAAAGAGAAGGATAGGTAGGGAGAGTGTCAGTGTGTTTTACTGTGCGAATCCTTGTTTCTTGGGACAGGGAAGGACAGTGAGGGAAATTCTCCTTGTGCTATAGTGTGCTTTAAAAAAAAAAATTTCTAGGGACAGAAAACTATAGGTAGGAAGAGTGTCAGTTTCTTTCACTGTGATAATCCTTGTTTCTAGGGACAGGGAAGGACAGTGAGGGAAATTCTCCTTGTGCTATAGTGTGCTTTAAAAAAAAATTTTTTCTAGGGACAGAAAACTATAGGTAGGAAGAGTGTCAGTTTCTTTCACTGTGATAATCCTTGTTTCTAGGGACAGGGAAGGACAGTGAGGGAAATTCTACTTGTGCTATAGTGTGCTAAAGCATTGATCATCAATCAGCTTTAAAAAAACATTTTTTCTAGGGACAGAAAACTATAGGTAGGAAGAGTGTCAGTTTCTTTCACTGTGATAATCCTTGTTTCTAGGGACAGGGAAGGACAGTGAGGGAAATTCTCCTTGTGCTATAGTGTGCTAAAGCATTCCTCATCAACCATCTTTGAAATCCTTGTTTTTTGGACAGTCAGGGAAATTGTCGTTGTGCTATTCTGTGCAAAAGCAATCATCCTCAACCATATTTAGAAATCCTTAAGTAAAGGGACAGAGAAGGACACCTGAAGGTAGCCCTTATTGCTTTTTTCCCATCTCCCTGCAGGCCATCTATTAGAATGTCTGGAAGGCAAACAAGGAGAGGCAGACAGTCAGGAGGCAATAAAAGAGGGCAAGCAGGCTCTGTGTCTGGGGGCAACAGTGCTGGTCGTGGACGCGGTGCATTGTCATCAGCACATGGCCATGGGACACGCTTGTCCTTCTTTTCGGCAGCTGGACATGTTGAGCCACATCATGCCGAAGACTTGGTAGAGTGGATGACCAAGCCCTCCTCCTCCTCCTCATCCTCTCTCACCCAGGCTCAGGGTACTGGCAAAGCAGCTGCCAAAGCGTCCTCTTCCCTGGTATCAATGTCAGACTCATCATCAGTCACTCCTTCCCTAGACCCACCATGTCCTCCTCCTGAGGAGTCCCCCGAACTGTTTGAGCACAGTGTTGGGTACATGCTCCAGGAGGATGCCCAGCGTTTCGAAGGGTCTGATGATGAAACCCAGCTACAGGAAGGCAGTAGCGTGAGAGCAGACAGAGGGGATGCTCAAGAAGGACACCAATCTGGCAGTCATGTTCCAGCAGCTGCAGCATACTGCCAGATTGGCTCCAGTGATGAGGAGGGAGGGGATGATGAGGTCACTGACTCCACGTGGGTGCCTAATAGGAGAGAGGAGGAGGAGGAGGATGAGGAGGAGGCACATCTCCAACGAGGCAGGATGCCCTTTGGTGGCCAGCGTAAGGGCAGTACACCGACGGAATCACACCGCAGAGCTCCGCCTGTGCAGGGCACTGCCTCTGCCCGTCATTCAAAAAGTTCTTTGGTGTGGGCCTTTTTTGAGGCTAGTGCATCAGATCGCACAGCTGCTGTTTGCAACATATGTCTCAAGCGTATATCGCGTGGCCAAAACATCAGCCGCTTGGGTACCACATGCCTGACCAGACATATGTTGACCTGCCATGCAGCTCGTTGGCAAGCCTACCTCAAAGACCCACACCAAAGAACAAAGCGGACCTCTCCTTGCACCGCATCAGCTGGGATCTCCAACCCCACTATAACTTCAGTCCTCTCTGAAACATGCACTGAGAGGAATGAAGGTGTAGAATTAGGTGTGTCACAGCCAAGTACTTGCGGCCACTCTGCTAGCAGTACACCGACGTCCGATTCTAGCAGGCAAATTTCCCTGCCCCAGCTGCTGGACCGTCGAAAGAAGTTCACTCCCAGCCATCCACATGCCCAGCGGTTGAATGCTAGCTTGGCTAAATTGCTAGCGCTTCAACTGCTGCCTTTTCAGTTGGTAGACTCGGCCCCCTTCCGTGAGTTTGTGCAATGTGCGGTTCCTCAGTGGCAGGTTCCCAAACGCCACTTTTTCTCACGGAAGGCTATTCCGGCTCTCTACCGGCATGTGGAAGGCAATGTCTTGGCCTCGCTGGACAGGGCGGTCAGCGGTAAGGTGCATATTACCGCTGACTCATGGTCCAGCAGGCATGGACAGGGACGTTACCTTTCTTTCACGGCCCATTGGGTCACTCTTTTGGCAGCTGGGAAGGATGCAGGACAAGGTGCAGTAGTGTTGGAGGTTGTTCCACCGCCACGCCTCCAAAATGCTACTACTGGTTGTGACACACCTCTCTCCTCCACCCCCTCCTCTTCTTCTTCCTCCATGGCCTCTTCCTGTGGTTTGTCCTCTGAACCAGCGGTGCTCCGTAGCCGTTCAAGGGGCTACGCAAGTACGCAGGCAAAAAGCTGCCATGCCGTGCTTGCGCTGGTGTGTTTGGGGGACAGAAGCCACACTGGGGCAGAGGTCCTGTCTGCTCTGCAGGGCCAGGCCGGGAGGTGGTTGACGCCACGCCAGCTTAAGCCAGGAATGGTGGTTTGCGACAATGGCACCAACCTCCTCTCCGCCCTCCGACAGGGACAACTGACCCATGTGCCCTGTGTGGCTCACGTCCTTAACCTGGTGGTGCAGCGGTTCTTGGGCAGGTACCCGGGCTTACAGGATGTCCTGAGGCAGACCAGGAAAGTCTGTGTGCATTTCCGCAGATCTTATAATGCCAGTGCTCGCCTGGCTGAGCTGCAAAAGGAGTTGAACCTGCCCAAGAACCGCCTTATATGTGACATGCCCACCAGGTGGAACTCAACGTTGGCCATGCTGCAGCGGCTGCACACGCAGCAGAGGGCCATCAATGAGTACCTGTGCGACTACGGCACCAGGACAGGGTCAGGGGAGCTTGGTTTTTTTTCTCCACGCCAGTGGGGCATGATCAGGGATGCATGCACTGTCCTGGCACCATTTGAGGAGGCCACGAGGATGGTGAGCAGTGACAGTGCATGCATCAGTGACACTGTACCTCTTGTCCACCTGTTGGAGCACACGCTGCGTGGAATAATGGACAGGGCACTTGAGGCAGAACAGAGGCAGGAAGAGGAGGACTTCCTTGCCTCTCAAGGCCCCCTTTACCCAGACAGTGTTCCTTCTGTCCCACCCATCGCACAGGAAGAGGAGGAGGAGGAGGAGGAGGAGGAGGATTGTGTCAGCATGGAGGTGGAGGCTGGCACTCAGCATCATCAGCAGCAGTCTTTTAGGGATGATTTACAGTCCCAAGAAACCAGTGGACTTGTACGTGGCTGGGAGGAGGTGGCTGCGGATCATGTCGTCCTTAGTGACCCAGAGGACTCCGGAGCGAATGCCTCAGCAAACCTACGCTGCATGGCCTCCCTGATCCTGCAAAGTCTGCGGAAGGATCCTCGTATTCTTCGGATCAAGGAGAGGGACCATTACTGGCTGGCCACTCTCCTTGATCCACGGTACAAGGGTAAGGTTGCGGACCTTATGTTACCGTCGCAGAGGGAGCAGAGGATGAGACAACTCCGGGAGGCCTTGCAGAAAGGTCTGTGCAACGCGTTGCCAGAGACTGGGAGGTTACAAACTCCTGGTCCTTGTTAACGAGTTGCTGAGGCTTCGGCCAGTCAAAGAAGGAGCGGTGGGGAAGGTGGCCGTCTGACCGATGCGTTCAGACAATTCTTTAGTCCGCAGCCCCAAAGTATGATCGGTTCCAGCAACCATCGCCAGCGTCTGATAAACATGGTGCAGGAATATCTAGGGGCAAGGTCAGACTTGGACACCTTCCCCACCGAAAATCCTCTGCCTTACTGGGTCTTGAGGATGGATCACTGGCCAGAGCTTGCACAGTATGCAATTGAGCTACTGGCCTGTCCTGCATCCAGCGTTCTTTCGGAACGCACATTCAGTGCTGCTGGAGGATTTGTCACGGATCACAGGGTGCGCCTGTCCACCGACTCGGTTGATCGACTGACTTTCATCAAGATGAACCAGTCTTGGATCACCACCAGCTACCACACACCTGATGCTGATATAACAGACTAATTGATTTTAACATGTCACATCCCTTCAAGACTGATGCTGATGCTGAGTGCCTGTGCTGTTATGTTGACTGGCTATCCTCCTCCTCCGAGTCCTCAATGATACGATTGATGATGATAGCTTGGAAGATCATTTTTGTTTATGGGTGCCGCCACCAGTGGCTAAGGCCCAATTTTTCAGCCCCTGTTTTACAGGGGCGTGTAATTACAATTTTTTTAGCAATAATTTGCCATAGGGCTCATTGCTGTGCTCCAAGTACAGTATCTGTGAGGGGTTGTAGTGTTGTGCCACCAGTGCCTAAGGCCCAATTTTTCAGCCCCTGTTCAACAGGGGCATGTAATTACAATTCTTGATCTAATAATTCACAGCAGGGCCCATTGCTGCACCCACCAAGAGTAACTCTGAGGGCTTACAGTGTTGTGGCAACGCCACCACCACCACCACCACGAAAGGCCCAATTTTTCAGCCCCTGTTCAAAAGGGGCATGTAATTACAATTCTTGATCTAATAATTCACAGCAGGGCCCATTCCTGCACCCACCAAGAGTAACTCTGAGGGCTTACAGTGTTGTGGCAACGCCACCACCACCACCACCACGAAAGGCCCAATTTTTCAGCCCCTGTTCAAAAGGGGCATGTAATTACAATTCTTGATCTAATAATTCACAGCAGGGCCCATTGCTGCACCCACCAAGAGTAACTGTCAGGGCTTACAGTGTTGTGGCACCAGCACCACCATCAAAGGCCCAATTTTTACTACCACTGTTCAACAATTATATGTAATTAAAATTCCTGATATAATAGTTGACAGCAGGGCGTTCCAGCACCAACCAAGAGTAACTGTGAGTGCTTACAGTGTTGTGCCAACACCAACAACTAAGGGGCCTATTTCTGCAGAGTATATACGGCAGGTCCCTACTTTCAAACATCCAACTTACAAACGACTCCTACTTGCAAACGCAAGAAGACAACAGGAAGTGAGAGGAAATCTACCCCTTGGAAGGAAAATTCTCTCCTGTAAGAATTAATATGGGAGAAAGGTGTCTCCTCTGTACTGATGCTTTATCAGCAATCCTTGTTTCAAGAAAAACACCACATTTCAAAAACAGTTGTCATTGGGACGGAAAGTGAGGTGAAATGTTCTGAACAGGGGCACAGACAGCAAAACAAATGTTACAGGTGTGATAACCCTTACCTATGTTTTCCAAAAAGTTTAAAAATAGATTTTTGGGCTGGAGCTACACTTAAACAATGTACCTGTTCAAAATTACAAACAGATTCTACATAAGAACAAACCTACAGTCCCTGTCTTGTATGCACCGCCTGTATACGGCTGTTCAGAGTATATAGGGCCTTTTTTATTTTATGTGCGGGGTTCCCCTTAATATCCATACAAGACCCAAAGGGGCTGGTAATGGGCTGGGGTAGGGGGGGGGGGGTCATGGGGTAGCTATGCCATTTTTCTTAAAGATTTTCATCCATATTACCGGGACCAGACATTACATTAAAGCCGCAAGCAGTTTTAAATGGCTTTTTTTTCCTTTAGAAGTGTCATTTTGTGCAGGGACAGTTCTAAACACGGGAAACACGTGGCACTTCACAGGCATACTTTAGACACCCCCCAGGTACGATATTTAAAGGAATATTTGACTTTTTTTTTTTCACTTTATGCATCATTAAAATGACTGCTCCCGAAAAACGACCGTTTTTAAAACTTCTTTTTGCATTGATACATGTCCCCTGGTGCACAACCTGGGTTCCCAAACCCTTTTTAGGACAATAACATGCATAATAGTTGTTATAATTAGCACTTTAGAATTCGAACGTTCGCATCCATTGTATTTAATAGGGTTCTAATGTTCGTACGAACTTTCGGTCCGTTCGCGGGTTCTGGTGCGAACCGAACCCGGGGGTGTTCGGCTCATCACTACTGACCAATATACTACACTGACCTACCTGATTCCCACACTGACCACTATACTACACTGACCTACCTGATTCCCACACTGACCACTACACTACACTGACCTACCTGATTCCCACACTGACCACTACACTAACCACTATACTGACCACTACACTACACTGACCAGGGCCGGTGCAAGGATTTTTGCTACCCTAGGTGAAACCTAATTTTGACACCCCCATTGGCTCCGCCCCTGACTATATGGTGTAGGTGGAGATTTTTGTGGCGCCTTCCAATGACCCCCCCCCGCCTTATAGTGGAGGTGTGCGGTGTAGTGGAGGTGTGCTGTGCGGTGCAGTGGAGGTGTGCTGTGCGGTGCAGTGGAGGTGTGCTGTGCGGTGCATTGGAGGTGTGCTGTGCGGTGCATTGGAGGTGTGCTGTGCGGTGCAGTGGAGGTGTGCTGTGCGGTGCAGTGGAGGTGTGCTGTGCGGTGCAGTGGAGGTGTGCTGTGCGGTGCAGTGGAGGTGTGCTGTGCGGTGCAGTGGAGGTGTGCTGTGCGGTGCAGTGGAGGTGTGCTGTGCGGTGTAGTGGAGGTGTGCTGTGCGGTGTAGTGGAGGTGTGCTGTGCGGTGTAGTGGAGGTGTGCTGTGCGGTGTAGTGGAGGTGTGCTGTGCGGTGTAGTGGAGGTGTGCTGTGCGGTGCAGTGGAGGTGTGCTGTGCGGTGCAGTGGAGGTGTGCTGTGCGGTGCAGTGGAGGTGTGCTGTGCGGTGCAGTGGAGGTGTGCTGTGCGGTGTAGTGGAGGTGTGCTGTGCGGTGTAGTGGAGGTGTGCTGTGCGGTGTAGTGGAGGTGTGCTGTGCGGTGTAGTGGAGGTGTGCTGTGCGGTGTAGTGGAGGTGTACTGGGATTGTGATGTCCAGGATGGCATAGCTGTATGACAGGTGGGGGGAGTGGGCTGGTGTGTGGAAGTCCTGCGGATCTCATTGTTCATAGAACACACAGTAAGGGTCCATGCCTCCACCCACGTTTCTCTCCTGTCCCTATGTGTGTTGTACCCCTATTTATGGACCCCTCTCAGCTCCCATACATGGACCCCTCATCTCATGTGACAGTCCCAGTTCCTGTTAGTGTCATCTCCCACTGATTCCATGTGTCCCTCCACCCCCCCCCCCCCCCTGGATGTGACACTCCCAGCTCCACTGATTTCCTCCTGTCCCATTCATGTGTATATAGAAGTGTGTCTTTCCTCTCTTCCCTCCATCTCTCCTCCAGGCTGCTCCCCCTCTCCTCTCTTCTCCTCTATGCTGTGACTTTCCCTCTCCCGCATTCCTCTCTCCTCCACCCCCTGCTGCCTGCGCTCTATTCCCGGCTCCATGCTCTCCTTCCTCCCCAGCATTGGCTCAGCCTGCCTGGAAGAGTGTCAGCGGCCTCCCTCCTCCCGATCTCCAGTACCTTACTGAAGTAATCCGACTCGCCATGTTCTGCACCTGCTTTGCTCTGCAGCCTCTGCTCGGCGATATTCCCCGCCACCATGTTCAATCTCAGGCGCCCTGTGATTGGGCATATGGGGTCATGTGCGGCGGCGGGGCTGGCCTGTCCACGATCGCGGTAGATCCTGGAGTCCCGCCTCCACCCATGTTCAGTCTCCTGCACCCTGTGATTGGGCGAAGGCGGGACTCCAGGATCTACCGCAATCGTGGACAGGCCAGCCCCGCCGCCACACATGATCTCATACGCCCAATCACAGGGCGCCTGAGACTGAACATGGCGGCAGGCATGGGGACACGGGGACACAGTACATTTAGGAGGCAGCCACTGGGACACATACTGCCGGGTGCCCCCCCCACGCTACGCCAGTGCGTGTCACTGATCGTCTGTTCCCTGTCATAGGGAACGACGATCAGTGAGGTCACATGCCAAGCCACGCCCCCACACAGTAGTAATCACTCCCTAGGAAACACTTAACCCCTTCAGCGCCCTCTACAGGTTAACCCCTTAACTGCCAGTGTCACAGTAATCAGTGCATTTTTATAGCACTGATCGATGTAAAAATGAAAATGGTGTCAAAACTGTCTGATGTGTCCGCCCATAATGTCGCAATCACGATAAAAATTGCTGATCGCCGCCATTACTAGTAAAAAAGTAATTAATAAAAATGCCATAAAACTATCCCCTATTTTGTAGACGCTATAACTTTTGCGCCAACCAATCAATAAACGCTTATTGTGTTTTTATTTTATTTTTTTACCAAAAATATGTAGAAGAATACGTATCGGCCTAAACTGAGGAAAAAAAAATGTTTTTTTATATATTTTGGGGGGATATTTATTATAGCAAAAAGTAAAAAATATTGCATTTTTTTAAAAATTGTCGCTCTATTTTTGTTTATAGCGCAAAAAATAAAAACCGCAGAGGTGATCAAATACCACCAAAAAAAAGCTATATTTGTGGGAAAAAAAGGACGTCAATTTTGTTTGGGAGCCACGTCGCACGACAGCGCAATTGTCAGTTAAAGCAACGCAGTGCCGAATCGCAAAAAGGGGCCTGGTCCTTTAACTACAAAATGGTCCGGGGCTTACGTGGTTAAGGCCTGGTTCCAATGTATTTTTTAGTGCATTTTCAGTTTTGCAGAAACACACTTCAGTCCATTTAACATTGTTTCCTGCGCATTTTATGGAAAGGGCCAGGTTTTTTTTTTTTCTGGTTTTCAGTTCCATAGACTTCAATGGTTTAAAGATGTGTATTGAAAAAAACAAAATGCACCTGCAATATGCAAACTGCAACCTGCACAAGTGTGAATTAGGGCTTAAGGAGATTGCCAACAGCCAGGTAAGCTTCTTAATAGTAAAAGAGATGTAGCATTTATCTTCTGCGATAAATAGCCTGCATGTTTACAGTTTTTTGAGGGGGTTTTTGACGCTCCAGTTGCGCTTTAAAAACAAACTGACAGAGGGGGAATGACGTTCCTCTTTAAAAGTATACTGACATGCTCAGATGGGCTCACCTGTTGGTAATGAAAGCCTGTGATTCTCTGCAAGGCTCAGTATTTGGTAGAAAAGACACAGAACGCCTTGGAGATTTTTTCTCTGAACGCCTTGGAGATTTCTTCTCTGAACGCCCACCCAGTGTGGTGGTAAGTGGTGTGCCTATGTAATAATTTATGAATATATAGAACTGTGGATTATAACTCTGACCTTGTGTCTGTTATACTTTATGAATATTTATCTTACTGCAAAAACTAAAGATACTAAACCGCCATTGCCCATTTTGTTGTACGTTTTGGGAAAAGAGAAGTTCCATTAGGCCGGGTTCACACATGCTGCGGCCACAGCTCACAGGAAGGGGTCTAGTGCTTCCCTGTTCACCTTGTCGGGTGCAAATCGGGTCCAAATTTTTGCCTGAATTTGCACCTGCATCGGAACCAAAGACGCACAGGACCCTTTCCAAATCCAGACCGCGGCCGCCCTGAAGGTGTGTGAACCGGCTCCATTGTGAGCCGGGCACACTCTCCTGTCACGGCAAACCCGCATCCAATTTGCATAAGTGTGAACCCAGGCTTAGACATCAATAAAAGGGAAAAAAAAAAAAAATAGTGTAGCGGGTGTCCCAAATCTAGAGGGTCCCATCACCCAAATTTAAGGGCTGGTCTAAGCAGTAGTACGGCTCAGACCATTATTATTCATAGGCTGTAGCTACTTGGTTCATCAGGTGGTATACTGGTGTACAGTTGCCTGTGGGTGGCGCTGTCGTGATGGGCCAGGGTTGAACTACCAGTAACAGTGCTGTGCCTTGGATGTCCTCTCTCAGCAACGGTACAGTGGGCGGGGTTGGCCTGCTGTGCATGCTGGGATAGGATACATAAGGTGCAGACGCTGCCTGATACGGGGTAGGAGGTTCTAGGTTCTGTTCCAGTTTGGAGTCCAAGTGCGTGGCCCTCCAGGCCATGGGGCCACGTGCGCCTCAGTCCCAGGCACCTTTTAGTCCTGGGACTGCAACTTCAGCCCTGGACTCAGCACCTTTAGCTGGAGCCCACTTCGGGGAAGAGGAATCCCAGGGTGCCGCCTTGCGAGGGGACCCGCATCTAAGAAGAGGAGGCTGGGGGAGGACCTTTCCGAAGGACTGGTGAGAGATCACAGTGAAGGAAGGGGCCCGGTAACTCTCTGGTGAGATGTCATCTATCCGCCAAGGGATTAATAATGCAACAGTTAAGAGGTTCGGGACACTATAGATTCTGTGGCAGGGGATCTCCCGATCGCATCTAAGAAGGAACCTGATTAAGTATCCGAGCATGTTTCCGGCTGCTAGGATCCACTCTGCTGGAAACTATCCGGGTGAGCTGAACCCAATTGGGAACAGAGTGGTGATCGAAGTGTTCGCTTGTGCCTGGACCTATCTCCCAAAACCTGTCTTCTATCCATCCTTTCCTATCTGCTAACTATAAGAAGAAAAATAAACTCAACGTTGGAGTTTAGAGTGGCGTGGACATTGGAATTACTTGGGAGAAACAGAGACTTGTCCCTATATCCTAGGGATGAGAACCAACTGATGGAAGAACCTAGCTGAAGGACCCGTAAAAATGAAACCGCTCAACCCCTTCACTAGTGATGAGCCGAACACCCCCGGGTTCGGTTCGCACCAGAACCCGCGAATGGACCGAAAGTTCGCACGAACTTTCGAACCCTATTAAATACAATGGATGCGAACGTTCAAAATCTAAAGTGCTAATTATAACGACTATTATGCATGTTAGTGTCCTAAAAAGGGTTTGGGAACCCGGGTTCTGCACCAGGGGACATGTATCAATCCAAAAAAAAGTTTTAAAAACGGCCGTTTTTCGGGAGCAGTCATTTTAATGATGCATAAAGTGAAAAAAAAAAGTCAAATATTCCTTTAAATATCGTACCTGGGGGGGTGTCTAAAGTATGCCTGTGAAGTGCCACGTGTTTCCCGTGTTTAGAACTGTCCCTGCACAAAATAACATTTTCTAAAGGAAAAAAAGCCATTTAAAACTGCTTGCGGCTTTAATGTAATGTCTGGTCCCGGTAATATGGATGAAAATCTTTAAGAAAAATGGCATAGCTACCCCATCACCCCCCCCCTCCCCCTACCCCAGCCCATTACCAGCCCCTTTGGGTCTTGTACGGATATTAAGGGGAACCCCGCACACAAAATAAAAAAGGCCCTGTATACTCTGAACAGCCGTATACAGGCGGTGCATTCAAGACAGGGACTGTAGGTTTGTTCTTATGTGGAATCTGTTTGTAATTTTGAACAGGTACATTGTTTAAGTGTAGCTCCAGCCAAAAAACCAATTTTAAGCTTTTTGTAAAACTTAGGAAAGGGTTATCACCCCTGTAACATTTGTTTTGCTGTCTGTGCAGTGTGCACCTGTTCAGAACAGTTCACCTCACTTTCCGTCCTAATGACAAATGTTTTTTGAAAATTTGGGGTTTTTATTGAAACAAGAATTGGTGATAAAGCATCAGTGGAGAGGAGACACTTTTTTTTCCCCATATTAACTCTTACAGGAGAGAATTTGCCTTCCTAGGGGTAGATTTCCTCTCACTTCCTGTTGTATCCTTCCGTTTGCAAGGAGGAGTCGTTTGTAAGTTGGATGTTTGAAAGTAGGGGCCTGCCGTATATACTCAGCTGAAATTTGCCCCTTACATGTTGGTGTTGCCACAACACTGTGAGCCCTCAGTTACTCTTGGTGGGCGCATGAATGGGCCCTGCTGTAAATTATTAGATCAAGAATTGTAATTGCATGCCCCTGTTGAACAGGGGCTGAAAGATTGGGCCTTTGGTGGTGGTGGTGGTGTTGACACAACACTGTAAGGCCTCACAGTTACTCTTGGTGGGCGCAGGAATGGGCCCTGCTGTGAATTATTAGATCAAAAATTGTAATTACATGCCCCTGTTAAACAGGGGCTGAAAAATTGGGCCTTAGCCACTGGTGGCGGCACCCAGAAACAAATGTTCTTCCAAGCTATCATCATCAATCGGATCATTGAGGAGGAGGAGGAGGAGGATAGTCAGTCAACATAACAGGACTGTCTCTCAGCATCAGCATCAGTCTTGAAGGGATGTGACATTTGAAAATAAATTTAGTCTGTTATATCAGCTTCAGGTGTTTGGTAGCTGGTGGTGATCCAAGACTGGTTCATCTTTATGAAGGTCAGTCGATCAACAGAGTCGGTGGACAGGCGCACCCTGTGATCCGTGACAAATCCTCCAGCAGCACTGAATGTGCGTTCTGAAAGAACGCTGGATGCAGGACAGGCCAGTAGCTCAATTGCATACTGTGCAAGCTCTGGCCAGTGATCCATCCTCAAGACCCAGTAAGCCAGAGGATTTTCGGTGGGGAAGGTGTCCAAGTCTGACCTTGCCCCTAGTTATTCCTGCACCATGTATATCAGACGCTGGCGATGGTTGCTGGAACCGATCATACCTTGGGGCTGCGGACTAAAGAATTGTCTGAACGCATCGGTCAGACGGCCACCTTCCCCACCGCTCCTTCTTTGACTGACCAAAGCCTCAGCAACTCGTTGTCCAGGACCAGGAGTTTGTAACCTCCCAGTCTCTGGGAACGTGTTGCACAGACCTTTCTGCAAGGCCTCCCGGAGTTGTCTCATCCTCTGCTCCCTCTGCGACGGTAAGATAAGGTCCGCAACCTTACCCTTGTACCGTGGATCAAGGAGAGTGGCCAGCCAGTAATGGTCCCTCTCCTTGATCCGAAGAATATGAGGATACTTCCGCAGACTTTGCAGGATCAGGGAGGCCATGCAGCGTAGGTTAGCTGAGGCATTCGGTCCGGAGTCCTCTGGGTCACTAAGGACGACATGATCCGCAGCCACCTCCTCCCAGCCACGTACAAGTCCACTGGTTTCTTGGGACTGTAAATCATACCTAAAACTGCTGCTGATGATGCTGAGTGCCAGGCTCCACCTCCATGCTGACACAATCCTCCTTCCTCCCTTCCTTCCTCCCTTCCTTCCTCCCTTCCCTTCCCTTCCCCTCCCTCCTCCTCCATGGGTGGGACAGAAGGAACACTGTCTGGGTAAAGGGGGCCTTGAGAGGCAAGGAATTCCTCCTCCTTCCTGCCTCTGTTCTGCCTCAAGTGCCCCGTCCATTATTCCACGCAGCGTATGTTCCAACAGGTGGACAAGAGGTACAGTGTCACTGATGCATGCACTGTCACTGCTCACCATCCTTGTGGCCTCCTCAAATGGTGCCAGGACAGTGCATGCATCCCTGATCATGCCCCACTGGCGTGGTGAAAAAAACCCGAGCTCCCCTGACCCTGTCCAGTGCCGTAGTCACACAGGTACTCATTGATGGCCCTCTGCTGCGTGTGCAGCCGCTGCAGCATGGCCAACGTTGAGTTCCACCTGGTGGGCATGTCACATATAAGGCGGTTCTTGGGCAGGTTCAACTCCTTTTGCAGCTCAGCCAGACGAGCACTGGCATTATAAGATCTGCGGAAATGCACACAGACTTTCCTGGCCTGCCTCAGGACATCCTGTAAGCCCGGGTACCTGCCCAAGAACCGCTGCACCACCAGGTTAAGGATGTGAGCCACACAGGGCACATGAGTCAGTTGTCCCTGTCGGAGAGCGGAGAGGAGGTTGGTGCCATTGTCGCTAACTACCATTCCTGGCTTAAGCTGGCGTGGCGTCAACCACCTCTCGGCCTGGCCCTGCAGAGCAGACAGAACCTCTGCCCCAGTGTGGCTCCTGTCCCCCAAACACACCAGTGCAGGCAAGGCATGGCATCTTTTTGCCTGCGTACTTGCGTAGCCCCTTGAATGCCTACGGAGCACCGCTGGTTCCGAGGACAAAGCACAGGAAGAGGCCATGGAGGAAGAAGAAGAGTAGGGGGTGGAGGAGAGAGGTGTGTCACAACCAGTAGTAGCATTTTGGAGGCGTGGCGGTGGAACAACCTCCAACACTACTGCACCTTGTCCTGCATCCTTCCCAGCTGCCAAAAGAGTGACCCAATGGGCCGTGAAAGAAAGGTAACGTCCCTGTCCATGCCTGCTGGACCATGAGTCAGCGGTAATATGCACCTTACCGCTGACCGCCCTGTCCAGCGAGGCCAAGGCATTGCCTTCCACATGCCGGTAGAGAGCCGGAATCGCCTTCCGTGAGAAAAAGTGGCGTTTGGGAACCTGCCACTGAGGAACCGCACATTGCACAAACTCACGGAAGGGGGCCGAGTCTACCAACTGAAAAGGCAGCAGTTGAAGCGCTAGCAATTTAGCCAAGCTAGCATTCAACCACTGGGCATGTGGATGGCTGGGAGTGAACTTCTTTCGACGGTCCAGCAGCTGGGGCAGGGAAATTTGCCTGCTAGAATCGGACGTCGGTGTACTGCTAGCAGAGTGCCCGCAAGTACTTGGCTGTGACACACCTAATTCTACACCTTCATTCCTCTCAGAGCAGGTTTCAGAGAGGACTGAAGGTATAGTGGGGTTGGAGATCCCAGCTGATGCGGTGCAAGAAGAGGTCCGCTTTGTTCTTTGGTGTGGGTCTTTAAGGTAGGCTTGCCAACGAGCTGCATGGCAGGTCAACATATGTCTGGTCAAGCATGTGGTGCCCAAGCGGGTGATGTTTTGGCCACGCGATATACGCTTGAGACATATGTTGCAAACAGCAGCTGTGCGATCTGATGCACTTGACTCAAAAAAGGCCCACACCAAAGAACTTTTTGAATAACGGGCAGAGGCAGCGCCCTGCACAGGCGGAGCTCTGCGGTGTGATTCCGTCGGTGTGCTGCCCTTACGCTGGCCCCCCGAGGGCATCCTGCCTCGTTGGAGATGTGCCTCCTCCTCCTCCTCCTCCTCCTCCTCCTCCTCCTCTTCCTCCTCCTCCTCCCTCCTATTAGGCACCCACGTGGAGTCAGTGACCTCATCATCCCCTCCCTCCTCATCACTGGAGCCAATCTGGCAGTATGCTGCAGCTGCTGGAACATGACTGCCAGATTGGTGTCCTTCTTGAGCATCCCCTCTCTCTGCTCTCATGCTACTGCCTTCCTCTAGCTGGGTATCATCATCAGACCCTTAGAAACGCTGGGCATCCTCCTGGAGCATGTACCCAACACTGTGCTCAAACAGTTCGGGCGACTCCTCAGGAGGACATGGTTGGTCTAGGGAAGGAGTGACTGATGATGACATTGATACCAGGGAAGAGGACGCTTTGTCAGCTGCTTTGCCAGTACCCTGAGCCTGGGTGAGAGAGGATGAGGAGGATGAGGAGGGCTTGGTCATCCACTCTACCAAGTCTTCGGCATGATGCGGCTCAACACGTCCAGCTGCCGAAAAGGACAAGCGTGTCCCATGGCCACGTGCTGATGGCGATGCACCGCGTCCACGACCAGCACTGTTGTCTCTAGACACAGAGCCTGCTTGCCCTCTTTTATTGGCTCCTGACTGTCTGCCTCTCCTTGTTTGCCTTCCAGACATTCTAATGGCCTGCAGGGAAATGGGAAAACCAGCAATAAGGCCTAGCTTCAGGAGTATATTTTGCAGGAATCGCACTACGCCTGCTGTAGGTGCTGCAAATGCCTGTTGGTGTAACACACCAGGAAAAAGCAGCAATACAGGCTAAGTTCAGGTGTAATATGGTCAGGAGGCACACTCCGCCCGCTGTAAGTGCCGCAAAATCCTGTTGGTGTAACACACCAGGAAAAAGCAGCAATACAGGCTAAGTTCAGGTGTAATATGGTCAGGAGGCACACTCCGCCCGCTGTAAGTGCTGCAAAATCCTGTTGGTGTAACACACCAGGAAAAAGCAGCAATACAGGCTAAGTTCAGGTGTATAATGTGCAGGAGGCTTAGCAACAATGACACTGACACTGTCCCCTGCCTATCCTTCTCTCTCCCTGCACACAAGGTTTATCAAAGTATATGACACTGACACTCTCCCTGCCTATCCTTCTCTGTCCCTACACACAAGGTTTAGCAAAGAATAGATTTGACACTGTCACTGCCTATCCTTCACTTTCCCTGCTCCGGAACACACTACACGAGGCCGCCGTGCTGGCGGCCTTTTATAGTGTGGGGCGTGTACTAAACCCCCTCAGCTATAATTGGCCACAGGCATCCTGCCTGTGGCCAATCACTGCTCTCCTCGCTGCCGGCGCTGTGATTGGCCAAGCATGCAGGGTCACAGTGCATGCTTGGCCAATCACAGCGCCGGGATTACACTGCGATGGCGCAGTGTATTGTGGGCCGTTCGCGTCACTCGAATTTGGCGCGAACGGCCCAAATAGTTCGTTGTTCGCCGAACGCGCGAACAGCCGATGTTCGAGTCGAACCTATGTTCGACTCGAACACCGAGCTCATCCCTACTCTTCACACAGGAGGGTACGGGCATATAGTACGGTGTGCCCCTTTCCTACAAGTGAGCCAAAGGTAGGGGAAAAAGGGTCCGTGTGCTACATTAGTATTTACAGTGCAGGTAAATCCTTATAGTTAACCCCACCTTAGGATTATACTAACACTGCTACGTTAGGATAAGTTTAGACGTGCGTTTGGCGGTAAAAAAAGCGCATTTGAGCAGCGTTTTCAGCATTCCCCTGCTGCTTCCTTAAACCGCAAATGGTAGCGGATGGAGGTGTTTACATGCAGTGGTTGCGATTGGCATCTCGCATAGTTGAGGCACATTTGTCTGCAAAAATGGTGTTCAAACAAGCGGTAAGCAGGCGTCACATGGCCTCCTCACAATCTGTCAATCCCCCCGAAAAGAGATCCGAAAGGGGATCTCTCTTCAAAGGAGTGGCAGCTTTAGACACACTACCTCTACCCTTAATCTGTATGAGATTGTGCAATACTATGAGGGGTGTTCATGCTCCTCTGTGACATTATAAGAAAGGTGATCTAGCAGATGTGGCACTTTTTGGTTTACAGACCTCACACAGAGGTGGCCGCTGTCTCCTCTCTAATCCATATTCTCTATATTTTCATTAAATATATTGATATCACGGGGACTTGCCATAATTGTTAGTATTTTAGTACTTTTTACATAATTCTACACAATAAAAATGTGGAAATATTAGATTTTTGATATCTTTCCTAGGTTTTTCACCTATTTAAATGCTCTTGATATTGTTTATCTATTGATTTTGGATACAATTTGGCCATGCAGAAGTGAAGCTGTTAGGGGCAGCAGCTCCAGATTAACTTCTCCACAGATCCTATTTTTAGAATCTGTAAAAACTTGGTAGGAATATTACCATAACAGGTTTCCGAATTACCACGTATAACAGGTCCTAGCTTCACCTTGTTGGACAGCTGGCTTTTTTGTAAACGATGCTTCCTGTCAAACAATCGCTAATAGCAGCTGGGTAGTGCAATAGAATAATATGGCTATTACTGAGAACTGTTGCGATTGGATGAAAGTCTACAGTGTTTCAAGCATTTCAGTTATTGGCATTTGGCAGGCTTTATTGGTTGAACTAGGTGGACTTGGGTGTTTTTTCAAAGTACGGTATGTTAAGGATTATTATACTTCCCCCCCCCCCCCCCCCCCCAATATAGAATGGAACAATGCTCCCTCCCGCATAACATCATTTGAATGGAAAATTAAGGTGCCTGGAAGTAAATTGTCGGCCGAACAGTGGCTGCATCCAATCAGATGCAACGACCATTTGGCCATTCTAATGTGTTCCAGCTGTCTGAATACAATAGCCGTCAGGGAAGATGCCTCTATTTATGCTGTTTAGCGTGGTTGGGACAATCCATAGATTTCTCTTGTTCAGCCTTAGAGGCTTAAGCCCCGTACACACGGGCAGAATGGCGGGTAACAATTGGCGGTTACAAAAACGTCTGACTTAATTATTATTTTTTTTATAGCCCATCCCCTTACAGTTATAATCACTCCTTAGAACACACCCCTTGTTTAACCCCTTCCTTGCCAGTGTCACTTATACAGTAATCAGTGGCTATTTGTAGCACTGATCGCTGTATAAATGACAATGTTCCCAAAATAGTGTCAAAAGTGTCCGCCATAATGTTGATTAAAAATTGCAGATCGCTGCCATTACTAGTAAAATAATAATAATAATAAAAATGCCATAAATCCTATCCCCTATTTTGTAGACGCTATAACTTTTGCGCAAACCAATCAATATACACTTATTGCGATTTTTAATTTTTTTTTTTCTCTCAAGCGTCTTCCAGGACAGCCCATAAGACCTAGGGCTCCTCCTACCAGGACAGGAGACACGTTACCCCCACCAGATAATAGGGCGGTCCTCCAGGCCCCACGTCAGTGTTTCCTCCGGACGGAGGGTAACATGTTTCCTGGAACCTGGTACCCTAGGTCTCATGAGCAGGGGCTCTAATAAAAGAGATTACATGCATTTTTTGATCCTCTGTCATGGGGGATCAACATTAGCTGGTAAGAAGCAACTTCTACTGAGTGGTGGTGGATCTACACGCTTTCATTTTGGATGTGTCATCTCACTATATGGACATTTTTTATCTCACAGAGCACTGGTGTTTTGATTATAATTTTTGGTTATATACACTGAATTGTTCCTGGACATTGGTTTGTTCGCTCACTTTCGGACTCTAGGATTTAAAAAAAAATTCATTAATTTTGTGTTCGTACATATTTATAATTTTATTAATTCTGTGTTATTTATTATCACAAGTCATCTGGAGCTGATCACTTCTGGGTTGACTCACAGGTGTTTTACTTTCAATCACAATTGAATGGTTACGGGTCAGAGCGATTGTTTGTTTTTCTTTCCACAATTTCTCCTTGTATTTTTGTTTACATGCCAATCGCAGCTCCCATCACTTAACCGTGACGTTGTTCACAGTTATTCAGCATTTTTAGTCTTTTAGCGCAGTTTTTCTCTATTTTTACAGGGGCTCTAATGGCTGTTGGGGTTTGTTGAACTGACCTCTCTCCTCGCCAGAAGCAGTATCTCCACTGGGGAAGTTGGCTGTATCTGCTGTCCCCTGTCCTCTGTGCCTGGGAAGGGCCAAGACCGCAGTGATGTTGGGCCCCAGAGCGCGCTTTGCATAGGCAGCATGGTGGCATCCTTTCCCCGCCGACAGCGTGGCTGATCTGTGCAGGGGAAAGAGGAAGCCATGGAGCTTCTGTGCTCCAAGCTGGCCCACAGGAAGAAAAGGCTGAGGATGACCAGTGGACAGATGGACTCTTCTGCAGTACCTGCACAGGCAGCGGATGCGGTCTCCAACACCGGCACCTCTCAGGTAAGCCTGGAGTGTTTGTTCTTGTCACTCTCTTGCTATCCTGGTGAGTGTTTTTACCCCCCCTCCCAATCGTAGGATTTGGTGTTAGGGGACAAATTTTTCTCCCTCCTGCACATGGTGTAACGGAGTGTGTGGTGGTTTAGATTTTTATTTTGGGTCATTTGTTTTGTCTTGCAGACCAAGACCCAGGACAAGGCCCAAGCGCAGCCACCTAAAAGAAAATGTGCGGTTTGCGGAAACAAATTGAGCTCCTAATGGAGCAAAACAGTTTGCCGCACCTGTATAGAAGGCTTAGTAAAGGATGACCAAGTAGCCTCCTGTCAGAAGATGCTGACGTCTGTTAGAGATGAGCTTACGTCTACCTTTTTTTAGCTCTTTTAAAAAATCTTATTGACAGATTTCAGGCTCCCACAGAGGGTCCGTCCTCAAATAGAACGGCTTCAGTCGGTGTTGCCCCTCAGCAGAGTGCGGAGAGTGAAGACTCTGAGGCTGAAGCCAGATCTACCCGTTCTTCTCCAGAAGAATCAGGGTCAGACACAGGGCCCAGGGATAGAGAATCCTCAAGGGGCTCGAGGTTTAAGTTATCTTTGGAAGATGTAGATGACTTATTAAAGGCTATCTATACAAATCTTGAAATGGAAGAGGAGGAGGTACAATTGTCCAAACATGACCTTATGTACAAAGGTTTGCACAAAAAGAAATCTAAAGTCTTTCCAGTGCATAGTTCCCTCCTTGATGCTATCAAGCTGGAGTGGGAAAATCCAAAGAGAAAACCTTTCTTTTCTGGTAACCTAAAAAGGTTTCCATTTGAGGATGCAGCGCAGCTGGTGGAACAAAAATCCGAAGTTAGACGCACCTCTTTCAAAAGTTTAAAAAAACTCGGACCTGGCGTTTGATGATATGGGCACGCTTAAGAACCCGATGGACAAAAAAGGAGATCCTCCTGCACAGATCCTGTGATTTAGCTGTTGGGAATCTTAAACCAGCTCTGGCCTCCACTTGTGTAGCCAGGAATTTGGAAGTATGGCTGACACAAATACAAACCCATTTGTTGGCAGGTACCTCCTAGAGCCGTGTTTCTCAACTCCAGTCCTCAAGGCGCCCCAACAGGTCATGTTTTCAGGATTTCCCTCAGATGAAACAGCTGTGGGAATTACTAAAGCAGTTAAACTGATCAAATATTCTGTGCAAAACAATGGAGAGCCTGAAAACATGACCTGTTGGGGCGCCTTGAGGACTGGAGTTGAGAAACACTGTCCTAGAGAGCAGATTCTGAAATCTTTCCCTCTCCTTTTTCGTGCCGTAGGGTTTCTAGCTGATTCTTCCGCAGAGTCGGTAAGAATGTCATCCAGGACTTCGGCCTTAGTGAATTCGGCCAGAAGAAGCCTGTGGCTTAAAACCTGGTCAGGTGATGCAGCCTCTAAGTTGCGCCTATGTGGGCTTCCCTTAACAGGGGATTATCTTTTTGGCCCAGGTCTGCAGGAGGCACTGGAACGTATGGCCGATAAGAAAAATGCCTTTCCATAAAACAAAAAAAAGCCGGCAGCCAGAAAAAAAAAATTGTGGCCAAAGTAGTCAGCAAGGTCCTAGAGAAAAGGACAATAGACCCAAGAAACATTGGACAAGGCACAAGGGCAGAGGTAGAGGGGGCGTCTTGTTTAACCCTCCTCAACAACCCGCCAAGCCACAGTGACTCATCTCTCCCAGTGGGAGGAAGATTGAGGGCCTTTCTCCCACAGTGGGCAGCAGCCACCTCAAGTCCATTTATTCTGGACCTAGTGGCCAATGGGTACAGGCTGGAATTTTCTTACCAACCACCAGAGCAACTATTGGTCACCTCCCTTTCCCAAGATTGGGGAAAAAGCGAGGGCTCTGGGTCTCCAAATCGGAGACTTGTTAGATCAGAAAGTCCTGATCCCTGTTCCCCGCTCAGATCAGGGCAAGGGGTTTTACTCCCATATTTTTGTCATCAGAAAGCCGTCCGGAAAGTATTGGCTTATTCTGAACCTTCGGTCTCTAAACCATTCTGTCAGATACAAGCACTTTCGTATGGAGACGGTGTTCACAATCAAGAACCTGCTTTACCCAAACTGCTTCATGGTCACTTTGGATTTAAGGGATGCGTATCTGCACATCCTTATCCATCCAGCCTTCCAAAAATTGAGAATTGCAGTCAAAATGGGAACAGAGATTCGGCACTTCCAATTTCAAGCCCTCCCCTTCGGTCTGTCCTCATCCCCACGCATTTTCACAAAAGTGTTGGGCTGCGCTAAGGTTAAAGGCAATAACTATTATCCCTTACCTAGACGACCTAGTGGTGGCAGAGTCTTGCCAAAAGTTATCAGCGGATCTCCAGACTGTACAAGACTTCTTTCAATCCCTAGGTTGGTTGATAAACAGAGAGAAGTCTTCCTTGATTCCGGCCCAGAAGGTGACATATCTGGGATACGACTTTTGCTCAGTAGACCAAAAAGTTTTTCTCCCACAGGAGAAGGTCTCAAAGATGGTGCCAACAGTCTCAGCTTTACAGACCAATCAATCGGTCTCGCTGAGAGAGGTTTCAAGAGCAGTAGAACTGATGACCTCCATGCTTTCCTGCAGTACCATGGGCAAGATTCCATCAAAGATTGTTACAGATGTTTCTTTTGAGGAATTGGGACGGAGACGCAAGGTCTCTGGAGTCATGGATTTTGTTACCTGCCAGGGTAAAAAGAAGCTTGTGGTGGTGGAGGAAGAACCTGCACCTAACAAGAGGTCTACCATGGTCCATTCCTATATCCCAGAGGATCACTACGGATGCGAGTTCCTGGGGATGGGGAGCCCAGCTCAGCAACAAAGTCGCACAAGGAGAATGGTCCTTGAGGGAAGCAAGAGCTTCATCGAACCAGAGAGAGCTTCTAGCAGTTCAGAGAGCCTTGCAAGTTTTTCAGACGGAGATCAGGGGTCACAATCTCCAGATTCTATCCGACAACATCGAGACAGTTGCGTACCTCAACAAACAGGGAGGTACGAGGAGTCGGATTCTTCAATCTATTGTCCAGGAGATTTTATCATGGGCAGAAGGGAATCTAGCCTCAATTACAGCAGTGCACCTGAAGGGGACGCAAAACTGCTTGGCAGACTATCTCAATCGCTACAGAGTGGATCGCGACAATTGGTCTCTTTATCCCGAGGTGTTTGCGGAGCTCACCGACAAATGGGGTTGTCCTGAAGCGGATCTATTCGCAAACCAGGACAACCGCAAGACAGAGGAGTTCTTTTCTCTGAACCCAGCAGATCAATCATTGGGGATAGATGCTCTGGCGAATCCGTGGCCATTCGGCCTCTGAGGAAAAAATTAGATAAAAGAGGACAGCCGCACTCCAATCCAACGTGTGTTTAATGAACAGGCACTACAAAAACCAGCTAGAACAGGATAGCTGACGCGTTTCGCACAAAATCAGTGCTTACTCATAGCTAACTTAAACCAAAATGAACCACAGTATATATAACACTCTTAGACAAAACATGTGATCAAAAACAAGTGTGTGTTAAGTGACTCTTAATTGAAAAGACAATTGAAAAAAGCAATTATTTAGAATAGGCAATTAGACAATTATAAAAGAGTGATGGAATCAGTGCAATCAGTAAAGTACTATGATAAACAATACATAAAATTATTTCAGAAATGTCACTA
This sequence comes from Rana muscosa, assembly GCA_029206835.1. Lineage (NCBI taxonomy): Eukaryota > Metazoa > Chordata > Amphibia > Anura > Ranidae > Rana > Rana muscosa. The sequence goes on along the minus strand of CM055116.1, from coordinate 1,066,516,691 downwards.
TGCATATATAAACTGTCATTTTCATATGTCATCATATCTATAATATTCACAATATATTTAATTTTTGCTTCACATTGCACACCATTATTAGCACTATTTCCCCCCCCCCCTTTTTTCAATTAGATTATGATTATGCACTGGTCATTAAATCACTATATCATTTAATTTATTATTTTTTATCTATGTGATCACTATAATGCATCAGTTGCATTTCAATTCTGAACGGGGTCAAACAAAGTATAGCAATAGTTTTATATATATATATATATATATATATATATATATATATATATATATATATATATATGACATCTGTCAATTTCAAGTACTTTACTGATTGCACTGTCTAAGAGTATTATATATACTGTGGTTCATTTTGGTTTAAGTTAGCTATGAGTAAGCACTGATTTTGTGCGAAACGCGTCAGCTATCCTGTTCTAGCTGGTTTTTGTAGTGCCTGTTCATTAAACACACGTTGGATTGGAGTGCGGCTGTCCTCTTTTATCTAATTTTTTCCTCAATTGCTACGTGCATTGCCGGCACCCAAGGTCTCCGAGAGAAGCACCTCCCTTATCCTATCTGCCTTGAGTTGCAATTTTTGTTTTTGTCTTTGGATCTGGCCATTCGGCCTCTGTTAGACCTTTATTCTGATCGGTGGGAAGGCGTGTTTCTTCTAGGAGAAACTTCCGGAGTAAGTCTGATCGCCCCTTTCTGGCCCAAGAGGCCATGGTTTTCCCTGCTACAGACTCTGGTCTCGGAGCCTCCACTGAGGCTTCCGAAGAGCGAGGACTTGCTATCGCAGGGTCCAGTGTCTCACCCACAGGTGGTTTGCTTAAACTTGACGGCTTGGTGTCTGAAGAAAAGATACTAAGCGCCCAGGGGTTCTCTGACAAAGTAGTCAAGACCCTGGTAAATTGCAGAAAACCAGTCACTAGAGCCATATATTTCAAGGTTTGGAAAGTTTAATTCATGGTTATCTATAAATCAAAGATTAACTCGTGATTTTCCTTCTATTTTGGAGTTTTTTCAAGAGGGTGTCGACAAAGGTCTTTCAGTTAGCTGCCACCTGTACCTTTTAAGGTACTATCAGTGTTTTTTCCTCCAGTTTTCTCTCCTGGAAAATCCCACTATAGCTAGATTTTTCTAGGGCCAGGCCAGTAGTGGTGAGAAGTTGTCCAACTTGGGACCTGTCCCTGGTGCTTCAAACTCTGGTAGAATTTCTTTTTGAGCCCCTAGAGGATATTTCTGTTAAGTTACTTTAAAAACAATTTTTTTGGTAGCAATTGCCTCAGCTCGTAGGGTAAGCGAGTTACAGGCCTGATCAGTGAGGGAGCCGTTCCTCACAATTTGAGGATCGTGTTTTGAGAACTGATCCCGGTTTTTTACCTGAGGTGGCCAGTACATTCCACAGATCTCAGGACATTGTACTGCCAACCTTTTGTAGCTCACCACAGGGTGACCAAGAAAGAAAGTTTAGTTTTTTAGATGTGAGAAGGATTCTCGTCTATCTTGAGGTCACCAAGACCTTTAGGAAAACAGACACCTTGTTTTGTCCTTTTTTTTTTTTCAGGTACGCACAGGGGTAAGAGTGCATCCAAAGCCACATTGGCTAGATGGATAAAGCAAGCCATCTCTGAAGCTTACAATATTAGAGAAGTTCCTCAACCTTTTTGTCACTGCGCATTCAACAAGAGCCTTGTCTGCGTCTTGGGCTGAGAGGGCTGGTGAGTCACCGGAACAAATTTGCAGGGCTGCCACATAGTCCAGTTTTTTCGTCCTTCATTAAACATTATCGCCTGGATCTCCTATCTGCTCAGGAGCAGGTGTTTGGTCGAAAAGTCCTTCAGGCAGTTGTCCCACCCTAGACTGGTAAGTTCTTGCTCATTGTCTCGTGGGCTGTCCTGGAAGACGCTTGAGAGAAAAGCTGAGTTAGACTTACCGGTATCTCCTTTTCTGAGAGTCTTCCAGGACAGCCAGATTCCCACCCGGTTTTGTCTGAAAGTTATGTATGTTAGGCATGTGTTTTTCAGGGATGTCCTACGGTTCTCGAGAAGACTGACGTGGGGCCTGGAGGACCGCCCTTTTATCTGGTGGGGGTAACGTGTTTCCTGTCCTGGTAGGAGGAGCCCTAGGTCTCATGGGCTGTCCTGGAAGACTCTCAAAAAAGGAGTTACCGGTAAGTCTAACTCCAGTTTTTTTTTTTTTTATATGTAGAAGAATACAGATCGGCCTAAACCGAGGAAAACTATTTTTTTTTTATATATAATATACATTATTTATTTTATTTTTTGTGGGGGGGGGGTGGATATTTATTATAGCAAAAAGTAAAAATTTCCCTATTTGTGGGGAAAAAAAGACGTCAATTTTGTTTGGGTACAACGCCGCTCGATCAGGCAATTATCAGCTAAAGCAGTGGTTCTCAACTCCAGTCCTCAGGACCCACTAACAGGCCAGGTTTGCAAGATTACTGAAATGCATCACAGGTGATATAATTTGCTGCTCAGGGATTGCAGGATTTTAGTCTGCATCTCCCCAAGGTAATACTTAAAGTCTGGCCTGTTAGTGGGTCCTGAGGACAGGAGTTGAGAACCACTGAGCTAACGCAATGCAGTGCCGTATTGCAAAAAAATGCTCTGGTCAGGAAGGGGGTAAATCCTCCCGGGGCTGAAGTGGTTAAGCAGGCCAAACATGATTCATTAATTTATTTCCTTCAATAAGTGGGTTGAGGTGGATGGTAGAATCCTTCCTATGGAGTTGTTTGTATGCTGACAGCATTTGGGTATCCCCACCCATCAGAATATATTAACCACTTCAGCCCCGGAAGATTTGGCTGCTCAATGACCAGAGCACTTTTTACAATTTGGCACTGCGCTGCTTTAACCGGTAATTGCGAGGTCATGCAATGTTGTACCCAAACAAAATTTGCGTCCTTTTTTTCCCCACAAACAGAGATTTCTTTTGATATTTGATTGCCTCTGCGATTTTTTTTATTTTTTGCAATTGTGAGGTCAAGAGTCGTCATGTATCGGGCTGTTCCCAGCCGGTCGATCAACTCCTCTATACGTGGCATGGGGTAGGTGTCAAATTTTGTAACTTTGTTCAACTGACGAAAATCGTTACAAAATCGCCAGCTCCCATCCGGTTTAGGCACCAACACAATGGGACTAGACCAATCACTTTGGGACTCCTCTATCACCCCTAAGTTCAGCATTTTCTGTACTTCCTCCCGTATTGCCTCCCGTCGGGCCTCTGGGATCCAATAGGGTTTTAACTTCACCCTTTCACCGGGCGGGGTAATAATATCATGCTCTACCCCAGATGTTTGTCCCGGCAGCTCAGAGAACACCTCCTTGTTGCGAAGCACAAACTCCTTAACCTCCTGTTGTTGGGGTTGTGACAAGGTGGCTGCTATTCCAACCTCCGGAATCACGCAACCAGTTTGAGCTGGTGACCAAGTTTCTGCGACTAGGGACTCTCTATCCCTCCAGGCTTTCAACAGATTAACGTGATAGATCTGTTCGGGCTTTCGCCTTCCTGGTTGTCTGACCTTGTAATTCACTTCGCTCACTTTTTCCATTATCTCGTAGGGGCCTTGCCATTTGGCAAGGAATTTACTTTCAACCGTAGGGACAAGTACCAATATCCTATCCCCCGGGGAAAAGGTACGGGTCTTGGCTCCATGGTTGTACACTCTCTGCTGTGCCAACTGCGCTTGGGCCAAATGTTCCTTCACGATGGGCATTACCTGTGCAATTCGATCTTGCATCAGGGCGACATGCTCAATCACACTCCTGTGGGGAGAACTCTCACTTTCCCAAGTTTCCTTGGCAATATCCAACAGCCCTCTTGGGTGTCTCCCATACAGTAACTCAAAGGGGGAGAATCCCGTAGAGGATTGGGGCACCTCCCTAATAGCAAACATCAAATAAGGAAGTAGACAGTCCCAATCCTTTCCATCTCTATCCACCACTTTCTTCAACATTTGTTTTAGGGTTTTGTTGAATCTTTCAACCAGCCCATCGGTTTGGGGGTGATACACAGACGTACGCAATTGCGTCACTTTGAACAATTTACACAGCTCTTTCATAACCCGGGACATAAAGGGTGTACCTTGGTCCGTAAGCAGTTCTTTACAAATACCCACCCGGCTAAAAACAAGAGATACCTCGGCCAAAACCATAGCCAAAGAGCTATTTCTGAGAGGGATCGCTTCTGGATAACGGGTGGCATAGTCCATTATAACCAATATGTACTGGTGCCCCCTAGCGGACTTGATTATAGGACCTACCAAATCCATTGCGATTCTCTCAAACGGGACCTCAATGATGGGTAGAGGGACCAGCGGGCTACGGAAATGTGGCATCGGGGCCGACCTCTGACACACAGGGCAGGAGGAACAATAATTTTCTATGTCCTTCATCACCCCAGGCCAATAGAATCTCTGTAATACCCTCTCTCTGGTTTTCTCTGTCCCCAGATGACCTCCAAGAATGTGCCCATGGGCCAACTCCAACACCAACTTCCTGTAAGGTTTGGGCACCACAAGCTGCTCAACGGTTTCTTCTGCCCTTTTTGCCACCCGATACAGTAGGTCCTTCTCTACGCTGAAGTATGGGTAAGTGCAGGTATTATCTGGGTTCACTAACTCGCCATCTATTTCCACTACGTTTTCCCGTGCCTTTATTAGGGCGGGGTCTTTTAACTGTTCTGTGGCAAAATTTTCCCTGTGAACCTCAAGATCAGAAAACTCCACAGACGGTAGGTTTTCGTCTGAGGAGGTGGGCTCCTCTCCAGTTTCTTGAGTCTCCCCTGCCAATACTGACAAGGGAAATTCTGGAGAGTCCTCACCACTCTGAGGAGTTCTGGCTATCACATTCCTGGTACATAGGGGCACCAGTGGGGGGCTCAGGATCATCCCACAGTTCCCAGAACTTCGGAAAATCCCTTCCCACAATGGCATCATGCGGTAATTGAGATACTAACCCCACTGGATGAGAGAGGGTACCTTTGGGGGTCTCGAAACACACTGTAGTCACTGGATACTCTCGGGTGTCCCCATGCACACAAATAACAGCTACCTTGCTATTCCCAGAGACCTCTGTTTTAACTAATTCAGCCTTTATCAGGGTCACAAGGCTACCTGAATCCAGTAATACCACAACATTTCTACCATTAATACACATTTTGCATAAATGTTTCTCAGTTCCCCGAATGGCAGTGCATGCGACTGTCGCACACAGCGACTGACGTTGGTCCGTCAGAAAGTCACATTGCATGGGTTCCTCCACAACCGGGCAATTTGCTGCAATATGTCCCGCTTGCCGGCAGCGGTAGCAAACAATCCTTTTGGCTGCCTCTTGAGCCCCCGACTTCCCAGGCTGTTCTCGCCAAACCCTGGGCAGAGCTCCCACCCTCTCACTCTCTCCACCCTCACCCCTTGGAATCATCTTATCCGCCCCTGGGGATGGTCTGGTCTTAGGGTGGAAAGTCCGAGAGTCTCTGGAAGAGGCCGTCAGGTTCTCTGCAGCCAAGTATCTCTCTACACGATCCACAAGTTTACCGGCCGTTTCTGGGTCTCCATGGCTTACCCACTTTTGAATGGCGGTAGGAAGAGCTCTCAAGAAACGATCCATCACAACACGTTCCACAATCTCCGGTGCGGACAAAGTCTCTGGCTGTAGCCACTTCCTGCTCAGGTGAATGAGATCATACATTTGAGACCTGGGGGGTTTTCCAAGCTGGAAAGTCCAGTTATGCACACGCTGAGCCCGGACAGCCAGGGTGACACCCAGCCTTTCCAATATTCAGCTTTTAGCATCACATAGTCTTTTGCTTGGTCAGGCTCTAGGTCATAGTAAGCTTTCTGCGATTCACCAGTTAACAGAGGAGCCACCAGTCCAGCCCACTGCTCCTCAGGCCACTTTTCTCTTTCAGCAGTCCTTTCAAATGTGGTCAAAAATACCTCTGGATCATCCTCTCCAGTCATTTTTGTCAATAAACGACTCACCCCAAAGGACGCGGTATTAGTGGGACGGCTTTCCTCACTGGTCTGCGGACGTTGCTGCATTACTGCTTCCATCTGTTGTTGTAGTCTCTGCTCTTGCTTCTGCAACAGGTCTATGAAGCGGGCCTCAGATTGCTGCTGGGCTTGTTGCTGGGCTGCGAAGCTCTGTTGTTGAGCTGCAAGGCTCTTTGCAAACCTGCATTTGTCTGCTGTTGATTGGCATTTGCTAGAGCCAGCTGTTTCAGTATCTCCTCCATGCTGGCTTAAAAAAAAACTGCCCGCATTCTCCACCAACTGTGGGGGGATTAGCTCATGCCTGGACCCGGACCTGTGTGGACTGTCTAGGGAGAGTGAACCCCTGTGCGGTGAGACAAAGCCAGTGTGGCTATTTGTTTGGACATTTACTAAACCAGGGACTTAGGGACTAGGACAGCACCAGGCTGATCCCAGTTGTTAGTTAGGAAACCTGCATGTTTAGTCAGAGGTCAAGCTGACCAGGGTTTATTTTGTTTGTTTCTTTTTGCTTTGCTGTGTTTTTTGTCACTGTAAATAGAGAAATAAACCGCACCTTTTTGATCTTGAAAACCACAACCTCCGTCTGCTGGGCCTGTTTTTGTGTGGGGGGCCCATCCAGGGGATCACACACACCCGCTGCCGAGCTAACCCCCCCACACAATATAAACAGAAAAAGACAGAAAAATGTTAAAAAAAATGTTTTCTACTTTTTGTTATAAAAAAAAAAAAAAAACAATCCAATAAACTCAATTTTAGTCATACATTTAGGCCAAAATTTATTCCGCCACATGCCTTTGGTAAAAAAAAAAATGTCAGAGCGTATATTTATTGGTTTGCGCAAAAGTTGTAGCGTCTACAAACTAGGGTACATTTTCTGGAATTAGGCAGTCAAACTATAAGCTGCGTTATCTCACTTTCTTGAGGTGCTAAAATGGCACGGCAGTACAAACCCCCCCCCCAAATGACCCCATTTTGGAAAGTAGACACCCCAAGAAAATTGCTGAGAAGCATGTTGAGTCCATGGAATATTTGTAATTTTCCCGCAACTTGTGGCAAAATATAAATGTCGTTTTTTTTTTTTGTTTTTTTTTTGCACAAAGTTGTCACTGAATGATATTTTGCTCAAACATGCCATGGTCATATGTGGAATTGCACCCCAAAATACATTTTGCTGCTTCTCCTGAGTACGTGGATACCACATGTGTGAGACTTTTTGGGAGCCCAGCCATGTACAGGACCCTGAAAACCAATCACTGCCTTCAGACTTTCTAAGGGTATAAAATGGTGATTTCAATTCCTCTCTACCTATCAGTTACGGAGGCCCTGAAATGTCAAGATGGCACAAAACCGCCCCAAATGAACCCCCCCCCAGAAAGAAGACACCCCAAGCTATTTGCTGAGAGTCATAATGAGTCCATGGAATATTTGATATTTTGCCACAAGTTTTGGAAAAATGAATTGTTTTTTTATTTTTTTTACAAAGTTGTCACTAAATTATATATTGTTCAAACATGGCATTGTTATATGTGGAATTACACTCCAAAATACATTCTGCTGCTTCTCCTGAGTATGGGGATACCACGTGTGAGACTTTTTGGCAGTCTAACCACGTACAGGACCCCGAAAACCAATCACCGCCTTCAGGCTCTCTAAGGGCGTAATTTTTGGATTTCACTCCTGCCTATCACAGATGGCACAACCATCACCCCCCCCTCAAATGACCCCATTTTGGAAAGTAGACACCTCATGCTATTTGCTGAGAGGCAGGTTGAGTATTTTGCAGATCTCGCTTTTTGTCTCACAAAGTTTTGAAAAAAGAGAATTTTTTTTTTCTTTACTTTCTTAATTTTCAAAAACAAATGAGAGCTGCAAAATTTGGGGGGGGGGGGGGGGTTGTGCTATCTGGACATTTCAGGGCCTCTGTAACTGTGATAGGTAGTGAGGAAGTGAAATCACCATTTTACGCCCTTAGAAAGCCTGAAGGTGATGATTGGTTTTTGGGGTCCTGTACGCAGCTAGGCTCCCAAAAAGTCTCACATGTGGTATCCCCGTACTCGGGAGAAGCAGCAAAATGTATTTTGTGGTGTAATTCCACATATGCCTGTGGCATTTTTGAGCAATATAGCATTTAGTGACAACTTTGTGCAAAAAAAAAAAAAAAGTGTAATTTCCCTGCAACTTGTGGCAAAATATAAAATATTCCATGGACTCAACATGCCTATCGGCAAATAGCTTGGGGTGTCTACTTTCTAAAAAGGGGTCATTAGGGGGGCTTTTGAACTGTCCTGGCATTTTATGCACATTTAGAAGCTTATGTCGCACATCACCCACTCTTCTAACCACTTGAAGACATAGCCCTTTCTGACACATTGGGGGTTATTTAAGAAAGGCAAATCCACTTTGCACTACAAGTGCAGTTGGAAGTGCATTCACTGTAAATCTGAGAAAATTACTTTGAACCCCCAAACATTATTTTTTTTTATATATTCTCTTTATTGATTTTCTTTCATATTCAAATTAACATTGTACATACTGTGACAGCAGGAAGGTAAAGTCACCTGGTTGCATCCAGGGGGGGTAGATATATTTCGCCCAGATTCAGGCTTTACGCCGACTTATACAACTAGGTGGAGAGTTGTATAAGGCTAGTGGGCTCATGGATGACTCATACCTCTAGGGAGAGGGCTGGGCGTCGTGCAGACAGGGAGTTGATGAGACCAGCTGAAGCTTGTCAGCTCATTTAGGCCTCTATAAGAACTCCCAGCTTCATTAGATGTTAGCTCATGCCTGGAACCAGACCTGTGTGGACTGTCTAGGGAGAGTGAACCCCTGTGCGGTGAGAAAAAGCCTGTGTGGCTATTTGTTTGGACATTGACTAAACCAGGGACTTAGGGACTAGGACAGCACCAGGCTGATCCCAGTTGTTAGTTAGGAAACCTGCATGTTTAGTCAGAGGTCAAGCTGACCAGGATTTATTTTGTTTGTTTCTTTTTGGCTTTGCTGTGTTTTTGTCACTGTACATAGAGAAATAAACCACAACCTCCGTCTGCTGGCCCTGTTTTTGTGTGGGGAGCCCAACCAGGGGGTCACACACACCCGCTACCGAGTTAACCCCCTCACAATACTTATAGATATTTATTTTTCATAATTAAAAATGGCAAAATATTGTCAGTATAATTTTCACTTTGTTAACCCTTATCCCTCCCTCCTCCCCTCCCACTTTACCATTTCTCATTGTTTTTTTTTTGTTTTTTTTTTGTTTTTCCATTTTTACACATTAATATTTTTATTTTCATTTACTTTCCTTATACCCTTCTTCTTACTTTCTTTTACTATTTTACAGGGGATTCCCCATTCTTTCCAATCACGGGTTCCACACTTTTTCAAACTCTCTTATATTCCTTCTCTTGGTATACACTACTTTTCTCCTTCCATATTGTTTCAGTAACAATATTAACCCAGTCTCTCACTGAAGGGGGGTTCTCTGCCTGCCATCTTTGCGCAATTAATTTTCTTGCGTGAAAAAGGCATCTGAGCACTGCTTTTGTTTTATTGGCTGCTCTGCTTGTTCCTTCCCTTAGTCCCAGGATACACATTCTAGGTTCAATTTCTATACTGTCTTGTATGTCCTGTTTATGATATCAAGAAGCTCTGACCAATACCTGTATAATTTCGGGCATCTCCATATCATATGTATCGGATCCCCTGTACCCTGGCATCTGGGACACCTTGCATCTGTTCTCCACCCAAACTTAAACAGCCTTTTTGGTGTGTAGTAGGGATGAGCTCGGTGTTTGACTCGAACATCGGCTGTTCGATCGTTCGACGAAGATTGAACTATTTGGGCCGTTCGCGCCAAATTCGAGTGACGCGGACGGCCCACAATACACTGTGCCATCGCAGTGCAATCCCGGCGCTGTGATTGGCCAAGCATGCACTGTGACCCCGCATACTTGGCCAATCACAGCGCCGGCAGCTAGGAGAGCCATAATTGGCCAAAGGCAGGTTGCCTGTGGTCAATTATAGCTCAGGGGGTTTAGCACACGCCCCACACTATAAAAGGCCGCCAGCACGGCGGCCTTGTGTAGTGTGTTCCGGAGCAGGGAAAGAGAAGGATAGGCAGGGACAGTGTCATTGTGCTATTCTTGTGTTTAGGGAGAGAGAAGGATAGGCAGGGAGAGTGTCAGTGTCATATTCTTTGATAAACCTTGTGTGCAGGGAGAGAGAAGGATAGGCAGGGGACAGTGTCAGTGTCATTGTTGCTAAGCCTCCTGCACAGTATACACCTGAAGCTAGCTCGTATTGCTGTGTTTTCCTGGTGTGTTACACTAACAGGCATTTGCAGCACTTACAGCGGGCGTTGTGTGCTTCCTGCAAAATATACACCTGAAGCTACCCCTTATTGCTGGTTTTCCCATCTCCCTGCAGGCCATTGCTATGTTTGGAAGGCCAACAAAGAGAGGCAGACAGTCACGAGCCAATAAAAGAGGGCAAGCAGGCTCTGTGTCTGGGGGCAACAGTGCTGGTCGTGGACGCGGTGCATTGTCATCAGCACATGGCCATGGGACACGCTTGTCCTTCTTTTCGGCAGCTGGACGTGTTGAGCCGCATCATGCCGAAGACTTGGTAGAGTGGATGACCAAGCCTTCCTCATCCTCCTCATCCTCTCTCACCCAGGCTCAGGGTACTGGCAAAGCAGCTGCCAAAGCGTCCTCTTCCCTGGTATCAATGTCATCATCAGTCACTCCTTCCCTAGACCAACCATGTCCTCCTGAGGAGTCCCCCGAACTGTTTGAGCACAGTGTTGGGTACATGCTCCAGGAGAATGCCCAGCGTTTCGAAGGGTCTGATGATGATACCCAGCTAGAGGAAGGCAGTAGCGTGAGAGCAGAGAGAGGGGATGCTCAAGAAGGACACCAATCTGGCAGTCATGTTCCAGCAGCTGCAGCATACTGCCAGATTGGCTCCAGTGATGAGGAGGGAGGGGATGATGAGGTCACTGACTCCACGTGGGTGCTTAATAGGAGAGAGGATGAGGAGGAGGCAGGATTCCCTCGGGGGGCCAGCGTAAGGGCAGCACACCGACTGAATCGCACCGCAGAGCTCCGCCTGTGCAGGGCGCTGCCTCTGCCTGTTATTCAAAAAGTTCTTTGGTGTGGGCCTTTTTTGAGTCGAGTGCATCAGATCGCACAGCTGCTGTTTGAAACATATGTCTCAAGCGTATATCGCGTGGCCAAAACATCAGCCGCTTGGGCACCACATGCTTGACCAGACATATGTTGATCTGCCATGCAGCTCGTTGGCAAGCCTACCTTAAAGACCCACACCAAAGAACAAAGCGGACCTCTCTTTGCACCGCATTAGCTGGGATCTCCAACCCCACTATACCTTCAGTCCTCTCTGAAACCTGCACTGAGAGGAATGAAGGTGTAGAATTAGGTGTGTCACAGCCAAGTACTTGCGGGCCCTCTGCTAGCAGTACACCGACGTCCGATTCTAGCAGGCAAATTTCCCTGCCCCAGCTGCTGGACCGTCAAAAGAAGTTCACTCCCAGCCATCCACATGCCCAGCGGTTGAATGCTAGCTTGGCTAAATTGCTAGCGCTTCAACTGCTGCCTTTTCAGTTGGTAGACTCGGCCCCCTTCCGTGAGTTTGTGCAATGTGCGGTTCCTCAGTGGCAGGTTCCCAAACGCCACTTTTTCTCACGGAAGGCGATTCCGGCTCTCTACCGGCATGTGGAAGGCAATGTCTTGGCCTCGCTGGACAGGGCGGTCAGCGGTAAGGTGCATATTACCGCTGACTCCTGGTCCAGCAGGCATGGACAGGGATGTTACCTTTCTTTCACGGCCCATTGGGTCACTCTTTTGGCAGCTGGGAAGGATGCAGGACAAGGTGCAGTAGTGTTGGAGGTTGTTCCGCCGCCACGCCTCCAAAATGCTACTACTGGTTGTGACACACCTCTCTCCTCCACCCCCTCCTCTTCTTCCTCCATGGCCTCTTCCTGTGCTTTGTCCTCGGAACCAGCGGTGCTCCGTAGGCGTTCAAGGGGCTACGCAAGTACGCAGGCAAAAAGATGCCATGCTTGCGCTGGTGTGTTTGGGGGACAGGAGCCACACTGGGGCAGAGGTCCTGTCTGCTCTGCAGGGGCAGGCCGAGAGGTGGTTGACGCCACGCCAGCTTAAGCCAGGAATGGTGGTTTGCGACAATGGCACCAACCTCCTCTCCGCCCTCCGACAGGGACAACTGACCCATGTGCCCTGTGTGGCTCACGTCCTTAACCTGGTGGTGCAGCGGTCCTTGGGCAGGTACCCGGGCTTACAGGATGTCCTGAGGCAGGCCAGGAAAGTCTGTGTGCATTTCCGCAGATCTTATAATGCCAGTGCTCGCCTGGCTGAGCTGCAAAAGGAGTTGAACCTGCCCAAGAACCGCCTTATATGTGACATGCCCACCAGGTGGAACTCAATGTTGGCCATGCTGCAGCGGCTGCACACGCAGCAGAGGGCCATCAATGAGTACCTGTGCGACTACGGCACCAGGTCAGGGGAGCTCTGTTTTTTTTCACCACGCCAGTGGGGCATGATCAGGGATGCATGCACTGTCCTGGCACCATTTGAGGAGGCCACGAGGATGGTGAGCACTGACAGTGCATGCATCAGTGACACTGTACCTCTTGTCCACCTGTTGGAACATACGCTGCGTGGAATAATGGACGGGGCACTTGAGGCAGAACAGAGGCAGGAAGAGGAGGACTTCCTTGCCTCTCAAGGCCCCCTTTACCCAGACAGTGTTCCTTCTGTCCCACCCATCGCACAGGAAGAGGAGGAGGAGGAGGATTGTGTCAGCATGGAGGTGGAGCCCGGCACTCAGCATCATCAGCAGCAGTCTTTTAGGGATGATTTACAGTCCCAAGAAACCAGTGGACTTGTACGTGGCTGGGAGGAGGTGGCTGCGGATCATGTCGTCCTTAGTGACCCAGAGGACTCCGGACCGAATGCCTCAGCTAACTTGCGCTGCATGGCCTCCCTGATCCTGCAAAGTCTGCGGAAGGATCCTCGTATTCTTCGGATCAAGGAGAGGGACCATTACTGGCTGGCCACTCTCCTTGATCCACGGTACAAGGGTATGGTTGCAGACCTTATCTTACCGTCGCAGAGGATGAGACAACACCGGGAGGCCTTGCAGAAAGGTCTGTGCAACGCGTTCCCAGAGACTGGGAGGTTACAAACTCCTGGTCCTGGACAACGAGTTGCTGAGGCTTTGGTCAGTCAAAGAAGGAGCGGTGGGGAAGGTGGCCGTCTGACCGATGCGTTCAGACAATTCTTTAGTCCGCAGCCCCAAGGTATGATCGGTTCCAGCAACCATCGCCAGCGTCTGATATACATGTTGCAGGAATACCTAGGGGCAAGGTCAGACTTTGACACCTTCCCCACCGAAAATCCTCTGGCTTACTGGGTCTTGAGGATGGATCACTGGCCAGAGCTTGCACAGTATGCAATTGAGCTACTGGCCTGAGCTACTGGCCTGTCCTGCATCCAGCGTTCTTTCAGAACGCACATTCAGTGCTGCTGGAGGATTTGTCACGGATCACAGGGTGCGCCTGTATACCGACTCGGTTGATCGACTGACTTTCATAAAGATGAACCAGTCTTGGATTACCACGAGCTACCAAACACCTGAAGCTGATAAAACAGACTAAATTAAATTATTTTCAAATGTCACATCCCTTCAAGACTGATGCTGATGCTGAGTGACTGTCCTGTTATGTTGATTGACTATCCTCCTCCTCCTCAATGATCCGATTGATGATGATGATGATAGCTTGGAAGAACATTTTGCCGCCACCAGTGGCTAAGGCCCAATTTTTCAGCCCCTGTTTAACAGGGGCGTGTAATTACAATTTTTAATGCAATACTTTGCAACAGGGCTCATTGCTGTGCTCCAAGTACAGTATCTGTGAGGGGTTGCAGTGTTGTGGAACCAGTGCCTAAGGCCCAATTTTTCTGCCCCTGTTTAACAGGGGCATGTAATTACAATTCTTGATCTAATAATTCACAGCAGGGCCCATTCATGCGCCCACCAAGAGTAACTGTGAGGGCTTACAGTGTTGTGGCAACACAAACATGTAAGGGGCAAATTTCAGCAGAGTATATATGGCAGGCCCCTACTTTCAAACATCCAACTTACAAACGACTCCTACTTGCAAACGAAAGGAGACCACAGGAAGTGAGAGGAAATCTACCCCTAGGAAGGGAAATTCTCTCCTGTAAGAGTTAATATGGGAAAAAGGTGTCTCCTCTCTACTGATGCTTTATCACCAATCCTTGTTTCAATAAAAACCCCACTTTTCAAAAACATTTGTCATTGGGACGGAAAGTGAGGTGAAATGTTCTGAACAGGGACACAGACAGCAAAACAAATGTTACAGGGGTGATAACCCTTCCCTATGTTTTCCAAAAAGCTTAAAAATAGATTTTTGGGCTGGAGCTACTTAAACAATGTACCTTTTCAAAATTACAAACAGATTCTACATAAGAACAAACCTACAGTCCCTGTCTTGTATGCACCGCCTGTATACGGCTGTTCAGAGTATATAGGGCCTTTTTTATTTTGTGTGCGGGGTTCCCTTTAATATCCATACAAGACCCAAAGGGGCTGGTAATGGGCTGGGGTAGGGGGGGGGTGATGGGGTAGCTATGCCATTTTTCTCAAAGATTTTCATCCATATTACCGGGACCAGACATTACATTAAAGCCGCAAGCAGTTTTAAATGTTTTTTTTTTTTTTTCCTTTAGAAATGTCATTTTGTGCAGGGACAGTTCTAAACACGGGAAACACGTGGCACTTCACAGGCATACTTTAGATACCCCCCAGGTACGATATTTAAAGGAATATTTGACTTTTTTTTTTCACTTTATGCATCATTAAAATGACTGCTCCCGAAAAACGGCCGTTTTTAAAACTTCTTTTTGCATTGATACATGTCCCCTGGTGCAGAACCCGGGTTCCCAAACCCTTTTTAGGACAATAACATGCATATTAGTCTTTAAATTTAGCACTTTAGATTTCGACCGTTCGCATCCATTGTATTTAATAGGGTTCTAACGTTCGTGCGAACGTTCGGTCCGTTTGCGGGTTCTGGTGCGAACCGAACCCGGGGTGTTCGGCTCATCCCTAGTGTGTAGTATGTCCTGTGTAGCAGCATTAAAAAATAACTTCTGAGCTGGCGAAACAGTTACTAGGTGTCCACTCTAATACCCTTTTCCATTGCCCATCGGATATGGGGCCTAGATCTTCCTCCCATTTCCCTTTTTTACTTTTAAGATGTTCTGGAGCCTCAATACTTCCTTTTACATATACGGATAGATTTTATAGATAAGGCCCCCGGTCCCACTCTGATTGCCCAATCACTGTAGAATAGAAGTTTTACACCAGGCTGGTCCCAATCTGTCAAACTGAACATTTAATGCGTGTCTAATTTGAAGTTCTCTATAAAATGTATGTTTAGGGATATCATATTCCTCTCTCAATGCAGTGAAAGTTTTTTCCCTCCATACAACTGGGCCAGCTTAACTATCCCCTTTACTTCCCATTCCTTGATTTTCCCCACCAACTCCAACTCCTGAAGATTCCTATTGTCCCAAAGGGGTGCGTATTCTGTCACTCCTTCTTGTCCCCCTATTGCTTTTACAGATTTCCATACCTTTTTATTACCATCTTAACCGTGGGGGATTTGTTTACAAATGAGTTAGCCTCCAAAGTCTCCATCACCATCTTATGGGGTGCCCCTAGTGTCATCAGTCCCCCATTTATATCTCCTAGCTCTGATCTCACTCCTATATGCTGCAATTGTGCTGCCAGGAAGTGGCACCGCCATACTTCCCTCCCTTGTTGATAACTGTAGGGTCTGTAGCTTTATCCTGGATTGACCTCCTTTCCATATTAGTTCTCTAAATAGTGTGTCAATTTTCCTAAACCATTTCTTATGTATCCATATTGGCGTATTATGCGATACATATAATAACTGTGGCATCCACAGCATTTTGATCAGATTGCATCTCCCTGCAACTGACAGTGGGAGACGCCGCCATATTTGGATTTTATTTTTAAATTTTAAACCAGAGGGGAACTATGTTATTATTTATATATTTGTTAGGGTCACGTGTTACAATTAAATATCTGGGAATATATATGTGTGTGTGTGTGTGTGTGTGTGTGTGTGTGTGTGTGTGTATGTAGTGGGTATTTGAATTATGTGAGGACTCTGGTGGTGTGAGGTTCCTTGGGGTCCCTGGGTGGCGCTGTTGCCTGGGGCCGGAGTTGAGTTCACACCGCAAACCGTGCCTTTTTGTCCTCCCCTGGAGCTGGTACAGCGGGGAACCCACTGTGACGCAAAGGAAGAGGTCATAAAAGGGGCGGACGCCCTGATTTGAGGGAGAGAGTCGGAGGACGCGGCCGCACCCAGGCACCCTCAGCTTGGGTGCTGGCGTTCCGGTGTTTCAGGCCTAGGCGCACTTGGCCTAGCTGGAGCAGGGATGGAGTCCATCTCAGGCACCTTTTAGCCTGGGGTGAGGTAATATGGCGGACGCCTGGGGCTCAGTACCTTCGACTGAGTTCCGCGAGGGTGGAGGAATCCGAGGGGGCCCTAATGCCTTGGGTGCCCGTGTCTGAGTTCGTGAGGACTGGCGCGCAGTAACTTCTCTGAAGAGCCCGGCGCAGCATCGCTGGTGATGGCGAGGCCTGCACTTCTCCCTTGGACAGATTTCTTCCCCTGACAGGGGCAAAGCGAGCGAAGGTAATTCACGTTCTATATTACCTAGTCGGTGGCAGTGACTATTCACCACTGGTGACAGCACAGTGGGCAGCAGCAAAAAGGGAAAGTTTTGTGCCTCGATCTGTCCCCCTCATTTTCCAAAGGAGAAAGATTGTTTTATTGCTTGGCAAGAAGAATAAAACTGAGTTGTACCTATTCACTGTGTGGAACTTGGGTTACTAAAGCAAAGGAGTCAGGGATGAAGGACTGGACTTGACTCTAGGACACCTACACAAAAGCCAAATCTCTGGCCTTCACCTCCCAGTTACGGAGGACATGGGCCGTGGTGTGTTTTATCTCTCTCTCTCTCCCAGGTACCCCTAGACAACAGCCATATAACCGATAAAGAAAGAGAGAGAGGTGAGGCCACTACACTTGTATATATATCAACTGTTTCCAATTGGGGCGTTTCTACTGAAGTTTGATTTACAATAGGGTCCACTGGCATCAAAGCTGATTTCTCCCAATTTATAACCAGTCCTGAGAGTCTTCCAAATTCTCTAAAGATACTCATTGCCTGATTGAGTGAGTGATCTGTATCCCCAACTTGCCAAATATGCACTGAGCTTGGAGACCTCCTTGTCCCCATTCCCGATGACCAGATAGGTTGATGGCATCCTTTTTTTTTTTTTTCTCTTATTACTCGGTTCACTGTTTATTCTTTTACTCTGTTGAAAGGTGTGTGTGTATATGTATGTACAGTGGGGCAAAAAAGTATTTAGTCAACCACCAATTGTGCAGGTTCTCCAACTTAAAAAGATGAGCGAGGCCTGTAATTGTCATCATAGGTATACCTCAACTTTGAGGCCGGGTTCACACTGGGGCGACAAACGCTGCGACATTGGGAGCTCATGTCGCATGACGTGTGAAAATCAATGTTTCCCTATGGGAGCCGTCTTAACTGGTCCGACACATGTCGGTCTGACTTTGAGAATGCTCCCTGTACTACTTCGGTCCGACTTTGATCCGACTTCAGCCCATTGACTATCATTGAAGTCGGATCAAAGTCGGACCGCAGTCTTGCATGATCCAACTTTGGCATGTGACTTGTGCTGTGCTGCTCTTGAGGGGGAACTCCAGGCCAAATTTCAAATAAAAAACCGGCATGGGTTCCCCCTCCAGGAGCATACCAGGCCCTTGGGTCTGGTCTGGATTTGAAGGGGAACCCCAATGCCGAAAAAACGGCGTGGGGGTCCCCCCAAGATCCAAACCAGACCCTTATCCAAACACACAACCTGGCAGGCCGCAGGGGAAGTGGGGGGGGGACAAGAGAGAGCGGCCCCCTCCCTCCTGAACCGTACCAGGCCGCATGCCCTCAACATGGGGGGGTTTGGTGCTCTGTGGCAGGGGGGCGACCTGTGGCCCCCCACCCCAAAGCACCCTGCCCCCATGTTGATGAGGACAGGGCCTCTTCCCGACAACCCTGGCCGTTGGTTGTTGGGGTCTGCGGGCGGGGGGCTTATCGGAATCCGGGAGCCCCCTTTAATAAGGGGGCCCCCAGATCCCGGCCCCCCCACCCTATGTGAATGAGTATGGGGTACATCGTACCCCTACCCATTTACCTGGTGGAAAAAATGTCAATAAAAAACACACACAGCTTTTTTAAATTTAATTTATTGCACAGCTCTGGGGGGTCTTCGCGCTCTTCGGTTCTTTCTTCTGCCGGGCCTCCGCTATCTTCTTCCAGCTCTTTTGCTAGCGGGGCCCGGTCTTCTCCGTCGCCTTCTTCTCCCGCTCTCCGGTTCTTCTCGCGCTCTCCGGTTCTTTCTTCCGCCGGGCCTCCGCTATCTTCTTCCAGCTCTTTTGCTAGTGGAGAGGCCCGGTCTTCCCGTCTCGTCCGACTCTCCGTTGTCCTTCTGCCGGCCCCTCCACTATCTTCTTCCAGCTCTTTTGCTAGTGGAGGGGCCGGTCTTCCCGTCGCCGTCTTCTTCTCTCTTCTCCTCCTCTATGTTGACGCGTCGCTTCCTCTCGCTGTAATACTGGCTGTTCGCTCCGCTCCGAATTAATATAGGCTTCTCATGACGTCAGTCACATGCTCCCATGACGTCACAGTCACATGCTCCGGGGCCACCCGGAGCATGTGACTGTGACGTCATGAGAAGCCTATATTAGTTCGGAGCGGAGCAAACAGCCAGTATTACAGCGAGAGGAAGCGACTGGAGGGGGAACCCATGCCGTTTTTTTTATTTAAAATTTGGCCTGGAGTTCCCCCCCTCAAGATTCATAGCAAACACAGTGCCTGGTGTTGGCGGGGATCCAAGTCGGATCCCAGTTCATTGAAAGTCGGACATATGTCGTTTTCATGTCACGGGGCAAAGTCGGATCCAAAGTAGGACGGCTGTCGTGTCGCACTAGTGTGAACCCAGCCTGAGAGACAAAATGTTCCATTTTTTTTTAGGGCTGTGGAAATTAACTATTAATTCCTCGATTAATCGATTAATTGCTTTGATCGATCAAAATTATTTTGATCGATCAAAATTCAATCAAAATTCTTTGGGCTTGCCGTGTCCATCTGAAGGGCTCCTTTGCTGTGCCTTCATATCTGCATGCCGGCGGGACCTTACTATCTGCCACACGCAAGGGCTGTTACATTTCCCTCTATCAACCTGGGATTCTACAGCCATCCACTGGGAGTTGTGATAGTTCCCTTCACAGGACATCTACATGCCGACGGACTGATGTTATCCCCTTCTCATCTGGATTCAGCAGTGGTATCGTTGTACACATTTTTATACCAGTATCATACTTAGATACATGTTTTTATGACTGCTTTTGCTACCATAGATTTTATCTCCAGTGCAATATTTATTTTGTTACCTACTTGAAGACTATAAAAGTTTTAATGCTATTCCCATCGAGCGCTGCCTTTGTGTGTTTTTTGTATCCTGCTATCGATTTTTCCAGTGGTTGGTAGCTGCACTGGGAATCCACCTGCAAGGAGATCAGCTAAAAGTAGTTGGATATCTATGAGCGTTATAATTAATCGAAATTAGTCGATTAATCGATTAAAAAAAAATCGATTAATCGAACACGAAAATTTTAATCAGTAACAGCCCTAATTTTTTTTCATTATTGCTCCCACAGTTGATTTCTTCACACCAAGCTGCTTGCCCATAGTGGAGTTTGGAGTGTGGCTGTTTGAGGTTGTGGACAGGTGTCTTTTATACTGATAACAAGTTCAAACAGGTGGCATTAATACAGGTAATGAGTGGAGGACAGAGGAGCCTCTTAAAGAGAAGATACAGGTCTGTGAGAGCCAGAAATCTTGCTTGTTTGTAGGTGACCAAATACTTATTTTCCACCATAATTTGCAAATAAATTCTTTCCAAATCAGACAATGTGTCTGGATTTGTTTCCACATTTTGTCTCTCATAGTTGAGGTTTACCTATGATGACCATTACAGGCTTCTCATCTTTTTAAGTGGGAGAACTTGCACAATTGGTGGCTAACTAAATACTTTGTGTGTGTATATATGTGTGTGTGTGTGTGTGTGTGTGTGTGTGTGTGTATATTGTGTAGCGGGGTTCCTTTAAATGCTCTCGAACTACTGTTCCCAGAACCCCACTGGTTCCCAGGATGTTTTGCTTCTGCCCCAGAGACTCATGGGTGGGGATATATAAGGAAGGGGCAAGGCTTGGCTCGGCCTCTTTGGACACGGGACGGCAGAGACTGATACACCTGTGCGGACCTGTGCTGGGTAAGGCCTGAAGCCTGGGGCCTTCCGCAGCCGACCAAAGAGCCTTCCACTCCACTGCGAGCCTGGGTGGCATCCGACATCTCTACTTACAGCCTGGATGGGATCGGGGACCTGATCGCAGCAACCGCTGTGGGCGAGTGAAGTCACAGCCGGTGGAAGTTCCGGACGGAGATCGTGTCCGGCGGGTAAGCGAGCGTAAGCTCATTCCCTAACCTGTTTGCTAGTACTGTGCCTATAAACTGCCGAGGCCTACTACCTCATGTTAAAGACTCTCACTGGAGATTCACAGCAGGACTGATCCAGAAGATCTCCAGTGAAGTGTTGTCAGTTATCAACTTTCCTTTTCCTGGATTACAATTGTTGTTTATTCTTAAGTGCACCACCTCTACAGATGCCGGTGAAGAATACATCATTCATACAGGACTGAGTTCTAGAGTTAGGAATCAGGCCTGATTCATTAGGGACCTAGTTTAGTTATTGCGCCACAGGGCGCCTAGTTAACAGTCGCCCCACGTGGCGTCTCCTTATCCACCCCCCCCCTTTCTCCATGGTGTAGTGTGACTGATATTTTAATATTGCAGGGCTCTGTGAATATTCTAATGGTCAAGTTGTTATCACTGTTCATTCCCTTTGCATAGCTGAAAGTAAAAATCTGTTATTCCTTTATAACTACTCCGTGTCTGAGTCTCTCATAAAGTATAAGTATTAAATGTGTATACCCCTAAACTAACTGTGCCAGAAAGGGTCGAGTAGATTGCCGGGGGTTGGCGGAGCTGTACTCAGGGCCCAGACCAAATCTGCGGCCCTCTTAGTTGAGGGTAACGCTACACGTTATATATATAATTTTGTACTATTTTATCCCGTTATTTGAATGTGCTTGACGACCTCTCGGTACCTATACATTTTGTACTTGCCTGAGATACCTCCAAAAAAAAGTTTGTAAACAAAAGCGGGTTTCACGCCTAAATCTGCGTTTTCTGCAGACACGACCTCTTCTTTTGGGAATTCTTTGGGCAGGGGTACCAGGGAGGACATACGGAAAATGCCTCTCATGCAGCCGGTTCACTGCATTTGCATTGGAAAGTTGGGCCACAGCACCATCTGTAAACAGAAGGGCTGTGAGAATTTCTTCCTGGAATTTAAGGAAGGATCCAGTTCGTCCTGAAGCTTTGTATAGCACATAAGCATTCAGCAGAGCCAATTGGAATAAATATACAGACACTTTTTTTTTTTTTATACCAGCGTCTGGCCTTACGGGCAATTTAAATATGGCGCCGACAACTGGTCGTTGAGGTCCACCCCTCCCATGTTAAGATTGTATTCTTGGACACAGGGGTTTCTCCAACACCAGTCGCCATAGGAATTTGGACTGTCGTATCTGCGTGAAGGGAGGACAGAACGAAAACATTCCGTGAATCCCTCCACTTCACTGCCAACAAATTATTACATTTCAAGTAGGCTCTCTCCCCCGTCTAAGTCGGGATTCTACAAGCCGTTGGGGGAAGCCCCAGCGATTAGATCGCACCGTGCCACATGCGCCAATTTCACAATCAAAAAGGTGACTAAAAAGGGTACACACTCGTGTAATAATTGTCCACATACAAGTGGTACCCCTTTCCAAATAAGGGTGGCGCCAAGTCCCACATAATATTACCAGCGCTCCCTATGTAGTCTGGGCAGTTCTCCGGCTCCACATGACTATCTCTTCCCTCGTAAACCATAAAACTATATGTATAGCCTGTTGCCCTGTCACAGAGCTTATACATCTTGACCCCATATCTGGCACGTTTGCTGGGAAGATACTGTTTGATAGACAAGCGGCCAGAAAACTTAATCAGGGACTCATCAATGCAGACAACTTCATCAGGAGTACACAAGACTACAAACTGCTGGTTGAAGTGGTTTACGAAGGGCCGAATTTTGTGGAGCCGATCGTATCCAAGGTCACCCAAAGGACGACCGAGTTCATTATCATTGAAGTGCATGAACCGCAAGATCTGCTCGTATCATGTCCTGGTTATGGATGGGCCGAACACCCCCCGGTTCGGTTCGCACCAAAACATGCGAACAGGCAAAAAATTTATTTGAACACCGTTAAAGTCTATGGGACACGAACATGAAAAATCTAAAGTGCTAATTTTAAAGGTTAATATGCAAGTTATTGTCATAAAAAATGTTTGGGGACCCGGGTCCTGCCCCAGGGGACATGTATCAATTTTTTTTGTGAAATGGTAGGGGTACAATGTACCCCGTTACCAATTCACATAGGGGGGGGCTGGGATCTGGGGGTCCCCTTTGTTAAAGGGGGCTTCCAGATTCCGATAAGCCTGCAGACCCCCACAACCACCGGGCAAGGGTTTTGGGGATGAGGCCCTTGTCCCCATCAACATGGTGACATCCTTCCCATGTTGAGGGCATTTGGCCTGGTACGGTTCAGGAGGGGGGGGCGCTCTCTCATCCCCCCCCCTCTCTTCCTGCGGCCTGCCAGGTTGTGTGCTTGGAGAAGGATCTGGTATGGATTTTTGGGGGGAACCCCACGCCATTTAAAAAAAAAAATAGCGCAGGATTCCCCTTTAATATCCATACCAGACCTGAAGGGCCTGATATGGAATTTGGGGGGAAACCCCACGCTTTTTTTATTTTGGTTCGGGGTTCCTCTTAATATTAATACCAGACCCAAAGGGCCTGGTAATGGACTGCTGTTTTTTTTCAATAACTTTTATCTGTATTGCCGGGACCCGACAATTCATTAATAGCCGCCAGTAGTTTTTAAATTACTTTCTTTTTTTTTTTTTGCCTTTTTAGAAATGTCATTTTGTGCAGGGACTTTTCTAAACACGGGAAACATGCGCTACTTTACAGGCATACTATAGACACCCCCCAGGTACAACATTTTAAGAAATATTTCACTTTTATCGTTTCACTTTAAGCATTATTAAAATCACTGCTCCCGAAAAAACGTTAGTTTTTTAAAACTTTTTTTTGCATTGATACATGTCCCCCTGGGGCAGGTCCCGGGTCCCCAAACACTTTTTATGACAATAACTTGCATATTAACCTTTTAAAATTATCACTTTTGGTTTCTCCCATAGACTTTTAAAGGGTGTTCCGCGGCTTTTCGATTTTGCCGCGAACACCCCAAATTGTTCGGTGAACAGGCAATGTTCGAGTCAAACTCATGTTCGACTCGAACAGATAGCCCATGCCTAGTCCTGGTCATGGAGGCAGAGAACACGGGCATATGGTGAATTGGGTCAGTGGACCAATATGACCGCAACTCATTGTTTGTTTTTAACTATACCCATGAGGAGGGATAGGCCAGGAAGGTCTTAAATATGGAAACCGTAATAGGTTTCCAATCTCTTGCAAGGATCAACTGGGAAATGGCGGAGATGAATTGACCAGCATACAAATTGCTTTGGTCCACAACAGATCTTCCGTGAAAAACGGCGAATAAAAATCATGTGACGTAAAATGAACTATTTCCACCTGAATTCCGGGTTGGCCAGGGAAATAATGGAAGTACGGGTGCTGCAGAAGTGGTGGGCTCACAATTTGGATTGGCAAATGCAGCAGGAAGGGCACTATGGGCTAGACGGGCCTGTCTTTGTTTTCTTGGTGACTGCGGGACACTAGTTGTGCTAGCCACCTCGCAGGCTTGAACTGCACTTATGGGACTCGCCACGTCACCAAGTGTTACTGCCGTGCTGGATATACGACCAGGGTGTACTAGGCCGCTGGTGCTTGCCAGTTCATCAGCAGGATGAGCAGCACTAGTACTGGCTCGCTGCTCCATACGAGAGCCCTGCGGTTTGTGCACCTCAACGACAGCGGAAGAACGGGGTCCGGTATGCCTGACCTTGGCAGGAACCCCTACTCTGTCGTCAGAGCTATCTGTCAGGGTGCCGCTGTCTACTGGTTCATATTCTGAGCCAGAATCGGACAGATGGATGACTTTGTCTTCACTCTCATCTGTCAGGCTCAGAAACGTGTAGGCCTCTTCACTACTGTACCTTCGATTGGACATTTTGGCCTCTAAATTTACTGGTACAGTAGTGAGACTCGCAGGAAAAAGAGCACCTGATTGTTAGCGACTGCTTTAAACGCTACAAAAAAAACCTGTTAGCTTTCGCAGGGATCAGGCATGACTCTGCGAATGCTGCGGTTATGTGTTTTAGTGTTTTGTAAGTGACAGTGATCGATTTTGATACTGCACTTGGCTGGGCGCAGGGGCTAAACGCAGGTGCTAGCAGGTATCTGGGCTGATCCTGCTAACACTGCGTTTTTGGGAACCCTAAAAACGGGGATGCTAGTTTTAGCTCTGATCTGATCAGATATTTATTACTTTCAGACACTATACTACTAAGGGAAGGTGTATGGTGTGTGTGTGTGTGCGCGCGGATGTTCGCGCTACTGGCACTAATCTGACGCTGCCTGGAGTGACGCAGACCCTATCTGATGCTAAAACCTAACTAATATCACCTGCCGGGTGATCAGGGGGGTTAAACCTTTATTTAGGTAATATACGGTGGGGGCCCTGAAGCTATAAAAAAAAAACGGACTAACCAGCGTCACCCGTGACACTAATACGGTGATCACTGGTGACGGGGTGATCAAGGGGTTAAACCTTTATTGGGGAGGTCCCTAGACCTATGTGTGCCTACCACTAAGTACCCTAACACTGATTATTTTCACTAATGACACCAGTACAGTGATCCAAAAAAATATGAACACTGCACTGGGTGACAGTGACAGGGGGTGAAGGGGGTTAACTCAGGGGGGGGGGGGAGACAAGTGTAATTGTGTCAGTGTAGTGTTGGTGCACTTACTCTGAGATGTCTTCTCGCCTCTCTCTGGAATGGAAAAGAGTTCCACGAGGGGAGATGACATCACTTCCCCTGTCTGTGTTTACACTTACACAGGCAGGGGAAGGATTTCATTCACCAGAACCAATCTCCAGGTCAGAAATCATTGGCCTGGGCCTGGAGACTGATGGATTCTGAAGCTGCCCGAAGTACAGCTACGACGCGGTGGGCCTGCTAACTCCTCCAATCACAGACCTCGCCCAGGTCCCTCTCTTCCTGTGTTTATACCAATCTGTGGTTGCTCAACGACGCCTGCTAGCCTCCCGGCCTGAGCCTCGTCACGTCTCGAAGCCACCACAAGAAGACGTTCCGGGCAGTAGCCTGTTGAGCAAGCTGCGGGGGGAAAGCTGGAGAGAGAAGCGGACAGCGTAGATCACTGACACCAGGGGTCAGCCCTGGGTATCCTGTTCACCTAATCGGAGGCACTCCAGCTGCACTGGCCACTTTCATTATCCCTTGGTGGATACATGCCTGTATGACCTTTTCTTAACAGAGAGGTCCACCCCTTCTGGTAAGCACAATTGTGTTTGTGGTGGAGGATTCTATCTCACGCTTATCATCAGAGGATTTATATTTTATCCTTTCTCACGAGGGATCTTGTTTTCTCACTATTTGGGACTTTTAGAAGACTCCTACTTGATGAACGGACATTTATTTTATTCTATTTCTACCTTTGCGCTGCACTTACCCATTGTTTTGCAGGCTATATGGTGAGCCTTGGGATACTCCAAACCTAGTGAAACTTTAACAGAGGTCACTCTCTGGTAGTAGCTAACCTCTTCAGGGTAGGTGTCTTGCGCAAGAGGATATGGACACACAGTTTAGGGCAGTGGTTCTCAACCTCAGTCCTCAAGTAGGCAAACAATTGGTGAATGAAAATGGACAGCCGCACTCCAAAAAACCTTCGACAGATGCCTTTTACACTCAGTCCTCAAGTACCTCTAACGGGCCATGTTTTGGGAACTTCCCTTAGATAAAATAGCTCTTATTAATACCATGTCATTGATATTGATTTAAAGAAGCTGTGCAAAGTAAAGGAAAACCTGAAAACATGACTGTTTGGGGTACTTGAGGACTGAAGTTAAGAACCACTTGTTTAGGGGACCCCCACTCTGGAAGCAGCCCTTAGCTAGCAACTCTGGAACTGTCTCTCAAAAGAGGGGTTAAGCAGCTACAGTCTCTATGATCTCTCACTGTCAGGCCTGTGCTCACTGTGTCCCTGTGTACACAGAAGCCTTCTTCCAGTACCAGCCAGACCCTGTAGCCTCCAGGTCAAATCTTCAGCAGACTTTCTCCACTGTTCTCATCAACTTCAGCAATAGGACCTCCCAGCTCTCCCTGGGCTGGGACCTTGATGAACCACCTCGACTGCCCAGGTAAGCTTCCTGGGAAGGCAGACAGCTACTCCAGGCTAGGTCTCTTTCTACCAGGACAAGAACTCTGCTGTTCTAGGTCACAGACTATTTATGCATACCTCAGCCCCCGCTGGTCCTCTCTTGACTAAGGATTGGCTGAGGCTGCATGAATATTCAGCCCAGGATCTGCCTCTTCCAAACCATGATGTTCCAGAACTTAACAGAATACAGGGGAAAGTAGTTGAGCCTGCAACCAGCAGGACCCAGAACAGCCAAAAAGCAATCAAATCTTGCTCCACTGGCTACAGAGTCAATTTTTTTTTTTTTTTACCTAAACCTATTGGCAGTCTAGCTAGGGTGCTACATAAATAAATCATTGGAATATATGTTTACCCAGAGGGGATTACTTTTTTCCACCAACCTGCAGCACAGCAAGGATTTTCTGGGCCTGACTGTTAAATATCAAGGGTGCAGAGGCACCTAATTTTGATTTGGATAGAAGTGAAGGCTCCATGTATAGCCTTGGTTTTGGATCCAACAAGGCTGTGCATGGATGGCGAGATCAATTTGGGAACTAGCACAGACACTTGCAGGTGCATACACTCAAACACTGTTTCTTTGGAAACCTTTTGGGCCAGGTCAGATTCCCTTTGAAATGCACGCCTCAACCCAAATGATTTGTACAATGCTTCCTGTTCATTTTAATGATGGAGTGAATGAAGCGTATATATGTGTATTGTACATAATGCCAACATTACTTTTTTGCATTAATGGCCATCACACATTCAATGCTGCAGACTTCTGTCCAGACATTATTTATATAAAAAAAAAAAAAAATGTATATTATTTAATCCAATGAAAGCAAACATTTGTTTCCTATAAATGACTATGTGTTTTTGTTTTTTCCAATAGAAATGGCAGGTAGAGGCAGAGGGGCTTCCTTCACATTTGACCTACAAGCCATTGGTTTCTCGAGGGGTGATGCTCTTCCTGAGACTCAAGCACAGCCTTTGCCCCTATTCCCGGTAAGTCTGTTTTAGTAAACCTTCTAGGGCATTTGTAGATAACTGTACAGACTTCATGGAGGAGCAAATGTAGCTCTCATAGTTGCAGGAAAGAAATTTGCTCTGTGTATGACCGGCCCTAACCAAAAGAACACCGATGAGGCCTTTTATCCCTATAGCTGTGATGGCAGGCATCTTGCTGTGCCTACTTTTAGATACATACAGGTTCACTTTTATGTAACTCTGCATTGGCTTCTTAATTTTCTTTCAATTCGAACTGTTATATTTTCATTTGGTCAGTGCTGTTGTTTGTGCTAAATTGTGCTTTCTATTCTTTTTTTCCAGAGTATAGATTACAAAGCTGCTCCTCTAATAGAAGGAGAAGATCAGGATTATTTATTAGCATTAAAACAAGAACTAAGAGGAAACCTGAAAAAAATGCCGTATTATATAAGACAAGGAGTCGTGAACCAAAGTATGGTATTCCGTTTTGTCTTTTTTTTTTTTTTTTTTTCCCGTTTTATATTAAAGGCTAAGTTCACCTTTTTTTCCAAAAATTACAACTTCCCTATGCACCAATTTACCATTATTGTACCTCCTGTTGCAGAAAAGACAAATCTTTTTCTATATTCTAGGGCAGACCTTACCTTAGCCTCCAGTGTCTCCTATAGGAAATCCTACATATCATCTTCTGTTACCCATCCCTTAGGACATGAAAACCGTTAAAACGAAGTACTTAAAGCGATTGTAAAGCTTCAATTATTTATTTTTGAAATAACAAACATGTCATACTTGCCTCCACTGTGCAGTTCGTTTTGCAGTGACTTCTGGGGTCCCTCGGCGGCTCTCGCCGCTCCTCCCCACATCAGATAACCCCCTGGGAGAAGAGCTCTCCCAGGGGGTTACCTTGTAGGCGCGCTCCTGAGTCCAGCATTCAGCGTCCATAGCCGCCAAATGTATAACTCGGCCCCGCCACCCGGCGCCTGCGTCATTGGATTTAATTGACAGCAGCAGTCCAAAAAATTCAGTTAGCAGACAATCTGCAGATGACTCGGCACCTAAACAATTTGGGATGGCACAGCAAGTAAGATTCCTGGATCATGAAAGGGACTCCACAAGAAAAAATAGGAAAAGTGGGCAAATGCACCCTGCTAGTAACCGTGAGGTTGCGAGTTCAAATCCCATGTGTGCCATAGGATAGCCTCCAGAAGTGGTTGCACCCAGGAGTCCATGGAAAAGATCAAGATTGATACAAGAACTGGCAGCACAGTGGCTTAGAGGTTAGCATTTCCACCTACAAGCACTGAAGTTCTGGGTTTGCAGCCCAAGCATGCCACTTAATGTGGAAAAGTTCTGTTCTTTCTATGTTGTTAAACATAACTCCTGACTCTGGGACTTTCCTAAATTATAAAAGGAAGATCCTTCAATGGGAGAGAATGAAGGGCGATTCAACTAAGCCTTTTTTGTTCTTCTGGCGGTCCTTAGAAAATCAGCATGTTTAGGTTCTGTCAGACATGTCGGCAGTTTTATACCTGACAAAACCGGGCAAGGCGATCTGTCACATCATATCCTATCCTGGGTAAAATCAAAATCTAGCTTTGCTGTCAGCAGTGCACTTGAAGAGCACACAAAATGTCCTAGCAGACCTTCTAAGCAGAGGATAAAGGAGTCCGAACGGTCATTGAATCAGGAGATCTTTTGGATGATCTCCGAGAAGTGGGGCCTACCTCAAGTAGATTTATTTGTGGACCAGAGAAACATGAAGACACCTGCCTTTTTGCTCTACAGAGTAGATCGGTCTATGGGGTTAGATGCCTTGGCTCACAAATGGTACATCCCCCTTTCTTACGTGTGTGTGTGTGTGTGTGTGTCCCTGTCTAACTGATCCTGCAGATGCTAGCGAGGTTCATAGTGGAATCCACGGATATGATTTTGATTGCACCTTTTTGGCAAAAAAGACCTTGGTTTTCAGCCCTGCTGAACTTCTCGGTGAAGCCCCCTGGAGATTACCAGTCAGAAGGGAATTGCCGAGTCAAGAGTCCGTCATTAATCCGGACCCAGCATATCTCAACCCGACGGCCTGCTTTCTTTGGAGGACCTACTAAGATGCAGAGGCCTGTTGCAAAAGCTTTTCAACACCCTTTTATCAAGCAGGAAAAAGGTAATCTGGGCAATTTATTCCAAAGTTTGGAAGTATTATAAACTCCTGGTGTTCCAGAAAAAAAACTTTGACTTCAATAGTTTGATTTCTGCTCAGAATTTCTCCATATGGGATAAGCAGTGAGCACCCTTGAGGCGCAGGTGGCTGTGCTTTCAGTGTTTCTGGAGAGAGCCTTATCTAGAGCCTATTTTATTTATTTATTTATTTATTTATTTATTTTGAGCTATGGCTAGGAGCAGACCTATGCCTGTGAAATTATTCCTGAAGTGGGATTTATCTTTAGTTCTTCAAGGGCTCACGAAAGCCCCCCCCCCCCCCCTTCTTCTTCTTCTTCTTCTTTTTTTTTTTTTTTTTTTTTTAACCTTTGCAAGATATCTCCAGAGTTGCGCAGGTTAAATACAATCCTCCTGGTAGTGGTAAATTCAGACCGCAGGATTAGAGAGATTCATGCTGAGCCTTTCCTGAGATGTTCTCCAGACAGAATAATCTTAGGGACAGATCCGGGTTTTCTTCCAAAAAATGTCTACAGCGTTCCACCGTACGCAAAAAATTATACTGCCCACATTATGTCTAGCTCACTCTGGCCCGGGAGAGGAGGCCTTTCACATTCTAGACGTTAGAAGATGTCTTTACTGTTACCGCCCTGTTCATCCTGGCAACAGGGGCACGCAAAGGGGAGAAAGCTTCCAGAAGTACTTTGGGAAGGGGGCTAAAAGCAGGTTATCAAAGAAGCTTACCTGGCATTTATAAGGCACTACAGGTTAGATCTGCTGTCTGCCTTGGATCAATCTTTTGTCAGGAAGGTCTTATAAGCTGTGGTCCCACCCTGAAGTACGTACTCAGCTATCATCTCCAAGGTGCTGTCCTGAAAGGCGAGGGGAGAACACCTTAGTTACTTACCGGTAACTGTATTTCTATGAGCCTTTCAGGACAGCAGCTACTTCCCTCCCTTGCTTATTATATGCATTTATATAGTATCTCTGGTGGTTGGTGTTTTTCTATGCTTCTATCTTCCAGCATGTCGGAGGAATTTTCCGGGACGACTGATGGCGTGGAAGCAGCTGCATTTAAAGGGCGTTGTCACTGCAGTGTTTCCTGTGAAGTGGGGAGCTACGCTTTCTCCCTTCTTTACGCATACTATTCCTTTTTATACTGACTTTTGGCATTTCCAAATGCAACGATTAAAAATTGGATGTAAGGTTTAGCACCGGCGAACACTTTTTGATAAGTAGTGTTTTTTTTCTATACTACTATATAGATCAGACCAAAATGAGGGACAAATGAGGAGGAAGGAAGGGCAGAGGGACAAACCCTTGAAATCAGGGACAGTTGGGGAGGTATGATATACATGTAAAACTTATTTAAGGAGATTTGTTTCATCTCTGTGTATCATCTGAGGCTGTTCACTTCACTGGGTATATGTGAGGGTTTACATCCACTTTAACAGCTAAAAGTCTCCCTCTCATGTACTTGTTTATAGCTGGACATACACTATGCAATCTGATTGCACAATCTCTTTACGATTTCCTTTTAGATTTACCAAAACTATGTGATAGGAGAACCCACCAGAACAATCCATTCAATTTGTATCAAATCATGCAGGCCCTTGCACTACATAATTGATAATAGCTCTAAAGGAGGTTGTACAATCAGAGTGTACAATGTATGGCCACCTTTAACTACTTAAGCCCCGGATCATTTTGGCTGGTTAAAGATCAGGCCCCTTTTTGCAATTCGGCACTTCGTCGCTTTAACTGACAATTGCGCGGTCGTGCGACGTGGCTCCCAAACAAAATTTACGTCCTTTTTTTTCCCCCCACAAATAGAGCTGTCTTTTGGTGGTATTTGATCACCTTTTTTTTTATTTTATTTTTTGCGCTATAAACAAAAATAGAGCGACAATTTTGAAAGAAATTCAATATTTTTTTTTTACTTTTTTGCTATAATAAATATCCCCAAAAAATATATATTTTTTTTTTTCCCTCAGTTTAGGCCGATACGTATTCTTCTACATATTTTTGGTAAAAAAATTGCAATAAGCGTTTATTGATTGGTTTGCGCAAAAGTTATAGCGCTTACAAAATAAGGGATAGTTTTATGGCATTTTTATTAATATTTTTTTTTTTTACTAGTAATGGCGGCGATCAGCGGTTATCGTGACTGCGACATTATGACAATATGGCGGACACTTTTGACTAGAGGTCGACCGATATGGGTTTTTCTCTGGCCGATGCCGATATTTAGAAATTTGGGCGGCCGATGGCCGATATATGATGCCGATTTTTGTGGCCGATTTAAAAAAACAAAACAAAACCTCACCCACTCCACTCCTTCCTGCTTACTCCCGTCACTCTAGCACACACTTGATGTCCTCAGTGCAGGTGGCACTGGTTTGGAACTGGCAGGTGGCACTGGTGTGGAACTGGCAGGAGGCACTGATTGGCGCTGGTTTGGAACTGACAGTTGGCACTGGCAGGTGGCACTGGCAGGTGGCACTGGTGTGGAACTGGCAGGAGGCACTGATTAGCACTGGCAGGTGGCACTGATTGGCACTAGCAGATGGTACTGGTTTGGAACTGACAGTTGGCACTGGCAGGTGGCACTGGTTTGGAACTGACAGATGGCACTGGTTTGGAACTGACAGATGGCATTGGCACTGGCAGGTGGCACTGGTTTGGAACTGACAGATGGCACTATTGGCACTGGCAGGTGGCACTGATTGGCACTAGCAGATGGCGCTGGTTTGGAACTGACAGTTGGCACTGGCAGGTGGCACTGGTTTGGAACTGGCAGGTGGCACTGGTGTGGAACTGGCAGGAGGCACTGATTAGCACTGGCAGGTGGCACTGATTGGCACTAGCAGATAGCGCTGGTTTGGAACTGACAGATGGCACTGGTTATGAACTGACAGTTGGCACTGGCAGGTGGCACTGGTTTGGAACTGGCAGGTGGCACTGGTGTGGAACTGGCAGGAGGCACTGATTAGCACTGGCAGGTGGCACTGATTGGCACTAGTATGTGGCACTGGTTTGGAACTGACAGATGGCACTGGTTTGGAACTGACAGATGGCATTGGCACTGGCAGGTGGCACTGGTTTGGAACTGACAGATGGCACTATTGGCACTGGCAGGTGGCACTGACTGATGGCACTAGCAGGTGGCACTGGTTTGGAACTGACAGATGGCATTGGCACTGGCAGGTGGCACTGGTTTGGAACTGACAGATGGCACTGGCAGGTGGCACTGACTGATGGCACTAGCAGGTGGCACTGGTTTGGAACTGACAGATGGCACTAGTTTGGGACAGATGGCACTGGTTGGCGGGTGGTGCTGGCTGGCGGGTGGCACTGGCGGGTGGCACTGACAGATGGCACTGATTTTGCGGACCCAGCAGCTAAATTACATCAGCCAATGATTGGGCTGCTTTAGAAAGGGGGCGGGGCCACATACACGTAGCGACCCGCCCAGATACCATCCCATTAGCTGGTGTAATATAGCTGCTGGGTCCCGCCCACCCCGGCCGGGTCCCGCCCACCCCAACATAGAGCTGACAGCTCCCCCCTCTCTCTCTCTCTCTCTCTCTCTCTCTCTCTCTCTCTCTCTCTCTCTCTCTCTCTCTCTCTCTCTCTCTCTCTCCCCTCCCTGCTCACACACTCAGCGGCTCTGGCTGCATCAAGTGCCGCGCTGAGTGTGAGAGGAGAGAGAGACAGAGAGGAGCTGTCAGCTCGATGTCGGGGTGGGCGGGACCCAGCAGCTATATTACCCCAGCTAATGGGATGGTATCTGGGCGGGTCGCTACGTGTATGTGGCCCCGCCCCCTTTCTAAAGCAGCCCAATCATTGGCTGGTGTAATTTAGCTTCCGGGTCCCGCCCACCCCCGACATCAAGCTGACAGCTCCTCTCTGTCTCTCTCTCCTCTCCTCTGCTCACACACTCAGCGCGGCGCTTGATGCTGCCAGAGCCGCTGAGTGTGGAGAAGGAAGAATGAGCGGCGGTCAGTGTGAAATATCAGCCTAATTTTGATAATAATCGGCCGATGCCGATTTATCAAAAATGGCCAAATATCGGCAGATATATCGGCCAGCCGATATATCGGTCGACCTCTACTTTTGACACATTTTTGGGACCATTGTCACTTTCACAGCGATCAGTGCTATAAAAATGCACACTAGGTGGCGCTGTAGGGGTTGTGTTCCCTGCATAGTGTTTCTTACTGTGGGGGGGGGGGGTGGGCTGTGTGTCACATGACACTGATCTCCGCTCGGAGTACACAGAGCCGAGATCCATGTCATTGTCACTAGGCAGAGCTGGGAGATGCTTGTTTACACAAGCATCTCCCCGCTCCTATACCACAGTGAGACGATCATGGGGCTCCCCGCGGCCATCGAGTCCACGGGACCCGCGGTCCGACTCATGGGGATGGCGGCAGGGTCGCAAACGCGCCGCCGGCGGCCAGCGCGCGACCACGCGGACAGGCATTTAAAGGGGACATACAAGTACGTTTGATATGCCTGTCCGTGCCATTCTGTTGACGTAAATGTACAGGAGGTGGTTGGCAAGTGGTTAAAGGCAGGAGTAGGAAAGTGAAAAAAAAAATGCTACAGTAATAAGGGAGGTGTGGTCCACAGAAGTAAAATTCACCCTAATCTGTGATTTCAGTAAGTACATGATGGAATATGACGTTTCCTGGATGGTCACATGATGCCACAGGAAGTGATGGGCTCAGAATGCATTTTTATTTTTTATTTATGTTTTTAACCAAGGGCTACAGGTACAAAGCTTCCATGGATGAGGTAAGCGAGAGATGAGTACATTGGAATGGCTTGAGCAAAAAATACATTTGAAGAGTGAAATTTTATTTTCATACAAACCAGTATAAAGTACATAAAAACATACAAAAATATTACAAGATCCTGTAGAGGCAGCCCTCGAGGGTCAAAACCTGCAAATCCAGGGCAACCCAGACCACCCTGTCACACTGTGAAACCATAACACAAAAACAGAATGCGATAGAAAAAATGCTCCTAAGGCATAACAATGTTTTTTTTTTTTTTTTTTTTTTGTTCATTTTCTCTTCTTGCAAGGAAAAAACTTATGTTCATATAAAACTGGAAAAAAGAATAACAGAGAGAGAGACAAATAATACATATAACAAAAAAAA
The DNA here is from genome assembly GCA_029206835.1 of Rana muscosa. Lineage (NCBI taxonomy): Eukaryota > Metazoa > Chordata > Amphibia > Anura > Ranidae > Rana > Rana muscosa. Next base: position 1,066,481,618 of record CM055116.1, on the reverse strand, counting down.
TAAAAATAAAAAATAAAAAACGTGACCCGATATGGGAAGCTTTTACCGAAAGTGTTGACAATATGTCGTCCTAGCGTGAGAGTAAAGGAGTTTTTTTTTTTTTTTTCCCCAAATAGGGAGCAGATACCTATGGGGCCCAGGGCTTCCATTTCAGGTCATAAATAGGCATAGTATCCATGATGGTGGGGAATACCCTCTCCATAATCTGAATAGCCGCCATACGCTTAAGAACCTGGTCCCACGGGACCCCCGGAGTACGCCAAAATAGGGCTATGGACCACTGAACTGCACTGAAGAGTGTGTGCGACCAACTTTTGTTCAGGTGGGGTGGAGCCGGGGATGTCTGCAAAGAATAGGCACATCTGATACGTCTGGGTAGGTAGACCCCCTGTGATTCCCGCCACCCTTTCAGTAACCTTATCCCATATGTCCCTCAAGGCTGTACAGCTCCAAAAGATATGTAAGTGGGTCCCCACCTCTGGACAGCCTCTGAAGCAGAGCTTGGAAACAGTGGGAAAGAATCTGTGTAGCTTAGCAGGGGTATAATACCACCTGGTATGTAGCTTCACCACCGTTTCCTTGACCGCCACCGACCTTGTACACTTGTGCATATTCGAGATCCTAATACTCCATTCCACCTCCCCAGTTTCCCTCTCCCACCCCAGCATGGCAGTAGATTTCTCTGAAAGGCCAAGACCTCCCAGAAAAACATATAAACGGGAGATGGTCCCCCCCCATCCCTTGATGCAGGGCCACAGATACTTTCAAAGGTATTGATGGGATTAGGGACTGCGCCTGAATATCGTGAGGAGAAAAAATGCCTTGTAAATATATGTAAAATTCCGACCTGGGGAAGGAGTGAGAGGATTGTAAGGCTTGGAAAGAGCAAAACTTCCCATCATTCTGAAGTGAGTCCAGGGTAACCAAATCCCCCTCGATCCACAGGGCAAAACCATTCCGGGTGGGAAAAGCCGCCGGAAAGGAGGGGTCCCCAATAAAGGAGGCCAATCTGGGCTTGGGGGGGTAGCAGGGAGAGTTTTTTTGTCTTATATAGGGTCCAAAGGCGTAGGGATTGTCCCACTACCATATTTAATGCAGAAACCTCTCCGGGGCCAATCGACTTGGCCCAGAGCAAACCTGGGAGATAATATGGGTCCACGGAAACCCGCTCAAAGTGTAGCCATGGGATCCCATGAGGAGGGGTATGCCATTATGTCAATTACAGAAGTCTAGAGGACATCTAATAAAGCCAAAGATGGGGTAAGCCCAAACCACCTCTTACCCTGGGCCTGTAAACCATCTGCCTAGCCAACCGGGGTGTCTTATTAAGCCAGACAAATTTGTTTACATCCCTTTGCAACTGTTCAATCGTTTGGCGGGGCACATAATTAGGAAGGGCTCTAAAATAAAAGTTTTGGGAGAATAGACATTTTTACTGCTTGTATCCGGCCTAAGAACGTTATATGGTACTGGCTCCAGGCCAGTAGCAGTTGCCTGATACGTGCAAAAGCAGGAGGGTAATTGGCCAGATACATCTTATGAAGCGAAGGGGCCAGTTTAATCCCTAGATACGATAATGTCTGAGTATCCATAGAGAAATTAAAATTAGATTGGAGGGAGTTAATAGTATGGCGAGGAAGATTAATTGGGAGGGGGGAGCATTTGGATAGATTAACCCCCAGACCCGAAATTTTCTTGAAGGTGCTTAAGGTAGATATAAGATTGGGAATCGAGACAATAGGGTCTGGTAGAAATAAAAGGACATCGTCTGCATATAAGCTAAGTTTTTAAACTCCTGATCGCCTTTAACATATCCCTTAATGTTAGGGTCTAGGCTAATTGATCTGGCCAAAGGTTCTATAGCAAGCGCCAACAATAGTGGAGATAATGGACAACCTTGTCTCGTACCCCTACTCAACATAAAATAATCGGAGCTACAGCCCGGGAGTTTAATACGGGTGCGCGGGTGGTTATAAAGCGCCATGAACAAAGGCCCCAGAGAAGCCAAACCTCTCCAAGGTCAGTTCGAGATACGGCCACAGCACGCTATCAAAAGCCTTGTGAATATCCAGGCTAAGGAGTAGCACTCTGCGGGCGTGTAAATCCGCGTCCTGAATGTTAGAGGTGAGCCTAATGTTGTCTGTAATTTGCCTGGACGGGAGAAAACCCGTCTGATCTGGGGAGATTAGGGAAGTAATAATCTTTGATAGTCGGCCCGCCAATATACGACCAAATATCTTCAAATCATTATTAATGACCGAAATAGGCCTATAATTTTGGGGGAGGGTATGATCTTTATTGGGCTTCGGGATCAGCGACATGTTCGCAAGAAGCCTGTCATCCGGAAAAACATTGCCTTCTAGTATATGGTCAAATAGGGATTTCAGGCGTAGAACAAAAGTGTCTCTAAATTTCTTATAATATGGGGCCGAGTATCCATCAGGGCCTGGAGCCTTGGAGGGCTTTAGTGACTTGATAACTGCTGCAAGCTCCAATTCTGAACAAGGCGCATTCAGCTCAGCCAGATGCTCCTGTGTCAGTGCGGGGAGAGGCAGGTCATCTAACCAAGATTTGAGGGTAGGATCTGGAGGTGAGGAAGGAGGGGAAAGAAGCTCAGTATAAAATTTAGAAAAAATTTGCAAGACCTCTGTAGGGTGGGAAACTAAACTACCAGCAAGATTCCTCAGTTTATATGTGTGGGAGGATTGTATTGATTGGTTTAGCTTCCGCACGAACATGGTTGAGGCCGAGTTACTGTGCAACAGGAACTTGGCTCCGGACCATCTCAAGGATCTTTCTGTCTGCTCGGACAGAATCTTGTCCAGCTCTAATCTATTTTCATTTATTCTACGCAATAGGTCTGGAGCGTGATTTTGTCTAGGTCCTTAGTGGGTCTATTAATATCTATCAGCCTCTGTTTCTTTCTCTCAGCCGCAATTTGAATAAGGTGGCATCTGAGCACCACCTTATGGGCCGCCCAAAGGGTCGGGGGGGGGAGACCTCCCCAGTGTCATTAGTGGCAAAATAATCTGCCATGTGTTTAGCCAGCTGCGACACTACTATAGGGTCCGTGAGGAGAGACTCATTCAATCTCCATCCTGCAACAGAGGGCCTGAGGCCTATTTGGGAAACATCTAAGGAAACCATCTGGTGGTCCCACCATGGGCAGGAATGAATAGCAGCAGAGGTGGAATTCGCGAGCAGTATGGGGGAGCAGAACAGATAATCTATCCTGGAGTAGCTATTGTGGGGGTGGAAATAAAACGTGTATTCCCGGGCCCCCACATTGTGTGCTCTCCAGGAGTCCACCAGGTTGTGAGCGTGCAACAGCGACTTCAACGTTTTGGGGAAAGCACTGGAGGCGCTACCAGGCCTGCTTCTGTCCAGAGCTGAGTGCGCCACCAAGTTGAAGTCCCCTCCCAACAGCAAATGTGGGGAGCTATATTTATCCAAAATGTGAAAAAAATTCCTAAAGGTAGCTTGGGAATCATTGGGGGCATATACATTAGCTATCGTTACCTTTTTCCCTTGCAATGAGCCCTGCAAAATAATAAATCTACTAGCTGGATCTTTATATACATGTTCAACATCAAACATCAATCCTTTTTTCAGAAATATCGCCACTCCTCGGGACCTAGACCCAAAAGTCGTAAAGTATCACGGACCAAAAGATCTATCAAAAAATGTAGGGCGATTACACTCAGAGAAGTGGGTCTCCTGTAATAATATGATATCCGCCCTTAGGCGTTTATAGGCATTAAGTGCCTTCTTCCGTTTTTGAGGGGAATTAAACCCCCTAGTATTATGGGAAATTAATCTAGTACCCATTCTGTAATTGCGGGGGCACATAAGTTCATCGCCTTGTGGGAGGGTCCAGAGGAGTCTGCCATCTCAGTCCTGTGCCTCAGTGAGGTGGGGACCATCCGGCCTACCCATGAAATAACAAATACCATCACACATCTGGACGTAGCATAAGTGATAAGAGCAATTAAAGTACAGTAAAAATTGAGTCAGCAAAAAGAGTCCCATATCCTGAAACCAAAAAGTAAAAAAAAAAGAAACACACATAAACAATTGGGGTCGGGAGGGGATAGACCATCCCGACAGCAGGTTAAAGCAGTAACTTGTCAGGCTACAAACTTCCTGACCAATAGGACTGAAACGTCCAACACTCTTGACAACCTTCTAGAAAGGCAGTAACCACCGGAGTGGGGGGACAACCAAGCGGGCACCGCTGCAGGATTGCACCGCGGGGAACAGTTCAGGCAAAATATGGTGCAATGAGGAGTAAACAGCGGAAAAGGTGGGAGGGAAGAGTCCTTGAGGTTAGGAAAAAAAAACCCACAGAAAACCCCCTCCCCCGGTATGTAGGAGGCACTCCTCGACCGTTCCAGAAAGACCCTCAGCCATAGGGGATGAAAAAAGAAAAGACCTTTAGTGAGAGATGCATACTGCCGCCATTCAGTTGGGCCCGGATAAGATGGAAAAAGCCAGCTCTCAGTTCAAACGCTCCCGTAGATCTTGCCTCTGGCTCCTGCGGTCCCTGCGTGGCGATGGGGTGGACTAGATGGGCGGGGGGTGGAGGGCATCCTCGAAAGGTCTTCTTTAGCCATAAGGCCCAGCTTGACTAGGAGTTCCTTCCCCTCTTGAATGGTGACCACTGTGTATGTAGTCCCCTGATGTGGGACCTGAATAGTATTGAGGCGCACGTAATGCCGCCCCATCCTTCTGTCAAGCCACATTCCTGACTGAATAATGTGTCTGGGTGGACTGAAACCTGGACTGTCCAGGTGAATCCTGTACAGGTGGCTCATAACTTTCACTTTACACAGGCAGAAAAATTAACTTCCCACCTCTGTCTGCTCTGTTTTAACAGTATTTGTTTAAAGTAAAGTGAACAATTCCCATTTTTGGCTTCCAAATCTTCATTTAATGGTACATATTTTCAGTCACAAGACTGATTCTCAGTGAGGTTGATTTACTTAAACTGGAGAGTGCAAAATTTGGTGCAGCTCTGCATATAAACCAGCTTTCAGGTTTTATTGTGAAAGCTCATAATTGAACAAGCTGAAGTTAGAAGCTGATTGGCTACCATGCACAGATGCACCAGATTTTGCACTCTTCAGGTTTATCAATCCAAGTTCTCCATTCATAGCCCAGGTTCACACTGGGCTGCGGGAGTGAAGCCGTGCGAGTTCAGCTGAACTCGCATGATTTCACTCTCGCTGGCAGTCCCGATTTCAGCCGCGATTACAAAGACATCTGTGCAGGTTTCTGCACAGATGTCAATGTAAATCGCGGCCGAAATCGCAAAAAGTAGTACAGAAACTACTTTTTGAAATCGGTGCAGCGTCGCAGATGCAGCGTCGCTCCGATTAGGACGGTGCTATTGCCGGCAATTTGCGGCAAATATCGCCACTTTGACATGCGATTTGACATGCAAATCGCATGTCAAAACGCACCGGTGTGAACTAGGGCATAGTGCTTGTCATAGTTTTGATAACTAACTCAAACCATTTCCAAATGTAATTTGATTTTTGCATCGCAGGCATTGAAAGGTATATCACAAAGTATGAAATGGAAGCAGAAAAAAAACTAAACGCGGAGTGGGTGCCAGGTAAGTGTGCATTATGCATTTCTCTATAGAGAAAACCTCTGTAGAATTGGTATAACATGGCTTTTGGTGTTTACATACAGTATATGCTTTGTGTGTTCAGCTACCCAAGACCCTAAAAACGTACTTTATTCAATGAACTAAAGGGTGATCAGAGCTGACCTGTCTGTGCCTTCCTTCGCCACTCTCGTCTTTCTAGGCCTTTTAGATCACTCCTCCTACTTCATAGGCTAATAGGGAGGTAAGTGGTACATGAACAGTCTATAACAGCTTATAATGTCAGCAGAATGAAGCAATCCTGGGTCCTCGAGTTTAAAGACCAAAGTTCTCCTTTGGTAGCATGTTACATGTTACACCCGGGTAACCAAAGGGCACCTATTTGCACCCCACAGATCCCCCTGCTGTGACAGCAGGAAGGGGATCTTCTCCCTGCACCCGCTGTCACAATTTAAAAAGAGCGCAGCTCTCACTTTGGTAATACATGTATAGACCCGCCCCTTCTCATGTTCCGCATCTGGTCCGCTGAGCGGACCTGATGGGGAACTTTAGAAGGGGCGGGTCTATACAATTAAAATACTGAGAGGGAGTTCCCCATCAGGTCCGCTCAGGCACAACCAATGACGGACAGCGCTGGACATCGGGATCGCCGCGGGACACTGGATTTCACCGCTGGAATGTTTTTTTTTTTTTTTTTTAATAAAGGACTTTTTCAAGGTGTTTGTGTGTTTTTTTTTTAACATTTTTTTACGCTTTCTTCGTGAAATGGTAGGGGTACAATGTACCCCTTACCAATTCACATAGGGGGGGGCCGGGATCTGGGGATCCCCTTTGTTAAAGGGGTCTTCCAGATTCCGATAAGCCCCCCGCCCGCAGACCCCCACAACCACCGGGCAAGGGTTGTGGGGATGAGGCCCTTGTCCCCATCAACATGGGGACATCCTCCCCATGTTGAGGGCATGTGGCCTGGTACGGTTCAGGAGGGAGGCGGGGCCGCTCTTTCGTCCCCCCCCTTTTCCCCTGCGGCCGGCCAGGTTGCGTGCTCGGATAAGGGGTCTGGTATGGATTTTTAGGGGGACTCCACGCCATTTTTTTTTTATTTGGGGTGGAGTTCCCCTTAAAATCCATGCCAGATCTGAAGGGCCTGGAATGGATATTTGGGGGAACCCCACGTCAATTTTTTTTAAAATTTGCGGCGGGGTTCCCCTTAATATCCATTCCAGACCTGAAGGGCCTGGTAATTGAATTCTGGGGAACCCCCACGCTTTTTTTTTTTTTTTTTTAATCAATGACTTTTGTATGTATTGCCGGGAGCCGACAATTCATTAAAATGGAGTGAGTTTTAAATTGACTTTTTTTTCTTTCAAAAATGACATTTTTTGCAGGGACAGTTCTAAGCACGGGAAACATGCACCACTTTACATGCATATCATACACACCCCCCAGGTACGAAATTTAAAGGAATATTTCACTTTAATTTTTTCATTTTAAGCATTATTAAAATCACTGCCCCCGAAAAAACGTCCGTTTTTAAAACTTCTTTTTGCATTGATACATGTCCCCTGGGGCAGGACCCGGGTCCCCAATCACTTTTTGGGACAAAGACTTGCATATAAGCCTTTATAATTAGCACTTTAGATTTCTCCCATAGACTTTTCGAATTTGCCGCGAACACCCCAATTTGTTCGCTGTTCGGCGAACGGGCGAACAGGCAATGTTCGAGTTGAACATGAGTTCGACTCGAACTCGAAGCTCATCCCTAGCTGGAAGGGTTAACATATTTTTTCCTGCCATTTTTATCAAGGTTACCGCACCTACAGGTCATACCCTATAAAAAGAGCTCACCCAATGCCCTATAGGTTCTGTTCTGGGGAAATACTGACAACATTTTGCTGCTATTCTGCTGGAGAGAAACAATCTCTTGCGGAAGGGGGGGGGGGGTATGATGGGAGCCTAGTCAGGGATCCCAGTTTCATCTTGGAACTAGCGCCCTCATGAACTTACAAATGTTAGTGATGGACTTTACTGCCTTTGTGGGCTACTGCCAAATCGTGGACCTTAAGAGACCTATGTTGCCTCTTGTAGATTCATTGCCTAAATGTACTTTTGCCTTAAAATAATTGCTTTATGGACTTTGCCTTCTGCCTATGCACACTTTGTGGGGCACTTAGAGAGCTCTGTACAGGAACGTATGGATGTCTTAAGGGGGTCTCTTAAAGGGGTGCATGCACAGCATAACAAAAGAACAGGGCTTACAACTTGGGGACTGAGTTAATGAGATGCAAGTCCAGCATGTAGGATGCTGCCTAGTGTAAGCTATATTGCTGTTACTTTGGACAACTGCATTGTCTAATTTGCTTAAATCAACCAACCATCCAGGGAATGGATGACATGGCAAAGGTGATGATTACTCTGGTAGTAAAGGAAGTTATATGCTTGACACCTTCACTAGAGGCTGGTTCCCCACTTCCTGGGACCATTTCTGTGGCACAGAGTGCCTAGGGACCCAGCCTGGAGTAACAGGAAAGAGTGAGATGTATCAGGTGCCTCGGGAGAAAAAGAGAGAGCACATAAAATGAAGAGAGCGTTTTCTATATCCAGTAGCAACAGTTAGACATGTCCCTGGGAGTAAGGTGACGAGGGTTGCTGTGTTGGTGGAGACTGGTACAGGCTCTGCAGTACCGTTCCATAAATGATGCACACCTGGGGGGTGGTCTTCCCGAACAAGTAGCTGTGTCAGTAGTGCTTAAAGTTAATCGTAAATAATTTTGGCCACGAGTTACTAACTGTACGTTGCTGCCACTTGTAAGTCTGGAGTTGTGCCTTTAATGTTGACTTCAAATAACCGCAAACTCCTATCTATGTTTAGGCATTTGCAAGTGCAGTTTTTTTGGTGTCGCCGCTAGGGCGTCTCAATCCCCGCTCACAATTCATCTTCATTTTACTTGAGTCGCTGACCCAAAACAACCATGGTCATCTTGGGTCACAGCAAAGATATTGTATTCATCATAAGAAATGGAAGACAGTGTAAGTGAACCTGTATGGTCAAAACGGAACATCCCATCCAGTGGTGTATACTAGGGGTTGCTTTTGCCTGTTGAGGTACATTTTATAGAAGTTTAATGTTTTTAAAAAGCAGTACATCATAATGGGGGGGGGTGGGAGTTTTTAACTGTATAGTTATTTAAAAGCCTAAGCTATTGTTGTTGTAAGCATTAAAACACTTTCACTTCCTACTTGTAATTTAAAACATTACAAAGAACATCTGGGTGTATTGGGCATCCTCCATCTTTTCCTACAAGGTTCATTCCTGATTCTCCCATAACCATCTGTTTTGTTTTTTTCTGTGTTCAAATGTGTTTTACTTTTGATAGATTGGCGAATACTGCCGAAAGAGATGAAAGCGGTCAAGAAGAAGCCTAAGAAATGTAATTACGCAATTTATTTATTTTTGCTATAATTGGTGACGTGTCTTGGGTGGTAGCATAGTAAAAAATGCAATTGTAAATAAGATCTTGCTAAAATTTTAATGTTCTCAAAAAATATTTGCTTTTTTGTTACTATTAGACCCGGTTCACACTGGGGTGGCACGACTTGTCCCGCGACTGTGTCGGGCGATCTCCACACGACTTCAGAGGTGACTTGCAAAATGATTTCTATATTGTCAATGCAAGTCACCCTAAAGTCGTCCCAAAGTAGTACAGGAACCTTTTTCTAAGTCGGAGCGACTTGAGTCGCTCCTATTAGAACGGTTCCATTGTACAGAGCGGAGCGCGACTTGTCAGGCGGCTAGGTTGCCTGACAAGTCGCCCCTGTGTGAACCGGCTCTTAAAATGAAACTTTGCTTATGTGTTACAAATAAAAGGGGATTTCTGGTTTAAATGGGAATCCTAGGATTCTCCCCTCTTTGAAAGCAATGGGTGGTGCATTTTAGAAGTGCAGTTCCCAATGTGACATCTGCAGGAGGTCTCTACCACAGCACTGGAGGCTTCAGCATTCACTAAAAATATAAAGAAAGTATTATGATCAACAAATGTACATTCCTTTTAAAATATACCTATACCAATATGGATGATGTTGAAGATGGGAATATTTTTAAACACAAGGCTAAAACTTTAAAACATAATTTTCTATGGACTGGCTGGATTTCTATAACTTGCACATGGGCAAAGCTGAAACTCCGGCACTCCAAAAACTGCAGGTAGCCCAACTGCCACTTACTTTAGGCGTGAACTTTCAGGTCATGGAAGTAGGAGACCCATAATGTGTATATATACTCTACAAGCAGGCCTGGATATACCATTAGACACACTAATCTAATGGTATATCCAGTGTGCCTATAGGAGGCAAGGTTAGCTTTTCACTGTAAATATACATTCCAGCATCTGAAGTTGCTTACCAGAATCGCAGCACAAATACAGAATACTTTTTTGCTGCTAATCCTTAAAGTGTATCTGTACCCAAAACTTTAAGTTTTGGATAGAATGGAAAAAGGTTGGAACCCCTGTTGGGTTTTACTTCCCTATTAAGGGAACAACATTTTGAGAAGACTAGAAGGAAGGGGGCAAAAAAACAGACAATTCCTTTTTAACCGCTTCATGACGAGGGTAAAACAAATCCTAATGCCTGAACAGTTTTGCAACTTTGACATGTGTTGGAAAAACTTTACATATCATCACAACTACTTAGTGTATCCAGGTGAATTATAACTTGTGTGATTTTTTTTTTATTTGATTTTTTTTCCAGGGCGAAACTGGGCTTTCATTTTGGTGGTACATTTATTTTATTTTTTTATTAACCACTTAAGCCCCGAACCATTTTGGCTGGTTAAAGACCAGGCCCCTTTTTAGCAATTCGGCACTGCGTCGCTTTAACTGACAATTGTGCAGTCGTGCGACGTGGCTCCCAAACAAAATTGACGTTTTTATTTATTTTTTTTCCCACAAATAGAGCTTTCTTTTGGTGGTAGTTGATCACCAAAATTTTTTTCCTCAGTTTAGGCCGATACGTATTCTTCTACATATTTTTGGTAAAGAAAATCGCAATCGGCGTTTGATTGGTTTGCACAAAAGTTATAGCGTTTACAAAATAGGGGATAGTTTTTTATTGCATTTTTTATAAATTTTTTTTTTTTTTTTTTCGTGACTGACATTATGGCGGACACATCGGACACCTTTGACACATTTTTGGGACCATTGTCATTTTTACAGCGATCAGTGCTATAAAATTGCACTGGTTACTGTAAAAATGACACTGTCAGTGAAGGGGTTAACCACTAGGGGCGCTGAAGGGGTTAAGTGTGCCTAAGGGAGTGATTACTACTGTTGGGGGGCGTGGCTACGAGTGATACGTCGCTGATCTCCGCTCTGGTTACACAGAGAGGAAATCAGTGTCAGTAGGCGAGCAGGGAGATGTTGTGTTTACACTAACATCTCCCCGCTCCATCCCTCCGTGCTCCTGACGATCCCAGCAATACCACACAATGTGTATGTTATTTGTTGTTTGTAACCATAGTAGGGCCCAGAAGCCATATCCTACCTAAAACACACTGACACTAACACTAATTTTAAAAACCTTTTTTAAATCCTATCTAAAATTATACTGACACTGACCTTTGACCTAGATCAAAAATTGATGTAACTATTTTTTTATTTATTTTTTACCCACACTTGTTTTGTTTAGCTTTCTCTCCTTGCTAAAGGAGACAAATTTATCATGTACATGTGGCACTACCCCCAGTTAAGAGAGCCGCTGGTTTGATTTTGGGCCCTGAGTACAGCTCCACCAACCCCCGGCAATCTGGTCTAGTCTCTTATGGCACAGTTAGTCTAGGGATGGTATCTATTAAAATCTATACCTGGTTATACACACACCCCAACTTCTCTGGGGATATAAGCACTATGTGCAATGATAACACAGTGATAACAAGTGGCAAAGTATAACGGTTTTACTTTAGTTTAAAAGGCACAGATTAAAACATAACAGGTAACTTGCTTACAGAGCCCTGCAGCAATAGATATAGCATACACTAATGGCACAGCGCGGTAATCCACCACGCGCAGCTATTAGTATCTACGCGCCCCCTGTGGCGCACTAAACAATATTCTATCTCCCCTCCCTGGTCAGGCCTGACACAGAATTAAACTCCAGTCTTTTGAATTAGGATTTCTTCGCATGCAAACTTGAAATGGTGGTGCACGTTCAGGAACAGTTTTGTAATCCACAAAGTAGGTAACCACAAGGAACACTATGCTGCGGACCCTTTAACTCTGTCCTGCTACCGGTCTCCTGCGGAACAGCAAACAAATGATCGGTGGGCCAAGGCAGTCTATTGGCCTAAACACAGTACAGCCTATTGAATTGAGCAGGTGCTCGCTCACCACTCCGGACGCGATCCCAGTCCGGGACTTCCACCTGCTGTGTCTCCGCACACAGCGTCTGCAACGATCGGGTCCCCAATCCAACTGATGTCCGCAGCAAACAAAGTCAGATGCCACCCCGGATATGCAGTGGGGTGGAAGGCTCTTCGGAAGTTGCACAAGGCCGCAGGCCCTGCACTCCAGCAGATCTGCACAGGAAGACCAGTCAGCAGCCGCGCGGTCTCCAAAAGAGGCCGAGCTCTCCACGCCTCCTCCTTTTATCTCCCTCCCACAAGTCTCTGCGGTGGCAACATTGCACCCTGGGTGCCGAACGGGACTCTGGGAAATGCAGTCCCGGGAGTGTTAAAGGAGACCCCGCTACACACACTTAATTCAATTCAGTGGAGAAAGCACACACAGGGGTGATAGCATGTCAGAGACCATCACAGTGATCAAGTGATCAGGAACCAGGGTTCCCGATAGTTGGTATGGGACTAGGGATGAGCCGAACACCCCCAGGTTCGGTTCGCAGCAGAACATGCAAACAGGCAAAAAATGTGTTCGAGCACGCGAACACCGTTAAAGTTTATGGGACACAAACATGAAAAATCAAAAGTGCTAATTTTAAAGGCGAATATGCAAGTTATTGTCATAAGTGTTTGGGGACCCGGGTCCTGCCTTAGGGGACATGTATCAATGCAAAAAAACGTTTTAAAAACGTCTGTTTTTTCGGGAGCAGTGATTTTAACCACTTGGGACCCAGGCCATTGTAGAATGACGGCCACAAGGTGGCTCTACAGGGGCGGAAAGCCGTCATATAATGTAGGCGGGCCTCCGGCCGCTGGGGGGCGCGCGCCGCCAGCAGTGCGTGTCTGCCGCGCCACTCAGGTGCCGATGTGCGTGCCTGGCGGCCGCGATGTTCGCCAGGTACCCGCGATCGGCAGTCACAGAGCCAGGGACGTGGATCTCTGTGTGTAAACACAGAGATCCACGTTCCTGTCAGGGAGAGGAGACCGATGGTGTGTCCCTTGTACATAGGGACACCCATCGGTCACCTCCCCCAGTCAGTCCCCTCCCCCATAGTAAGAATCACCTAGCAGGGCACACATTTAACCCCTTGATCGCCCCCTAGTGTTAACCCCTTCCCTTCCAGTCACATTTATACAGTAATCGGTGCAGTTTTATAACACTGTTCGCTGTATAAATGTGAATGGTCCCAAAAATGTGTCCGCTGTAATATCGCAGTCCTGCCAAGAATCGCAGATAACCGCCATTACTAGTAAAAAAAAAAACTAAAAAAAAAAAATTCATAATTCTATCCCCTATTTTATAGACACAATTTTTTTTTTTTTTTTTTACCAAAAATATGTAGAAGAATACGTATCGGCCTAAACTCAGGACATTTTTTTTTTATTTATTTTTTTTTAAATTTGGGATATTTATTAAAGCAAAAAGTTAAAAATATTGTGTTTTTTTTTTTTTTTTTTTAAATTGTCGCTCTTCTTTTTTTGTTTTATAGCCCAAAAATTAAAAACCGCAGAGGTGATCAAATATCACCAGAAGAAAGCTCTATTTGTGGGAAAAAAAGGATGTCAATTTTGTTTGGGAGCCACGTCGCACGACCGCACAATTGTCATTCAAAGCGTGACAGTGCTGAAAGCTGAAATTTCGCCTGGGCAGGAAGGGGGTATACTGTATTTGCCCAGTAAGCAAGTGGTTAATGCTTAAAGTGAAACAATAAAAGTGAAATATTCCTTTTAAATTTCGTACCTGGGGGGTGTCTATAGTATGCCTGTAAAGTAGCGCATGTTTCCCATGCTTAGAAAAGTCCCTGCACAAAATGATATTTCTAAAGGAAAAAAAGTAATTTAAAACTACTCATGGCTATAATGATTTTCCGAGTCCCGGCAATACAGATACAAGTAATTGAAAAACAGCATGGGTTCCCCCCTTAGTCCATTACCAGGCCCTTTGGGTCTGGTATGAATATTAAGGGGAACCCCGAACCAAAATAAAAAAAAAGCATGGGGATCCCCCCAAATTCCATATCAGGCCCTTCAGGTCTGGTATGGATATTAAGGGGAAACCTGCACCATTTAAAAAAAAATGGCGTAGGGTTTCCCCCAAAAATCCATACCAGACCCTTATCTGAGCATGCAACCTGGCAGGCCACAGGAAAAGAGGGGGGGGGGGAGAGAGCGCCCCCCCTCCTGAACCGTACCAGGCCACATGCCCTCAACATCAGGAGGATGTCCCCATGTTGATGGGGACAAGGGCCACATTCCCACAACCCTTGCCCAGTGGTTGTGGGGGTCTGCGGGCGGGGGCTTATCTGGAAGCCCCCTTTACCAAAGGGGACCCCCAGGTGCCGCCCCCCATGTGAATTGGTAACTGGTACATTGTACCCCTACCATTTTACAAAAAAGTGTCAAAATGTTAAAAACCACAGGAGACAGTTTGGGACAAGTCCTTTATTTATAAAAAATATAAAAAAGGTTTCAACAATGTAATCCACTCTCGAGCGATCCGGGAAAAAAAAACTGCGACGCGCCGAAGGGGGGCGGGGTCACCCGTACACGTCATTGGGTAACCCCGGGCTTTCTCCTTGCATCAGAGAGGGGGCGGGGTCACCTGCGCATGTGATAGGTGGTCCCACCCTCCGCTACAAAAGAACTGTCACACCGGGTCGCATGGAGAGTGGATTACATCGTTGGAACCTTTTTTTTTTTTCTTTTTAATAAAGGACTTGTCCCAAACTGTCTCCTGTGGTTTTTAACATTTTGACTGTTTGTTTTTTTTTTTGTGTGAAAAGGTAGGGGTACAATGTACCACGTTACCAATTCACATAGGGGGGCTGGCATCTGGGGGGGTCCCCTTTGTTAAAGGGGGCTTCCAGATTCTGATGAGCCCCCCCACCCGCAGACCCCCACAACCACCGGGCAAGGGTTGAGGGCATGTGGCCTGGTATGGTTCAGGAGGGGGGGCGCTCTCTCGTCCCCCCTCTTTTCCTGCGGCCTGCCAGGTTGCGTGCTCGGATAAAGGTCTGGTATGGATTTTCGGGGGGAACCCCACGCCATTTAAAAAAAAATGGCGCAGGGTTCCCCTTAATATCTATACCAGACCTGAAGGGCCTGATATGGAATTTGGGGGGGACCCCCACGCTTTTTTATTTTTTATTTATTTTTTTCTAATTTTGGTTCAGGGTTCCCCTTAATATTCATACCAGACCCAAAAGGGCCTGGTAATGGACTAAGGGGGGAACCCATGCTGTTTTTTTTCAATGACTTTTATCTGTATTGCCGTTACCATTCATTATAGCCGCGAGTAGTTTTAATTCCTTTTTTTTTCCTTTTTAGAAATTTCATTTTGTGCAGGGACTTTTCTAAGCATGGGGAAACATGCGCTACTTTACAGGCATACTATAGACACCCCCCAGGTCCAAAATATAAAAAAAAAATCACTTTAAGCATCATTAAAATCGCTGCTCCCGAAAAAATTGACGTTTTTTTTGCATTGATACATGTCCCCTGTGGCAGAACACAGGGCCCCAAACACTTTTTATGACAATAACTTGCATATTAACTTTTAAAATTGGCACTTTTGATTTCTCCCATAGACTTTTTTTAAAGGGTGTTCCGTGGCTTTTCGAATTTGCGGCGAACACCCCAAATTGTTCGCTGTTCAGCGAACGGGCGAACAGGCAATGTTCGAGTTGAACTCATGTATGACGCAAACAGATAGCCCATCCCTATATGGGACCCAGGGATCTTGGTGAGAATCTGGTCCCTGTGCTGGACCGTATATGCATATATGTGGACTCAAGGAAGAAGACCCACTTCAGTGAGGCCAAATATATGTGTACAAACGGCAGCAACATTTTTTACTTCTGTCTGTTAGGCCTGTTTCACACGGGCTTCAGCTTGTATAAGAGCGGTGTGAACAACAAGCTTGGATAATGCATTTGCAGAGCAAGCTTTGGAGTATGTTTAACTTCAGCTTGTAAATGTTGAACACCGATCCTAATGAGTGCTGATTGCCACTTTAACCACTTCAGCCCCGGAAGAATTTACCCCCTTCCTGACCAGAGCACTATTTGTGATTCGGCACTGCATCGCTTTAACTGACAATTGCGCGGTCTTGCGATGTTGCACCCAAATTAAAATTGATGTCCTTTTTTTCCCCACAAATGGATCTTTCTTTTGGTGGTATTTGATCACCTCTGTGTGTGTTTTTTTTTTTTTTTTTTTTTTTTTATTGTTTGCGCTATAAACAAAAAGAACGACAATTTGGGGAAAAAAAGCAATAATTTTTAACTTTTTGCTATAATAAATATCCCCCAAAAATATATAAAAAAAAATAAAAAATTCTTTCTCAGTTTAGGCCAATATGTATTCTTCTACATATTTTTGGTAAAAAAAAAACGCAATAAGTGTATATTGATTGGTTTGCGCAAAAGTTTTATGGCATTTTTATTAATATTTTTATTAGTAATGGCGGTCGATCAGCGCTTTTTATTTTATTTTTTATTGTGACTGTGACATTATGGTGGACACATAAGACACTTTTGACACTTTCTTTCTCGTACATCACGGGACACAGAGCGACATAGTCATTACTAATGGGTTATATAGATACCGTCAGGTGCTGGCACTGGCAACTTCCAAAACCGGAAGTACCCTCCCCTATATAAGCCCCTCCCATCCGGGAGCACCTCAGTTTTTTGCCAGTGTCTAAGGTGTTGGCCAAGAAGAAACATGTGTTTTTCACTGAGCTTGCGTACAGGTTCTTTTGGGCCTCAGTAAGCTATTCCGGATCCGACCAAAAAAGCTTCATAGCTAAACGGTCGGTACCCGGGCCTTGCAGAGAAGAGCAAGGTTTTGCCTGTAATGCTTCTCTTAGGAGAGCTGGACCCTGGGATCCAGAGCTCTGGTCATACCCACGACCAAGATGTTTTCTGTGCAGGGTGCTATACAGGTCCAGGGGAGTGGAATCCTTGGGAACCCGGTCCCTGAAGGTTTGATTACAATGCCTGCCGTGATAGGTGAAGTTTGGGCTTTTGTGGACCAAACAAAGTCCTGCGGCGGGGAACAGGTAAGTGGGGGCCCCCAGGAACTTGGTTCTATTGGGGGACCCCCAAGCCTAATTTGTCTTTCTGTCTGTTACCTAATGGTATTCCCGCAAAATTCTGTGCATGCCTGTAACTACTAAAAAAATGTAATAATTTTTAATGGTGGTCAAGAAAAATAAATAAATAAATAAATAAATAAATAATTATTTTTTTTTTATATATATATATATATTTAATATATTAGACTGCGGTACCTGTGTTTGTCCACTAGAGGCCGCTGTGGAATGTTTTCTTGTCATGTGGACTAGTTTCTTCTCAGCAGAGCAAAGTCCAGGCAGATGGTGAGTTCGCTTATAGGAAACTGCTTCCTCTGCCATGTTGCAGTGCTCGTCCATCCCCTGGCCTGCGGCAAAGAGGGGCCCTGGCTCCTGTCCCTTGTTTCCATTTTTTGAAATTAGCGCCGAAGGCGCACGTGGCCGCGCGCGTGCGCGTGCACGCGCCTCTATATATAGAGGTGAGCCGGGAAAGGGGGCAGAGCCTGGGGGATGACGCTCTGTGCGCGCCGCAGCGCTTCTGCGCATGTGCGGGCGTCCCAGCAGTTTAAAAAAAACACAATATTGTAGTGAGCTGGCTATGAAGTACAGAGACAGAGCTGGCAACATTTAAAGGCATACAGCAAGCGGTTGATACAGGCATCCCCTAGAAAGGCACATTAGTAGACACCAACTGTGATATAGCAGCAATTGTGCTAGACTATTCTCAGTAAAAGTGGTGTATTACGGCTGGAATACCTCAGCTTTAGGTTTAGGAATATGCCGTCCAATAGCTCCGGAACTGAATCTTCCAGGAAGCGAAGGGGGTCTCATCGGGCTCGGAGGATCTTGGGCATACTTCTCCTGCACCAGTCTCCCCTGAAGTTCAGAGGTAAGTGACCGTTGAGACCCCGCAGGGGTACTCGGTACTGTGGCTGTCCTCAGTTCACCTGCTCCTGTGTATGTAACAGAGGAGGTTTTTTCCTCAGCTCTGGGAGGATTAGAGAGAGATTGTCAACATTTATCGCTGCCTCCCTGTCAGGGAAAGCACGCCCGATCTCCGTCTCCTCCTTCAGAGTGCCTGTTAGCAGAGCAACAGTCCCATACAGGGATCGACCTGCCTGAAGGGGATCAGGATGAGGTTGATTCTGTTATAGAGGAATCAACAGTGGGGGAACCTTTTCTCAGCATCTCAAGCTGAAAGATTATGGGTTCAGTCTCTGACTAACATGGTCCGATCAGCATTTAAAAATGCACCTTGCGGAACCATCAACCACTACTGTATCCTCGTTGGGGTCGCTAGAAGCCCCCAGACTGTCTGTTCTTTTCCACTTCACCCTTTACTGAAAGGGCTCATTTACCAGGATTGGGAACGTCCTGAGAAAATATTTATTCCCCCAAGAGATTTCCGGTGGTCTATCCCATGGAGGATAAGTTCATCAAAAAAATAAAAATAAATGGAAGGTCCCTACAGTGGACGCAGCCATCTCTTGTATGTATAAATCACTGACATGTCCAGTGGATAATGTCCAAATGTTCAAGAACCCAATAGATAAAAGATTGGAGTCCTTATGAAAATCTGCTTCTTTCTACAGCAAGCTTGGTGACACAACCAGCAGTAGCAGCTATTGGGGACTGCTAAGCAGTGAAGGATCAGTTGAAACAGGTCTTGAGGGACTTGACAGATCAGCAGGCTTTGCCCTAGCTGATCTACCTAGAGCCTTAGGCTTTGCGGTTGACGCCATAAAGGATTCAGTCCATCAGGCCTCCCGCCTTACGCTGTCTATAGTACATATGCGTAGGCTCCTATGGCTCAAAAACTGGTCTGCTGAAGCTCCCTGTAAAGAATGGATGGTTAGCGTCCCATTTCATGGTGAACGCTTATTCAGGGAAAACCTGGACAAATATATCCAGAAAATTTCCAGCGGTAAAAATACGCTCTTGCCGGTTAAAAACAGAGTTAGAGGTCCCTCTTTAAGAGGCCTGCTTCTCCAGTCCCTGGGGCATCGGCTGTGTAACAGTTCCGACGGCCTCCTCGGTCAATTCCCGGGGGTAAAAAACAGGGACAATAGCAGGGTAATGAGAAACCCTGGGTCAGGGGAGGTACAAAACCTCCCCCAAAGTTAAATTCATTGAAGCCCCCACTCAGTCGGGTGGGGGGGGAGGACTCCAGTTGTTCGCAAGAGACCTGGCGGGACACGATCAAGACAGATAGGTGCTCTCCGCAGTATGTTTGGGATACAGTTTGGAGTTAAAAGACTCTCCTCCTTCCCATTTTTGAAGTCAAACGTGCCAAGGGATCCCCGGAAGAGAGAGTCCCTCCTGTTGGCACTAGAACAACTATTGCTCCAAGGAGTAATTATGGAGGTTCCCCTGGAAGAATGAGGGTTCGGGTTTTACTCAAACCTCTTTACAGTCCCGAAACGGCCACTGCCCTACAAGGGGAGGATTGGTTAGCCGCGATCGACATCAAAGATGCTTATTTGCACATTCCCATCTTTCCAGTCCACCAAAAATTTCTACGCTTTGCAGTAGAAGGGCGCCATTTTCAGTTCAGAGCCTTACCCTTCGGTTTGGCCACAGCACCACGAGTGTTTACAAAAATTCTGGCCCTTTATTGGCCAATCTAAGAACACAAGGTGTAATGATAATGGCATATCTGGATGACTTGTTGCTGATAGACCACTCAGTGAAAAAACTAGACGTGGTCGTTCACAAGACAATCAAGTATCTGGAATCTCACGGTTGGATTATCAACCGAGACAAGTCAGCCCTAAAAACCAGTCAAAAGTCTGGAATACTTGGGGCTAAGGTTGGATTCAGGCCAGAGAAAAATATTCTTGCCTCGAGGAAAGGTGTTGTCTTTGAAAGATTTGATCCACTTAGTGGGTACAAAAAAGACAGCCGTCCATACGCCTGTATATGAGGCTGCTGGGAAAAATGGTGGCATCATTCGAAGCAGTACCCTACGGTCAATTCCATTCAAGGAATTTGCAAGGGGCCATACTGTCAGCCTGGAACAAAAAAGTTCAGGCCCTAGACTTACAATGTCCTTGTCCCCTTCCGTTCGCAAGAGCCTCCGTTGCTGGTTGGTTCCCCAGAATCTGGAAAAAAAGGAAATCCTTCAGTCCGATTTCTTGGAAGGTGGTCACTACAGATGCCAGCCTTATAGGCTGGGGAGCAGTACTGGAGCAATAGTCTCTCCAGGGCAGATGGTCGGATGCAGAAAAGGCCCTGCCCATCAATCTCTTAGAGATACGAGCAGCCCGGTATGCCCTAGTAGCATGGACATCCAAACTCCAAGGGTCCCCTGTCAGAATTCAATCAGACAATGCCACAGCAGTGGCATATATCAATCATCAGGGGGGCACCAGGAGTCGTGCAGCCCAGAGGGAAGTAAATTACATCCTGAAATGGGCAGAAAAATATGTCCCAGCCATATCTGCGGTATTCATTCCAGGAGTGGAGAATTGGAAGGCGGACTTTCTAAGTCGCCAGCAATTAGGCCCAGAGGAAGGGTCCCTTCACCCCGAGGTTTTCTGGACAATATGTCAGCGGTGGGGAACATCGGATGTAGATCTTCTAGCATCCAGATTCAACGCAAAGGGGGACAGGTTTGTCTCTCGGACAAGGGATCCCCTAGCTTGCGGCTCGGATGCCCTAGTGTTCCCTTGGGATCAGTTCAAGCTGATATATGCATTCACACCGCCACAATGGTTACCTCGATTACTCCGCAGAATCAGGGTAGAAAAGAAACCAGTGATTCCGGTGGCTCCGGCGTGGCCCCGAAGAGCGTGGTACGCGGAGATTGTAAAATTTCAGTGGGGAGTCCTTGGACTCTCCCACGTCGTCCGGACCTGCTTTCGCAAGGACCGATATACCACCCTTCCTTACCAGCCCTAGGTTTGACGGCCTGGCTATTGAAGCCCACATTCTAAAAAAGAGAGGGCTCTCTAATGCTGTGGTATCTACCATGATCAATGCCAGGAAGCCGGTATCAAGGCAGATCTACTATAGAATCTGGAAGGCGTACATCGCGTGGTGTGAGGCCAAGAAATGGCATCCACATAAGTACGTAATAGGTAGGATTCTGGACTTCTTACAGTGGGCTGTAGATAGGAAGCTTGCCTTGAGTACTATCAAGGGTCAGATTTCGGCCTTGTCAATATTTTTTCAAAGGCCCTTGGCTTCGCATTCACTAGTCAAAGCCTTTATACAAGGAGTGATGCGTATTAGTTCTCCGGTTAATATTCCCATATGTCCATGGGATCTAAACTTGGTTCTGTCGGTTCTACAGAAACAACCATTTGAACCATTGCAGCATATTTCCTTGGTGCTTCTCACCAGGAAATTGATTTTTCTAGTAGCCATTTGTTCGGCTAAAAGAGTATCGGAATTAGCAGCTATGTCCTGTAGGGAGCCATATCTGGTTATCCATAAGGACAGAGTAGTGTTACGTCCTCATCCAGCCTTTCTTCCTAAGGTGGTATCGAGTTTTCATTTGAACCAAGATGTGGTTCTTCCTTCTTTTTTCCCCAAACCTACTTCGGTAGAGGAAAAGTTATTGCATTCTTTGGATGTAGTAAGAGCAGTTAAAGCTTATCTAAAAGCCACTGCTCAGATTCGCAGAATGGATACTTTGTTTATTCTGCCGGAAGGCCCCAGAAAGGGTCAGGCAGCGTCAAAATCTACTTTAGCCAAGTGGATTCGACAGGTCATAATACAAGCCTATGGCTTGAGAAGTAGACCGCCTCCGTTCAAAGTTAGGGCGCACTCCACAAGAGCAGTTGGAACTTCATGGGCAGTGCATCACCAGGCCTCCCTGGCTCAAATCTGTAAGGCCGCAACATGGTCTTCGGTACACACGTTTACTAGGTTCTACCAGGTGGACGTTAGAAGTCAGGAGGATGTCGCCTTTGGGCGCAGTGTGTTGCAGGCCACAAAAGATCCTCATGTCTGATAGCGCTCAGCTTATATATGGTGTATCCCCCCCCTCATTTGGCATTGCTTTAGGACATCCCATTAGTAATGACTATGTCGCTCTGTGTCCCGTGATGTACGAGAAAGAAAATAGGATTTTTATAACAGCTTACCTGTAAAATCCTTTTCTTGGAGTACATCACGGGACACAGAGCTCCCGCCCCTCTTTAGGGACACTTATTGCTTTGCTACAAAACTGAGGTGCTCCCGGATGGGAGGGGCTTATATAGGGGAGGGTACTTCCGGTTTTGGAAGTTGCCAGTGCCAGCACCTGACGGTATCTATATAACCCATTAGTAATGACTATGTCGCTCTGTGTCCCGTGATGTACTCCAAGAAAAGGATTTTACAGGTAAGCTGTTATAAAAATCCTATTATTTTGGGACCATTTTTATTTATACAGCGATCAGTGCTATAAAAATGTACTGTGTAAATGACACTGGCAGGGAAGGGGTTAAACACTAGGGGGCAAGGAAGGGGTTAGGTGTGTCCTAGGGAGTGATTCTAACTGGGGGGGGGCTTGGCTACAAGTTCCAGCGAGGTACAGGTACGTTGCTTTGCGCAGCCGTGCCATTCTGCCGACGTGTATCGGCGTTAGCCGGTCGGCAAGTGCTTAAGCCAATTTTAGTGCTGAAGCCTGCTAGAGCTTGTTTAAAGTGGCAATCAATGTTCCCATTAGGATCAAGGTTCAAGATTAGGTGTTCAATGTTTACAAAGGGGAGCTTAAAAGTACTTTTAAAAGCGTAAAAAAAATGTCTGAAAGCTCTGCAAATGCTTTATCAAAGTTTGCTATTCACATTGCTCTTATACAAGATGAAGCCCATGTGAAACTGGCCTTCATAGAGATTCCCCTTCACTTCCTGTTCTGAGGACAATTATTTTCTGACAGGAGTTTTTTTTTTTTTTTTTATATCTTTTTATTGTTTTTTTAACAACACATCACATATTTTACAATACAGTACATAGGACACATACACACTCTCAATATTTCCAAACAGCAAAAAAAAAAAAAAAAAAAAAGACAATACTCTACACTCCTATATATAAAAGGCCCGGCCATGAAATCTCCCAATGCCTAGGGGAATCAAGGCTGGGCGGGAGAGAGGGCAAGGAGTAATCAGAAATAGAAACAGAGCAGCGAGGAAGGGAGAGAGATAAAGGGGGGGGGGAAACCCCTTCTATCTACTAACAAAAAGACAAGTATTAGAACCTAATATAGGCTATATAAATAAAAAAGTGTCAATACCTATGTGTAGAGACAAAAAGTGACCAGGATGTGGAGGGGGAAGGGAAAAAAAAAAGGGGGAAAACACTTCTTCATACTAACAAAAAGACAGGTATCTAAACCTGATATAGGCCAAATGAATGACAAAGTGACAAAACATATGTGTATAGTCATAAAGTGAACAGCCAAAAAAAAAACCCTTCTACCTACTAACAAAAAGACTTATAAGTGATACTCTGATATGGGTGCTCTTTAAAATGGGATAGTTCCAAACACTTCT
This sequence comes from Rana muscosa, assembly GCA_029206835.1. Classification (NCBI taxonomy): domain Eukaryota; kingdom Metazoa; phylum Chordata; class Amphibia; order Anura; family Ranidae; genus Rana; species Rana muscosa. The sequence continues at coordinate 1,066,458,063 of CM055116.1, read as the reverse complement.
ACTAACTAAAAACCTAGTGTTAAAAAAAAGGGGGGGGGAGGGAAGAGAATTAAGAAAAAGGGGAGGGAAGGGAAGGGGGAGTAATATTATTTTCTCCCCGGTGTCTTATAAGTGATACTCTGGTATGGGTGCTCTTTAAAATGGGATAGTTCCAAACACTTCTACTAACTAAAAACCTAGTGTTAAAATCTGCCAAAAAAAAAGAAAAAAGGGGGGAGGGAGGTGAAAAGGAGAGGGGAGTAGGGTCCACCTTATTCTCACCCCAATATCTTATGTGGTGAAACTCCAATATTAGTGCCTTTTATGGTGAAGTGATTCCAAAAACTACCTCAAACTAAAAGTCTAGTGTTAGGGTCCACTCAACACAAAAAAAAAAAAAAAAAACCCCTCCTCTTTGTGTTCGTTAATTTTACAGTATGTATCTCCTTCCTCATTATTATTTAACTATTCTCTCCTGAATAATTTATCTTAGCTTCACTTGAGGTCCCTCTCGGAGCATACAAATATAAGAAAAAAAAAAAAAAAGAGGGGGGGGGGATGGGAGGGGATAATTGGGAAAAGGGACAGAGGAAAAATAAGAAAGAGAAAAAAGGGAAAAATAGGCCGGCATGCATGGTGTCTAGCGATATATATATATATATATATATATATATATATATATATATATATATATATATATATATAATCTCCATATAATTTATAGTCTCTTAAGGAATAGGCCCATCAGTACCCCAAATAGCTCGATCTTAAACTCTAAGTAACTTATTCAGTATGTATAGGTTAAGTCTTAGTGGAGTTGTGCCATTATTTCCCTATAAGTTGAGGTGTCCTTAAACTCCATCCACGGAGTCCAAGTTGAGATGTGTCGTTGTTAAGTGTCCTTGTTATAGTGGGTAATATCTTCCATGAGATGGACCTCTGATATTTTTTGGAACCACTTTTTCATGGATGGAGTCTCAGGTTGGCCCCAAAGGGTAGGTATTAGTGCTTTGGCCGTATTAAGCAAATATGGTACTAGAGAACATTTATATTTTCTGACAGGTTCCTTAGTAGCATGGAAAAGAATGGTCCATGCATCCATAGGGAGATTAATATTAGTTATTTGTTGAATAATTCGAATAATGCTAAACCAGTAAGGGCGAATATGTGGGCACGACCACCATATATGTGCGTGGGTTGCTCTGTTCCCACAGTTCCTCCAGCACAGTGGGGAATTGGCGGGGAACATCTGATGGAGCCTTGATGGAGTATAGTGCCATCTAGTTAGCAATTTATAATTAACCTCAGCCGACTTAGATGCAATTGAAGAAATATGAGTCAACTGCAGAACTTTATCTTTTTGACTATCTGGGATACAGGATTCCAAATCTGTCTCCCACTTAGCAAGAAAAGGAGGATAAGTGTCTTCTTGGAGTTTACTAAGTGATTTATAAAATGCAGAAATACTATGTTCAGGTAATTCCGTTGAGTTGAAAACTTCCTCAATGCTGTTTAGGTCCTGTATAACTTTTAAGCGGCTGAGGCAAAGTTCTAAGAAACACCTGCATTTGGGTGTATCTCCATTTGTCAAGAAACGTAATCGACTTATGGTCAAGGATTTCCTTTAGGGGCTTGGGAGCATTTGCTCGCAAGACCTGGTGTAATAAAAGGGGTCCTTCTGGCGACCATGTCTTATATCCCGGATCTAATAGACCGGGTAAGAAATAATCATGTTCCAAAAGCGGTAGCAGAGGAGAAGCATACAACCACAAAATCTTCCTATGTAAAGCATCCCACACATCAAGGGTGGATGTAGTTAATATAGAGGTACTTGAGGCAAGGTGCCTATGTGTGCGTGGTAACCAGGGTATAGTTGCTAGATCTGTTTTACTCAGATCGTATTCCAAACTCACCCATAGTTTGGATTTAGCAGCATATTTCCATTCAACAATTCTAGATAAGATAACAGCCTGGTAATACCTCTTGAAGTTTGGGAGGGCCAGCCCCCCAGCCTCCTTGGAGCGAAATAACACTTCCTTAGATACTCTGGGGTGGCTGTTCTTCCAAATAAAGCGGGAGACCATGGTCTGTACTAATGAAAAAAAAACTATGGGCACACCCAATGGGATCATTTGAAAAAAAAAAAAGAACTCTGGGTAGAATATTCATTTTAACTATACTTACTTTACCCAGCCATGAATGTGTCAGCGAACTCCACTTTTGTAGATCCTTTCTAATATTATTCAATAATGGAATATAATTATATTTAAAGAGGGACTGGGTATGAGGCGTCAAATTCACTCCCAGATATTTCATACTGCATTGAACCCATCTGAAAGGGAAGAGGGGTTTTAACCTTTCCGCCTCTCTTCCTGGTAGATTAATATTTAGAATTTCAGACTTGGTAAGGTTAATTTTAAAGTTAGAAAATGTCTGAAAAGTGGAGAAGGCTGTCATTAAATTAGGAAGCGATATGCGGGGCTGCTGGATAAAGAATAATATGTCGTCCGCATATGCCGCATATTTGTGTATTTTATTTTCTACTTGAATCCCATGTATATTTGAATTATGTCTTACAGTTGCCAAAAAAGGTTCAAGTGTAAGGGCAAATAAAAGGGGCGACAGGGGACAACCCTGTCTTGTCCCATTAAATAGTTGAAATGACTCACTTAAAGTGCCGTTGATGCGAATTTGTGCCGTAGGATTAGTATAAAGGGAGGTGATATGGTGGAGCATCTTGGGTCCCAACCCAAAATGTTGCAGGGTCATTTTTAAGTATTCCCAGTCCACCCTATCAAATGCTTTTTCTGCGTCTGTGGATACAAATAGGGTGGGCTGGGATGTCTTTTGAACGTGTTGTATAAGAGATATCGCCCGGAGAGAATTATCCTTGGCTTCTCTATATGGCATGAAACCTGTCTGGTCTGTAGAGATCCATCTAGGTACCAGAGGGAGTAGTCTGTTAGCCATTACCTTTGAGTATAATTTAATATCAACGTTTAATAAGGAAATTGGCCTGTAACTACTGCATTGAGTGGGGTCCTTATCTGTTTTAAGAATAACTGAGATATGAGCTGTAAGAGATTCCGGGCGTAATCCTGAAGTCTGTGAGATTGAGTTGGCATAAGTCGTGAGCTGGGGCAAAAGAACATCGCTAAATGTTTTATAGTATCGAGTAGAGTAACCGTCCGGTCCCGGTGCTTTACCTATCGGTGAAGATTTCAGAGCTATCTGAAATTCTTCTACCGAGAATTCTGATTCAAGCTCTCTGAGAGCTGAGTTTGAAAGTTTAGGCAAATTGGCTTCTTTTAAATATGCAAGCATGAGACTACGTCTCTCCTTTATAGTCAGAGACGGAGAATCACATTGCACCTTATACAGATCTGCATAATACTCCCTAAAAGCTTTAGCAATATGGGGAGTCGCATGGACTATGTTTCCATTAGATAATTTTATTTTCGGGATAAATGATCTAGTCTGTTTTTCTTTAAGGGATCTTGCTAATTGTCTACTGGGTTTATCCCCCCACTCATAAAGTTTTTACGAGCAGCGTTGAAATCTCCGAGTTGTGTCTAAGTTAAGCAGGTTTTTCAACTCTTCTCGCTTCAATGTAAGAGCTTCTAAATGGGATATATGTAAAGTAAGTTTGTGTTGTTTATCCAGTTCAGTTATTTGATGAAGAACCTGCTCCAGACGTTGACTATGCTCTCTCTTTTTCCTTGCCCCAAGTTCTATAAATCGCCCTCTCATAGTTGCCTTGTGTGCTTCCCATATAATAGCAGGAGGTGTTTCAGATGGTTTGTTGTCTCTAAAGTATTGTGATATATGTGAGGCAAACGTTGCAACCTCTGTTGCATTAGATAAAAGGGAATCATTAAGTTTCCAATTACTGGAGCGTTGAGGCAGAGTGGGCATGGTCATAGTCATCGACACAGGTGCATGGTCTGATATTGTCGCTGTGCCTATATCCGCCGATTTTAATAATGGAAGATGATGATGGTCTAAAAAAATATTATCTAATCGGGAATAGGACTGATGAGTCTTCGAAAAATGAGAGAAGTCTTTTTCTTTTGGGTGTAAAATACGCCATACGTCTATTAATTGCCAGTCTGTTAGTTTTTTTTTAACAGTAGACAGACGTTTAAAAGAAATATTAGAACGACCATGGGATGTATCTAAAGCAGGGTCTAGAGACATGTTTATATCCCCTGCCAGTATAATTAATCCCTCAGCAAAATGTGATAGATCAGTGAGAGTTTGAGAAAAGAAAATAGTTTGATTTTGGTTCGGACAATATATGTTTGCTAGGGTGCATTGGGTAGTGCCCAGATAGCCCTTTATAAAAAGAAAACGGCCATGGTCATCCGCTTGCATATCTAAAAAGCGAAAAGGTACGCTAGCACTAAGACCAATAGCCACACCCTTACCCTTATTCGTATCTGAAAGACCGTAGTACCACTGGGGAAAATATACCGAATTCAATTTGACCTGTGTCGTATGGGTTAAATGTGTTTCTTGAAGATACACAATGGAAGAAGACAACTTCCGTAATTCACGGGTAACCTGATGGCATTTAGCCGCCATGTTTAGACCCCTAACATTATAGGAGGTGACTTTAAGTGTGGCCATCATCTCTGTGGAGCGTAACTCCTGCGCCTATTTCTCCATGCATACCGGCCTCGAGGGGGGGGGGGGAGAATAAAAATAAAACAGGTATATATTGAGAGACAAAAACACAGAAAACAAACAAATTTGCATAAACAGCAGTAACGCCCATCAGGGCGCATGTGGGAAATTTTAATTTATCACGCAGATATCTGCGGTGGTCCCTGTGGGGTGAGGGAGGGCAGGCAGCCGTCCAGAGCTCCCTAGGGAGGACGGGACCGAGAATTACTCGAAGGCTACCCGGTCTCTCCAGCCCCAAAAGGAAAAAAGGGAAGGGGAACATGTCGTATGAAGGACACATGGGGGCATTATGCTCCACCCGCATTCAGCTGTGCGACTGGCAATATGCCAAATAAAAAATACTTTTTACTCCAACATAACTCAATAAACCATAAGCAATAGACCTTCTTAGAATCAATATTCTCTAACTGCTAAATCTTATTTCATTTCGTTAAACATAGTAGCTTGAAAGCGTGTTATATCAGGGAGGAAACAAACACGTGGATCCAAATACTCTTTACTCATCTATGTTGTTGTTCAATGTCTCGTGTAGAAGAACGTCCTTTTTTAGTAATAGGTTTTTGCCAATGAGAGTCCTGGATATGTGAGACCTTAGGGATCGGGTCATGCCAACCCGGAAGGTCCATTGATGGAAGATCAAGGACCTTTAGAAATTGTGGTAATTCCTCTGGGAACCAAAGAGTGTGTGAGCGACCATTTTTGGTGGCAATAAGGCACGCCGGGAAACCCCATCTATAAGTGATTCCATTAGAACGTAGATGTTCCAAAAGTGGTTTTAGGCCTCTACGGCGGTCTAAAGTTTCTTTGGACAAATCTGAGAAAATAGTGAGAGTCGCTCCATCGAAATCAATGTTGGGGATACTTCTCATCTTGTCCATTATGGCGTTCTTGTCTGAAAAATAATGTAATCGGCATATTACATCCCTAGGTTGCTCAGTAACAATATTGCGTGGCCTATAGGCTCGGTGTACTCGATCAAAGCGTAGTAGATCAGTGGGTGCCTTTCCCAACACTGAATTAAATATACCAGTGATCGATGGCTCCAGGTCCTTATCACCAGTAGCTTCAGGTAAACCTCAAATTCGCAGATTGTTTCTGCGATTTCTATTCTCGAGATCCTCGAGCTTATATAGTGAGACGCGGTGAGCAAGAGCTATCTGTGTGACCGCCTGTTGTAATTCTCTTATAGCGTTTTCATGAGTATCTTGTCTCTTTTCTGTATCTTCCACCCTGTCAAGAATATGTGCCATATCTGTTCTTACCCCTGCTATTTCCTTTTTTATTGATGTTTCAAGACCATAGAACATCCCGGCTAGTTCTTTTCTAATGCCGCTCAGTAGGGACGACATGTCTGAGGCTGTAGGGGATTCAGGTTCTTCCATGAGGTCTGAGCAGTAAGATGATGTAGGCAAATTTTTTCATTCAAAGGTTGCTAATGAAGCGAGAGATGTGGTGCGTCTCGTGCACCTCGTTTGGCCGCAACTAGCGTTGGGGCTAATTCCGCTGGTAACCAGGAAACGCTGTATAGAACTAGTAGCAGCTTGATTAATCGCTATTTCTTTATTATGTTTTTTAGTCGAGCTAGAGCGATTTTTTTTTTGGATGTCTTTATTGGCATATTTAGGACTTTAGAGCTTCAAGGCTGCATGCTGAGTAGAGCCCCCCTCAGTCTCATCCACTCAGCAGCATAAGCAACACATGGCATAGGGCATATGGTTATTCCAAACCATTTCAAACATACAGTCCTATTGGTCTTATTTCTGTTAGATATGTTTTTTCTAGCAATTTTAAAATGACAACCACTGGATATTATATCACGGTTCAATAATAAAGCTATCCAGCATCCTCATATATCAGCAGCCAAGCAAAAACACCACCAGATATTTTTCTCCACCGTATATCTCCTTACTTTTGTTGTCTGTCAATGTCTCATATTCACTTAGAGAGTAAGAGATTGATGTTAACTGGCACTAAGTCATAGTTCATCTAGTTCAACTAGAGAGGCCGAGGATGTTTCCAGGAGAGGGGAACATATACTGGGCCTTCACCTAGAGCTTATAGGGGGATAGCTAGGTGTCCGGGGGGCTGATATCGGGGGCTGGTTGGCTGGGTGGCTGGTGATTTGGGTCTGGGTGTAGCAAGATGGCTGCCGACTTCCAGATGTAGGCCGAAGCCGCGGCCTTTCCTAACACAATCCCCGGCCCGAGAAAACCTGTTTTTTCAGGTATTGAGCCTTTAAAGCAGCCCCCACCTGGCACCCAGACTGTCCGCCACTACAAGGGGTGCAAATACTGGGAGCAGAATGTACCTGAGTGGCGGGAATGCGGGCGTCCTGTCGGGCCTCCGAATGGTGTCGGGCCGGGATGTGTAGCGCTGGTACACCTCTGGGGGGTCCGCTGTCCTCCCCGTCTATGGCGTTCGTTCCGCTGGACCCAGCAATCGAAACCGGCGGCTGCGGAGGTCTCATAGGCTGGTCCTCGGATTGTGGAGCTGGCCGCGGGCCGGCACGTATAGGCGGCCAGATATCCCAGTTGCTGTCGGTGTTCACTCCAGGAATATCCCAGGGCTCGGCTAGTCCTCCGTCCTTCCAATGTTTTGTCTCTCCAGTAGATTCAGTTTATAAGTTAATACAGTTCATCAGTCCTTATTTGTTTTTTTTACTGCAGCATCACCCTTGTTATTCTACTTCTACTTGTTTAGTGTAGGGGAGAAGGGGAGGAGAGGAAGAGAGATTCAATGTGTATATACAAATGTGGAAAGAGCGGACTTACTTTTGCTGTCTTCCTTCTTTTCCCCCAGGCTTGTTGCCTATATTGGCTGAAGGAGGCAGTCTGGAAAACTAAGAACTGAGAAAAATCAGTCACAGGGGGAGGGAGCCACCCTCCAGAAAGCTAGTACTGCTGGAACTCGTTCAGAGTCATTTTTAGTACCGCACCGTGTTCCTTACACATTGGGGGATCTGCTGCTGGCTTTCATCCTTCTCCTCCTCCTCCTCCTGACGCTGCTCCGTCTCTCCCTCTTTTCCCCTTTGCTGTATGCCGCGGGTCACGAACCACAGATCTCCGAGCGGTGGGGAGGGGTGTCTGTTCGATGGATGGAGAGAACCATGGAGAGAGCCGTTCAGCGGATCCGCAGATCAGCGGATCGGCGATATGGCTGATGTCCCACGCTGGAAGCCGTTCAGTGGATCGTCGAGGCGGCAGGTCAGCTGTGTAGCTGATGGCTCACGCTGGAGGCATCTCTAGAGCAGAGAGCAGAGCCCGCCCACACACCTTCTGACAGGAGTTGATGTAATGTCTCCAATTTGGAGCAGCAAAACCTGACGGGAGATCTAATCCTTCCCCACTCCCCAAGGCCCTCATATGATGTCCTGGACTTTTCATAGAGATATCTGAATGATGCATCAGAAATCATTTGTTTCAGCTGGCAATTCCCTGCACTGTAAGAACAATCATAGCTGCTTGATTTGATTTTTACAGGCGGAGGAAGGGGACATGCAGCCCTCCGATGCTTCTGCCGGCTCGCCCGTGCAAACGGCGAGCCGGAAAAGGAATCTGCCGGCGGCAGTAGTTCACCATAGAGAATACTGCAGACCAGGTGGTCCCCAGGCAGCCTCTATGACCTTCAGAGGCCCGGGCGCAATGCTATGTCATGTCTGGCCCGGCAGAGCAGATGTAAACACTGCCATCTACTCGGCTGGAAAGGCAGAGATCTTTTTTTTTTTTAATCTTAGTCTTTCCTGTCTAGACGAGAGATGTGTATTGTAGACCCCACATATCTCCATTAAGAGGGCCTGTTATGCCCTATTCCTATTACAAGGGATGTTTACATTGTGATAAAAAAGAAAAGAAAAATTAAACAGTAAAATTATAAAAAAAAAAATCCGCTCCCTGTCCCTGCTGGCTCGCATGCAGAAGCGTACGTTGCGCCCACATATGTAAACAACATTCAAACCACACATGTGAGGTATCGCTGTTTAACATTGGAGCAAGAGCAACAATTCTAGCCCAAGACCTCCTCTGTAACTCTAAACTGGTAACCTGCAAAAAAAAAAAAAAAGTCGCCTATGGAGATTTTTAAGTACCGAAGTCTGGTGCCATTCCACGAGTGTGCACAATTTTAAAGCGTGACATGTTGGGTATCCATTTACTCTGCATAACTTCATCTTTCACATTATACAATAAAATTGGGCTAACTTTAGTGGGGGTTTTTTTTGTTTGTTTGTTTGTTTTTTTTATTCATGAAACTGTTGTGCAGATTCATAATAACCAACAATAAAAAAGTTACTGGCCCATTTATGCAGCAACGGCTACAGCATAACTAATCTTAAGGTTTACAAAAACTCAAAACTAATATACACTGTGATCTAAATGGGGTGGGGGGGGGGAAGTAGTTTGTGCCACTATGATTTGAATTTGGACTATAAACAGGTGTTCTCCATTACATGCGGATGGGATTGATAGTTTATAGTTGGAAAGGAAGATAAGATTGTTTCTGTGCTTGATGGATTGCTCTTTGTCTGAAAAAATTGTACTAATGCAGCCACCACGAGTAAAAACTGGCAAGCTGCAATATAAAGTTTTATGTCAAAAGTGATGATCTAGTAGTTTCATTGGGCATCCAAGGTTGTGCTCCATTAACAGAAAGCTCATCCTGACTACAAGCCATGTAGAATGAATCTCTATAAGAGTTATTGCGAAGTGCTAAATCTATCATTGGCTATTGCATTTCATATGTTTACAAAGATTGGATCCATGTTTACACCACTGCTTATTTTTTATTTTTTTACCAGGTGTGAAAAAAGTGAAAGAAAAAAAAGCCATTGCTAATGTAGATGTCCTAAAGAAAATTGAGGTAAGTTGCAAATTTACTTTGAGATTAACATTTAGTAACTGTGGGAGAAAAAAAAGAGCTAGGTGTACTTAGGTCAGCAGAGGCAAAAGCTAACAGACAGAAGAAGTTGTAGACAAAAAGCCTGAAAGAAAACTAGAGGTTACAACCGTTCTTTGGGTGTACATTGACTGCCCAAGATGTGCTTCTTAAGCCCCCGTACACACGGTCTGACTTTTGGCCAACAAACTTCATTTTGAGCAAGTTGGACCAACAATCCGACCGTGTGTACGCTCCATCGGACAAACTTTTTTTGCTTTTTTCTTGTTTTCAGCCGACAAAAGTTGGGTCTGCAAATTGTCAAACTTTTGCCCAACAAGTCAGATGAAGCAAAGTCCGACCGTGTGTACAGAAAACCATCGGACTTTTGTCCAATGGACAAAACAACTAATGTTAAAATCGACCAACAATAGCAAAAGTTGACCAAAGGGTGGTCGGTAAAGAGCTGAAAAACCACGTGATGTTTGCAGAAAAGTCCGAGCGTGTGTATGCTATGGGTGTTCCCGACCAACTCCGTTCGGACAAAAAAACACGGATAAGTCAGATGGAAGTCCGACCGTGTGTATGGGGCTTTAGTTACCAGTTGATCATATACTGTGGGTCATCATTAGGGTTTTCTCTTTCATCGTGACCTTGATTTCAGGACTTTCTTCAGCAATTAACTTGTAATAAATAATGCACCCAAACAGAACATGCAACTAGGAGCATGTCCTATCAATATAAAGCTGTGTTCTCCTCAGTTGGAAAGGTGTACTTTGACCAGAGATGACATGGCTAGAAAATACCACTACCGATTTTAGAGGCACAGGGTGATCTATATGGCACACTTTTTTTTTTTTTTTCTCTTCTGGTTTGTGTGGCATGTTGTAGACCAGGGGTAGGCAACCTTGGCCCTCCAACTGTATTGAAACTATAAGTCCCATGAGACATTGCAAGACCCTAACAACCGCAAGCATGACTCCTAGGCAGAGGCATAATGGGATTTGTAGTTTTAACACAGCTGGAGGGCCGAGGTTGCCTACCCCTGTTGTAGACAATGGCGTTGTACTGTTTCAAATGTATCTTGTTAATCTACTCTTCAATAAGAAAAGAGGCATTTCATGAATAAAAAGGGCACCTCTTTGCTTATGTTATAAAGAAAAAGTAAATCTAAGGCTTGGTTAATACCTATATGTGCACAATGGGTAGGAAGCCCATTTCAATGGGCTGCCCCACCCACGAGAAACACCAGGAAAGACTTCCCTAACCCATTTTTTCTTTTTTTTCTGCGTGACAATTCCTATGTTTTCGTGCACCGTTGATTCACTTGGCCATGTTTCCATGTCCTATGAACGAAAACATAGGAACTGTGGTGCCAAAAAATGGCAGCAGGTGCTCTGGGCTGATGAGTCAAAATGTGAAATATTTGGCTGTAGCAGGAGGCAATTTGTTTGTGAAGGGCTGGAGAGCAGTACAATGAGTGTGTGCAGGCAACAGTGAAACATGGTGGAGGTTCCTTGCAAATTTGGGCAGCATTTCTGCAAATGGAGTTGGGGATTCGGTCAGGATCAATGGTGTCTTCAATGCTGAGAAATACAGGCCGATCGTTATCCATCATGCCATTCCATCAGGGAGGCGTGGGATTGGCTCCAAATTTATTCTGTAGCAGGACAATGTCCCCAAACATACAGCCAATGTCATTAACAACTATGTTCAGTGAAAGAACAACAAGGAGTCCTGGAAGTAATGGTTTGGCCCCCACAGAGCCCTGATTCTCAACATGGAGTATGTATGGGATTATGTGAAGAGACAGATGGATTTGAGGCAGCCTACATCCACAGACTATCGGCCCAGTTCCTTCAAAAACTGTGTGCACGTGTACCTAGAATTAATGCTGGTTTGAAGGCAAACGGGTGGTCACACCAAATTTTAATTTGATTTGGATTTATCTTCCGTTTATTTAATTTCCATTTTGTTAATTGATAAAAATATATGAATACCACCTTTTTTCTGAAAGCATTCCTAATTTACAGCATATTTTTACACCAGCCTAAAACTTTTACACAGTACTTTACATTCTCTAATTACTCCAGGTAAACCATTTAAACTTAAACTAAATGTATTCATACAGGAACTGGAGAAAAAAGGCGATGAAGAAAAATCGGATGAAGAAAATGTAAAGAAAAAGGGTAGTGGTGATGAAGAAGAAGAGGGGGAGGAAGTTGAGGCAGAGATTGAAGATGAGGAGGAATATGAAGAAGTAATGTACAGATTTTTACCTGAATTAAGAATTCTTCCTTTCAGCCATGAATCAGCTGATGCTGTTGGAGGGAATGGTAGACAGGGTCACGGATTGGTCAACCCTATCTGCTTGCCAGTACCCTAAACCTATTAGTCCTTTCAATTATGATTGGCATGTTAATTTGGGGAAATGTCCATTCATTCCAAATCTTTCTGTGCTATATTACCCTATGGGCCAACCTTGTTAAGATTAGTTCAAGTGAGTCTCTATAAAGGTTGTAATTTAAAAAAAAAAAAAAAAAAAAGGAAAAAGACAGACATGTTGTTCCTACCTGCTCCATGCAATGGTTTTGCACAGAGCAGCCCTGATTCTCTTCCCTTTTGCGTCCCCTACTGGCGGTCCTGTCTCCTACCCCCCCCCCCCAGACTCGGTCCCGCCCCTGCTCTCTTCTCATTGGCTCACTGGCTGTGATTGACAGCAGAGGGAGCCAATAGCTCCTGCTGCTGTGTGAGCCAGTGAGGAGAGAGAAACGGACCTGGGAGAGCCGCTGCTCTCATGCACATCGCTGGATCAACATTGGGCTCAGGTAAGTATGGGGGATGGGGGCGGCTGCACCCAGGAGGCTTTTTACTTTAACCACTTAAGGCCTGGAAGGATTTGCCCCTTAAGGACCCGCCACGCGATATGGCACTGCGTTACTTTAGCTGACAATTGCGCGGTCGTGTGACGCTGTACCCAAATAAAATTGATGTTCTTTTTTTTTTCCCACAAATAAAGGTTTTGGTGGTATTTTATCACCTCCTGCGGTTTTTATTTTTGCACTATAAACAAGAAAAGACCGTCAATTAAAAAAATATATAATTTTTCTGAAATAAATGTACCCAATGAAGTTTTAAAAATCAAATTTCTTCATCATTTTAGGCCAATATGTATTCTGCTACATATTTTTGCTAAAAAAAATCCCAATAAGCCTATATAAATTGGTTTGCGCAAAAGTTCTAGCGTCTACAAAATAGGGGATAGATTTATGACATTTTTGTAATTTACTAGTAATGGTGGTGATTAGTGATGGACCAACATCTGATGGGACGGTTTGCGATCGCACGCAAATGTTCGCGAACCGCAGGTTCGCGGCGGGTCCCATTCATTTTAATGGCAGGCGAACATGAAAAACCTCCCAGGTCATATTTGCAGCCACAAAATACTTACTAGCTGTGCACACATAGTCCCACAACACGGACACTGACATACCAAAAGTATTAAGCGAATCTGCGATTGACAAGCATTCTTTTTTTATCTGCGAAATTTCGTCAATTCAGGAGCGCATGAAGGCCATGGAGGAGAGGCAAGGCCAGACTATGAAGGGGGTGCAGGAGATGATCATGCTATTGGAAAAGTTGCCATAATAATTTTTTTTTTAATAAGTTATATAAATCGTTTATACAGTTATAACGTGTATTTTTTATTTATTTTTGTAATATTGCTCGGTTTTAGTGTAATAGCTCGGCCTAAATCAGCCAGAACTGACAGCAGCCGGTAAATACATGTCAAATACATATAAGGTCCATTCACACGTCTGTAAAATGGGTCCGCATCCGTTCCACAATGTCATGGATATGCAGTAATGTTTGTCTGCCATCTTACCTTTCCTCCTCATGTGTTCATCTTACAGGCCAGACTCTCTTACCTGGCTGCTTTTATAATCTCTCCTCCCAGCCTGGCTCCACCCCAGGTCCTATCACAGAACTCTATATTAACCATAACCTGTGCACTGCAAGTCTGCCTTGCAGATCGTGTTTGTTTAAGCATTGTGTGTTTGGGTTCCTGCCTGCCGTGTGCTACGCCTGTCTCTGTGTTACGATATTGGCTTGTTCCCGACTATACCTGTCTGCTTGTGAACTTGACCATCGCCTTGTCCCTAGTTTATCCTTGTCTGCTTGTTGCCCTGACCTTGGCTTTTCCCCTCACAATTCTTGTATCCTGTGCTGCTGCTTCCCCTCTATCCTTCTTACCCTACAGAGCGTGAGCTAGGGGACTCTGGGGGCCGCAACCTGGACCCAGCTGCAGCGTAACATCCTCACCACTAGAGGCTCTGGTGAAAACCTGCTGGATCTTCGACTCTGCGCCCTGGGGAATCTTGGAATTTTGGGCTCTAGCTCCCTGTGGATCCCTGTTGTGCTCTACTGGTCCCGCTTTCCTCAACCACCCAGTGTCCCATCCACAGCAGTCAGCCATAGGGTTCACTACCTTGTGGTGCACTCCTGACCCCCAACGGTGTGCATCTGTCATCTGGCCACAGGTGACCTGACACACAATTTAGCGGAACGTTTACAGACCCATTGATTTTCAATTCCAGTCTGAAAAATTAGGCATTCACAGCCTGGATTAAGAAGTAAGTGTCGGCCAGTACAGGCCCCAAAAATTAGCCAACAGGCATTCACCTGACAGCAAGGAACTTTGTATTCTGTGGCTGGAGGTACATTAGGCATTCACAGGATAAATACGTTTCGGCCATTACAGGCCCCAAAAATTAGGCATTCAATGGACATAAAAGGCCTTTTATGCCGCTGTATTTACCTAAGACAGGGACCATGAATTGTTATGGGTGGTGGTGGATATTTGTAGCCTGTCATGAGGAATTTGAATCAAACATGGTCTACTGGTCACATGTGTTGAATTCCTCCGAGATCCATGCCTCATTCATTTTTAGAAATGTGAGGTAGTCAACACTGTCGTGAGCTAGGTGAGTGCGCTTATCGGTCACGATCCCCCCCTGCTGCGCTGAACGTCCTTTCGGACAGGACACTGGATGAGGGGCAAGCCAACCGTTCCATTGCAAATTGTGCAAGCTCTGGCCAGAGGTCAAGCCTGCCCACCTAGTAGTTCAGTGGTTCATCACTTCTCAGAGCGTCCACATCGGCCGTTACCCCGATGTAGTCGGACACCTGTCAGTCTAGGCGTTCCCTGGATCCGGATGACAGCTGTTGATGGGTCGGCTGAAAGAATGATCTCATATCAGAAGTGACCAACACATCTTCAAACCGCCCTCTTCTTGCAGGCACTGTTGGATTGGTACCCGCAACTCTTTCTCTGTGAGTGGAAATTCCTCTGCCAGCGCACGCAAAAGCACAATGCAGCATTTCTCTAAGCAAGGCCTGGAAGTGCTCCATTCTGACAGCCCTCTGTGATGGTGGTAACATTTCCGGCATTTTTTGTGTCTACCGGGGGTCCAAGTACGTTGCCACCCAGTACTGGTCCTTGCCCTTTATGCTTTTTATACGGGGGTCCCTCTTAAAACACTGGAGCATGAAGGCCCCCATTTGCACTAAACTGGAAGCGGTGGGGTGCCTGGCTCCTGCTCATTGTCCAGGATAATGTCGTCCTCGTTTTCTTCCCCCCCATCCACGGACAACAGGGATCCCAGAAAGGTTTAAAGCATGCTCTTCTTGCTCCTCCTCATCCGCCCCGGCACCATCCTCCTCTGACTCCTCTTCAGACTCCTGTTGTTGACTTGTCTCAGATGGAGTAGCCCCCCTGGGAATTCATCCAGCATTGCGACTTCCTCATCTTCCTGCTCCTCGACGGCTTGATCAATGACACAACGCAATGCACGCTCCATAAAGAAGGCGTAAGGTATGATGTCACTGATGGCGCCATGGCTGCGACTGACCAGTTTGGTGATCTCATCAAATGGCCGCAGAAGCCTGCATGCATCGCGCATGAGCGGCCACTGGCACAGTGAAAAAAAAAACAAGCTCCTCAGAACCTGTCCTGTCGCAGAGTTCGTACAGGTAGTCGTTTAACTGCACGTTTCTGCTGTAAGCAGGCCTATCAAGCATATACAAGGCTTAGTTCCATCGCGTCGGGCAGTCACAAATAAGACGTCTGACGGGCAGATTGTGTCGCCACTGAATGTCAGCAAGGCGAGCCATGGCCGTGTAAGATCTTCTGAAATGGGCCGAGATTTTCCTTGCCTGCCGCAAGACGTCCTGGACCCCAGGGTATTTGACAACGAATCGCTGCACGACCAAGTTCAAGACGTGTGCCATGCATGGCACATGTGTCAAATTGAGCGGTGTTACCCACTGATCTGCCTGTGAACGCAAATCTGAAAGGAGTGCAGGGCCAGTGTGGCTCTTGGCTTCCAGGCACAACAGACGCTGCACAGCATGGCAACGTCTCACCTGGCATGTCGAATAGGTTCTGAGGATCTTGGGCGGCACAGCGGAAGAGACGGTATCAGCGGAAAAGGAGGAGTCAGTCGAGGAGGAGAGGGTGGATGGAGTAGGAGGAGGAGGAGAGGCAGGCCTGCATGCAATCCGTGGCGGTAAAACCAAATCTACACGGGTGCCACGCGTTACATGCTTGATGGCCGTCATAAGGTTCACCCAGTTGGCAGTAAAAGTTATATACCTTCCCTGCCCGTGTTTGCTAGACCACGAGTCTGTGGTCAGATGTATCTTGCCACCGACACTGTGTGCCAGAGATGCATTCACTTGCCTCTGAACATGGCCATATAGCTCTGGGATGCCCTTCTGCGAGAAATATTTCCTTCCTGGGACCTTCCATTGTGGTGTTCCAATGGCCACAAATTTTCGAAAGGCCTCCGAGTCCACCAGTTTATATGGCAGTAGTTGGCGGGCTATCAGTTCCGACAAGCCAGCGGTCAACCGTTGGGCAAGAGGGTTATCCGGCATCATCATTTTTTTACGCTCGAACATTTGGCCCACGGAAGCCTCACGTTTTTCTGGAAAAAGGCAGGACAGCATGATGGAAGGTGGAGTGGAGGATAATTGTGAGGAGAGAGGAGAAGAAGTAGAAGAGGCTGGACGGTGAGAGCCTGGAGTGTGGCTTTGTGGGTTCTGACGGCGTTGCTCCCACTGGGCTCGGTGATGGGAGTTCATGTGCCTTCTTAAGGCGGTCGTCCCTAGGTGAGTGTTGGGCTTACCGCGACTTATGTGTTGACTGCAAAGGCTGCAGATGGCAACACTATTGTCAGCAACGGACACATTATAAAAAAGCCCACACTGCGGAGCCATGTGCCGGCGTCCTGGGAGCGCCAGATGTGACCGAACATGGTTGATGGCTCGCTTCTGATACATTAGCAGTCTGGTTTGTCCCTGTGCAATGTAAGTTCGGCCTGCTTCTCCTCCCTATCTGCTGGTCCATCTCTCCCTTTTGAACTCCCCTCCTCTTCCTCTCTTGTGGGCACCCACGTGACGTCCCTAGACACGTCATCGACATCACCTTCCCCACCACTAACATTAGAGATCTCAGAGTAGACAGCAACAGCGGGGACCAACCTCTTTGGGCTGATCTGGGTACTGTCGTCAGACTGCTGAGTGACGGTTGTTGCTACCTCCTCTTCCTGATCCGATGCCAAGAATGCCTGCGCATCGGAAAATTATTCCTGCGACTCAAGCAGAGGGTATATGGTGGTAGTGTTGGTGGTAGTGTCTTTGGGGGTGCACACAGCAGAGAGTGAAGAGGGTGCAGATAGAGAGGATGAGGAGGGTGCAGAAGAGTAAGGCTGAGTGAGCCACTCACCTTCTGCAACTTCCCACTTTGGCTCCGGCCTGGTGCTCCTGCCCTACCCCTACCATCCCTGTGGAAGGTCCGGCCTCTTCCTCTGCCTGACATTTTTTTTAAATGACCCTGTGACAAAAGTCTCTATAGAAGTGCAGTATATGTGGAAGAAAGTGTATATAACACCCCGCTTCAATCTGTCGTTTTGGGGGGCCACTGGTCTATCACACCAGTTATACTTTTTTCTAATTGCATTTGTCACTCTTTGTAGTTGAAGTATCACTGCAGAACCGCTCAGCAGTCACAATGCTGCACAATAGAAATGCACTATAATATGCTTTATATATTTGAAAGTATATTATAAGTGTATTACACCCCTATATACTGCACACCAAACAATAGTACACCTATACCAGTCCTTAAAAGGACTTTTGTGGACCTAATCGCTAGTGATTTGTGTCACTACAGTCTGTCCCTGCTCCACACAGCAACCTCTCCCTACACTGACAAAAGACAGAATGTGAAATGGCAGCCGGATCAGGTCTATGTATAAGGTAGGGGGTATGTCCATGTGCTGAAATGTCTCAATTGGCTGTCCGTGTCCTGTACCACATGATGGATGTGTCATGGGTCAAAGTTCTTCACAATGTTAAAGAATATGGCGGCCCCGAATAGTGCCATATGTCCGCCGAATAGCGAACGCGCGAAGTTCCCCGTGAACCGACCGCGGGGTGAACCGCAAGGCCATCTCTAGTGGCGATCAGTGATTTTTAGCGGGACTGCGACATTGCAGTCGGACATGTCAGGTGTCCACTTTTTTGGGGAACTAGTGACACTATTACAGTGATCAGTGCTAAAAATATGCGCTGACATTGTACCAATGACACTGGCAGGGAAGGGGTTAACATCAGGGGCGATCAGGGGGTTAACAGTGTTCCCTGGGTGTGTTTACTAACTGTGTGGGGGATGGGCTGCCAGGGATAACACAGATCTGTCTTCCTGCATAGCAGAAGGACAAGATCTCAGTGTAATCCCCTGTGAGAACGGAGATCTGCCTTGTTTACTTCGGCAGGTTCCCGTTTTTTCTCTGCGGGGAACAATTGCGAACGTCCGGCGGACATCGAGTGCGCTGTATCTGCTGATTGGCTCCCCCGCTGGCCAATCGGCGCACGCGTGCCAACAGAGGCTGTGCACTAATCGACATACAGCTACGACGATTCGCCCAGCTGAGCTAGCTTGCCGCAGTATAACTGCGGCGGCTGGTCAGCAAGCCGTTAATGCATAGAATGCATTTAGGTTAAAAAAAAATCCTTCTGCCTTTAAAACCACTTTAATAAGTAAGAGATTCCACGTTGAGCTATATCTTTTTTTAAAGGCTAACTTGGCTTTCATGGGGGGAAAAAAAATAGCAAATAAAAAAAAAAAACACAGTATAGCATATAGAATTGCGACACAAGTCATATTGTAATTGAATGTTATTAAAAAGTACCTTTTCATTTCTAACTGCAGCACTGTACTTTTCTGTAAATACAATATGGCTACCTGGAGGCGTTCTGTACACAGAATGTGTACAGAACGCCCCCCAGAAACATAATTTCCTGCTTGTGTGATTTGGCTTACTGATTTTCCCAGAAGTCTACACTAGGATGCAAGTCAGCTTTTTGGCATCCCCTGCAATGGTGCGATACTCCCAATTAGACATGTGCACTGCCAAAAAAATCGTTTTTTTTCGTTCCATTAATTTTTTTGCTTTATTCGGAAATTAAAAAATTCAGAAATTTGGAATTCCGAATTTTCGAATTTCAGAGTTTAAGAAATCCTAAAAATTCGGAAGTTTCAGAATTAACTAATTTGTCAAAATTCGTTATGTGCAATTCGTTTAGTTCCGAATTCGTTTGTCTACTCCCAATAGGAAATCCCGTCTAAAGGGATGCAGACCTTGCAACTTTACTCATTAGAGCCCTGCAGGTGCAACAGCTGATTGATAATAATTAAACCACTCCCATTGGATTCCCTTGTCACATAGACACAGACAAACACACAGGTATTTTTTCAGAATGACAAAAGGTGGCAACAAATCTGCATCAAAGTTTAAGATCCTTGCAATGTACATAGATCACCCAGATGGGAATGTTTTTTTTTTTTTGTTTTTTTTTGTTTTTTTTTCTCAACTAAAGTGGAGTTATTCTTTAAGTGAAAAGCTCTTACAAAAAAACAAAACTAAAAAACACAGACCTGTTTTTTTCTTCATAATATAGTGAAATTCTGTAGCTCTTTGACCATTTGCCCACTGGGAACTTGAAACACCCTTCCTAACCAGGCCAATTTTTTAGCTTTCGGTGCTCTCACATTTTGAATGGTAATTACTCAGTCATGTAACACCTACACATATGACATTTTTGTCCTTTTTTTTTTTTTTCCACACAAATAGAGCTTTCTTTTGGTGGCATTTAATCGCCACTGGGTTTTTTTATTTTTTGCGCTATAAATAAAAGAAGACCGAAAAATGTTGTAGAAAAATATTTTCTGTTATAAAATTTAGTAATTTTTCTTCATACATTTTGGCCAAAATTTATACTGCTACATATCTTTGGTAAAAAACTCAAATCGGTGTATAATATTTGGTCTTTGTGAAAGTTATAGAGTCTACAAACTATGGTGCCAATCATTAAAAATTGATCCCACCTGATGTACTGACGGCCTATCTAATTTCTTGAGACCTTAACAAGCCAGGACAGTACAAATTACCCATTTTTGGAAAGTAGACGGTCCAAGGTATTTGCGAAAAAACAGAATTAATAATCAAAGGAAAGTCCCAAAGATCATGGATAAAACTGAAGCAATGTTAGCAATCAAATTATTCATATGAAAGTCCTCTATCTCAGTGCCTAGATAGGAAATGCAGCTTGAAACAGATGCTTATGGTGATAAATGATGAACCAAACTGTGGGATAGTGCTCCTTTCACCTGAATTGTGTTCACCTCGTGGGGGGATCTTAAACCCCTTTAGGGGATGCACTCACCAGATAGTGGATAATATTGGGCCTTAAATAAATCACTGCAGCTGTTGTTAGATCTGTTCTCTCCACTGATGTCATCAAGTCTCCAATGGCATGTTAAAGTAAAAGGCCACATAGAGTAGTACTGCTTTTAAAAGATTTATTGAAACCCCCTTTACAAATGCATGAGTACCCCCTTATGCAAATATGCGTACCGAAAATACAATTAAAACAAGCATTGGATGTGTGCGCGTGTACTACAGGGTGCAGTACCGCGGTTTTACCAGTGTCCTGGTGGCTTCCTGGTCCTGCGTCCCGTGGAGCGCACGCGTCACTTCCAGTTAGTTGCTGGGGAATCACGACTTGACACGTTTCGTCACTTCCGGACTTTTGTCTGAGGGCGTGACTCCCCATAGCAACACCAGCCATAAATACTCTTCTCTTCCGCCCATCGCACCACGTCAGACGCCGAGGATGTAGGGCAGGGAGGAAGGTCCAAGAAAAGAAGAAGAAACCACTAACAGGAGGCATTTTCAATTTAACTACAACAGAACTAACACATAAGGAATTAAACATCTTAAATTTGGGCCTGAAATGTGGCATTAAGAAACCCATTAACAAATTTGATGTCTTCATAGATATCCACAGGTACATCCGGAAACTGAACATTAAGAAATACTTTGTGGGCCTACAGACATCCAATGGGATTATCCACACCAATTATCAAGGCATGATCAACAGCGGGTTAAAGAACAAATCGCTGTTTAACCCCTTAAATAACCCAAACCATCAAATAGAGGTGTTTAAGAGTTTGGTATTAAGAGACATGAACCAACTCAAACCAAAAAAGAATTTCAACCTCAGACACATCCAAGAAGGGATTGACTCATTGGAGAAAAGAAAAGACATTATAATAAGGCCAGCGGACAAAGGGGGAGGTGTAGTGATACTCTCCAAGGATGATTACCATAAGCAGATCTTAAATATCCTTTCAGATGGTTCCACTTATAAACTATTGGATCAGGATCCTACACAATCATATAGGAACCAACTAGAAATTTTGGTAAATTTGGGCACCAATTTAGGGGTACTAACAACCAAGGAAAGCAATTTCCTGGTCCCCACCAGTAGTAAGATACCGACTATATACACGTTGCCCAAAATACATAAGGATCCTATAAACCCACCAGCAAGGCCCATTGTCAACAGCATAGACTCCACCTCTTCAAGATTGGGCCAATACCTCGAAAACATTTCTGCAGAAAAGCGTGGTGAGGACACGCTCGTATCTAAGGGACACCAAAGACTTTTTGAATCATCTACAGACCGTCACTCTAGAAGAAGGGCAACAAACGTTTCTGGTAACAGCAGATGTATCCTCATTGTATTTGATTATACAGCATGACGACGCTCTTCTGGCCTTAAATTGGGCCTTAAGTCAAAGGGATGATCTGCCACATAATCAAAAAGTCTTTATTGGACATGCCATGAATTTTTGTTTATCCCACAACTACTTTTGGTACTGCAAGAAATTTTACTCACAGCAGAGAGGTGTCGCAATGGGAGCAAAATTTGCTCCAAGCATCGCTAACCTGTTTATGGCTGAGTGGGAGGATAAAGTGATTTTTAAAGACAGAAGGATAGAACTAATTTTTTATAAACGTTTTATTGATGATCTGTTTTTAATTTGGGTGGGATCGGTGGAATCACTACAAAGTTTTTTAAACACCAACACTAACAACATCAAGCTAACTTCTGAATGGCATGAAGAACACATCAACTTTCTAGACGTAACGGTTTATCGTAAGGATCAAAAATTGGAAACTAAAGTGTTTTTTAAAACCACTGACAGAAATAGTTACCTACCCATAACCAGTGGCCACCATCCCCAATGGCTCAAAAATGTTCCGAAGGGCCAGATCATGAGGGTAAAACGTAATTGCTCTGAGGCTGCAAACTTTTACACACAATCCAGAACTCTCACCAATAGATTTGTAGAGAAAGGTTACAACGCAGCAACTCTGGAGAAAATTGTAGAAGTAGGCGCCATCCCCAGAGAACTATGCTTACAGGAAAAACAAAAAGCAGCTCTCCCAGCGGTGAACACCAAAGAGTGGGGATTCATCTCACAATTCAATACTCAATATAGGGAGGTTGAAGCTATTTTTAAAGAACATTGGCACATCTTATTGATGGACAAAAAGTTAGGCACTGTGTTGCCTCCAAGGCCTCAATTCATATACAGGAAGGCCCCCAATCATGGAGACCGGATAGTCAAAAAGATCTTAGACCTACCCGCAAGACCTCAGTCCTTTTGGGACCAGAATGATTCCTTCTCATGCAGGAGGTGTAAGGCATGTAGGGAAGTGACCAACACTATAAGGGGTTTAGATATGTTCACTTCCCCTTCCAACAACCAATCATTTGATATCCAACAATTTATCACATGCAACACTGATCATGTCGTGTACGCTTTAAGATGTCCATGCGGCCTTCTTTATATAGGCCGCACCAAAAGGCTATTAAGAATAGCTGAGCACATCCATAACATTAAAATCGGATTCAAGGACCATAATGTGTCCCTACACTTTAAGTTAAGACATAACCAGGATGCGTCAGGTTTAGAGTTCTGGGGTTTCGAACATCTAGAACCTCATTGGAGAGGCTCCCATAGAGTTAGGGAGCTTTCCAAACGCGAAACTCGCTGGATTTTCTTAACAGATGTTCTTGTTCCCAAAGGTCTGAATGTAGAACTTGATATCAACTGCTATATAAGTGACACTTGATCCCACTTATACAGTACATCATGGAGTGTGGCCATATTCTCACACACTAGCTGGTATGTTTTTAAGCACATTTTTGATTTATACATTTTCCATATTGAATTTTAGTC
The DNA here is from genome assembly GCA_029206835.1 of Rana muscosa. Lineage (NCBI taxonomy): Eukaryota > Metazoa > Chordata > Amphibia > Anura > Ranidae > Rana > Rana muscosa. The sequence goes on along the minus strand of CM055116.1, from coordinate 1,066,434,869 downwards.
AGTCCCCCCTTTCACACCTTTTACACATTTGACACACCCATAGCAATATATGATTATTTTAATTAATTTCATTTTTATATCTATGTTTTATATCCATGTTTTATTTCCGATTCCCTTCACGAGATGTGTAGTTATGATGGATTTCTACAAGTATTTTGTTTTAGACTCTATTGGATTTTTGGCAGTTCCCAGCCTACCGGATTTTAATTCCCAGCTAGCCTATCCATATCTCACTTTGACCCATTTTTACACTCCCCCCCCCCCCCCAGTGTCTATTAGCGTAGTATAGGATAGATATTGCACACTGGATGGTCTGTACACTGGACATATTTAATACTAGCAGTAGAGGGTTTTCAGAATACCAGTATAGTATTTTGGGTTAAACAGTCCAATAAATCTAAAATTTTACTAATAGATATAGATCTCATGCTGGACCCGACATCTGTGCAGTAGTTAGAAAGGTCATTAGGCATGAGGTTACATATCTACAGATATAAACATATCTAAAATAATGTGTAAATAGGTAATCTTTGTGATGTAGAGCAGCAACATGTCGCTTTAATTTAGCTGAGGCATTGATTGGCTTGCAGTAAAGCAGCTCCATCCATCTCCCTCGGTTTTCTCTTATACATATATATTTTTCTCCTGACCGGCAATCGTATTCTTATGTGTCGCATAATTCCGTGATGTACATTTTAAATGATATATGGCTGTCAAGGTTATACCCAGCGCTGAGGATTCACCGCACCCTCCACTATCCAATCAGTGTGAGGGGGATGTGTTTACTTGCGCTGTTATATTGTTGCACAATGCTCTGCTTACACTTCTGTGTTGCGCACCACTTAGCTCCAATGGGGAGCCGCTTGCTAGATGCTGGAACGCACGCAGCGGCGTCTGACGTGGTGCGATGGGTGGAAGATAAGAGTATTTATGGCCGGTGTTGCTATGGGGAGTCACGCCCTCAGACGAAGTCCGGAAGTGACGAAACGCGTCAGGACGTGATTCCCCAGCAACTAACCGGAAGTGACGCGTGCGCTCCACGGGACGCAGGACCAGGAAGCCACCAGGACACTGGTAAAACCGCGGTACTGCACCCTGTAGTACACGCGCACACATCCAATGCTTGTTTTAATTGTATTTTCGGTACGCATATCTGCATAAGGGGGTACTCATGCATTTGTAAAGGGGGTTTCAATAAATCGTTTAAAAGCAGTACTACTCTATGTGGCCTTTTACTTTCTTAACATGCCATTGGAGACTTGATGACATCAGTGGAGAGAACAGATCTAACAACAGCTGCAGTGATTTATTTAAGGCCCAATATTATCCACTATCTGGTGAGTGCATCCCCTAAAGGGGTTTAAGATCCCCCCACGAGGTGAACACAATTCAGGTGAAAGGAGCACTATCCCACAGTTTGGTTCATCATTTATCACCATCAGCATTTGTTTCAAGCTGCATTTCCTATCTAGGCACTGAGATAGAGGACTTTCATATGAATAATTTGATTGCTAGCGCTGCTTCAGTTTTATCCATGATCTTTGGGAGTTTCCTTTGATTATTTTTTCTGTTTTTTCGCATGTTCTTTTTATTTTAAGCAGCAGCTTTATTTATTTATTGTGTTTATTAGATGCCCATCCTGTACTTTTACTTTATCTTAGTGGTTTTATCTTAAGCGCAGAGCGGTGCTTTTTATTTAGGGCGGAGTATTTTAAGTACCTTTTACGCATAGTCCAAGGTATTTAGTAAGAGACATGGTGAGTTTTTTTTTTTTAAAGTTGTAATTTTTTTCCCTCCCACAATTCTTTGCAAAATGAAGATTTTCCTTTTTTTTTTTTCACAATATTGTCAAGTTGGCAGGTTATTTCTCTCTCTCACATGGCATATGCATACTTACAATTACACCCCTAAAATAAATTCTGCTGCTAGGGTGATACCACATGTGAGACTTTTACACAGCCTGGCCACATACAGAGGCCCAAGGAGCACCATCAGGCGTTCTAGGGACATAAATTACACATATTATTTCCTAACAACCTATCAAACTATTGAAGGACCTGGAACACCAGCACAATGTAAACCCCCACAAAATGACCCTATTTTGGAAAGCAAACACCCCAACGTATATTCTTTGAGGCATTATGAGTCTTTTGAACATGTCATTTTTTCCCACAAGTTTTTGGAAAATGTGAAAAAAAAAAGAACGCATCTTTTATGGCACTGATGGGCGCTGATGAGGATCCATTGCTAGGGCGGCACTGATGGGCACTTTAGTGACACTGATGTAGCACTGCTGGGGCACTGTAGATCACTGCTGGGGTACAGATGTGGCACAGATTGAGCACTTCTGAGGCATAGATGGGCACACTGCTGGGAACTTAGAATAGGCAGAAAAAAACTCACGCAGCTTCTCCCTCCCACTGCTCACACGATCGGTGTGAGCAGCAGAGAACTGGACATGATGTCGGTTTGTTGACAGCAGGGATGAGCCGAACACCCCCCTGTTCGGTTCGCACCAGAACCTGCGAACAGACAGAATGTTCACGTGAACTTTAGAACCCTATTAAATACAATGGACTCGAACGTTCGAAATCTAAAGTGCTAATTATAAAGGCTTATATGCAAGTTATTGTCCTAAAAAGTGTTTGGGGACCCGGGTCCTGCCCCAGGGGACATGTATCAATGCAAAAAAAAGTTTTAAAAATTTACGTTTTTACGGGAGCAGTCATTTTAATAATGCTTAAAATGAAAAAATAAAAGTGAAATATTCCTTTTAAATTTTGTACCTAGGGGGTGTGTATGATATGCATGTAAAGTGGCACATGTTTCCCGTGCTTAGAACTGTCCCTGCATAAAATGTCATTTTTGAAGGAAAAAAAGTCATTTAAAACTCACTTGCGGCTATTAATGAATTGTCGGCTCCCGGCAATACATACAAAAGTCATTGATAAAAATAAAAAAAAGCGTGGGGGTCCCCCAGAATTCAATTACCAGGCCCTTCAGGTCTGGTATAGATATTAAGGGGAACCCCGCCGCAAATTTTTGTGCAGGGACAAAATGACAAATTACATTTTGTGCAGGGACAGTTCTAAGCACGGGAAACATGCGCCACTTTACATGCATATCATACACACCCCCCAGGTACGAAATTTAAAGGATTATTTCACTTTTATTTTTTCACTTTAAGCATTATTAAAATCGCTGCTCCCGAAAAAACGTCAGTTTTTAAAACTTTTTTTTGCATTGATACATGTCCCCTGGGGCAGGACCAGGGTCCCTAAACACTTTTTAGGACAATAACTTGCATATAAGCCTTTATAATTAGCACTTTAGATTTCTCCCATAGACTTTTCGAATTTGCCGCGAACACCCTAATTTGTTCGCTGTTCGGCGAACGGGCGAACAGGCAATGTTCGAGTCGAACATGAGTTTGACTCGAACTCTAAGCTCATCCCTAGTTGACAGTGACTGCTCCATCATTGGATGGAGCGATCATGTGGTAAATGGCTGCTGGGCAGGGATGGACTGGCCATAGGAGTTTCCCGGCAGGCCGATGGCTCAGTGGGCAATTTTTTTTATGCAGTTCAGCAGCAGCGGGAGCGTGACAGCAAACAGCGGTCCTCACAAAAACTTTTTTTTGTGGCCCGTTTTTTTTATGCAGTTCGGCGGCAGCGGGAGCGTGGCAACAAACAGTGGCAGGGATTCGGGGAAGGTGGCCATCGAGGAGGGTATTTGGATGTAAAATTCAGAGGGAGAAGAGCTCCACCCCCTCCCTGACCATCGAAGAGGCGGACAGTAGCGAGCGTGGCCACCCCGGCACTCCCAGAACCTTGATTCCTCTACCTCCTCTCTGCTCCAGGAAGCATGCGGCCTGGGCCGGAGGGCAGGCTGACTGGGAGCCCGGAGGAAGAGAACATGCGCCGCTGTAAGGAGCAGAGCAGCGTGAGCACCCACCGGTTCAAGAGGGAGACTCGGCGCTGCCGCTGATGGCCATCAGGTACCTGGCATCCTACACAAACATGCCAGAACACTGAGACAGGGAGGTGAGCAGAGGAGGGACTGCAGAAAGGGACAGTGCTCTCTCTTTCTCTCTCTTTCTCTCTCTTTCTCTCCCTTTTCTCTCCCTTTCTCTCTCTTTCATTAAAGTGGGCCGGTCTGGATGAAGTCCAGGGCCAAATTTTGGTTCCAGCCCTGCTGCTGGGATTGGCCCTTTACCCCAATCCCGACACTCTCGTGTGCACGTCCCAGGGGGGCACGCGGGAATGCGATTCTGGGAGGACATCATAGTACGCCTTCCCAGAGTTATCCGGGCATGCTGTAGCTGCCATTTGGCTATGGCCCGGTTGTTAAGTGGTTAAAATACATATATTGTTTAGTTTATTATGAAAGACACTTCATTGCCTGCATATGGATCCTCTTGTGTTTAGTAAACAGTTGGCATCACTCAGCAAATGATCCGAATTGCTTTCATGGCTTTGTTGTCTTGCAGGATCCTTTTTCTTAATTTACGACTACAGACATCCACGATCTAACACTAACCTACATAGCCCTGTAAAGAAGAAATCAGTATACATACCTTTTTTTAAATCCGATCTGGTCTCCTGCGCAGAATTCTGTTGTCGGCTGTGTCCTCTGCACCCGCCTCCACAGCGAAGCTGCCACTGACAGCTCAGCGTGGGATCGGGTCGTATCACTTCAGAAAAGATATGTTGACTAAAGATGATTTCTTTACAGGGCTAGATCGGTTAGTATTAGATCGTGGCTATCTGTAGATGCAGGGATTTTGGTGTTATAGTGGACTTCTACTTTAAAGTGTTATTAAACCCACAATAGTAAATTTAGTCGGTACATACAGTAAAGCATGCTTGTTATACTCACTGTGGAACTGGAAGGCTGTTTGATCCTGACTTCTCTGATCCTCCCCTTTTTCCACTGTCCCCAATCCATCTCCTGATAGAACAGAGCCTTGGGGGCACATGCTCAGTTTTGGTGTGTATTGCGAGAGAATTTTTTTTTTTCTTGGGAGGGTGCATGTGATCAGCACAGGGTCAATCAGCACTTTCCAGACAGTGGGTCAGAGGTCACCAAGGGCCATTTACCTCTTAGTCATTCTGGTGCTTTGTGGTGACATTTTCACAATAAGTTACACTCCTCAGTTAGCTCATCCTGTTTTTTTCCTTGTCAAAAATATTTTATTAAGTACAGTAAGTTAAATACAATAAATTAAGTACTGTACATTACATAATTCAGAATTATTAATTATTCATATGTGGTTACAAATATAGTGTTGATTAGGATATAAGGAAGTGTGAAAAGTTAAAGCAATTAATTAACAATTATGTGTTCAACATAAGGAGATGTAGAAATCCAAATAGTAAATGATTCTAATAGCTATGAGTAACTGAATAAAGATTTTCTGAGCAAACTTGGGTTAATAGATTGTCTTTTTCAAAACTGGTATTATATTCGTAACCTATGGAACTTCAAAATCATAAGGTATAAGGAGAGACAGAGTAGAAAAGAAAAGTGAAGAGTAGAGAGTAAAGAAGTAGTAGTGGGGAGGGGTCCACTGGGTCGATCCAGTAGTCAGTCAGACCTGTATGATCAGTAGTGATGAGCCGAACACCCCCCCGGTTCGGTTCACACCAGAACCTGCAAACGGACCGAAAGCTTGTGCGAACTTTAGAACCCTAATAAATACAATGGACGCAAACGTTCGAAATCAAAAGTGCTAATTATAATGACTAATATGCAAGTTATTGTCCTAAAAAGGGTTTGGGGACCCGGGTCCTGCCCCAGGGGACATGTATCAATGCAAATAGAAGTTTTAAAAACAGACGTGTTTTCGGGAGCAGTGATTTTAATGATGCATAAAGTGAAAAAAAAAAGAAATATTCCTTTAAATATCGTACCTGGGGGTTGTCTAAACTATGCCTGTGAAGTAGCACGTGTTTCCCGTGTTTAGAACTGTACCTGCACAAAATGACATTTCTAAAGGAAAAAAAGTCATTTAAAACTGCTTGCGGCTTTAATATAATGTCTGGTCCCGGCAATATGGATGAAAATCATTGAGAAAAATGGCATGGGTACCGCCCCAGCCCACTACCAGCCCCTTTGGGTCTTGTATAGATTTTAAGGGGAACCCCACACCCAAATTAAAAAAAGGCCCTATATACTCTGAACAGCAGTATACAGGCGGTGAAACAAGACAGGGACACTAGGTTTTTTCTTAAGTAGAATCTGTTTGTAATTTGGAACAGGTACATTAAGTGTAGCTCCAGCCAAAAAATCTATTTTTAAGTTGGATGTTTGAAAGTAGGGGCCTGCCGTAAATACTGTATACCGTAAATTTGTCCCTTAGGTGTTGCCACAACACTGTAAGCCCTCACAGTTACTCTTGGTGGGCACTGGAACGCCCTGCTGTGAACTATTATATCAAGAATTGTAATTACATGCCATTGCTGAACAGTGGTAGGAAAAATTGGGCCTTTGGTAGTGGTGGTGGTGCTGGTGCCACAACACTGTAAGTCCTCAGTTACTCTTGGTGGGCGCAGGAATGGGCCCAGCTGTGTGAAATATTAGATCAAGAATTGTAATTACATGACATTGTTGAACAGGGGCAGAAAAATTGGGCCTTTGGTGGTGGTGTTGCCACAACACTGTAAGCCCTCACAGTTACTCTTGGTGGGCGCAGGAATGGGCCCTGCTGTGAATTATTAGATCAAGAATTGTAATTGCATGCCCCTGTTGAACAGGGGCAGAAAAATTGGGCCTTAGGCACTGGTGCCACAACACTGCAACCCCTCACAGATACTGTAGTTGGAGCACAGCAATGAGCCCTGCTGCAAAGCATTGCATCAAAAATTGTAAATACACGCCCCTGTTAAACAGGGGCTGAAAAATTGGGCCTTAGCCACTGGTGGCGGTGCCCAGAACCAAAAATGTTCTTTCAAGCTATCAGCATGATTGAGGAGGAAGAGGATAATCACTCAGCATAACAGGATAGTCACTCAGCATCAGCATAGACAGTCTTGACATTTCCAAAAAAATTTGTTCGCTTACATCAGCATCAGGTGCTTGGTTAGCTGGTGGTGATCAAAGACTGGATTCATTTTTATGAAGGTCAGTCGATCGACCGAGTCAGTGGACAGGCGCACCCTGTGATCGGTTACAAAGCCTCCAGTAGCACTGAATGTGCGTTCCGAAAGAACGCTGGATGCAGGACAGGCCAGTACCTCAATTGCATACTGTGCAAGCTCTGACCAGTGATCCATCCTCAAGACCCAGTAACTCAGAGGATTTTCGGTGGGAAAGGTGTCCAAGTCTGATCTTGCCCCTAGGTATTCCTGCACCATGTAAACCAGACGCTGACGATGGTTGCTGGAAGCGATCATACCTTGGGGCTGCGTACTAAAAAATTGTCTGAACGCATCGGTCAGACGGCCACCTTCTCCACCGCTCCTTCTTTGACTGACCGGAGCCTCAGCAACACGTTGTCCAGGACCAGGAATTTGTAACCTTACAGTCTCTGAGAATGCAGTGCACAGACCTTTCTGCAAGGCCTCCAGAAGATGCTTCATCCTCTGCGATGGCAAGATAAGGTCTGCAACCTTAGCCTTGTAAGGGGGCCTTGAGAGGTAAGGAAGTCCTCCTCTTCCTGCCTCTGTTCTGCCTCAAGTGCCCTGTCCATTATTCCACGCAGCATGTGCTCCAACAGGTGGACAAGAGGGACAGTGACACGGATGCATGCACTGTCACTGCTCACCATCCTCGTGGCCTCCTCAAATGGTGCCAGGACAGTGCATGCATCCCTGATCATGGCCCACTGGCGTGGGGGAAAAAAATCCAAGCTCCCCTGACCCTGTCCTGGTGCCATATTGCAACAGATACTCATTAATGGCCCTCTGCTGCGTGTGCAGCCGCTGCAGCATGGCCAACGTAGAGTTCCACCTGGTGGGCATGTCACAGATTAGGCGGTTCTTGGGCAGATTGTAATCCTTTTGCAGGTCAGCCAGCCGAGCACTGGCATTATATGACCGGTGGAAATGCCCTCAGTTTCCTGGCCTGCTTCAGGACCTCCTGTAAGCCTGGGTACCTGCCCAAGAACCGCTGCACCAACAAGTTAAGGACGTGAGCCAAACAGGGCACATGGGTCAGTTGTCCCTGTTGGAGGGCGGAGAGGAGGCTGGTGCCATTGTCGCAAACCACCTTTCCTGGCTTAAGCTGGCGTGGCATCAACCACCTCTGAGCCTGCCCCTGCAGAGCGGACAATCTCTGCCCCAGTGTGGCTCCTGTCCCCCAAGCACACCAGCTCAAGCATCGCATGGCATCTTTTTGCCTGTGTACTTGCGTAGCCCCTTGAACGCCTACAGAGCACCGCTGGTTCTGAGGACAAAGCACAGGTAGAGGCCATGGAGGAAGAAGAAGAGGAGGGGGTGTAGGAGAGAGGTGTGTCAGAATCACCAGTAGTAACATTTTGGAGGCGTGGTGGTGGAACAACCTCCAACACTACTGCACCTTGTCCTGCTTCTTTCCCAGCTGCCAACAGAGTCACCCAATGCGCCGTGAAAGATGGTTGGAGATCCCAGCTGATGAGGAGCAAGGAGAGGTCCGCTTTGTTCTTTGGTGTGGGTTTTTTTTTTTTTCATTCAAAGTTTTTATTAAGAGAAAGAATAAAAACAATACAGAAGCGCACTTATCAAAGGACGCAGATGCAACTGCAGACATTGCGAACGAAACAGTACATTGTGGCAAAAAATCTGTGTCAATGTTCAGCTGAAGACTGCTGTCAGGCGATAGTCACGGGCGTGAGTCATGACTGACACAGAGAAAGGTGAATGAATAGTGAAGAAAAAAGCTATTACACGTTATTACTACCAGTCTTCTGAGCAAACTTCATAGAAAGTAATGTTAATCAGTACATAGTCGAAAAGTGGGAACGCAACAGTGTCTTCTAGTTAGAAGGGATAAAAGAGCAATATCGGCCTGTACTTTCTGAGCAAACATTATTGCAACATCCGCTATCTCAATTGAAGCAGTGTTTAGATTTAAGAAAAGGAAAAGAGAAAGTAGGGGGTAAGCAAATCAAAGCGGGGGGGGGGGGAGAAGAGAGAAGGGGAGAGGAAAAAAAAAAAAAGGGGGGGTATTACGTTTATTACGAAGAGTAGACGGATTGGTCTCAAAAGGCGGTCAGCTTCTAAGGGCCAGCCGCAGGAGAGGTTATTGTAACGAACAGTCTTAGGAGGGTGTGTTCTTACCCTCGTGTATATTCCCGAGAATATTTAAAATCAAACCACGGTAGCCAGATGTCGTGGAACTTCTTCGCATTACCACCATCCTGGGCCAGGGTGTCTTCCATGGTGGCTATTTCCCCTACTTTATTTAGCCATTCAGAAATGGATGGGACTCGAGACGAGTTCCAATACAAGGGAATTAGGGACTTGGCCGCATTCAAAAGGTGTTTTGTCAGGGAATGTTTGTATCTCTTAAGTGAAAAACTGGATATATGAAGCAGGCAACATGCAGCATCTAGGTTTAGCTTAGTTTCAGTGATCTGTTTAATCAGTGTCCGCACTTCTGACCAGTAGCTGGTGATCAGTGCACAATGCCACCAAATGTGAGCCAACGTACCCCTTTCCTTTTGACATCTCCAACATATCTCAGGTTTTTGGCTATCCCATCTGTGCAGTCTTACGGGCGTGTGATACCACCGTGTCAGTAACTTATAGCTGGTTTCCTATAATTTAGTACTTATGGAGCATTTGTGTGCCAAGATGCTTGCATATTTCCATTGTTTATCCGATATCTCCGTGTTTAGGTCTCGGGACCACTCTCTCCTATGTACACTCTCCCCCACCTCTCCCGTGTTTTGCAACCAGGAATATGCTAGAGAGGTGGCCTTAAATACTGGGGTTTTGTTATGACAGGCCTCTTCCATCTCGGTCAGAGGTCTGTAAAGATCTGGAGAGTTTCTAAACTTACCTAGGTAACTTCGGATCTGAAAATAAGTCCACTGTTTTAGGTGGGGTAAGTCGCAATCAGTCTTAAGGGATGTCCAGTTTCTAACCTTAGTACCTAGAAAGCATTCACCCATTCGTAAGGAGATACCAGTCGTTGCTGAATGGAGTGTGGAGTTATGAATACCCGGGGAGAAGTCAGGGTTGTCTTTCAGCGGGGTCAGAGGGCTGGGGATCGTGGTGATATTTGTCCTATTCTTTTTAACTAGTGTTCTCAGAATGTCTAATGTATTATGTGTGATCGGGCAGCTTTTTAGACTCGAGAAAAGGCCCGACCCTGGGATCCATGGTGAGTGCATGAGCGGGAACGCGCTTAAGGTCGCTTCCAACTTAACCCAATCTTTCGTGTCGTCGTGGCAGTGCCAATCGATGACCCTGGCTATATGTGCTGCGTAATAATAGTTTTTAAAATTCGGTAGATTAATCCCACCTGCTTCTTTAGGCATCATCAGAGTAGTTAATTTCACCCTTGGTTTCTTGTGGTGCCATAAAAATTTCAGAATGATGGAGTTTAGTGCTTTAAAGAATTTCGGAGGGATCTTGATCGGTATGGTGCGCATCAGGTATAGAAATTTAGGCAGGACCACCATCTTGATGATGGCCGCGCGACCAAACCATGAAAAGGTGCCTAGATGCCAATTATTGAGATCTGTTTCGCAGGTTTTGAGCATGGGGGGATAATTCACCTCGTAAATAGACTGTAGTTGTGGGGTCAGCCATGTTCCTAAGTACCGGAGGGCGATGGGATCCCACCGAAATGTGGAGTTGGCCTTAGTCAGGGAAAGTACAGCTTCTGGGAGTGAAATATTGAGTGCTTCAGATTTTGAATAATTTATCTTTAAGTTTGCTAAATAGCCAAATTGGGCAAATTCTTTTAAGAGACTGGGGACGGTCAATGTTGGGTCGGTCAGGAAGAATAAAAGATCATCAGCATATGCTGCCGTTTTAAACTCCCTATCCTGAATCTGGAAACCGTGAACCGTCGGGTTATTCTGGATCGTCCTTATGAAAGGTTCCAATGAAAGAATAAACAGAGGTGACAATGGGCATCCCTGTCTGGTGCCATTAGAGATGCATACTTTTTTAGATAGAGTACCATTTATTTTTAGGTATGCAGAGGGGTTCCTATATAATGCTGAAATCCACGACAGCATGTGCGGACCCAGGCCTACTCGGGCACACACTGCCAACATGAAGTCCCATGCCACCCGATCGAAGGCCTTCTCCGCATCAGTGGAGAGGAGAAAGCCTTCGATCCTTCGCTCCTTCGTTGCATGAATCAGAAGCAACGCTTTGGTAACGTTATCCTTTGCTTCCCTGCCAGGTATGAAGCCCACCTGCTCCAAACCAACTAGCTTTGGCAGAAGTGGGCCCAACCTCAAGGCCAGGACCTTTGCGAACAACTTCACGTCCAAATTCAACAGGGAAATGGGCCTATAGTTAGCACATTCACCGGGGTCTTTTCCTGGTTTCGGAATCACTGTTATGTGTGCGGTCAGGAAGTCGGGAGTGATCTCCTTGGGCCCAGACAGGGAGTTCAGAGCCTCTTTCAGCGGTTCCGTTAGGGTGTCTATAAAGGTCTTATAGTAGATTGCCGAGTACCCATCCGGTCCAGGGCTTTTGCCAGTTTTGAGCTGTTTGATAGCCTGTCTGAGCTCCAAGGAGGAAATTGGGGATTCCAGTGAAATAGAGTCAAGCTCTGATATAGCTGGAAGACCACTTTTAGCTAAATAGTCTTGGATAATCTGTGTCCTGTCTCCTTCCATATGTGGCTGTTTATGTTGGGGGGGTAAGTTGTAGAGTTTAGAATAGAAACTATGAAAATGTCCCGCAATCGCCTCTGATGCAACATCTAGTTTCCCCGCTGAGTTTCTAATACCGGCAATATTGTTGAAGGAAGCATGATCCTTCAAGGCTCTGGCCAGCACTCTGCCCGTCTTATTCCCGGATTCGTAGTAATTTTTTTTTTTGAAAAATAGCATGCGCTTTGCTCTAGAATCAAGCAACAACTGTAATTCCCGCCTAGTCTCTAACAGCCGAGTAGCAGAGTCTATCGACAAAGATTGCTTGTGTTGGGTCTCTAAGGAATTGATCGTCGTAATCAGAGTCTGAATGGTGGCCTCCCTTTCTTTCTTGCATTTAGAACCCATCGCAATCAACATCCCTCTAATAGTGCATTTGTGGGCCTCCCATACGATCAAAGGGTCCATCCCTGGAGTGATATTAGTTTTAAAAAAGTTTGTCAGTTCGGCTGAGATTTTCGGTAGTAGATCTGGGTCAGTTAATAGCGAGGCGTTCAGGCGCCAAGAGGGTTGTTGTGTGGTCAGACGTGACATGTCTAGCGAAAGGGATACGGGGGAATGATCAGAGATCGTCTGAAGACCTATATGTGCCCCCGAAACCCTGGGAAGATCCCTCCTGTGTTATGAACAGATAGTCCAATCTGGCATATCTTGAATGGGGAACAGAAAAGTGGGTGTAATCGCGGCCGTCCGGGTCAAGGAAGCGCCAAGTGTCTATCAATTGCAAGGATTGCAATAGCGATTTAAACTTCTTGAGGATCTTATAAGAGATACATGTCTTGCCATTGGACGTATCCAAGAGGGGATTCAGAGGCACATTAAAATCCCCCCCAAGAATCGTGCAACCAGCTGCAAACCCCTTGAGTTCCCTGACTATTTTCTGACAGAATTTAACATGTTCTTTATATGGAAAGTACACGTTTGCAAGTGTTACAGGTGTGCCTGCATATGTCCCCTTCAGGAATATAAATCTACCTTGCGTATCACAGAGTTGTTCAGACAACTCAAAAGAGGCGTCTCTACTAATCAGTATGGATACCCCTTTGGACTTAGATTCATCATTCGTGGCGTGGATTGCTCTAGTAAAATATGAATCTGTGAGTCTCGGTATCTGGCGTGTTTTGAAATGGGTCTCCTGAAGAAATACAAAATGGGGCCTACCTTTCTTTAGTTCCTTCATAAGAGTGGAGCGGCGTTCTGGGATGTTTAGGCCCCTGATGTTATGCGATATCACCGTGGGGCGTCGCCCCAGGGAAGAGTACGCCATGAGGGGGGTCAAAAGGAGGTGTCCCTAGGAGCACTCTGCAATAAATCAAAATGAAGACTATACCGTGGGAATTAGTATCTGTGTTTGAAAACTAAGACAACAATCCAACAGCACTTCTAGAAAATACTTTTTGGTAATAAAAAAAAAAAAAAAAAAAAAAAAAAGGGGGGGGAGGGGGGGAAAGAGAGAAGGGAGAAATAAAGATTTATGAAGAAACAGAAGGTCAAAGAGAAAGACACAATAAGAAGATGGCGTAGAAATCGTCCCACTTCCTGAGCGGTCAAAACCCCCCCCAGGAAGGGATAGTTGCCAGTTTATAGTAGAGATCCCTGCTTCCCAAAAGGGGGAGCAAGGAGCTCTCTGTGGGGTCGTTGGGAGACACACGACCCGACGACAGCCCACCCAGAAGAGCGATGTCAAGGGAGACCCGATAAAATGAAAGGATCCTCCCAGTCACCGCCCACACAACCAAGTTAGAGAAAACATATTAAACATTTCAATGTATTGTACACCCGACCATGGTGTAACTAAATTTTCTTAGGCAAGAAATTAACAAAAAACAATAAACAATAAACAACCGTTCACAGAAAAGGGAGCATCCGGGATAAGTGTAGTTATAACCCTCTTCTGGCCCGCTGAGCAAAGACTTATAGGCATATACATTATCTATGTACATGCGGATCCCCATTAGCGGAAAATGGAGGACCAGGTGCACCCAGAATCTTCCATGATAAGTCTGTAAGAGAGTTGAAGCAATCGATAGAGGTTGGAAGATCTGGGCGTCGCAGATACAAACCCCTTAGGGAGCAAGGCTACATCTCTTAGGATGAGAAGGTAGACCTTGCGGCTGACAAAATATATATAAAAAAAAGAGGGGTCAAAGGTCAAACTCCGACATTCATTTCAATGAGGCCGATCATGGAGGTTGATTAGGTATAATGGCTGTATAAAGACGCAAACAATCCTCAGTATTCCAGATCGATCTGTGCGTCAGGAAAGGATTCCAGCCTGGAATCAAGTTAGGAAGGCGGTGAATAGTTACCCCAGAGGGCCCAATTCAGACATTAATTACCATCATGGCAACAGGGGTGAGGTGAGTAATGGTAGCTGATCAGAGCGTGAACAGAGGTCTCACCACCGGTGGAAAGGTAAGGCAGTTAGCAGGAACAAGGAATATGGGAGTACCAGCAATGCTGCGGAGTGTCACTCTGCGTTTCGGTCCCTGGAAGGCCCCGCATGTCTGCCCGGTGTGTCGGGTCTGCTGCTCCCACCTCGCCCCTTCTTAGCTTTCTTAGAGAGTCTGGTGTCAGGTGACATGAAGGGAGAGGCGGGAGGGCTCCTCTCCAGAGGAGTGTAAAAATTCCGCGTACCATTCAGGGAGGGCTACATGTTCCATATCTAGCGATTCACAAAACTCAGGAAGGTCTGCTGGAGAACGTAATATATGCAAGTGACCATTGTAAGATACAGTCAAAGCGAACGGAAAGCGCCACGAGTATTTCAGGTCCCTTTCTCTCAAACGATCCAACAAGGGACGTAGGGACCATCTGTTTCTCAGAGTTATCTGGGACAGGTCCTGAAACAACATTATTGTCGCACCATTAAAAATGATCCTGTCATTTCTCCGCGCTTTGCGCATAATATCCTCTTTAAGGCCAAAGCTCTGCAGGCAACATATGATGTCTCTTGGGGGTGCTGAATCAGAGCTTCTGGGTCTAAGAGCCCTATGTGCCCATACAAAGTCTATCTCCATATCTTCTTGGCGTTCTAATAGACTATTGAACACTCTCCTGAGGGCCGGGACAATCTGTTCATGCTCGACAGATTCGGGGATCCCCCGCACCCTAATGTTGCACCTCCTGCCCCTATTGTCCAAATCCTCTATATGCCGATTCATGTCAATGAAATGCTGCGTTTGGGCCTGTGTGGTAAGCTCTAACCTGTATATGGCCTTGTCCCTGCGTTGACCTGCGTGCTCCACCGCCGCCATTTTTTCATTAATGACTATCATGCTCGTTTTCAAATCCGTGATAGCCGCTGAGAAAGTTGCTTTTATGTCCGCGGCTATCACAGACATATCTGCTAACATTAAGGGGTGGTCTGGTGCAGGCTTACCCCTGTTAGAGTCTACAGGCGCTGGTCGGGAGTCCTCACTGTCGTCTTCCTCGTGTTGCGGCGGCGCCATCTTGGATCTCGGAGATCCGTTGCGGCCTGACTGTTGAGTTTTAAAGATGTCCGCTATGTTTTTCGCTGCGGATGATCCGGTGTTGCGGCGCAGGTGGGAGCGGGGAGTTGAATACAGCCTTCTGCCCAGCATCTGAGAGCCTGTGGTCGGGTGTAGGGCTTCTAATGGTCGTGTGGGCTGAGGAGCTCCTCTAGTGTGCTGCCATCCTCGCCGCGCGCCAAGCCACGCCCCCCTGGTGTGGGTTTTTTAGGTAAGCTTGCCAACGGACTGCATGGCAGGTCGACATATGTCTGGTTAAGCACGTGGTGCCCAATAGACTTGTGCACAACGGAAAAATTTGTTTAGTTTCGGTTCGTTTTTTGTGCACAACGGAAAAATTTGTTTAGTTTCGGTTCGTTTCTTTTCGGTCCTGTTGATTCGTAATCATTCGTAATTTTGCTAGACGGGATTTTTCGTGTTCGGACTAATTCGTATTTTCGCAAGCGTCATTTTTCGTTGAATTTTTAGTTGATTTATAATTCGTACTTTCGGTAGGGTACGTTGTTTTTCTTTGATTCTGGACAACACTCCTACTTTCGGAACTTTTTTTGGGTTCGTTGATTCGGAATTTTCCGTGTCTCTCTCACAACGACGCTGCCTATTATTATGCCTAATGTGCTTCGAATGGATTTGTACTTTTCTAAATACATAGCGGTTATTTGTAACGATTCGAAATCTCGTATTTTACTTTCGTTTTTTCATGCGGCTATAGCCTCCGCCCCTGTACACCATTTTGAGAGGGAGTTCAGCATGGTGAGGGAGAAGCAGAGAGCAGAGTGAGTGTTATTGTGCTTCGAATGGATTCGTACATTCGTAACTTTTTTCATAATGAATTATGCCGAAGACATTCGGGCATTCGCTATTTTGCGGTATAATTTATTTCAGATTCGGTTTTATTCGTAATTGCTTTGTTCGGAAATTCGAATGCTTCCGAATGTCCGAAAGTTGCTAAATTCGGACGAATTTCGATTCGTTACGAAACGAATTGCACAAGCCTAGTGCCCAAGCGGCTGATGTTTTGACCATGCGAGATAAGCTTTAGACATATGTTGCAAATGGCAACAGTGCGATCTCTGCTGCACATGTCTGAAAAAAGGCCACACCAAAGAACTTTTGGAATAACGCGCAGAGACAGCAGCACCCTGCACATGCGGAGCTCTGCGGTGTGATGCACTTAAAGCCGAGGTCCGCTGAAAATAAAATATTAAAAGCCAGCAGCTACAGCTACAGCAGCTGCTGACTTTTAATATTAGGACACTTACCTGTCCTGGAGTCCAGCGACATCCGCAGTGAGGGAACCAGGAAGTGAAGCCTTGCGGCTTCACTGCCCGGTTCCCTACGGCGCATGCGCGAGTCGCGCTGCGCCGTTCTGACTGGTCCCTTGTGTGTTCTGGGAGCCGAGTGTCTCCCAGAACACAACGGGTACTCTGCGGGAAGTGACGTGCTTCCCGCAGATTTCCCGCAGAGAGGACTCTTAGACAGGTATCTTCACCCCCCCTCCCCCCTGAAAGGTGTCAATTGTGACACCGGAGGGGGGGAGGGTTCCGATGAGCGGAAGTTCCACTTTAGGGTGGAGCTCCACTTTAGGCTGGCCCCTGGAGGGCATCATGCCTCATTGGAGATGTGCCTCCTCCTCCTCCCCTCCTTTTTCCTCCTCCCTCCTTTTTCCTCCTTCCTTCTTTTTTCCTCCTTCCTTCTTTTTTCCTCCTTCCTTCTTTTTTCCTCCTTCCTTCTTTTTTCCTCCTTCCTTCTTTTTTCCTCCTTCCTTCTTTTTTCCTCCTCCCTCCTTTTTCCTCCTCCCTCCTTTTTCCTCCTCCTCTCTCCTATCAGGCACCCACGTGGAGTCAGTGACCTTATCATCCCCTCCCTCCTCCTCCTCCTCCTCCTCCTCCTCTCTCCTATTAGGCACCCACGTGGAGTCAGTGACCTCATCATCCCCTCCCTCCTCCTCCTCCTCCTCCTCCTCCTCCTCCTCCTCTCTCCTATCAGGCACCCACGTGGAGTCAGTGACCTCATCATCCCCTCCCTCCTCCTCCTCTCTCCTATCAGGCACCCACGTGGAGTCAGTGACCTCATCATCCCCTCCCTCCTCCTCCTCCTCCTCCTCCTCCTCCTCCTCCTCTCTCCTATTAGGCACCCACGTGGAGTCAGTGACCTCATCATCCCCTCCCTCCTCCTCCTCCTCCTCCTCTCTCCTATCAGGCACCCACGTGGAGTCAGTGACCTCATCATCCCCTCCCTCCTCCTCTCTCCTATCAGGCACCCACGTGGAGTCGGTGACCTCATCATCCCCTCCCTCCTCCTCCTCTCTCCTATCAGGCACCCACGTGGAGTCAGTGACCTCATCATCCCCTCCCTCCTCCTCCTCCTCCTCTCTCCTATCAGGCACCCACGTGGAGTCAGTGACCTCATCATCCCCTCCCTCCTCCTCTCTCCTATCAGGCACCCACGTGGAGTCGGTGACCTCATCATCCCCTCCCCCTCCTCCTCCTCCTCCTCCTCTCTCCTATCAGGCACCCACGTGGAGTCAGTGACCTCATCATCCCCTCCCTCCTCATCACTGGAGCAAATCTGGCAGTATGCTACAGCTGGGGGAACATGACTGCCAGTTAGCTGTCCTTGTTGGGCACCCCCTCTCTCTGGGCTCACGTTACTGCCTTCCTCCAGCTGGGTTCCATCATCTGAGCCTTCAAAACGCTGGGCATCCTCCAGGAGCATGTACCCAACACTGTGAGGACATGGTGGGGCTAGGGAAGGAGTCACTGATGCCATTGAGCTGAGGGGAGAGGCTGCTTTGGCAGCTGCTTTGCCAAAGTACCCTGAGCCTGGGTGAGAGAGGACGAGGAGGATGACGGCTTGGTCATCCACTCTACCAAGTCTTGGGCATGTTGCGGCTCAAAATGGCCAGCTGACGAAAAGGACAAGCGTGCCCCACGGCTATGTGCTGATGAGGATGCACCATGTCCACGACCAGCAGCACTGTTGTCTCTCTTCTTCTCTCTTCTCTCTTCTTCTCTTTTCTCTCTTGCTAAACTGAATGCAGCGTATAAATATATATACAACACCTAGGATGCATATATATCCTCTACACACTATAACTGCAGCTAACTGACTCACCTGCCTGCTCTATCTAACTCAATATATATATATGACACTGTCTGTCTCTGTCTCTTATATAGTGTACTAAACCCCGTGAGCCATAATTGGCCAAAGCCATCCTGGCTTTGGCCAATTACGGCTCTCCGTTTTTCTGCGCTGTGTTTGGCCAAAGCATGCGGGTCATAGTGCATGCTTGGCCAATCATCAGCCAGCAATGCATTGCGATGCCGCAGTGAATTATGGGCCGTGACGCGCCACTCGAATTTGGCGCGATCGGCTCATAATATTCGCAATTCGGTAAACAGCCGATGTTCGACTCGAACACGAAGCTCATCCCTAATGATCACTATAACTTCAAATCATCTACAATGGCATTAAAACAGTCATTAAATGTTGTCCGTAAGAAATGTTCTATCCAAGGTTGCCATAATTTGCGGAAAATATGAATTTGGTTTTGTTCAATAGCCGCCATTTTGGTGTGTATCATAACGTTGTTCATTCTTTGTTTTGTCTCGGCCAAAGAGGGAGTTCTCCAAGCTCTCGCCACAGTTTGTTTTGCTGCTGTGAGCAAAAATATAACGTTTTTAAATTGGGCATGAGTCAGACTATCTGGTTTGAGATTAAGTTATGTCGTAGTAGGATTGGTTTGGAGGGTTACGTTAAACATTTTGGAGGCATATGTATATATTTCTTTCTAAATTGTTTGTACTGTCGGACAGGACCACCAAATGTGTTAGTATGTACCTTCTTCTGTGCAGCCGCTGCATCCTGTTTTTTTTATTCCATTATGGCAATGCAGCTGCATACATAATGTCTCCACCCAGGGAAACCACAATTTCGTAACGTGTTTCACCACAATGGGCTTGCTTACAAGGATAGGGTAGGTAAAGCCTTGGACTACCATATCCTTGTGAGCAAGCCCATTGTGGTGAAACACGTTTAAGTGTGGTTTCCTTGTGTGGAGACCTTGGGTATGCAGTTTTGTCAATAGTAGGAATTAAGCACCAGGATGAGCTAACCCTAGAGTATGACTCTTATCTTACATGGTGCAGAGATGGGCTACATGATGTCAGCACCTGGAATGCATGTTCATGATAGGAGGTGATAGTCTGGAGCAGTGCTGTGGATTTGTGTTTTAACACTCCAGTGCCATTTGTTTTCACCACGGCAGTGTACTTCCAAAGCACATGCTTTGCAGCCCACCGCAATGTACAGTACCACGTGTGATAGTTCGAGATCTTCTGCAAGGCGGATCTTCCTATTATGATCAAACATTCAAAACGCGTCAAGACCTTTTTAAGAACTTACAATTTTGTTGTACTTGCTTTTTTGATTATACATCTCCCCATTGAGCTGCATGGACTTACCTTTCCTGTCCCTTTTTATTAACGTAACAGACAACCAATATTCCTCATCTTTTCCTGGAATTATTTCACTGAACTCCTGAAACTTTTTTGTTTTTATGTCTTTTAGGCAAATGACTACATTGCCTCCTACTTTGAAGATGGAGATGACTTTGGGAACAGTGATGACAATATGGATGAAGCCACCTACTAGACCTGTATTATAAACTGATGCAACACAAGTCAGAAAATATAAGTAATATTACTCTAAAATGTTGCACGCTCTTGGTTTTTGTTTGCAAAAAATGGGTATGCCAAGAACTAGTATTTCACTCATGCCTGTACGCTTTATACAGAGGACTTTAGTTTTAACCCATAAGGCGCTTAGGCATAAAGTGATATATTTTATTTATTATGCACAAAATCGGAATCTGATATGTCGGACTCCAAAAAAACATATAGGGTCTATACCCTACCCGATCAGATGTAAATATATTGCATTGTTAAGGCAAGCCTTCCTATGACATAAGTCAACAAAATTACCAGCTGACAGTGGTTGGTTGTAAAGGCTGTTTTTTTTTTTTACTTTAAAGCAATGGATTTTTCTATCGGTAATCCGATGCAGCTGACTTCCATCAGTCTTGCCTACACACCATTAGTCAAAAATCCGACCGTCCCAAACGCTGTGATGTAAAACACTCCGACAAGCCGGGAAAAATGAAGTTCAATGCTTCTGAGTATGCGTCGACTTGATTCTGAGCATGCGTGGGTTTTTTGTCCGATGGAGTTCCACACAAACGATCGGAATTTGCTATCGTTTTTTTTCCCATCGGATACATTTAAAACATATTCTATTTTTTCTCACCGATGGGGGAAAAAAGACCGATGGGGCCCATACGCGATCGGTTTGTCCGATGAGAAAAGTCCATTGGACTGTTCATCGGTAAAACCGATCGTGTGTACACGGCTTTATACATTCTCTGCATTAAGGTAAAACACATTTTACATGCAACTCTCCCATAAATACTTACCCGAGTCTGATCTTGATCCAGTGCCATGCAGTCCTAGGAGGCACAACTCTCTTTCCCTCATCACTGGGTTCATTGAAAGCAGCGGGTGCCATTGGCTCCTCCTGCTGCTACCTATCAAATCCAGTGTCGAGGGAGTGGGGCCAAACCGCACGGTGTGTGTGTGTGTCAATAGATGCGCACAGTGTAGCTCAGAAATCAAGCCCCAATGGGTGCCCCCCAAAAAAACTGCTTGCTACAGGGGCACTTGGACATCAGGAGGAGCTAGGAGCACTAACAGGGGACCCCAGAAGAGGAAGATCGGGGTTGCTGTGTGCAAAATCATTGCACAGAGCAGGTAATTAAAATATGTTTATTTAAGAAAAAAAAACTTTACAATCACTTTAAAGTTAAACATCAAAGACAAAGCAACCGGTCCACTTAAATTCCAGCCCCACCAGCTGCATATACTTGCCTTTTATTTGCTTTCTTGTTGCACCATTTAGCTGGCAGAAGTGAGGAGAAGCAGTCAGGATGAAGAAACAGCCCTGAGTAAGGACTTTGTGCAACTCCACGTAAAAGTGTTGGCTAATTGAGTAGCCAAGCTCCTCCATACGTAAACGTTCCATGCATTTCCCTTTGTTCCCAGTAGCCAAGCTGAGCAGCAAAGGAGCAAAGATGGCATGTGTTCAGGGGGCTGTCCTAATTTGTGCTGCTGCTTCCTATTCCACACCAGTCCTGCTGTACAGGGCTGAAAGAGACTGCTATTCAAATAGCCAATTGGCTCACGTGCTGAGCAAAGCATGCTTACAGGGAAAGGAAGCATAGTGACAGAGAGAGGCGTTCATTCTGACGTTCCTTCTCCTATACTGTCCAGTCATAGGTTGGGGAAGAGGGTAAAGGATAATCTGGGCTCCGAGGAAATGGGTTGAAAATATTACTGTGGGGGAAATCTTTGGATTGACGGTAAATATTGCAACAAAAGCTACTTTTTGCTAATTTATCTTTTAAGGGGCCAATACTTTTATGCCCTGTACACTCGATCGGATTTCCGATGGAATAAAATCCGATGGATGATGAAGCTGACTTTTCATCAGTCTTGCCTACACACCATCAGACAAAATTCAGACCGTCCAAAACGCTGTGACCTACAACACGTATGACGGCATTATAAATGGGAAGTTCAAATCCAATGGCGCCACCCTTTGGGCTGCTTTTGCTGATTTCGTGTTACCGCGTGTTTATAAAAGTTTGGTGTTAGCCGAGTCACGCTTTTCAGTCTCCGTGCTTTTCAGTCCGTTACAGCATGACGAATGTGCTATCTACATCACTAACGCTAGTTTTACCAGAACGAGCGCTCCCGTCTTGTAATTTTAGTCTGAGCATGCGTGGATTTTTCTCCGATGGAGTTCCCCACAGACGATCGGAATTTGCTATCGTTTTTTTTTCTCCCCATTGGTAAAATTTAAAACATGTTCTATTTTTTTTTTTACACCGATGGGAAAAAAGACAGATGGGGCCCACACACGATCGGTTTTTCCGATGATGAAAAAAGTCCATCTGTCTTTTTTTCATCATCGGAAAAACCGATCGTGTGTACGCGGCATTATTCTTGTGTTTTTTTTGCTATTATGTTTTTTTTTCTGCTTTCGGAGTAGAGAAGAATGATTCAGACTTTCAAAACTTTAGACTCTAATGCAGCCTATAGATTCTTTTTTCTTTCCTTTCACCATGGGTTGCAGCAAAGAAAATCCGATTGTTTTTTTGTTTTTTTTCAAAAAATTCCTCCTGCTGCGCTTCTGTGGTTTGCCAGCGGGGAAGGGGCCTTCCTTACTGGCAGAACATGATTACAGGTAGTGGCTATAGCCACTGGCAGTAATTGCACATAAAAAATAAACCTTTTCATAGATGGTTCAGAAGGGACTGGCCAAGATTCAATCTAATCACATATCAAACCATGTATGGCTGGCATAAGGACCGGTTCACATCTATGTGGCTCTGTGTGCTGCGTTTGTGCGGGCATGGTAGCCCGTTCAGTTGAATGTACAGCTGTGCCTGCATTTAAAAGGGGTCGCACAGAAATCACTGCACCATGCATTTTCTTTAAAGTACTGTGTTTCAGTTGTTTCTCCCTTTTTTGGACCTCTACTCAATACACTATTGAGGTGGGGCAGAGGGAGGAACCCCTGAATACTGCCGTTTTAACCTTAACCGCTTCCCAACCGCCGCACACCGATATATACGTCGGCAGAATGGCACGGGCAGGCAAATGGGCGTACCTGTATTTCCCTTTGAATTTTCCGCCCAGCGGGCGCGCGTACCTGCCGTGTGCCTCGTGAGTGCGCCCGCGGGTCCCGCGATTGCGTTCGGGAGAGGAAGAACGGGGAGATGCCGATGTAAACAAGCCATTTCCCTGTTCTTCCTAGTGACAGGACAGGGATCTACTGCTCCCTGTGATCGGTAGCAGAGATCACTGATGTGTCACTCGTAGCCATGCCCCTTTAGTTAGAATTACTCCCTAGGACACACTTTTTTTTAATTGGGGATATTTATTATAGCAAAAAGTAAAAGATATATTGTGTTTTTTTTTTGTTTATAGCGCAAAATATAAAAATCGCAGAGATGATCAAATGCCACCAAAAGAAAGCTCTATTTGTGGGGAAAAAAGAGCGTCGATTTTGTTTGGGTACAATGTCGCACGACCTCGCAATTGTCAGTTAAAGCGACAGTGCCGAATCGCAAAAAGTGGCCCAGTGATTTGGCAGCCAAATGGTCCGGGGCTGAAGTGGTTAACGAGTACCTGCTTTAAAAGTGTGAGCTAGAGTTTGGCTTTAATTTGTTAATATATTTACATTCAACACCCCCCCCCCCCCCATACTGACAATGCTGCTGTCCAAATGTGTCTGTGTTGTGCCTTCATCCAGAGTGTTTCTGACCAGATCACCAGGTAAATAAGGAGATAAAAAAAGCTTAAAGAAAACGAATACAGCCACCACATCCTAATAATTACTAAACTACAATATATTACATTTTTGGTTTTGGGTTTAATAGTGCTGAAACGACAAGGTACCTTTTTTAAGGTTTTCCATACACTTATTGTGCAATGGTTTGGGCCTTTTTATTCGCAGCAATGTGCCATGCATATGTAGCGGGGTGTTCAATTTAAGGGAAGTGTCTGAGTGGTAATTGGGCTCAGACGCCTTGATTGTTAGTGGCTGTGGAGCATTTTTTGTCCTCGGGGGATAATGCTGGTGATGAGTTCCCTGTGGCCTGCGGGTGACGCTGCCATTCTGGGCCGGGGTTGAACCACGAGCGTAGTGCTGTGCCTTTTGTGTCCCCTCTCGACAGCCGTACAGTGGGGCGGGGAACCTGCTGTTCATGCTGGGAGAGGATATAAAAGGGGCAGACATCTCCTGATCGGGGTCCACCCCCAGGCACCTTCAGCCTGGGAGTGCGTGTGGCTCATCTCTGGGTGCCCTCGGCCCGGAGGCTGTGTTCCGGTTCCACCTCAGGCACCTTTAGCCTGGGGTGAGGTACTACCGCACCGTTCCTGTCGGCCTGGGTATGGAGACCCGGGAGCTGCAGCGCCTTCGGTCCGCTAGGGATTGAGGAGTCCAGGGTGCCACCTTGTGAGGGGACCCGCACCCTAAGAGAAGGGAGGATCATTCCGAAGGACTGATGCGAGAGTCACGGTGAAGGAAGGGTCTGTTTTCTCTCTAGGGGGACATCTCCTTGACAAGGGCTATGTTCTAAGAAGGAAGTTCAAGTTCATTAGGTCTGTGGCCAGGGGCCTTATTCACCAGGTCTGTGGCAGAGACCAACTTCACGGTCTGTGGCAGAGACTGTGCGCCTAAAACTGTGAGAATCTGAACAGTGAAGAGTTTGAGCTACGTTTGTGCCTGGACCTCCTCCACACCTTGGGCTGTTCTGTTTCCTTTGCTCCAACCCTATCCAAGAGACTGTTTATTGCAAAGTGAGAATAAATACTGAGTTGGAGTTTCAGCTGGTGTGGACATTTACATTACTGGGGAAGTCAAGGACTTGCATCTACCCATAGTAGAGGTAAGAATCATGCTCAGGAGGATTTTGGTTTTGGCTGCAGACAAGACCCAACAATAACACTGCTCAATCTCTTTACACAGGAGGGTACGGGCTTGTGGTGCGGTGTGCCTGTCTCCCCCTGCGAGGAGCCAAGTTAAATGCAGGAGGGGGATAGGTGGGTGCGCTATACATAGTTTGCAAGCATTCCTAAAAAATGGCAGCATGATCATAACTAATGTGAAATTGATTGAAGTATAATTTAACCTAGAACCGTAGTAGCTTTGATAGCCAGACTGTACATCACACTTTTTATATTGTCTTTTGAAACAGAACTCAGGGAAAAAAACCTTTTTTCTCATGTCCTTGGTGCTGATCTCCTACCTTCACCGACTATGCCATCCATCTTCTTCTGAGCTCTGTAGTTCCTTTGTAATAGCCTGCTGATTTTCAGATAAAACTGTTACTGCCTGGTGATATCCTGTTTGTAAGATTGCTGGCTGCTATTCCTCCTGTAATTCCAACCAGCGGTCTTGTCACTGCCCACTTGTAGTTCTTCACAGCAAACAGGGATTTGTACATTTCCTTCCCGCATGATGTAGTGGGCGGTAGATCACTCAACAGACCCCAATTCCCCGGGACAATCACGTTTTTTGGATCCTTGTCCCGGATTGGGCTTGTCCTAATTCGGGACAAGCCCAATTGTTTTTGTCCCGGGAAATTCGGGAATGTTTTAGGCCAAAAACGGCGGCGGCTACACCAAAATGGCTTCCGCCACAAGAGTACTTTCCCTCTAGTGTGAGGAGAGGGGCAGCCAATCACTGCTTCTCTCTTTCGGCCGCCGCTCCCTTCACTCTGATTATCCTCCACCCACCGCTGCGACAACCCTTGTAAAGCCCCTGGATCTTCGTAGTATGGTCCGCGTGTGGAGGGGCTCTGATGGAGACACAAGTGTGGAGGGGGCTCTGATGTGGGAAAGCTGATTGGGACATGTGCAGGAAGGGTTTTAATGGGTGGGGGAGGTGGCTCTGAGGGGACACAAGCGTGTCGCAGGAGTTCTGATGGGGACACAAATGTGTGGGGGGTGGCTGTGATGGGAACAGAAATGTGCAAGAGGGGGTGTTAATGGGGACACAAGCATGTAGGGAGAGTCTGATGAGGATACAATTGTGTGGGGAGATTCTGCTGGGGACACAAATGGGCAGGGAGGCTCTGACAGGAACACTGATGTAAGGCCTCAGGCACACTTAATGTTTAGCCCTGGTGCATGAGGCTCTGGCATTTAGGTGCAGGCGGAGGATACAGGTGCACCATCCAGCCCCGCTGATGGCAGCCTTTTTTAAATTCTATTCTCTTTCATGGCTGGGGATTCATTTATAAATAACTTTTTTTTTTCGGCCCACGAATATCTGTAAAATATACAATGGGCCCTCGAAGTAAAAAGTTTGGAGACTCCTGGTGTAGTGTATTAATCAGTGTAGTGGTGTGAAGGAATGTAATGAGCATAATAATAAATTAGAAAATGTCTATTCTCTATGCATCTTTACTATACTATAAAGTCTATATTGCTTTTTCATGTACACCACTGCTGTAATCCTTCCTTACTCAAATCAATAACACCCCCTCCCATCGAAAAGACTGGAGAAGACAGAAAATGGCGGATGCCCTCTTCTCCCACACATCTTTAGGAATGCAGAAGTGAAGACTGATCAGAGGGACAACCAAGCTAGGCCATCACATTTTTGTACTCTTCTTGTATTTCAGCCAATCAGATGTGCTTTCCAGTTTTGCATTAACATATTAGTGACGTATCATGCTATGTGAAAAAAGTTTAGTACTGCCTGTAATAAAGGTTTAGATGAGGAAGTAACGGGTCTGCACAGACGTGTCGGTGTCTTACTTTCAGCGTGCACGCAAATTTATCTAAACTTTACAATTCGGAACAGTAGTAGAATCCATATTAACCCTTTTGTGGTTTCCCACCATTACAAATGACGCCCAGCGTGGGGCTCCAGGTTTTTGACCGAAGGAAGTCCACAACCTAAGGACTGAGTGGCCGATCGGGACAGACCGAATACAGGAACTGCGCACCCCTTGTTGTGGAGATTTTTATGGAGATGTATTTAATATGTATTGTCATAGTGTCACCCAGTGTTAGTACTTCCGCAACCCGCTCTAAAAGAGCTGATTGGGGTAGTCTGAGGCTGGTTGAATCTCGTCTGATAGGGGAAAACGTCTTGAGGTTGGAGTGTGATGTTTGCAGGGTGCGGATATGTCCGGCAACGGGGGCCCTCTGTGAATTAGCACGGACGATCGTTGAGGAGGGGGTATGCTCGCTCTGCAATGACATCATTGGTTATGGGCAGATGCGTGCTCTTGTCTCTGCTGTGTCTGATCAACATTGATTGGGATTTGTAGCGCGCGTCTGCAGATAGCCTCCCTCATTCAATAATAGTATAATCTGAATATGCGTTATTCAATGGAATAGCGCAGAATAAGGATTCTTATCAGCGGTAATATGAGAGCTTATGATCGTTTCATAGTCGGGGAGAACGTCCATGTTTTAAAGCAATACGGCTTTGTTTGCTGGGAGCATGCACGCTTTCCCTGCCTGGACACGCTCATAGGACTTTAGCCATCATGCATTGTATTATTGTATTGAACTGTATATATTTAATCCCTGCTGGAGGGGATGTCCTTGTATGGTCATTCTCCTGTGTACAGGGGACATCCTGTGATGTCACCTCCCATGGGGGAGGTGATTGATTGCTGCAGCCAATCACATCATGTCTGTGAAATCTTTGGAAGCTAATAAAAGTCTTTGAGTAGGCGTCGGCTAGACACTCTGCTCTGAGATGACTTGACTATAAGACCTGTGTTGGTGCTTTCCTTGAATGAATGATGGAATGAACGGTGAGTGGATCTTGGCAAACTTAGCTAGCATAAAGATAGCATTATTGCAAAAAGATGAATCTAAAGAGTGTGCTTAGGTAGCACAGGAATTATAGGCTGTGTGCTCTGCAAACAGCCTAGAAATTCCACAACACCTTGGGTACGGTAGGCACTTATATACTTACCACTGTACAAATTTGTTCTGTCTGGGTTGGCAGCTGGCTTTGTCGGCTTCTAGAGGCAAACGAAGAGGCAGGTAATTTTTATATCTCGCTTGGGGCTGTTTTAACAAACCTGCTATTGGATTTCTACTGACTGTATTTGTTTGGTGTTTGTATTGTTCAGTGTCTGCTGTCCTGAGAGTTTGCAAATTCAACAGACTGAAAAGTTGTTGCAATTGAGTACCCTGACACAGGTGAGCTGTCTGCCCCTGGGAAGATGGGACGTGTCCAGAGGTGAGCTGTCTGTCCCTCTAAAGGACGGTGTAGCTTTGCAATAAGGTTACTCGGGGTAACGGTGTACCGTGTTCTGGTTCAGGTGAGCTGTCGGCCCCTGCAGAATGTCAACCCATGAGGGTGTATCTCAGCTGTTGATGCTTTTGCGACTTGAGAGACCGCAGGTGTGATGTTTTGTCGTGTGTGTTTGTGTGTTTTGAGATTAAACGTTCATTACCCAGTGAAAGAGGGAATAGGAAAAGAAGCTTCTTAGTATCTCCACGCAGATACGAGCCCCCACCCTCGAAGGGAGGGGGTGGATGGGTTAAGATATCTCATGGACAGATTCCTTTGTGAGAAACGGGGTTTAATAAATGTTAACCCTTGACTGAATATGAAATCACTAGTGTAGCATGTGATGAGATGTAAGGAATCGGCAAGGAAATGGTTCAAGAACTTGAAAGTGAAATGCACTAGAAGTGGACAGAAGGTTAGAAATACTAATAAGGTTTGTTGGATGTGAAACAAGAACATTGTGAAGAGGACAGAAGTTACTCAAGCATTGTTGTAGCGAAAGTTTGTGAATTGGAAGACTGCCAGACTGAAGCCAAAGGAATTCTATGTGATAAAAGCTTATTGCAAGTGTCAGAATGTTGGTTTCGTTCTGCTAGAACATTGTAAGAAGAAGAGAAGAAAGATGGCGATTGTATTGTATATGTGTACTACAGACCTGATAATGTGTGTGTCCGAACCCCCCCTACGGAATTTGGAACAAAGGAGGGGAGGGACATCCCTGCCCTACCCCGGCTCAAGTACAACCCACTGTGAAAACTTCCTGTGGCAGCCATCTTAGTGCACCTATGCCCTCACTTTCTGCTTAGCCCAGTACACTTCCTGCAGGTGGCCATCTTGGTACACCCAGAAGGCCCAACCAAGGCCTATACCCAGTTCTCCCTTTTAAACCAGTATGGCTCCTACCACACTCACTCCTGTCTTCCCCAATACAGAAGTGCCACCTTCACAGGCCAGATATATTAATGATGAAGAAGCGTCCGAGTGGGAAGACCAACAGCAAGCTCCCCCACTGATTTAACCCCCAATCCAGCTCCAGACTCACAGTTCAGAGAGAATCTGATGTGCTGTCCAGACTACAGGCCTCAATCATTTTTACGCCTGAAGGAGGAGTGGAGCTACATACTCCCCTATCTTTAGAAGACTCCTCTGCCTTGTGTTCTCTGCCTCTCATGATGATACTTTATGAAGCGATAACTCCAAGTTTAATACCACAAGAAGTACTTGACAGAATCCCTGTGTGCCTATGGTCCACGGGACAGGAAGACATTGGTCATTTGAAAGTGCCACCAGTTTTAGTCAAGCTCAAAGAGGGAGCATCATTGCCCCGGAAACCACAATACCCCTTGAAGCCAGCTCAATCCACAGCTATCTCAAAACAGGTCGAGACTCTTGTGTCCAATGGAGCTCTGATACCCTGTACTTCTGAATGCAATACACCCTTGTTCCCAGTGAAGAAGCGGACCCCAAGAGGAGAACCAGAGAAATGCAGAATGGTCCAAGACCTCCGAGCGGTTAACGTTGCCACAGTATTGGACACCCCAATTGTGCCTAGTCCACATACCTTATTATGAGGCATACCTCCAACGGCTGAGTACTTCACTATAGTGGACCTGGCAAATGCATTCTACAGTGTTCCCCTGCATCCTTCCTGCAGGTACCTCTTCGCTTCAACAAGCAGTACACCTGGGCAGTTATGCCACAAGGGGAGCAAAACTCTCCAAGCCAGTTTGCAAAAGCCATAACTTCCATACTTGATACACGGCAAAAATAACACCCTGCAGTGACTCTTCTCATATATATGGATGACCTTCTCCTCTCTGCAGATGACAACCCGCTGCGGAAGAAAATTCAGAAAGTCTTCTATGCTACCTTGCGGACCAAGGCTGTAAAGCCTCCAAAGCCAAAGTACATGGGTGTCCCAAGACGGTCACCTTTTTGGGCCACTGCATTTCCAAGGGCACAAGACATATCACATCAGGCCGAGTGGCTGCAATCCAGGATATTTCCCACCCACATACCACTACACAACTACATGCTTTTCTTGGAATCATATATCTATGATGCTCTCAAGTCTGTGCCATTTAACCTATCAAGCGAGGCCCTGGACAATTTCTTTCTGCTGAAGCAAGCCATATCCACAACTCCTGCTTTTGGGCCTCCCAGATTATGGAATACCCTTTAAACTGTTTGTGTCGGAAAGAAATGGCCACGCCACAAGGGTCCTAGCTCAATCACATGGAGGCCGAACTAGACCCATTGGGTACTATTTGTGCCGCTTAAACCCCGTGGCTAGGGGTGGCCCTTCCTGCTTAAGAGCAGTCTTTGCTGCCTAAGCACTGCTGGAGACCTCGTTTTAGCACACCCCCTTATTCTGGCACCGCATGACATTGCTGCCATCCTGATTCAGGTGCAACCGCGACACCTGTCCACCGCCAGACATCTTCGGTTGCAAATCTCCCTCCTCCTTCCAGACAATGTGACCCTCCAAAGATGTCTCACTCTCAACCCGGCCACCCTTCTGCCATTTTTCGAGGGGGGGGACAAGATGGAGAAGATGAAGAAAAACACCCCTGTACTGCTCCATATGAGTGCCTTGAAATGATGCGCATGGAAACCACACACTTACCTACAGTGAGTGAAACTCCTCTGGAAAACCCTGACTACACACTTTTTGTGGACGACTTCAGATATGCAGATGAAGGAGGCAAGTACCACACAGGTTATGCTGTGGCCTCTGAATTTGAAATTCTACAAGCGGGAGCATTACCACAAACTGTATCTGCTCAGGAAGCGAAGCTCCATGCCCTCACTACAGCGTGTTAGATAGCAGAAGGTAAAAGAGCCAACATTTACACAGACTCAAGGTACGCCCTGGGAGTGGCTCATGACTTTAGTGTCATCTTGAGGGCTAGAGGATTTCTGACAGTGGACGGAAAACAGGTGAAACACGGCCCAGCCATCAAGGAGTTAATGGATGCACTACTCCTGCCTGACAAAGTGGCTGTCTGAATTCTCAAGAAGCCAGAGGGAACCACCTGGCGGACATAGCTGCCAAACAAGCAGCGAAAGACCAACGAAAAACAGCTGAAGTGGCTGAAGAGGAGAGTGAATCTTTAGCGCAGATGCCTTTGGCAGTCCATGTGCCATCTGACAGGCTATACCTAGCCTCTATGCAAAATGCAGCCCACTCAGAACATTTGGAATGGATCGATAAAGGAGCAGAATACGATGGAGATCTATATCTGATGAGAGGGAAAACCTGTTTACCAAAATATATGTATCCAGCAGTTGTTACTGTGCCTCATGTGCAAAATGAAACCTGGGGAGGACAGGGAAGACACAGGAGAAGCATTTGGCGAAACCCCTTTATCTGTTCCAGAGGATACAGATTGATCAGGACACATGCCAAAAAGTGGCCGATATGAATATGCACTAGTGGTGGTGGACATGTTCTCCGGTTGGCCAGAAGCCTACGCTGTTACAAACATGACAGCTAAAACCACCGCTAAGAAACTACTGAGTGAGCTAGTATGTAGATTTGGGGTTCCAGAGGTGATAGAGAGCGATCAGGGCCCAGCCTTCACAGCAACCCTTACAAAAGAGATTTGGGCAGCAGTGGGGGTTCAGTTAGCTCTACACACCCCATACCACCCTCAAAGCAGCGGGAAGGTAGAAAGGATGAATGGGACTCTAAAAAACAGGATGTTAAAGATGACCCAAGAGACTAACATGAGTTGGCCAGACAGTTTGCCCATTGCCTTGTTCAGTGTCCGACACCCCCCCCCCCCCCGGGGGAAACATGCTCTGTCCCCTTAAGAAATTTGTTTTGGCTGTTATTTCCCACAGCAGTTGCAGTTACAATCTGATGTGTTAACTAGTTATGTCACACGTTTGTCTAGAGCAATAACTAATATCCATTCTCGAGTGTTTTCTTCCATTCCAGATCCTGAATTAGTTACAGGAACACACCAACTACTGCCTGGAGATTGGGTGCCAGTAAAGAAGTTTTTGTAAGCACTCCCTGGAGCCAAGATATGATGGGCCGTTCCAAGTTTTGCTGACCTGTCAGGAAAGACGTTTGCTGTTGCTAGGCAGATTACAGAATGTCAGGAGAATGCCTATACATGGAAGAACCGTTCGGCGAATGCGCGTGCGCAATAGCGCGAGCAGTGCGCATGCTGTGACAGCGGTTGGCGCCAGCTCTGCTCCTTTCTGTCCGGTCTACAGTGTTCCTGAGACCCCTGCTACCTGAACTCCTGATCTTGAAAACCCGTTATCTGATCCAGCTCATCTCTGACTACCCCTGATTGCTGCCTGTCCTGATCCCGGCCTGTCCTGACTACGCTTCTGATTACCCTCTACCTGATTGCTGCCCGCCTAATGAACTGACCCGGCCTGGACTTGACTATTCGTGTACCCTGCTGCTGCAAACCTGCTCTGGACTACAGTGCACCTCCCTGCTGCAAACCTGCTCTGGACTACAGTGCACCTCCCTGTTGCTGCATCAGCCCTCTACGCCAGCTTACCTGCCAGGCACTTGTGCCCCTTTGTCCTCTTGAGCTCCTGTCTACTCTACCAGGGGTTCTTGAGCCAGAGGCTTACAAGAGGCCGCTCCCTGCACGTTGGGCTCCACAGCCATGTCCGAGCCCACGCAGGGAGCCTCTCCCATCGAGGATTTATGCCGTCAGCTGGATGGACTTACCACTGCAGTCAGAAACCTGCAGGAAGGCTATACCCGTTTGGAAGAGCGGGTCCAGACCCTGTCTACCACAGCCTCTGGCTCATCTGGAGCCTCTCCTGCACCTTCAGTTGTGATGCCGCCTGAACCCAGGGTCCCCACTCTGGAGCGCTTTTCTGGGGACCGCAGCAAGTATAGAGCTTTCCGCAATGCTTGCGAACTTTTCTTTGCTCTTCAGCCCAGGACCTTCTCCCTCGAATTCACCAAGGTGGGTTTTGTTATTGCTCTGCTGTCAGGCGAACCTCAGACATGGGCCCACCGTCTTCTGGAACATAAGGACGTCTGTCTCAATCTCTTGAGCACCTTCTTCCAGGCAATGGACCTCCTCTATGAGGACCCACAACTAGCAGCCACTGCAGAAGCAGCACTATGTTCACTACAGCAGGGTCGAAGGGCAGCGGAGGACTATGTGTTAGAATTCAGGCGCTGGAGTTCCGATACCAACTGGAACGACGCTGCCCTGCGACACAAGTTCCGCATGGGTCTCTCTGAACCTCTAAAGGATGAGTTAGCCCGGGTTGGCATACCAGCCACGCTTGACGCCTTAATCCTCCAGTCCATTCAGATAGACGGTTGAGAGAAAGAAGAGCCGAGCGAACATCGGGGCCCTCTCGCCCGGTGCGGATGTTACCACGTGTGCCCAACTCCTGTACGCTACTCTGTCGATACATCCGAACCGATGCAACTGGGGCTGCTCTGACCTTCACTCACTCCCGAGGAGCGTCCACGATGACGGGCGGATAACCTTTGCCTCTACTGCAGGGAACCGGGACATTATGTGAGGACTTGCCCCGCAAAGCTTCGTAAGTACTCCTACTTCTCATCTACTATCTCACCTACTCTGTTTAACAAAACCACTCACCTGGCAATCTCCATTTCTCTACAGCTTCCAGGAAGGAATAATCAGGCTCCCGCCATTATTGACTCTGGTGCTTGCAGCGGCTTCATGGACTTATCCTTTGCCATAAGACACCAAGTTCCTCTACGACCCAGATCCAAGGAACTTTCTGTCCATTTAGCCGACGGATCGGCCATTAGATCTGGCCCTGTCACACGAGAAACAGTTCCCTTGAACACCACCATTGCTAACAACCATCATGAACTACTCTGCCTGGACATTATCGAATCCCCTCTATTCCCAATCATTTTGGGAATGCCATGGCTGAGTACCCATAACCTGCAAATCGATTGGAACTCTGGAAGAATCCGTTTCCTTTCTTCCTACTACCACCAACACTGTTTACAGGAAACTACCGACACCCCGTCTCCGTTAGACATGTACATTCGTTTTCGTCCGAATGCATTTTCGCTCGAATTTCAGGTATTTTCGTTATCGTTTTAACAAACGAAAATGCAGGATCCGAAAACCGAAAGATCCGACATAAACAAATGCTTAATTTTCGTTTTCGTTGCAACAACAGTTCAATATAGATAGGATATTCGACATGAGGCTGACAATAACAATCTGTGTCCATCGAACCTGTGGTCGAATGTGCCTAACCTTAACTCTATTAGTCCAAGATTATTCTACATAGAGAGAAAAGATTTGACATGGAGAGAAAAGATCGCTGCTGGAATTGGGTGGGGGAAGTAAAATAAAAATAATGATGATGATGAATGTTATTGGCTGATTGTAACCAAAGAGGAGGAGCAGTAAAATAGCTAGAACTAACTTGACAATTCAACATGAACGACGAAGATTCGACAAAGCATCGAAAAACATACAAACGTCGAATCTGTCATTGAAGGCTTATGGTGTCTGTCAAAAGTTCTAAGAAGATTAGACGGAGCAGATAAACTGTACGACGCTGCAATCGTACATTTCCGGTCAAATGCATCCGCCCATAGGCTATAGAAGAATTCTAATGTTGGTTGACTAGTAATAATAATTAATAAATATAATTATTACTAGTCATACAACATTATTCTACTATAGCTAGCTTGTAGGCGGAACATTCGACCAGAAATGTATGATTGCAGCGTCGTACAGTTTTGCTGCTCCGTCGAATCTTCTTTGAACATTCGACAGACACCATAAGCCTTCAATGACAGATTCAACCTTAATTCAGATTTTCGGACGAATGCAATTTCTAACTAAAAACGTAATAAATAAAAACGAATTTCGGGAGTAACTAAATAAATTTATTTTTCTAACAAAAACGAAATTCCGAAATGAAATATTTCAGTGTGCACATGTCTAGTCTCTGTTACTGTGCCTGGAAACGGATGTTGAGAACCGTCAACTTGTCCCGGAGGTCTACCACAGTTTGCTGGATGTTTTCAGTAAAAAGGGCGCAGAGACTCTACCCCCACATAGGCCCTATGACTGCCCTATTGAACTACTTCCTGGGGCAGAGGTTCCTTTTCAGGAGGATCTTTCCCTTGTCCCAACTAGAGCTTGGAACCTTAAAGACTTACCTGGACGATAACCTGGAGAAGGGATTCATACGCCCTTCCACCTCTCCCGCAGGAGCTGGAATATTCTTTGTAGAAAAGAAAGATCACTCACTACGCCACTGCGTAGATTACAGAGACTTAAACAAGATTACAATTAAAAACAGGTACCCCCTTCCTTTGGTGCCCGAAGCTGTTCCAAAGACTCTGAGCTGCAGTAATCTTTACCAAGTTGGACCTCCGCAGAGCCTATAACTTGGTCCGCATTCGAAGTGGCGACGAGCGAAAGACTGCGTTCCGTACCAGATTTGGGCACTTCGAATATCTGGTCATGCTCTTCGGCCTTTGCAACGCCCTTGCTACATTCCAACACTTCGTTAACAACATCTTCAGAGACTACTTAGACCTATTCATCATATTCTATCTAGACGACATTCTGATCTTCTCCTCTTCCCTGCCTAATCACCAAGAGCATGTCAGGAAGGTACTAACTCGGCTTCGTCAACATGGCTTGTACGCCAAACCTGAAAAATGCTAGTTTGAACGACAGAGTATCCAGTTTCTAGGATTAATTATCTTGGTAGAAGGCGTTAAGATGGATCCCCAGAAAGTCACGGCCATCTTGAACTGGCCAGCCCCCACCGATAAGAAGGGGATTCAGCGTTTTGTGGGATTTGCAAACTTCTATCGGAAGTTTATAAAAGGATTCTCCACCATCATTTCCCCCATCACTAGTCTAACCAGACAAGGCACCTGGTTCCATTGGTCCCCTGAAGCTCAGGCCGCCTTCATTACCCTTAAGAACCTGTTCATCTCAGCCTCTGTCCTGAAGCACCCTGATCCGGTTTTACCCTACATCCTGGAAGTGGATGCCTCTGAGGTAGCAGTTGGAGCGGTGCTTTCTCAGAGACAGGGACCCAAGGCTCTGCTGCACCCGGTCGCATTCTTTTCCCGTAAGTTTTCAGAAGTTGAGAGGAATTATGACGTCGGGGACAGGGAACTTCTCGCAATAAAATCTGCACTCGAAGAGTGGCGTTACTTCCTGGAGGGAGCGGCACACCCTATCCTGATTTACACAGACCATAAGAATCTCGAATACCTGAAAATTGGCAAGAGACTAAGACCACGCCAGGCCAGGTGGGCACTTTTTTTTTTTTACTTGATTCTCGTTTCATTTCACCTACAGACCAGGGTCAAAGAACACCAAACCGGACGCACTTTCCCGGATGTTTAGTGAACCTGAAGTCCTCTTACCTCCAGACACCATCCTAGCCCCCGGAAACCTCCTCATGCTGCAGGAAAATCTCTTGTCCCAAATCAGACCAGCTTCTTCAGAAACCGCTCAGCCATCAAACCTTGCTCTACAGTTAAAAGATGGTCTATTTTGGAACAAGGACAAGATTTTCATGCCCCAACAACTACGGGTAGCGGTTCTTAAGTCCTGTCACGATCACCAACTGGCTGGCCACTTTGGTGTTCACAAGACTTCTGAGCTCCTCCAGCGTACATTTTGGTGCCCGCAGTTACTTCAAGATTGCAGAAGCTACGTGGAGTCTTGCACCATCTGCATTCAAAACAAAGGCAGCAAAACCAGAGCCTGGGGGCTGTTAAAGCCACTACCTGTTCCAGAGAGACCATGGAGAATGATCTCTATGGACGTTATCGTCGAGCTTCCTCCCTCAGAAGATTATACCACCATCTTCGTGGTAGTTGATAGGCAGGAAGTGTGCCATCTTAGAGGGCCTATGATGGGTACACCCTCTGCCTCCGAGACTGCTAAGATTTTCATCAAGGAGATAGTAAGGCTCCACGGCATACCTGCAAACATCACATCTGATAGGGGGGTGCAGTTTACGTTAAGGTTCTGGAAAGCACTATGCGGATCCCTGAAGATTGATCTTTTCTTTTCTTCTGCATATCACCCCCAGACCAACGGTCAGACAGAGCGTACTAATCAAACGCTCAAGCAGTATCTGCGCGGTTTCTCAAGCTTCTCCCAGGATGATTGGGCTTCCTATTACCCCTTGCCGAGTTTGCTTATAAGAACTCTGTTCACTCCGCCACCAAACAGTCCCCGTTCTTTGCGAACTATGGTTTCCACTCTTTGTTTCTGTCCAAAATTGTTCCGGAATGTACAGTACCAGCTGCTCAAGAAACCCTGAACTTTTTCACAACCAATAACAAATTACTCCAGTAGACAATGACTAAAACTCAGGAATACAACTAGGAAGTGTTTGACAGGAGGAGGAGAGGGGAGCTCAACCTAGCACCTGGGGACCAAGTCTGGCTGTCTACCCTGAATTTGAAACTGGCATGCCCATCTAAGAAATTGGGTCCTAAGTTTGTGGGTCCCTTTCAAGTAACCAGGAAGATCAATGAGGTGGCCTATGAATTAAAATTACCAGACTCCTTCCGGATTCACCCAGTTTTTCATGTGGCCTTGCTCAAACCCGCAGTCCCGGATCCCTTCACCAACCGGAACACCGGCCCCCCTGAACCAGTGCTCATCAATGGGGAGGAGGAGTTCAAAGTGGAGTCCATCCTGGATTGCAGAAAAAGACGTAACCAGGTTCAGTACCTGGTGAAGTGGAAGGGCTACGGCCCGGAGAAGAATTCATGGGAACCAGAAATGAATGTCCATGCTGGAAGACTGATTCGGGACTTTAAAAGATCTCTCCCAAACAAGTTGGCCCAGTTGGGCATCCGGAGGCTGCCCTTGGGGGGGCAATGTCAGGAAAGACGTTTCTGTAAACTGCCTAGCAACAGCAATGTCAGGAGAATGCCTGTGCATGGAAGAACCATTCGGCGCAGAATGTGACAGCGGTTGGCGCCAGAATATGCCATTTAAACTAGTCAGACACTCTGCTCCTTGCTGTCCGGTCTACAGCGTTCCTGAGACCCCTGCTACCTGAACTCCTGATCTTGAAAACCCGTTATCTGATCTGGCTCATCTCTGACTACCCCTGATTTCTGCCTGTCCTGATCCCGGCCTGTCCTGACTACGCTTCTGATTACCTTCTACCTGATCGCTGCCCGCCTGTGCACGCACATTTATCTAAACTTTACAATTCGGAACAGTAGTAGAATCCATATTAACCCTTTTGTGATTTCCCACTATTACAGTGGGTGTTGTAATCAGTGTAGTGCGTGTTGCACCTGATGCAAGGACGGACTCTGCTGGGGAGGCACCTGATGCAGGGACGGACTGCTGGGGAGGCCATCTGGTAGCAGGCGACGTGACAGGTGACACGCTTCCACTGATTCGGCATTATGGTAAGTTGAATGATTTCTATTTATATTACAATGTAATAATAGAAATAATGTGCTTCAATCACCCTGACACCATAACAACCATGGTGCCGGGATGATTGAAGCGCCAACAACAGGTGTTTTAGAGTATCTTTATCTGCCGATTTTGTTAAACTGCGACCCCCAAAAGTGAAAGACTACAGGTCCCAGCATTAGCCCCTCAGAGGATGTGACACGCCCCACTCCCCTAAGGGAGGGGGTAGGAATCGGGTAGGTCAATGTAATGGTCAGTATAGGAATCAAGTAGGTTTGTGTAATGGTCAGAGTAGTGAAGACCTAAGTCAGTGTAGGAATTAGGTAGGTTAGTGTAGGAATCGGGTAGGTCAGTTGAAATAGAAGGGCACTGCCGTAATTACTGATCAGCCTAAATAAAGGGCACTGCCGTAATTACCCATCTTTTGATAAAGGGCACTGACGTAATTACCCATTATCCTAAGGCCCCTTTCACACTGGGGCGGTTTGCAGGCGCAATTTAGCCTGCAAACTGAGCCTAAACAGCGGCTGCTGTCTCTCCAATGTGAAAGCCCCAAGGGCTTTCACACTGGAGCGGTGCGCTAGCAGGACGTGAAAAAAAGTCCTGCTAGCCGCATCTTTGAAACGGTGAGAGGAGCGATGTGTTTACCACTCCTACACCGCTCCTTCCCATTGAAATGAATGGGACACCGCGGTAATACCGCCCGCAAACTGCGGCTGTAGCCGTGGTTTGCGGGTGGTATTAACCTTTTTTTGGCCGCTAGCGGGGGTTAAAACCGCACCGCTAGCAGCCGAATACCTCAGCAATCCCGACGGTATAGTGCCGCTAAAAATAGCGGCGCTATACAGCCACCGCGCCCACCGCCCCAGTGTGAAACCGGCTTTATAAATAAAGGGCACTACCCGTAATTACCCATCATCTTAAATAAAGAGTACTACAGTAATTACTGGTCATTTTTAAAAAAAGGGTACTACCGTAATTACCCATCATCTTTAGTAAACAAAAAGGATAGGAGGCTCCAAGGGATAGTCTGGGTGGGAAAGGGATTCAGGATAACACAAGAAAGTAATGTAAAATTGTATTTATTAAGAAAATTGAAAAGTTTGCTAAAAACAGTAATGGAATACAGAACAAAAAACAGCTGCTCAAGGACGTATTGTATAATGTGTTGATACAAATCAGAGACAAAAAATGTTATTATTACATACGACCAACCGTACATGTTTCAGAAAAACATAAAGGCATATGTTGCTATTATGATGGGTACATTCCTTCTTCAGGGGTTTGAGTCGAGCTTGCTGATATATTTCTATAGAAAAAGGGGTATAGAAGTAAGTAACAAAGTAGGGTAATACTTGTTATCCCCAACCAAAGTGAAAAGGAAGAAAGAAAGAAAAAAGAAAGGCTAAAAGGAGAAGAAAAAGAAAAGGAAACAAAAAATAATAAATAAAGAAGAAAATAATAAAAATATAAAAAGGGAGAAAAGAAGAAAAAAGGGGAAACCAAGGGGAAAAAAATAAAAAAATAAAAAAGAGAGAAAGAGGCAGAAGAAGAGCAGCACAAAAAAAAAAAAAAACACAAGGGCAGAAGGAGAGCAGCACAATCACATGTGTTTAAACAATATTTTACAAAGTACTCACAGGTTTGATATTCCTTGCACATATGAGATGCACAGCGTTGATGCAGATGGATGGTATCACGGATCCGGATAGGGAAAGACCAAAGAGGGGTTTCACACAATGTGTCTAACACGGGGGAGTGCAGGGTATGCACTAACTTATTCTCCCGGTGACACAATTAGGCCTATTGGAATACTTAAATGCTGATTTCTCTTATAGCAACCTGAGAGAGCTCTCACAGGGGCTAAATTGTTGGCTGAGAATGATATAGATCCCAAGGCTGCACGGCAACAATGTCAGGGCTCACGGGAGCAAATCACATAGGCGGAATGGGGAATCTGTTAACCAAAAAAATAAATAAGAAGTTTTAACAATTTCAGGACATGCAGTAATAATCTGAAACTGCCAAAGATTTTGCCTAAGGTATATCCATGGGAGAAAAGAAGGGTGATGTAACCTTACCTCATTAGAGAGTTTGTTTGAATACCGGATATCATGAGAAGAAAACACTTGGCTGTGCAGCACCTATAAGCTGCACCTGCCCTAGTTAAATACCTATCAGACTGGGAGGGGTTGGGTTTACTGGCCAATCCAAAGTAGTGGCATCTCATCCGGATCCTCCTGATCCTGAGGTTCAATACACCTATGAACAATCGGTTAACCCTTAAGTACGGCACCGGATTTCCATGCGCCCTAGTGCTAGCGCTCCCCGGCCAGCTGCGATGTCCGGTGCCACTGCGTCGCAGTGCACGGTGACATCAGACATCGACAAAGGCCGCCGACACAGGAGGGAGCGCGGCCATTGTGTTGGTGGATGGAAAAAGACAACACGCATGCGTCGGATCTGGGAAGGAGCCGGCACATGCAGAGAGAGCCGCGATCCACATAAATCAGCCTCCAGCTATGGATAAGCATGGAGGCTTACCTGTGCCGGGGAGATCCGACATACCACCGCAGCCCGGGATCCAAACATCCACAGCCAAAAGTAAAACAAGAGAAAAAAGAAAAGTCGCATTATAGAGGAAGACAAAGTCTTCGACGTTTAAAGTGCCCGATCCAGGACCACCATCCAAATGCATCACACATTTTGTTCTAAAAGACGCAAAGAAATATATTTGTATGCAAAGATCATATTGTTACACTTTGAGATTGATAAACAAAAATCATCAGATTGATAGAATAACTATGAATAAGCTATGAATAAGCACTAGCATAGTGCGAAACATGTTAGCCGGATTTTTTTGACCTGTGTGCCGTGATGTATAGCATGTATTTTGAATTCCTTATTTTAAAATAAAGGCTTTTATTTTTTGGAGTGCTGCAGTCCAGAAGACTTGTTTGTTCCTGTTTGCTGTCAATAGCATTGCTTGCACCCTCGGCTGCTGGGAGGAGGTGATTTGAAGGATTTCCACACCTGAGCGGCTCCCTTTCCCCTACACATTTACAGAGACCGGCAAATAGTAGCATGGGACATGGAAGAAAAAAGGGGGGAGGGGGGGGGGGGGAAGGGGAAAGATGGAGGGAGAAAAAAAAAAGGGAGACAAAAAATGAAAAGAATCTTGCCCCATAGGTGGGTAAATATCTTATTGATCTTTATCAAAGCCTCCAGTCGAGAATCCCGGCAAGAATGGTCTAAGATTGAATGCCTCATTGAGGCCTGGCGGATGAGTGGCATTGAGATTTGATATCCACCGAAGCTCCCGTTGGAGGAGACTTTTGTTGAGGTCTCCCCCCCTGGTGCCTGGGTGGATAAGGTCCAGAACTAGTACAGATATTTTGGGGCAGATTCCAGCATGTGTCTGTACGACATGTCTGCCTAGTGGTAAATCTGGATTTGCAGTTTGCATAGCCTTTACATGGCGATACATTCTCTGCCAGAGTTTCTGTACGGTTTTGCCTATGTAAAAGCAATTGCAGCTGCAAAGAAGTAAATATACTACATGAGTTGTTTGACAGTTGGAATAATGTCTTGCGAGGAAGTGTACACCATTAGGTAGGTAAATATCTTTCCTGTTGTCCATATATTTACAACATGCGCATGATCCGCATGGGAAGGTTCCTACTATTTTGCATGGATCACCTCTGTTGGAACCCCTATATTCGCTTTGAACCAACAGGTCACCAACAGAGGTGGCTCGTCTGTAGGTGACCATAGGGTTGGGAGGTACAAAGGGTCCAATCACAGGATCTGACGTTAACAGGTGCCAGTACTTTTTACAGATTTGTAAAATTTGATTGTGATCATTAGAAAAAGTAGTAATTATTCTGGAATTTTCACCAGATTTTATGGCCTTTTTGGGAGCAAGTAATTCGTGCCTATTTCTGGTATCTGCTAGTTGAAATGCCTTTTTCAGGCTTCTGTGGCTGTAGCCACGTTCAAGCAGGCGTTTTTTCAGATTTTTTGCTTCATGCAGAAAATATAGATGGTTTGAGAAGTTCCGTTTGATCCGTAGATATTGCCCGTATGGGATGGAGTTGACAAGAGGCCTAGGGTGGGAACTGGATGAATGTAGAATCGTGTTCCCTGCCATGGGTTTTCTAAACAATTTACAGGACAGAAGATTGTCTTCATTTTTGAAGATTACTACATCCAAAAATGTGATTTTTGATGGATCAGAACTCATAGTAAATTTCAAATTAAATTCATTTACATTTAGTGCAGTCAAGCACTCATCCAAAAGGGACTGGGGACCATTCCATACGACGAAGATGTCATCTATGTACCTGTGCCACATGAAAATGTGGAACAGGTACATAGAGAGACCCTCGTCATTGAAGATCACATCTTCCCATTCCCCCAGGTAGAGATTGGCGTAGCCAGGGGCACAGCAGGTGCCCCTGGCTACGCCCTGTACCTGGAGGAATAGACGGCCATCGAAGGAGAAAATGTTGTTGTGATTTAGGATGAAATCCAAACTCAAAAGGACAAATTCATTGAATGAATTTTCATGATGGCTTATTCGTGATAGTACCCTACAAATGCAGGCCAATCCCTTGGTATATGGTATAGAACTGTATAGGGCCTCCACATCAATGGTGGCCAAGATACAGTTTTTAGATACCTCCACATCCTCAATGATCTGTAAAAGATGTATCGTATCATGGATATAAGAGGGTGTGGATAGTACAAAGGGGCGAATGTGTTCATCTATAAGTTTTGAGAGATTTTCCATAATGGAGCCGTTGCCTGAAACGATTGGTCTGCCCGGGGGGTCTGGTGTGTTCTTGTGTATTTTTGGCAAAGAATAGAAAGTTGCCAAACGTGGATGAGGGATGCGAATGAAGTCCCAAGTCTGTTTAGAAATTATTTTGATATTGTTGTTATGATTACTTGATAACGTTTTTAAGGCCATTTTTTCATTTTTTGTTAGATTTCCTGGATGTGGAGAGGTAGGAGTTAGAGACTTGATGTCTTGAGTTTTCATTTTCAAAAATGTTTGGACCCCATGATTGGAGCTAGGTGCTGGGTAAAGGGAGGATGTTTTTTTCAAGGAAGATTTGACAGGTAAGGCAACTGGAGATGAATCCAAATTTTGTTTCAGAAGTGATTCTATATCGACAATGTCGATTAGATCCCTAGATTCATTCTCCTCCAGAAGAGAATTTAAGTTGTCTAAGGCTTGTTGTTCACTAAATGTGTGACAACCTTCGCTGCCGGGTTTCTCCTTTTCAAACATGCTCTTCAACAATAGTTTGCGGGTATAGAGGTGTAAATCCTTTATAGCCTCAAACCGATCAAGTTTGTTGGTGGGACAAAAGGTCAGCCCCTTGGATAGGACTGAGATTTCGTCAGGGGTGAGTATATGTGTTGAAAGATTGATAACATTTAGTTGTGAGGAAAAAAGTGATGAATCTAGGGGGGTGTTGGAATGGGGGGTGCAGGGAAGTTCCCCTGTTTTTTTGGAAAAAATATAACCGGAACTTTGGGTGGGACAAGAGAAGAGGGGGAGGGCGCCACAGTATCTGCCGATACTGGGCCCATGGAGCCAACATTCACCTGTGGTGTCGATGGCATGGCACCATGAGCGGCTGTTGACTTGGGAGGACGTTTTTTAGTAATACCTGATGGAGCATGCTCATCATCCTGGCGGCGTCTCTTTGCCTTTCTGGTACGTTTTTCCTGTTTGGAAGAGGTGTGAGAGACATTAGATGACGCTGATGATGTGTCAGAAATATCTGAATATACAGTATGTTGTTTTGGATTACGCTGGAAACTTCTTCCCCCTACCCTTCGAGACCACTTAT
The DNA here is from genome assembly GCA_029206835.1 of Rana muscosa. Taxonomy (NCBI): domain Eukaryota; kingdom Metazoa; phylum Chordata; class Amphibia; order Anura; family Ranidae; genus Rana; species Rana muscosa. The sequence goes on along the minus strand of CM055116.1, from coordinate 1,066,390,393 downwards.
ATGCATTTCCCTCATGGAAGGCTTGTTTGTCTCTAAGAAATTTGTACTCTTTCTTAGAGAGAATTGTTTTGTTGAAGAGTTCTATATGATTCTTCAATTTTTCATTTAGGTCTGAGAAGGAGGGGTGAGTTTGCAGAGGTTTAATTCTAGCATAAATAAGATCTATATTATTATTTAGGTCAATCAGCCGTCTCTCATATTCTTCAATCAGCAAATTCATCATACCATTTGAGCATACTTTCAAATTATTCTCCCATGCAGTTTTGAACATAGAACTAATATTGTCAAAAGAAGGAAAAATTTGGACACAAAGTCCCAAGGGATTGAGATTATCCTTAATATATTCCTCAAAGGTCTTGATATGCCAATACATAAGGGATTTCTTCTCAAGCCATTTGGTAAGACTCAAGAACATAAAACCCAATTCTGATTCAAGTGATTCGTTTTGTCCATAGTCCTTTTTGGAGTTTAACTACAAATTCATCCCAAGATACACTATAAAGTCCCATGGCACTATTTGCCGGTCTCTGTAAATGTGTAAATAGTCTTGTTAATATTGATTTGTTCATAGCTATCCATATGCATGTGTACAGTTAATCATCATTACCATGTGTACAATCAATACATACTCATCCCTTTTACTTAGGGTTTAATTTATCATATTTTGTCTGTCAATGTTTTTCTTAATCCTTTTATTATAACTCTGTCTATTTTATTATCATTCATCTTTCTATCGATCTGATGATTTTTGTTTATCAATCTCAAAGTGTAACAATATGATCTTTGCATGCAAATATATTTCTTTGTGTCTTTTAGAACAAAATGTGTGATGCATTTGGATGGTGGTCCTGGATCGGGCACTTTAAACGTCGAAGACTTTGTCTTCCTCTATTATGCGACTTTTCTTTTTTCTCTTGTTTTACTTTTGGCTGTGGATGTTTGGATCCCGGGCTGCGGTGGTATGTCGGATCTCCCCGGCACAGGTAAGCCTCCATGCTTATCCATAGCTGGAGGCTGATTTATGTGGATCGCGGCTCTCTCTGCATGCGCCGGCTCCTTCCCAGATCCGACGCATGCGTGTTGTCTTTTTCCATCCACCAACACAATGGCCGCGCTCTCTCCTGTGTCGGCGGCCTTTGTCGATGTCTGATGTCACCGCGCACTGCGACGCAGTGGCACCGGACATCGCAGCTGGCCGGGGAGCGCTAGCACTAGGGCGCATGGAAATCCGGTGCCGTATTTACGGGTTAACCGATTGTTCATAGGTGTATTGAACCTCAGGATCAGGAGGATCCGGATGAGATGCCACTACTTTGGATTGGCCAGTAAACCCAACCCCTCCTAGTCTGATAGGTATTTAACTAGGGCAGGTGCAGCTTATAGGTGCTGCACAGCCAAGTGTTTTCTTCTCATGATATCCCGTATTCAAACAAACTCTCTGAGGTAAGGTTACATCACCCTTCTTTTCTCCCATGGATATACCTTAGGCAAAATCTTTGGCAGTTTCAGATTATTACTGCATGTCCTGAAATTGTTAAAACTTCTTATCATTTATTTTTTATTTAATTTATTTTTTTGGTTAACAGATTCCCCATTCCGCCTATTTGATTTGCTCCCGTGAGCCCTGACATTGTTGCCGTGCAGCCTTGGGATCTATATCATTCTCAGCCAACAATTTAGCCCCTGTGAGAGCTCTCTCAGGTTGCTATAAGAGAAATCAGCATTTAAGTATTCCAATAGGCCTAATTGTGTCACCGGGAGAATAAGTTAGTGCATACCCAGCACTCCCCTGTGTTAGACACATTGTGTGAAACCCCTCTTTGGTCTTTCCCTATCCGGATCTGTGATACCATCCAACTGCATCAACGCTGTGCATCTCATATGTGCAAGGAATATCAAACCTGTGAGTACTTTGGAAAATATTGTTTAAACACGTTGTTTGTGCTGCTCTCCTTCTGCCTCTTTCTCTCTTTTTTTTTTTTTTCCTTTTTTTTTCCCTTGGTTCCCCCTTTTTTTTTTCTTCTTTTCTCCCTTTTTATTATTTTTTTTTCTTCTTTATTATTTTTTTCTTTCCTTTTTTCTTTTTCTTCTTCTCTTTTTAGCCTTTCTTTTTTCTTTCTTCCTTTTTACTTTGGTTGGGGATAGCAAGTATTACCCTACTTTGTTACTTACTTCTATACCCCTTTTTCTATAGAAATATATCAGCAAGCTCGACTCAAACCCCTGAAGAAGGAATGTACCCATCATAATAGCAACATATGCCTTTTATGTTTTTCTGAAACACATGTAGGGTTGGTCGTATGTAATAATAACATTTTTTGTCTCTTTGTATTAGCACATTATACAATACGTCCTTAAGCAGCTGTTTTTTGTTCTGTATTCCATTACTGTTTTTAGCAAACTCTTTTCAATTTTCTTAATAAATACAATTTTACATTACTTTCTTGTGTTATCCTGAATCCCTTTCCCACCCAGACTATCCCTTGGAGCCTCCTATCCTTTTTGTCTACAAAACTGGGATGTGATGGGAATTTTCAGGATTAACGTTTATCTCAATATAGTTTCTTACATATATTTTTCATCATCTTTAGTAAAGGCACTACCGTAATTACCCATTAGCCTACATAAAGGGCACTACCGTATTTACCCGTCAGCATAAATAAAAGGCACTACCGTATTTACCCGTCAGCCTAAATAAAGGGCACTACCGCAACTACAACAAACCCCTGTTTTTGGTTGGTTGCTGATTGGTTGGTAAGTTGAGCTTGGGTTTTGTCTGTCTTTTTGTGATTTTGTTTATTAGTCACTACCGTAATTACCCATCATCTTAAATAAAGGGCACTACCGTAATTACCCGCCAGCCTAAAAAAGGGCACTATCGTAATTACCCGTCATCTTAAATAAAGGGCACTACCGTAATTACCTGCTAGCCTAAAAAAGGACATTACCGTAATTACCTGCCAGCCTTAAAAAGGGCATTACCGTAATTACCCATCATCTTAAATAAACGGCACTACCGTAATTACCCGTCAGCCTAAATAAAGAGCACTATCAAAATTACCCATCATCTTAAAGGGCACTACCGTAATTACCTGCCAAAAAAGGGCATTGCCTTAATTACCCGCAAGCCTAAAAAAAGGGCATTACCGTAATTAGCCGTCAGCCTAAAAAAAGGGTACTACCGTAATTACCCGCTAGCCTAAAAAGGGCATTACCGTAATTACCCGCTAGCCTATAAAAAGTGCATTACCGTAATTATCCGTCAGCCTAAATAAAGGGCACTACCGTAATTACCCGTTAGCCCAAATAAAGGGCACTACCGTAATTACCCGGCAGCCTTAAAAAGGGCATTACCGTAATTACCTGTCAGCCTTAAAAAAGAGCACTACCGTAATTACCCGCCAGCCTAAAAAGGGCACTACCGTAATTACCCGACAGCCTAAAAAAAGGGCACTACCGTAATTACCCCCCAGCCTAAAAAGGGCATTACCGTAATTACCCGTCAGCCTAAAAAAGAGCACTACCGTAATTACCCACCAGCCTAAAAAGGGGCACTACCGTAATTACCCGTCAGCCTAAATAAATGGCACTACCGTAATTACCCATCTTAAAGGGCACTACCGTAATTACCCGTCAGCCTCAATAAAGAGCACTATCATAATTAACCATCATCTTAAAGGGCACTACCGTAATTACCCGCCAGCCTAAAAAAGGGCATTACCATAATTACATGTCAGCCTAAAAAAAGGGCACTACCGTAATTACCCGCTAGCCTAAAAAAAGGGCATTACCGTAATTACCCCCAAGCCTTAAAAAGGGCAGTACCGTAATTACCCGTCATCTTAAATAAAGGGCACTACCGTAATTACCTGTCAGCCTAAAAAGGGCACTACCGTAATTACCTGCTAGCCTAAAAAAGAACATTACCGTAATTACCTGCCAGCCTTAAAAAGGGCATTACCGTAATTACCCATCATCTTAAATAAACGGCACTACCGTAATTACCCGTCAGCCTAAATAAAGAGCACTATCAAAATTACCCATCATCTTAAAGGGCACTTCCGTAATTACCTGCCAAAAAAGGGCATTGCCTTAATTACCCGCAAGCCTAAAAAAGGGCATTACCGTAATTAGCCGTCAGCCTTAAAAAAGGGCACTACCGTAATTACCCGCTAGCCTAAAAAAGGGCATTACCGTAATTACCCGCTAGCCTATAAAAATTGCATTACCGTAATTACCCATCAACTTAAATAAAGAGCATTACCGTAATTACCCGCCAGCCTAAACAAAAGGGCATTACCGTAATTACCCGTCAGCCTAAAAAAAAGCACTACCGTAAATACCCATCAGCCTAAAAAAAGGCACTACCGTAATTACCCGTCAGCCTAAATAAATCGCACTACTGTAATTACCCGGCAGCCTAAAAAAGGGCACTACCGTAATTACCCGCCAGACTAAAAAAAGGGCATTACCGTTGATCGGGTAAATGGAATAGCCATTTACTTATCAAACATTTATTCATGATTATCAAAGCATGTGTTTCTGATCTGATGTATGTGTATGTATATATGGGTATATATATGTATGAATATGTATGTGTGTATACATGTATGTATGCGTATGTGTTTAGAGTTGGTTGTATAATCTGTTAAAAGTCATATTATGTAATAAGATGATGTTTCTGTGTTCAGAGATTGATCAAGCAATCTCTGAGTCACAGGATATAACAAAGGGACACCTTCTCTTTGTAGTCAAAGTTACATTCACACCCCCAGCTAGGAATGAGGTCCTGTGTGACATTTCCCAGAGGTGGCTGGAAGTAACACATAGATGCTAAATGTCCATTTGTTCTTCATGTAAACATCAACAAATTGCCTTGTATTTGAAAGAAGTAATGTGCCTCCCCCTTTGTCTTGTATAAAAGGACTGGGACAAATCAGTCTAATCAGAGCAGTTATATTGAATGTATCACCATGTACTGTGTTGATCTCCAGGCTTGTGGTTAACTGCTTGCCTGAATATTAAATACATCTTTTAAAAATAACTTTGGTTCAGCAGTCAACATGTTATTGGAAACCCCTAGTTCTGGGGGTGCCCCGACACCGTAATTACCCGTCAGCCTAAAAAAGGGGACTACCGTAATTACCCGTCAGTCTAAATAAAGGGCACTACCATAATTACCCATTATCTTAAAGGGCACTACCGTAATTACCCATCTGCCTCATTAAAGAGCACTATCATAATTAACCATCATCTTAAAGGGCACTACCGTAATTACCCGCCAGCCTAAAAAAGGGCATTACCGTAATTAGCCGTCAGCCTAAATAAGGGCACTACCGTAATTATCCATCAGCCTAAAAAAAGAGCACTACCGTAATTACCCGCTAGCCTATAAAAAGGGTATTACCGTAATTACCCACTAGCCTATAAAAAGGGCATTACCGTAATTACCCATCAACTTAAATAAAGAGCATTACCGTAATCACCCATCAGCCTTAAAAAGGGCACTACCGTAATTACCCTTCAGCCTAAATAAAGGGCACTATCGTAATTACCCATCATCCTTAAAAAAGGGCACTACTGTAATTACCCGCCAGCCTTAAAAAAGGGCATTACCGTAATTACCCGCCAGCCTAAAAAAAGATCATTACCGTAATTACCCGTCAGCATTAAAAAAGGGCACTACAGTAATTACCCATCAGCCTAAAAAAGGGCACTACCGTAATTACCAGGCAGCCTAAAAAAGGGCACTACCGAAATTACCCGCCAGCCTAAAAAAAGGGCACTACCGTAATTACCCATCAGCCTGAATAGAGGGCACTACCGTAATTACCTGTCAGTCTAAATAAAGGGTACTACCGTAATTACCCATCATCTTAAATAAAGGGCTCTACCGTAATTACCCATCAGCCTCAATAAAGAGCACTATCATAATTACCCATCATCTTAAAGGGCATTACTGTAATTACCCGCCAGCCTAAAAAAAGGGCATTACCGTAATTACCGGTGAGCCTAAATAAAGAGCACTATCAAAATTACCCATCATCTTAAAGGGCACTACCGTAATTACCCGGCAGCCTTAAAAAAGGGCACTACCGTAATTACCCGGCAGCCTTAAAAAAGGGCACTACCGTAATTACCCGCCAGCCTAAAAAAGGGCATTACCGTAATTACCTGTCAGCCTAAAAAAAGAGCACTACCGTAATTACCCATTAGCCTAAAAAAGGGCATTACCGTAAATACCCATCAGCCTAAAAAAGGGCACTACCGTAATTACCCGCTAGCCTAAAAAAAGGGCTCTACCGTAATTACACACCATGTTAAATAAAGGGCACTACCGTAAATACCTGTTAGCCTAAATAAAGGGCACTACCGTAATTACCCGGCAGCCTAAAAAAAGGGCACTACCGTAATTACCCGCCAGCCTAAAAAAGGGCATTACCGTAATTACCCGTCAGTCTTAAAAAAGAGCACTACCGTAATTACCCATCATCCTAAAAAAGGGCACTGCCGTAATTACCCATCATCTTAAAGGGCACTACCGTAATTACCCATCATCTTAAATAAAGATCACTACCGTAATTACCCATCAGCCTAAAAAAGGGCACTATCATAATTAACCATCATCTTAAAGGGCACTACCGTAATTACCCACCAGCCTAAAAAAAGGGCATTACCGTAATTAGCCGTTAGGGCTGGGCGATTTTCCCCCCAAAAAAAATCTGCGATTTTTTTATAAAAAACTCGATTTACGATTCGTTTCGATTTTTTTTTAATTATAGCAATTAAAGTGCATCAACAAACACAATTGCAAAGGCAAACCCTTTCTCTAACTGCAAAGTCAGTGTGCAAAAAACACACAATATAATCCAGCGCTCATGGAACATACATTATTAACTATTGAAAACTCTTGAAACTCTGTGTGTGATTCCTTCTGTCCCAGCCTTGCTGCGATCCTGGCTCTGCATCCTTTTGGGTTGGAGGGCCCTCCACATGCTGGTCTGCCTGTTGTCCATCATTCAAGGTACTGTGCTCACACGGAGATCATGCCACAGGCTTTGTTTTGACTTTTTTAACCCCTCCTTGCTCCACGGATGTCACTGCAAGTTTAACAAGTTTGTCATCACTGGCAACTGGAGAGTTAAGATTCATTTGCCCTCTGCACATTTGGGATTGGATCCCTCTCTTTATTAGACATGTGCATTCGTTTTCGTCCGAATGCATTTTCGTCCGAATTTCAGCTATTTTCGTTATTGTTTTAACAAACGAAAACGAAAGCACAGAATCCGAAAACCGAAAGATCCGACATAAACAAATGCTTTATTTTCGTTTTCGTTGCTACAACAGTTCGATATAGATAGGAGATTCGACGTGATGCTGACAATAACAATCTGTGTCTATCGAACCTGTGGTCGAATGTGCCTAACCTTAACTCTATTAGTCCAAGATTATTCTACATAGGAGAGAAAAGATTCGACATTATAGAGAGAAAAGATTCGACATAGGAGAGAAAGATTCGACATAGGAGAGAAAAGATTCGACATAGGAGAGAAAAGATTTGTTATTATAGAGAGAAAAGATTTGACATAGAGAGAAAAGATCACTGCTGGAATTGGGTGGGGGAAGTAAAATAAAAATAAAGTTGATGATGAATGTTATTGGCTGATTGTAACCAAAGAGGAGGAGCAGTAAAATAGCTAGAATGACGAAGATTCGACAAAGCATCGAAAGTTAGAAGATTCGACGGTGCAGCAAAACTGTGCGACACTGCAATCGTACATTTCCGGTCAAATGCATCCGCCCATAGGCTATAGAAGAATTCTAATGTTAGTTGACTAGTAATAGTAATGAATAAATATAATTATTACTAGTCATACAACATTAGAATTCTACTATAGCTTGTGGGCGGAACATTCGACCGGAAATGTATGATTGCAGCGTCGTACAGTTTCACTGCTCCGTCGAATCTTCTTTGAACATTGGACAGACACCATAAGCCTTCAATGACAGATTCGACCTTAATTAATTCAGATTTTCGGAGTAATGCAATTTCTAACGAAAAACGAAATAAATAAAAACGAATTTCGGGAGTAACTAAATAAATTTATTTTTCGGACGAAAACGAAATTCCGAAACGAAATATTTCAGTGTGCACATGTCTACTCTTTATTGTGATTATTAAATGGACTAAGCTTTTTTATCAATTCTTCAAGAGTTTTCAATAGTTAATAATGTATGTTCCATGAGCGCTGGATTATATTGTGTGCATGTTGTGTATTTTGTACTTCTGGGTACGGATTTTTTCTTGCTGCGCTGGATCCTGTTTTTTCCCCCTTTTGGATACTTTGTACTTCCCAAAATATTTGGGATTTTTTTCTTATTATCATCCATTATATTTTTTTCTTTTATCCACCAATTTAGCGCTTGTGACTAGAGTTGAGCGGACACCTGGATGTTCGGGTTCGACGGGTTCGGCCGAACTTCGGAAAAAAGTTCGGGTTCGGGACCGAACTTTAACCCGAACCCGGACCCGAACCTCATTGAAGTCAATGGGGACCCGGACTTCTAAGGACTAAAAAGGCTCTAAAAAGGTAATGGAAAGGGCTAGAGGGCTGCAAATGGCAGCAAAATGTTGTTAAGAGCATGGCAAGTGCTCTGCAAACAAATGTGGATAGGGAAATAACTTAAAATAACATAAAAAAATAAAAATAAAAAATAATAATCTTGACCTAGGAGGACGAGGTCCATATGGAGTAGGAGGTTGAGGTGGCGGTGGATGTGGCTGTGTAGGTGGAAGCGGCGGTGGAGGAGGACGAGGTAACCAACACTGATTCAAAAATACAACAATGGCTGGGTAAGGCCGGTGATGTGTCGAGTTCTGTCCCCCGTCAAATAGTGTCCACCCTGTACTGCGCTTGCTCAGTATGTAGGACAAGGGGATTTCGAAAATCTCCCAAGACGAACGGCGCCTGCGTGGTGAGTTCAGGTGAAGGCCACGCCATCCGTGGTTCAAGCCGAGCCAAGTGAGGCCGTGCCCGAAGCATGGCGATCGAACCGAGCCCGTGAGGGGCCCTGTTACTATGTGCTACCGTATGTCCACTTGGATGGTGGGGCTTGAACCTGCACTCACAGCGCAGGCGCCGTTCATCTTCGGAGATTTTGTGAATCTCCTTGTCCTCTGTACTGCGCAAGCGCTGTGCCTTCGCAGTATGGGCCAGACACAATCCGATGGCCGGACAGTTTTTGTCACAACACCGGTATACATGTCTATTCTGCACAAGGTACGGACAAGTCCTGTGGGATCCATGCCTGGTTCATTTTAATGAACGTGAGCTTGTCCACATTGGCTCTGGACAGGCGGCTGCGCTTGTCTGTGATAACGCCCCCTGCCGTGCTAAATACACGTTCAGATAATACACTGGCTGCAGGGCAGGCCAGCACCTCCAAGGCATAAAGGGCAAGCTCAGGCCATGTGCCCAATTTGGAGACCCAGAAGTTAAAGGGGGCAGACCCGTCATCCAGTACGTGTAGGCCTGTGGACACATACTGCTCAACCATGTTGGTGAAATGCTGCCTCCTGCTAAGACGTTCCATCTCAGCTGGTGGTGCTGGTTGTTGTGGCGTGCTGACAAAGCTTTTCCACATTTCAGCCATGCTAACCCTGCCTTCTGAGGTGCTGCCGGTGCCCCGGCTGCGTTGGCGACCTCTTCCTCCTCCTCTGCCTTCGCCTTGTGCTTCCACCGTACGCCCGCTGTCAGGTGGGAATGCCACCAGCAGCGTGTCTACCAGCGTGCGCTTGTACTCGCGCATCTTACGATCCCGCTCCAGTGAGGGAATTAAGGACGGTACGTTGTCCTTGTAACGGGGATCCAGCAGGGTGGCCACCCAGTAATCAGCACCAGTTAAAATGTGGGCAACTCGGCGGTCATTGCGGAAACACTGCAGCATGTAATCGCTCATGTGTGCCAGGCTGCCCAGAGGCAAAGAAAAGCTGTCCTCTGTGGGAGGTGTATCGTCTGTGTCCTCTGTATCCCCCCAGCCACGCACCAGTGATGGCCACGAGCTGGTCTGGGTGCCACCCTGCTGTGAAAATGGCTCCTCCTCCTCCTCCTCCATCTCCTCCTCCACCTCGTCATCCTCCAGAACTGTGCCCTTTCTGCCGGACAATTGTGTACCTGGTGTTTGTTGGTGCAGGAACCCACCCTCGTAGCCACTTGTGAAAGACTGCCCTGAAAGCCTTTGAAATGATCCCGCTTCCTCCTCCTCCTCCTCATCCTCCTGTGCCACATCCTCTTCCATCATCGCCCGAAGCGTTTTTTCAAGGAGGCATAGAACTGGGATAGTAACGCTAAGAACGGCGTCATTGGCACTGGACATGTTGGTGGAGTACTCGAAACAGCGCAACAAGGCACACAGGTCTCGCATGGAGGTCCAGTTATTGGTGGTGAAGTGGTGCTGTTCCGCAGAGCGACTCACGCGTGATTGCTGCAGCTGAAACTCCACTATCGCCTGCTGCTGCTCGCACAGTCTGGCCAGCATGTGCAAGGTGGAGTTCCACCTTGTGGACACGTCACATATGAGGCGGTGAGCGGGAAGGCCGAAGTTACGCTGCAGCGCTGACAGGCGAGCAGCAGCAGGGTGAGAACGCCGAAAGTGCGCACACACAGCCCGCACTTTCTGCAGCAGCTCTGGCATATTGGGGTAATTTTTAAGGAACCTCTGGACCACCAAGTTCAGCACATGCGCCAGGCAAGGGATGTGCGTCAAACCGGCTAGGCCCAGAGCTGCTACAAGATTTCGCCCATTATCGCACACCACCAGGCCGGGCTTGAGGCTCACTGACAGCAACCACTCATTGGTCTGTTGTTCCATGTCCCTCCACAACTCCTGCGCGGTGTGGGTTTTTTCCCCCAAACAGGAAAGTTTTAAAACTGCCTGCTGTCGTTTACCCCTGGCTGTGCTGAAGTTGGTGGTGAAGGTGTTACGCTGACCGGATGAGGAGGCGGTAGAGGATGAGGAAGCGGAGTAGGAGGAGTTAGCAACAGGAGGCAATCTGAAGCGCCCTGCAATCCTCGGTGGTGGAAGGACATGCGCCAAACTGCTATCTGCCTCAGGCCCAGCTGCCACTGCATTTACCCAGTGTGCTGTTAGGGAGATATAACGTCCCTGACCGTGCTTACTGGTCCACGCATCCGTAGTTAGGTGGACCTTGCCACAGATGGCGTTGTGCAGTGCACACCTGATTTTGTCCCCCACTTGGTTGTGCAGGGAAGGGATGGCTCGCCTGGAAAAATAGTGGCGGCTGGGCACGACGTACTGTGGGACAGCCAATGCCATCAGGCTTTTAAAACTCTGCGTCTCCACCAGACGGAATGACAGCATTTCAAAGGCCAGGAGTTTTGAAATGCTGGCATTCAGGGCCAGGGATCGCGGGTGGCTAGGTGGGTACTTCCTCTTCCGCTCCAATGTTTGGGAGATAGAGAGCTGAACGCTTCCATGGGACATTGTGGAGATGGTTGGTGACCCAGGTGGTAGTGTTGCTGGCAGATCTTCTGTTTGCGGGGTGGCAGGTGCCACTGTCACTACAGAGGTGGATGAAGAGGCCGAGACTGCAGCAGAAGAGGAAGCAGGAGGAGCCAGAGACCTTTCTTGGTTTTTGAGGTGTCTACTCCACTGCAGCTCGTGCTTTGCACTTAGATGCCTGGTCATGCAGGTTGTGCTCAGGTTGAGAACGTTTATGCCTCGCTTCAGGCTCTGATTGCACAGCGTGCAAACCACTCGTGTCTTGTCATCAGCACATTGTGTGAAGAACTGCCACGCTGGGGAACTCCTTGGACCTGGCTTTGGTGTGCTCGGTCCCTTGCTGCGTTGGGCAGTAGCAGACATACTGTCTAGCTGACAGACGCTCCGCTTTTGCACCCTGCTCCCTCTTCTGCTGTGCTGGTGGCTCTGTGCGACCACCGCCTCTTCCTCCAAACTACACTGGTCACCTGCATAACGTTGATTCCATGTGGGGTCGAGGACCTCATCATCCTCCACATCATCTTCCACCCAGTCTTCACCCCTGCCCTCCTTGTCTGTCTGCACAATTGCGAAAGCAGCAGCAGTTGGCACCTGTGTTTCGTCATCATCCGAGACGTACTGCGATGGTCCTCCCATGTACTCGTCATGAAACATAAGTGGTTGGGCATCGGTGCACTCAATCTCTTCCACTTCTGGGGCAGGGCTAGGTGGATGGCCCTGGGAAACCCTGCTAACAGAGTCATCGAAAAGCAGAAGAGACTGCTGCATGATTTGGGGCTCAGACTGCTTGGCTGATTTGCAAGGGGGTGAGGTGAAAGACTGATGGACATGGGTTTCAGGTGCCAACTCTGTTCTTTCATCAGAAGAGTGGGTGGGAGACAACGTGAAGGAACCCGAGGCACTGTCAGCAACCCAATCTACTATCGCCTGTACTTGTCCTGGCCTAAACATTCGTACAGCCTCATTAGGCGCGACAAAATACCGCCGCAGGCTGGGTCGCCTACTCGCACCTGAGGAAGGTGTTTCACTTGTGCGTGTATCTGGCACAGATCCACCACGTCCTCTCCCTGCAACAGGAGCTCCACCAGCAGCACCACGACCGGGGCCACCACGTCCCTTTGACCTTCTCCTCATATTTTCAAAATTTAGGATCTTGCCCTAAATGGGTGTTTTTGGAAGCGCAGAACACAACCAAAGTACGTAACCGCTGAATCGCACAGCTACAGAACTGCAGAAAATGCTATTCAAAAAAAATTTTGTTTTTTTAGTATAGCACAGTAGGAGAAAACTATATAGAAATTGTTTATTTCACACACCTCAAAATATTTATAACACACTGCAAACTTTTTTTGTGCCCCTAAACTGCGTTTTTTTGGAAGAGCAGAACACACCCACAGTACGTAACCGCTGAATCGCACAGCTACAGAACTGCAGAAAATGCTATCAAAAAAAAATGTTGTTTTTTTAGTATAGCAACGTAGGAGAAAACTATAAAGAAATTGTTTATTTCACACACCTCAAAATATTTATAACACACTGCAAACTTTTTTTTGTGCCCCTAAATGGTGTTTTTTGCAAGCGTACATTAAAGTGCAAAATTTATTATTTTTTTTTGCCCTAAACGGGTCTTTTTTTGCACGAGCAAAATAAAATGCTTTTTTTTTGCCCTATGGGTCTTTTGGAAAAGAGCACAATAAAGTGCCTTTTTTTTCCCCCTAAAAGTTAGATTTTCTCTGACACTGGGCTCATGGCAGTGTAAAAAGACTGCACTGCAACACAAATAGGTAAACCTATGCAGATCGCTGATTTTAATCTCTGAATCTGGACTCCTATATAATATTCTCTCTCCCTGAAAGCACCAACACAGGAACCTAGCCCTACACTACACTATCTCTCTATCTTTTCCCTCAGATTGTAGAATCAGGACTACCTCATCTATCTTTCTATCTCTCCCTAAAAGCAGCAGCAGCAGACTAGATCCTCTCCCTATCTATTCTGAAGCAGAGTGACGTGTGTGCTGTGTGCCTCTAGCTTATATAGAAGCTGGATCACATGTTGCACTGACCAATCACAGCCATGCCATTAGTAGGCATGGCTATGATGGCCTCTAAGGGCACACCAGCTAATCAAAAGGTGATTGGCTGGCCCCTGAAGCATTTCTAAATGCGTTATTAGATTGCCGAACCCGAACCCGAACCCGGACTTTTGGGCAAAGTCCGGGTTCGGGTTCGGGAAAAAGCTAAAGTTCGGTACGGACCCGAACTTTACAGTTCGGGTTCGCTCAACACTACTTGTGACCTTTTGTTGTTTTTTTCAGTGTGCAACAAAGATTGTTAAACATCCAAATTATTAATACTGTATTTGGATTTAGCTAATAAAACAACAAAAAATCACGAGGTTACTCTTAGTTGAATTGAACTGTGTCCATGCCTCACTGTATCCATGTCTCACTGTGCCCATGTTTCACTGTGCCCGTGCTTCAATCACTGTGCCCGTAACTGATGCAGATTTTCATGGTATACGGATTTTACTGCTACACCGGTGGCCATTCCAGTATTCAAAAGCCGCGCCTCCTCCTCGTCTGTGATAGGTGGAACACTCAATTTCCCAGCATTCAGTGTTCCGCCTATCATGGTCATCCTCATAACACAGACGAGGATGAGAGGATGTCCGTGATAGGCTGAATACTGCCTGCTGTGAAATTGAGTGTTCCGCCTATCACAGGCGACGAGGACTAGGGAGGCGTGGCTTTTGAACACTGCAATGGCCGCCGTCTGTCTGCATGACACGCTGATCAGGTAGGCAGATGGCGGCTGCAGCGAGTAGATGTAATTGGGGTAACGCTGCCCAGTGCCATTCCGGATACGCCCCCTGCAGTCCTGCTATGGAAACTTTGAAGGGGAAATTTTTTATTTTTTTTTCAAAAAAAAATAAAAAATCTAAACAAATCGATTTTCTTCAAATCTGAATCGATTTGAGCTCAAAACTCGATTCAAGATTAAAATCGATTTTTTTCCCAGCCCTATTAGCCGTCAGCCTAAATAGAGGGCACTACCGTAATTACCCATCAGCCTTAAAAAAAGGGCACTACCGTAATTACCCTCTAGCCTAAAAAAAGGGCATTACCGTAATTACCCATCAACTTAAATAAAGGGCACTACCATAATTACCCACCAGCCTAAAAAAGGCCATTACCGTAATATTACCTGCCAGCCTTAAAAAAGGTAATTACCCGTCATATTAAAAAAAGGGCACTACCGTAATTACCTGTCAGCCTAAATAAAGAGCACTATAATAATTACCCATCATCTAAAAGGGCACTACCGTAATTACCCGCCAGCCTAAAAAGAGGGCATTACCGTAATTACCCGTCAGCCTAAATAGAGGGCACTACCGTAATTACCCGTTAGCCTAAATAAAGGGCACTACCGTAATTACCCATTATCTTAAAGGGCACTACCGTAATTACCCATCATCTTAAATAAAGGGCACTACCGTAATTACCCGCCAGCCTAAATAGAGGGCACTACCGTAATTAACCACCAGCCTAAATAAAGAGCACTATCAAAATTACCCATCATCTTAAAGGGCACTACCGTAATTACCCGCCAGCCTATAAAAAGGGCATTACCGTAATTACCCGTCAGCCTAAAAAAAGACACTACCGTAATTACCTGTCAGCCTAAAAAAAGGGCATTACCGTAATTACCCGTCAGCCTAAAAAAAGCGCACTACCCGTAATTACCCGTCAGCCTAAAAAAAGGGCACTACCGTAATTACCCGGCAGCCTAAAAAAAGGGCACTACCGTAATTACCCGCCAGCCTAAAAAAAGGGCATTACCGTAATTACCCGTAAGCCTAAAAAAAGCGCACTACCGGAAATACCCATCAGCCTAAAAAAGAGCACTACCGTAATTACCCGGCAGCCTAAAAATCGGGCACTACCGTAATTACCCGCCAACCTAAAAAAAGGGCATTACCGTAATTACCCGTCAGCCTAAAAAAAGCGCGCTACCGTAATTACCTGTCAGCCTAAAAAAAGGGCACTACTGTAATTACCCGGCAGCCTAAAAAAAGGGCACTATCGTAATTACCTGTCAGCCTAAAAAAAGAGCACTACCGTAATTACCGGTCAGCCTAAATAAAGAGCACTATCAAAATTACCCATCATCTTAAAGGGCACTACCGTAATTACCCGCCAGCCTAAAAAAAGAGCACTACCGTAAATACTCATCAGCCTAAAAAGGGCACTACCGTAATTATTCGTCAGCCTAAATAAAGGGCATTACCGTAATTACCCGTCAGCCTAAATAGAGGGCACTACCGTAATTACCCGCTAGCCTATAAAAAGGGCATTACCGTAATTACCCATCATCTTAAATAAAGGGCACTACCGTAATTACCCATCAGCCTAAAAAAAGGGCACTACCGTAATTACCCATCAGCCTAAAAAAAGCGCACTACTGTAATTACCCGTCAGCCTAAAAAAAGGGCATTACCGTAATTACCCGGCAGCCTAAAAAAGGGCATTACCGTAATTACCCGTCAGCCTAAAAAAGGCGCACTACCGTAAATACCCATCACCCTAAAAAAAAGCACTACCGTAATTACCCGCTAGCCTAAAAAAGGGCACTACCGTAATTACCCGGCAGCCTAAACAAAGGGCACTACCGTAATTACCCGGCAGCCTAAAAAAAGGCAATTACCGTAATTACCCGTCAGCCTAAAAAAAGGGCACTACTGTAATTACCCGGCAGCCTAAAAAAGGGCACTACCGTAATTACCCGCCAGCCTAAAAAAAGGGCATTACCGTAATTACCCGTCAGCCTAAAAAAAGCGCACTACCGTAATTACCCGTCAGCCTAAAAAAAGGGCACTACTGTAATTACCCGCCAGCCTAAAAAAAGGGCACTATCGTAATTACCTGTCAGCCTAAAAAAAGAGCACTACCGTAATTACCGGTCAGCCTAAATAAAGAGCACTATCAAAATTACCCATCATCTTAAAGGGCACTACCGTAATTACCCGCCAGCCTAAAAAAAGAGCACTACCGTAAATACTCATCAGCCTAAAAAAGGGCACTACCGTAATTACCCGCCAGCCTATAAAAGGCAATTACCGTAATTACCCGTCAGCCTAAAAAAAGAGCACTACCGTAATAAAGGGCACTACCGTAATTACCCGCCAGCCTAAAAAAAGGGCATTACCGTAATTACCTGCCAGCCTTAAAAAAGGGAATTACCGTAATTACCCGTCATCTTAAATAAAGAGCACTATAATAATTTCCCATCATCTAAAAAGGCACTACCGTAATCACCCGCCAGCCTAAAAAGAGGGCATTACCGTAATTACCCGTCAGCCTAAATAAAGGGCACTACCGTAATTACCCGTTAGCCTAAATAAAGGGCACTACCGTAATTACCCGTTAGCCTAAATAAAGGGCACTACCATAATTACCCATCAGCCTAAATAAAGGGCATTACTGTAATTACCCGTCAGCCTAAAAAAAGAGCACTACCGTAAATACCCATCAGCCTAAAAAAAGGCACTACTGTAATTACCCGTCAGCCTAAAAAAGGGCACTACCGTAATTACCCGCCAGACTAAAAAAAGGGCATTACCATTGATCGGGTAAATGAAATAGCCATTTACTTATCAAACATTTATTCATGATTATCAAAGCATGTGTTTCTGATCTGATGTATGTGTATGTATGTATGGGTATATATATATATATGAATATGTATGTGTGTATACATGTATACATGTATGTATGCGTATGTGTTTAGAGTTGGTTGTATAATCTGTTAAAAGTCATATTATGTAATATGATGATGTTTCTGTGTTCAGAGATTGATCAAGCAATCTCTGAGTCACAGGATATAACAAAGGGACACCTTCTCTTTGTAGTCAAAGTTACATTCACACCCCCAGCTAGGAATGAGGTCCTGTGTGACATTTCCCAGAGGTGGCTGGAAGTAACACATAGATGCTAAATGTCCATTTGTTCTTCATGTAAACATCAACAAATTGCCTTGTATTTGAAAGAAGTAATGTGCCTCCCCCTTTGTCTTGTATAAAAGGACTGGGACAAATCAGTCTAATCAGAGCAATTATATTGAATGTATCACCATGTACTGTGTTGCTCTCCAGGCTTGTGGTTAACTGCTTGCCTGAATATTAAATACATCTTTTAAAAATAACTTTGGTTCAGCAGTCAACATGTTATTGGAAACCCCTAGTTCTGGGGGTGCCCCGACACCGTAATTACCCGTCAGCCTAAAAAAAGCGCACTACCGTAATTACCCGTCAGCCTAAAAAAAGGGCACTACTGTAATTACCCGGCAGCCTAAAAAAAGGGCACTATCGTAATTACCCGTCAGCCTAAAAAAAGGGCACTACCGTAATTACCGGTCAGCCTAAATAAAGAGCACGATCAAAATTACCCATCATCTTAAAGGGCACTACCGTAATTACCCGCCAGCCTAAAAAAAGAGCACTACCGTAAATACTCATCAGCCTAAAAAAGGGCACTACCGTAATTACCCGTCAGCCTAAATAAAGGGCACTACCGTAATTACCCGCCAGCCTATAAAAATGGCATTACCGTAATTACCCGCCAGCCTAAAAAGGGGCACTACCGTAATTACCCGTCAGCCTAAAAAAAGAGCATTACCGTAATTACCCATCAGCCTAAAAAAAGGGCACTACCGTAATTACACGACAGCCTAAAAAAGGGTCATTACCGTAATTACCCATCAATTTAAATAAAGGGCACTACCATAATTACCCATCATCTGAAATAAAGGGCACTACCGTAATTACCCGCCAACCTAAAAAAAAGGACATAATCGTAATTACCCATCAGCCTAAATAGAGGGCACTACCGTAATTACCCGTCAGCCTTAAAAAAGGGCACTACCGTAATTACCCGCCAGCCTAAATAGAGGGCACTACCGTAATTACCCGTCAGCCTTAAAAAAGGGAACTACCGTAATTACCCGACCGCCTAAAAAAAGGGCATTACCGTAATTACCCGCCAGCCTTAAAAAAGATCATTACCGTAATTACCCGTCAGCCTTAAAAAAGAGCACTACCGTAATTACCCATCAGCCTAAAAACAGGGCACTACCGTAAATACCCATCAGCCTAAAAAAAGAGCACTACCGTAATTACCCGTCAGCCTAAAAAAAGGGCACTACCGTAATTACCCGGCAGCCTAAAAAAGGGCATTACCGTAATTACCCGCCAGCCTAAAAAAGGGCATTATCGTAATTACCCGTCAGCCTAAAAAAAGGGCACTACCGTAATTACCCGGCAGCCTAAAAAAGGGCACTACCGTAATTACCTGCCAGCCTAAAAAAGGGCATTACCGTAATTACCCGTCAGCCTAAAAAAAGCGCACTACCGTAATTACCCGTCAGCCTAAAAAAAGGGCACTACTGTAATTACCCGGCAGCCTAAAAAAAGGGCACTACCGTAATTACCCGCCAGCCTAAAAAAAGGGCAATACCGTAATTACCCGTCGTCTTAAATAAAGGGCACTACCTTAATTAACCGTCAGCCTAAATAAAGATCACTATCATAATTACCTATCATCTTAAAGGGCACTACCGTAATTACCCATCAGCCTAAAAAAAGGGCACTACCGTAATTACCCGCCAGCCTTAAAAAAGAGCATTACCGTAATTACCCATCAGCTTAAATAAAGGGCACTACCGTAATTACCCGTCAGCCTAAATAAAGGGCACTACCATAATTACCCATCATCTTAAATAAAGGGCTCTACCGTAATTACCCGTCAGCCTCAATAAAGAGCACTATCATAATTACCCATCATCTTAAAGGGCATTACCGTAATTACCCGCCAGCCTAAAAAAAGGGCATTACCGTAATTACCTGCCAGCCTTAAAAAAGGGAATTACCATAATTACCCGTCATCTTAAATAAAGGGCACTACCGTAATTACCCGTCAGCCTAAATAAAGAGCACTATAATAATTACCCATCATCTAAAAAGGCACTACCGTAATTACCCGCCAGCCTAAAAAGAGGGCATTACCGTAATTACCCGTCAGCCTAAATAGAGGGCACTACCGTAATTAATCCTCCAGTCCATTCAGATAGACGGTTGAGAGAACGAAGAGCCGAGCGAACATCGGGGCCCTCTCGCCCGGTGCGGATGTTACCACGTGTGCCCAACTCCTGTACGCTACTCTGTCGATACATCCGAACCGATGCAACTGGGGCTGCTCTGACCTTCACTCACTCCCGAGGAGCGTCCACGATGACGGGCGGATAACCTTTGCCTCTACTGCAGGGAACCGGGACATTATGTGAGGACTTGCCCCGCAAAGCTTCGTAAGTACTCCTACTTCTCATCTACTATCTCACCTACTCTGTTTAACAATACCACTCACCTGGCAATCTCCATTTCTCTACAGCTTCCAGGAAGGAATAATCAGGCTCCCGCCATTATTGACTCTGGTGCTTGCAGCGGCTTCATGGACTTATCCTTTGCCATAAGACACCAAGTTCCTCTACGACCCAGATCCAAGGAACTTTCTGTCCATTTAGCCGACGGATCGGCCATTAGATCTGGCCCTGTCACACGAGAAACAGTTCCCTTGAACACCACCATTGCTAACAACCATCATGAACTACTCTGCCTGGACATTATCGAATCCCCTCTATTCCCAATCATTTTGGGAATGCCATGGCTGAGTACCCATAACCTGCAAATCGATTGGAACTCTGGAAGAATCCGTTTCCTTTCTTCCTACTACCACCAACACTGTTTACAGGAAACTACCGACACCCCGTCTCCGTTAGACATGTACATTCGTTTTCGTCCGAATGCATTTTCGCTCGAATTTCAGGTATTTTCGTTATCGTTTTAACAAACGAAAATGCAGGATCCGAAAACCGAAAGATCCGACATAAACAAATGCTTAATTTTCGTTTTCGTTGCAACAACAGTTCAATATAGATAGGAGATTCGACATGAGGCTGACAATAACAATCTGTGTCCATCGAACCTGTGGTCGAATGTGCCTAACCTTAACTCTATTAGTCCAAGATTATTCTACATAGAGAGAAAAGATTTGACATGATAGAGAGAAAAGATTCGACATGGAGAGAAAAGATCGCTGCTGGAATTGGGTGGGGGAAGTAAAATAAAAATAATGATGATGATGAATGTTATTGGCTGATTGTAACCAAAGAGGAGGAGCAGTAAAATAGCTAGAACTAACTTGACAATTCAACATGAACGACGAAGATTCGACAAAGCATCGAAAAACATACAAACGTCGAATCTGTCATTGAAGGCTTATGGTGTCTGTCAAAAGTTCTAAGAAGATTAGACGGAGCAGATAAACTGTACGACGCTGCAATCGTACATTTCCGGTCAAATGCATCCGCCCATAGGCTATAGAAGAATTCTAATGTTGGTTGACTAGTAATAATAATTAATAAATATAATTATTACTAGTCATACAACATTATAATTCTACTATAGCTAGCTTGTAGGCGGAACATTCGACCAGAAATGTATGATTGCAGCGTCGTACAGTTTTGCTGCTCCGTCGAATCTTCTTTGAACATTCGACAGACACCATAAGCCTTCAATGACAGATTCAACCTTAATTCAGATTTTCGGACGAATGCAATTTCTAACTAAAAACGTAATAAATAAAAACGAATTTCGGGAGTAACTAAATAAATTTATTTTTCTAACAAAAACGAAATTCCGAAACGAAATATTTCAGTGTGCACATGTCTAGTCTCTGTTACTGTGCCTGGAAACGGATGTTGAGAACCGTCAACTTGTCCCGGAGGTCTACCACAGTTTGCTGGATGTTTTCAGTAAAAAGGGCGCAGAGACTCTACCCCCACATAGGCCCTATGACTGCCCTATTGAACTACTTCCTGGGGCAGAGGTTCCTTTTCAGGAGGATCTTTCCCTTGTCCCAACTAGAGCTTGGAACCTTAAAGACTTACCTGGACGATAACCTGGAGAAGGGATTCATACGCCCTTCCACCTCTCCCGCAGGAGCTGGAATATTCTTTGTAGAAAAGAAAGATCACTCACTACGCCACTGCGTAGATTACAGAGACTTAAACAAGATTACAATTAAAAACAGGTACCCCCTTCCTTTGGTGCCCGAAGCTGTTCCAAAGACTCTGAGCTGCAGTAATCTTTACCAAGTTGGACCTCCGCAGAGCCTATAACTTGGTCCGCATTCGAAGTGGCGACGAGCGAAAGACTGCGTTCCGTACCAGATTTGGGCACTTCGAATATCTGGTCATGCTCTTCGGCCTTTGCAACGCCCTTGCTACATTCCAACACTTCGTTAACGACATCTTCAGAGACTACTTAGACCTATTCATCATATTCTATCTAGACGACATTCTGATCTTCTCCTCTTCCCTGCCTAATCACCAAGAGCATGTCAGGAAGGTACTAACTCGGCTTCGTCAACATGGCTTGTACGCCAAACCTGAAAAATGCTAGTTTGAACGACAGAGTATCCAGTTTCTAGGATTAATTATCTTGGTAGAAGGCGTTAAGATGGATCCCCAGAAAGTCACGGCCATCTTGAACTGGCCAGCCCCCACCGATAAGAAGGGGATTCAGCGTTTTGTGGGATTTGCAAACTTCTATCGGAAGTTTATAAAAGGATTCTCCACCATCATTTCCCCCATCACTAGTCTAACCAGACAAGGCACCTGGTTCCATTGGTCCCCTGAAGCTCAGGCCGCCTTCATTACCCTTAAGAACCTGTTCATCTCAGCCTCTGTCCTGAAGCACCCTGATCCGGTTTTACCCTACATCCTGGAAGTGGATGCCTCTGAGGTAGCAGTTGGAGCGGTGCTTTCTCAGAGACAGGGACCCAAGGCTCTGCTGCACCCGGTCGCATTCTTTTCCCGTAAGTTTTCAGAAGTTGAGAGGAATTATGACGTCGGGGACAGGGAACTTCTCGCAATAAAATCTGCACTCGAAGAGTGGCGTTACTTCCTGGAGGGAGCGGCACACCCTATCCTGATTTACACAGACCATAAGAATCTCGAATACCTGAAAATTGGCAAGAGACTAAGACCACGCCAGGCCAGGTGGGCACTTTTTTTTTTTTACTTGATTCTCGTTTCATTTCACCTACAGACCAGGGTCAAAGAACACCAAACCGGACGCACTTTCCCGGATGTTTAGTGAACCTGAAGTCCTCTTACCTCCAGACACCATCCTAGCCCCCGGAAACCTCCTCATGCTGCAGGAAAATCTCTTGTCCCAAATCAGACCAGCTTCTTCAGAAACCGCTCAGCCATCAAACCTTGCTCTACAGTTAAAAGATGGTCTATTTTGGAACAAGGACAAGATTTTCATGCCCCAACAACTACGGGTAGCGGTTCTTAAGTCCTGTCACGATCACCAACTGGCTGGCCACTTTGGTGTTCACAAGACTTCTGAGCTCCTCCAGCGTACATTTTGGTGCCCGCAGTTACTTCAAGATTGCAGAAGCTACGTGGAGTCTTGCACCATCTGCATTCAAAACAAAGGCAGCAAAACCAGAGCCTGGGGGCTGTTAAAGCCACTACCTGTTCCAGAGAGACCATGGAGAATGATCTCTATGGACGTTATCGTCGAGCTTCCTCCCTCAGAAGATTATACCACCATCTTCGTGGTAGTTGATAGGCAGGAAGTGTGCCATCTTAGAGGGCCTATGATGGGTACACCCTCTGCCTCCGAGACTGCTAAGGTTTTCATCAAGGAGATAGTAAGGCTCCACGGCATACCTGCAAACATCACATCTGATAGGGGGGTGCAGTTTACGTTAAGGTTCTGGAAAGCACTATGCGGATCCCTGAAGATTGATCTTTTTTTTTCTTCTGCATATCACCCCCAGACCAACGGTCAGACAGAGCGTACTAATCAAACGCTCAAGCAGTATCTGCGCGGTTTCTCAAGCTTCTCCCAGGATGATTGGGCTTCCTATTACCCCTTGCCGAGTTTGCTTATAAGAACTCTGTTCACTCCGCCACCAAACAGTCCCCGTTCTTTGCGAACTATGGTTTCCACTCTTTGTTTCTGTCCAAAATTGTTCCGGAATGTACAGTACCAGCTGCTCAAGAAACCCTGAACTTTTTCACAACCAATAACAAATTACTCCAGTAGACAATGACTAAAACTCAGGAATACAACTAGGAAGTGTTTGACAGGAGGAGGAGAGGGGAGCTCAACCTAGCACCTGGGGACCAAGTCTGGCTGTCTACCCTGAATTTGAAACTGGCATGCCCATCTAAGAAATTGGGTCCTAAGTTTGTGGGTCCCTTTCAAGTAACCAGGAAGATCAATGAGGTGGCCTATGAATTAAAATTACCAGACTCCTTCCGGATTCACCCAGTTTTTCATGTGGCCTTGCTCAAACCCGCAGTCCCGGATCCCTTCACCAACCGGAACACCGGCCCCCCTGAACCAGTGCTCATCAATGGGGAGGAGGAGTTCAAAGTGGAGTCCATCCTGGATTGCAGAAAAAGACGTAACCAGGTTCAGTACCTGGTGAAGTGGAAGGGCTACGGCCCGGAGAAGAATTCATGGGAACCAGAAATGAATGTCCATGCTGGAAGACTGATTCGGGACTTTAAAAGATCTCTCCCAAACAAGTTGGCCCAGTTGGGCATCCGGAGGCTGCCCTTGGGGGGGCAATGTCAGGAAAGACGTTTCTGTAAACTGCCTAGCAACAGCAATGTCAGGAGAATGCCTGTGCATGGAAGAACCATTCGGCGCAGAATGTGACAGCGGTTGGCGCCAGAATATGCCATTTAAACTAGTCAGACACTCTGCTCCTTGCTGTCCGGTCTACAGCGTTCCTGAGACCCCTGCTACCTGAACTCCTGATCTTGAAAACCCGTTATCTGATCTGGCTCATCTCTGACTACCCCTGATTTCTGCCTGTCCTGACTACGCTTCTGATTACCTTCTACCTGATCGCTGCCCGCCTGTGCACGCACATTTATCTAAACTTTACAATTCGGAACAGTAGTAGAATCCATATTAACCCTTTTGTGATTTCCCACTATTACAGTGGGTGTTGTAATCAGTGTAGTGCGTGTTGCACCTGATGCAAGGACGGACTCTGCTGGGGAGGCACCTGATGCAGGGACGGACTGCTGGGGAGGCCATCTGGTAGCAGGCGACGTGACAGGTGACACGCTTCCACTGATTCGGCATTATGGTAAGTTGAATGATTTCTATTTATATTACAATGTAATAATAGAAATAATGTGCTTCAATCACCCTGACACCATAACAACCATGGTGCCGGGATGATTGAAGCGCCAACAACAGGTGTTTTAGAGTATCTTTATCTGCCGATTTTGTTAAACTGCGACCCCCAAAAGTGAAAGACTACAGGTCCCAGCATTAGCCCCTCAGAGGATGTGACACGCCCCACTCCCCTAAGGGAGGGGGTAGGAATCGGGTAGGTCAATGTAATGGTCAGTATAGGAATCAAGTAGGTTTGTGTAATGGTCAGAGTAGTGAAGACCTAAGTCAGTGTAGGAATTAGGTAGGTTAGTGTAGGAATCGGGTAGGTCAGTTGAAATAGAAGGGCACTACTGTAATTACCCGTCATCCTAAATAAAGGGAACTACCGTAATTACCCGTCATCCTAAATAAAGGGAACTACCGTAATTACCCATTATCAATAAAGGGCACTACCGTAATTACCTGTCAGCCTAAATAAAGGGCACTGCCGTAATTACTGATCAGCCTAAATAAAGGGCACTGCCGTAATTACCCATCTTTTGATAAAGGGCACTGACGTAATTACCCATTATCCTAAGGCCCCTTTCACACTGGGGCGGTTTGCAGGCGCAATTTAGCCTGCAAACTGAGCCTAAACAGCGGCTGCTGTCTCTCCAATGTGAAAGCCCCAAGGGCTTTCACACTGGAGCGGTGCGCTAGCAGGACGTGAAAAAAAGTCCTGCTAGCCGCATCTTTGAAACGGTGAGAGGAGCGGTGTGTTTACCACTCCTACACCGCTCCTTCCCATTGAAATGAATGGGACACCGCGGTAATACCGCCCGCAAACTGCGGCTGTAGCCGTGGTTTGCGGGTGGTATTAACCTTTTTTTGGCCGCTAGCGGGGGTTAAAACCGCACCGCTAGCAGCCGAATACCTCAGCAATCCCGACGGTATAGTGCCGCTAAAAATAGCGGCGCTATACAGCCACCGCGCCCACCGCCCCAGTGTGAAACCGGCTTTATAAATAAAGGGCACTACCCGTAATTACCCATCATCTTAAATAAAGAGTACTACAGTAATTACTGGTCATTTTTAAAAAAGGGTACTACCGTAATTACCCATCATCTTTAGTAAACAAAAAGGATAGGAGGCTCCAAGGGATAGTCTGGGTGGGAAAGGGATTCAGGATAACACAAGAAAGTAATGTAAAATTGTATTTATTAAGAAAATTGAAAAGTTTGCTAAAAACAGTAATGGAATACAGAACAAAAAACAGCTGCTCAAGGACGTATTGTATAATGTGTTGATACAAATCAGAGACAAAAAATGTTATTATTACATACGACCAACCGTACATGTTTCAGAAAAACATAAAGGCATATGTTGCTATTATGATGGGTACATTCCTTCTTCAGGGGTTTGAGTCGAGCTTGCTGATATATTTCTATAGAAAAAGGGGTATAGAAGTAAGTAACAAAGTAGGGTAATACTTGTTATCCCCAACCAAAGTGAAAAGGAAGAAAGAAAGAAAAAAGAAAGGCTAAAAGGAGAAGAAAAAGAAAAGGAAACAAAAAATAATAAATAAAGAAGAAAATAATAAAAATATAAAAAGGGAGAAAAGAAGAAAAAAGGAGAAACCAAGGGGAAAAAAATAAAAAAAGAAAAAAGAGAGAAAGAGGCAGAAGAAGAGCAGCACAAAAAAAAAAAACACAAGGGCAGAAGGAGAGCAGCACAATCACATGTGTTTAAACAATATTTTACAAAGTACTCACAGGTTTGATATTCCTTGCACATATGAGATGCACAGCGTTGATGCAGATGGATGGTATCACGGATCCGGATAGGGAAAGACCAAAGAGGGGTTTCACACAATGTGTCTAACACGGGGGAGTGCAGGGTATGCACTAACTTATTCTCCCGGTGACACATTTAGGCCTATTGGAATACTTAAATGCTGATTTCTCTTATAGCAACCTGAGAGAGCTCTCACAGGGGCTAAATTGTTGGCTGAGAATGATATAGATCCCAAGGCTGCACGGCAACAATGTCAGGGCTCACGGGAGCAAATCACATAGGCGGAATGGGGAATCTGTTAACCAAAAAAATAAATAAGAAGTTTTAACAATTTCAGGACATGCAGTAATAATCTGAAACTGCCAAAGATTTTGCCTAAGGTATATCCATGGGAGAAAAGAAGGGTGATGTAACCTTACCTCATTAGAGAGTTTGTTTGAATACCGGATATCATGAGAAGAAAACACTTGGCTGTGCAGCACCTATAAGCTGCACCTGCCCTAGTTAAATACCTATCAGACTGGGAGGGGTTGGGTTTACTGGCCAATCCAAAGTAGTGGCATCTCATCCGGATCCTCCTGATCCTGAGGTTCAATACACCTATGAACAATCGGTTAACCCGTAAGTACGGCACCGGATTTCCATGCGCCCTAGTGCTAGCGCTCCCCGGCCAGCTGCGATGTCCGGTGCCACTGCGTCGCAGTGCACGGTGACATCAGACATCGACAAAGGCCGCCGACACAGGAGGGAGCGCGGCCATTGTGTTGGTGGATGGAAAAAGACAACACGCATGCGTCGGATCTGGGAAGGAGCCGGCACATGCAGAGAGAGCCGCGATCCACATAAATCAGCCTCCAGCTATGGATAAGCATGGAGGCTTACCTGTGCCGGGGAGATCCGACATACCACCGCAGCCCGGGATCCAAACATCCACAGCCAAAAGTAAAACAAGAGAAAAAAGAAAATTCGCATTATAGAGGAAGACAAAGTCTTCGACGTTTAAAGTGCCCGATCCAGGACCACCATCCAAATGCATCACACATTTTGTTCTAAAAGACACAAAGAAATATATTTGTATGCAAAGATCATATTGTTACACTTTGAGATTGATAAACAAAAATCATCAGATTGATAGAATAACTATGAATAAGCTATGAATAAGCACTAGCATAGTGCGAAACATGTTAGCTGGATTTTTTTGACCTGTGTGCCGTGATGTATAGCATGTATTTTGAATTCCTTATTTTAAAATAAAGGCTTTTATTTTTTGGAGTGCTGCAGTCCAGAAGACTTGTTTGTTCCTGTTTGCTGTCAATAGCATTGCTTGCACCCTCGGCTGCTGGGAGGAGGTGATTTGAAGGATTTCCACACCTGAGCGGCTCCCTTTCCCCTACACATTTACAGAGACCGGCAAATAGTAGCATGGGACATGGAAGAAAAAAGGGGGGAGGGGGGGGAAGGGGAAAGATGGAGGGAGAAAAAAAAAAGGGAGACAAAAAATGAAAAGAATCTTGCCCCATAGGTGGGTAAATATCTTATTGATCTTTATCAAAGCCTCCAGTCGAGAATCCCGGCAAGAATGGTCTAAGATTGAATGCCTCATTGAGGCCTGGCGGATGAGTGGCATTGAGATTTGATATCCACCGAAGCTCCCGTTGGAGGAGACTTTTGTTGAGGTCTCCCCCCCTGGTGTCTGGGTGGATAAGGTCCAGAACTAGTACAGATATTTTGGGGCAGATTCCAGCATGTGTCTGTACGACATGTCTGCCTAGTGGTAAATCTGGATTTGCAGTTTGCATAGCCTTTACATGGCGATACATTCTCTGCCAGAGTTTCTGTACGGTTTTGCCTATGTAAAAGCAATTGCAGCTGCAAAGAAGTAAATATACTACATGAGTTGTTTGACAGTTGGAATAATGTCTTGCGAGGAAGTGTACACCATTAGGTAGGTAAATATCTTTCCTGTTGTCCATATATTTACAACATGCGCATGATCCGCATGGGAAGGTTCCTACTATTTTGCATGGATCACCTCTGTTGGAACCCCTATATTCGCTTTGAACCAACAGGTCACCAACAGAGGTGGCTCGTCTGTAGGTGACCATAGGGTTGGGAGGTACAAAGGGTCCAATCACAGGATCTGACGTTAACAGGTGCCAGTACTTTTTACAGATTTGTAAAATCTGATTGTGATCATTAGAAAAAGTAGTAATTATTCTGGAATTTTCACCAGATTTTATGGCCTTTTTGGGAGCAAGTAATTCGTGCCTATTTCTGGTATCTGCTAGTTGAAATGCCTTTTTCAGGCTTCTGTGGCTGTAGCCACGTTCAAGCAGGCGTTTTTTCAGATTTTTTGCTTCATGCAGAAAATCTAGATGGTTTGAGAAGTTCCGTTTGATCCGTAGATATTGCCCGTATGGGATGGAGTTGACAAGAGGCCTAGGGTGGGAACTGGATGAATGTAGAATCGTGTTCCCTGCCATGGGTTTTCTAAACAATTTACAGGACAGAAGATTGTCTTCATTTTTGAAGATTACTACATCCAAAAATGTGATTTTTGATGGATCAGAACTCATAGTAAATTTCAAATTAAATTCATTTACATTTAGTGCAGTCAAGCACTCATCCAAAAGGGACTGGGGACCATTCCATACGACGAAGATGTCATCTATGTACCTGTGCCACATGAAAATGTGGAACAGGTACATAGAGAGACCCTCGTCATTGAAGATCACATCTTCCCATTCCCCCAGGTAGAGATTGGCGTAGCCAGGGGCACAGCAGGTGCCCCTGGCTACGCCCTGTACCTGGAGGAATAGACGGCCATCGAAGGAGAAAATGTTGTTGTGATTTAGGATGAAATCCAAACTCAAAAGGACAAATTCATTGAATGAATTTTCATGATGGCTTATTCGTGATAGTACCCTACAAATGCAGGCCAATCCCTTGGTATGTGGTATAGAACTGTATAGGGCCTCCACATCAATGGTGGCCAAGATACAGTTTTTAGATACCTCCACATCCTCAATGATCTGTAAAAGATGTATCGTATCATGGATATAAGAGGGTGTGGATAGTACAAAGGGGCGAATGTGTTCATCTATAAGTTTTGAGAGATTTTCCATAATGGAGCCGTTGCCTGAAACGATTGGTCTGCCCGGGGGGTCTGGTGTGTTCTTGTGTATTTTTGGCAAAGAATAGAAAGTTGCCAAACGTGGATGAGGGATGCGAATGAAGTCCCAAGTCTGTTTAGAAATTATTTTGATATTGTTGTTATGATTACTTGATAACGTTTTTAAGGCCATTTTTTCATTTTTTGTTAGATTTCCTGGATGTGGAGAGGTAGGAGTTAGAGACTTGATGTCTTGAGTTTTCATTTTCAAAAATGTTTGGACCCCATGATTGGAGCTAGGTGCTGGGTAAAGGGAGGATGTTTTTTTCAAGGAAGATTTGACAGGTAAGGCAACTGGAGATGAATCCAAATTTTGTTTCAGAAGTGATTCTATATCGACAATGTCGATTAGATCCCTAGATTCATTCTCCTCCAGAAGAGAATTTAAGTTGTCTAAGGCTTGTTGTTCACTAAATGTGTGACAACCTTCGCTGCCGGGTTTCTCCTTTTCAAACATGCTCTTCAACAATAGTTTGCGGGTATAGAGGTGTAAATCCTTTATAGCCTCAAACCGATCAAGTTTGTTGGTGGGACAAAAGGTCAGCCCCTTGGATAGGACTGAGATTTCGTCAGGGGTGAGTATATGTGTTGAAAGATTGATAACATTTAGTTGTGAGGAAAAAAGTGATGAATCTAGGGGGGTGTTGGAATGGGGGGTGCAGGGAAGTTCCCCTGTTTTTTTGGAAAAAATATAACCGGAACTTTGGGTGGGACAAGAGAAGAGGGGGAGGGCGCCACAGTATCTGCCGATACTGGGCCCATGGAGCCAACATTCACCTGTGGTGTCGATGGCATGGCACCATGAGCGGCTGTTGACTTGGGAGGACGTTTTTTAGTAATACCTGATGGAGCATGCTCATCATCCTGGCGGCGTCTCTTTGCCTTTCTGGTACGTTTTTCCTGTTTGGAAGAGGTGTGAGAGACATTAGATGACGCTGATGATGTGTCAGAAATATCTGAATATACAGTATGTTGTTTTGGATTACGCTGGAAACTTCTTCCCCCTACCCTTCGAGACCACTTATATGCATTTCCCTCATGGAAGGCTTGTTTGTCTCTAAGAAATTTGTACTCTTTCTTAGAGAGAATTGTTTTGTTGAAGAGTTCTATATGATTCTTCAATTTTTCATTTAGGTCTGAGAAGGAGGGGTGAGTTTGCAGAGGTTTAATTCTAGCATAAATAAGATCTATATTATTATTTAGGTCAATCAGCCGTCTCTCATATTCTTCAATCAGCAAATTCATCATACCATTTGAGCATACTTTCAAATTATTCTCCCATGCAGTTTTGAACATAGAACTAATATTGTCAAAAGAAGGAAAAATTTGGACACAAAGTCCCAAGGGATTGAGATTATCCTTAATATATTCCTCAAAGGTCTTGATATGCCAATACATAAGGGATTTCTTCTCAAGCCATTTGGTAAGACTCAAGAACATAAAACCCAATTCTGATTCAAGTGATTCGTTTTGTCCATAGTCCTTTTTGGAGTTTAACTACAAATTCATCCCAAGATACACTATAAAGTCCCATGGCACTATTTGCCGGTCTCTGTAAATGTGTAAATAGTCTTGTTAATATTGATTTGTTCATAGCTATCCATATGCATGTGTACAGTTAATCATCATTACCATGTGTACAATCAATACATACTCATCCCTTTTACTTAGGGTTTAATTTATCATATTTTGTCTGTCAATGTTTTTCTTAATCCTTTTATTATAACTCTGTCTATTTTATTATCATTCATCTTTCTATCGATCTGATGATTTTTGTTTATCAATCTCAAAGTGTAACAATATGATCTTTGCATGCAAATATATTTCTTTGTGTCTTTTAGAACAAAATGTGTGATGCATTTGGATGGTGGTCCTGGATCGGGCACTTTAAACGTCGAAGACTTTGTCTTCCTCTATTATGCGACTTTTCTTTTTTCTCTTGTTTTACTTTTGGCTGTGGATGTTTGGATCCCGGGCTGCGGTGGTATGTCGGATCTCCCCGGCACAGGTAAGCCTCCATGCTTATCCATAGCTGGAGGCTGATTTATGTGGATCGCGGCTCTCTCTGCATGCGCCGGCTCCTTCCCAGATCCGACGCATGCGTGTTGTCTTTTTCCATCCACCAACACAATGGCCGCGCTCTCTCCTGTGTCGGCGGCCTTTGTCGATGTCTGATGTCACCGCGCACTGCGACGCAGTGGCACCGGACATCGCAGCTGGCCGGGGAGCGCTAGCACTAGGGCGCATGGAAATCCGGTGCCGTATTTACGGGTTAACCGATTGTTCATAGGTGTATTGAACCTCAGGATCAGGAGGATCCGGATGAGATGCCACTACTTTGGATTGGCCAGTAAACCCAACCCCTCCTAGTCTGATAGGTATTTAACTAGGGCAGGTGCAGCTTATAGGTGCTGCACAGCCAAGTGTTTTCTTCTCATGATATCCCGTATTCAAACAAACTCTCTGAGGTAAGGTTACATCACCCTTCTTTTCTCCCATGGATATACCTTAGGCAAAATCTTTGGCAGTTTCAGATTATTACTGCATGTCCTGAAATTGTTAAAACTTCTTATCATTTATTTTTTATTTAATTTATTTTTTTGGTTAACAGATTCCCCATTCCGCCTATTTGATTTGCTCCCGTGAGCCCTGACATTGTTGCCGTGCAGCCTTGGGATCTATATCATTCTCAGCCAACAATTTAGCCCCTGTGAGAGCTCTCTCAGGTTGCTATAAGAGAAATCAGCATTTAAGTATTCCAATAGGCCTAATTGTGTCACCGGGAGAATAAGTTAGTGCATACCCAGCACTCCCCTGTGTTAGACACATTGTGTGAAACCCCTCTTTGGTCTTTCCCTATCCGGATCTGTGATACCATCCAACTGCATCAACGCTGTGCATCTCATATGTGCAAGGAATATCAAACCTGTGAGTACTTTGGAAAATATTGTTTAAACACGTTGTTTGTGCTGCTCTCCTTCTGCCTCTTTCTCTCTTTTTTTTTTTTTCCTTTTTTTTTCCCTTGGTTCCCCCTTTTTTTTTTCTTCTTTTCTCCCTTTTTATTATTTTTTTTTTCTTCTTTATTATTTTTTTCTTTCCTTTTTTCTTTTTCTTCTTCTCTTTTTAGCCTTTCTTTTTTCTTTCTTCCTTTTTACTTTGGTTGGGGATAGCAAGTATTACCCTACTTTGTTACTTACTTCTATACCCCTTTTTCTATAGAAATATATCAGCAAGCTCGACTCAAACCCCTGAAGAAGGAATGTACCCATCATAATAGCAACATATGCCTTTTATGTTTTTCTGAAACACATGTAGGGTTGGTCGTATGTAATAATAACATTTTTTGTCTCTTTGTATCAGCACATTATACAATACGTCCTTAAGCAGCTGTTTTTTGTTCTGTATTCCATTACTGTTTTTAGCAAACTCTTTTCAATTTTCTTAATAAATACAATTTTACATTACTTTCTTGTGTTATCCTGAATCCCTTTCCCACCCAGACTATCCCTTGGAGCCTCCTATCCTTTTTGTCTACAAAACTGGGATGTGATGGGAATTTTCAGGATTAACGTTTATCTCAATATAGTTTCTTACATATATTTTTCATCATCTTTAGTAAAGGCACTACCGTAATTACCCATTAGCCTACATAAAGGGCACTACCGTATTTACCCGTCAGCATAAATAAAAGGCACTACCGTATTTACCCGTCAGCCTAAATAAAGGGCACTACCGCAACTACAACAAACAACTAAACCCCTGTTTTTGGTTGGTTGCTGATTGGTTGGTAAGTTGAGCTTGGGTTTTGTCTGTCTTTTTGTGATTTTGTTTATTAGTCACTACCGTAATTACCCATCATCTTAAATAAAGGGCACTACCGTAATTACCCGCCAGCCTAAAAAAGGGCACTATCGTAATTACCCGTCATCTTAAATAAAGGGCACTACCGTAATTACCTGCTAGCCTAAAAAAGGACATTACCGTAATTACCTGCCAGCCTTAAAAAGGGCATTACCGTAATTACCCATCATCTTAAATAAACGGCACTACCGTAATTACCCGTCAGCCTAAATAAAGAGCACTATCAAAATTACCCATCATCTTAAAGGGCACTACCGTAATTACCTGCCAAAAAAGGGCATTGCCTTAATTACCCGCAAGCCTAAAAAAAGGGCATTACCGTAATTAGCCGTCAGCCTAAAAAAAGGGTACTACCGTAATTACCCGCTAGCCTAAAAAAGGGCATTACCGTAATTACCCGCTAGCCTATAAAAAGTGCATTACCGTAATTACCCATCAACTTAAATAAAGAGCATTACCGTAATTACCCGTCAGCCTAAATAAAGGGCACTACCGTAATTACCCGTTAGCCCAAATAAAGGGCACTACCGTAATTACCCGGCAGCCTTAAAAAGGGCATTACCGTAATTACCTGTCAGCCTTAAAAAAGAGCACTACCGTAATTACCCGCCAGCCTAAAAAGGGCACTACCGTAATTACCCGACAGCCTAAAAACAGGGCACTACCGTAATTACCCCCCAGCCTAAAAAGGGCATTACCGTAATTACCCGTCAGCCTAAAAAAGAGCACTACCGTAATTACCCACCAGCCTAAAAAGGGGCACTACTGTAATTACCCGTCAGCCTAAATAAATGGCACTACCATAATTACCCATCTTAAAGGGCACTACCGTAATTACCCGTCAGCCTCAATAAAGAGCACTATCATAATTAACCATCATCTTAAAGGGCACTACCTTAATTACCCGCCAGCCTAAAAAAGGGCATTACCATAATTACATGTCAGCCTAAAAAAAGGGCACTACCGTAATTACCCGCTAGCCTAAAAAAGGGCATTACCGTAATTACCCCCAAGCCTTAAAAAGGGCAGTACCGTAATTACCCGTCATCTTAAATAAAGGGCACTACCGTAATTACCTGTCAGCCTAAAAAGGGCACTACCGTAATTACCTGCTAGCCTAAAAAAGAACATTACCGTAATTACCTGCCAGCCTTAAAAAGGGCATTACCGTAATTACCCATCATCTTAAATAAACGGCACTACCGTAATTACCCGTCAGCCTAAATAAAGAGCACTATCAAAATTACCCATCATCTTAAAGGGCACTTCCGTAATTACCTGCCAAAAAAGGGCATTGCCTTAATTACCCGCAAGCCTAAAAAATGGCATTACCGTAATTAGCCGCCAGCCTTAAAAAAGGGCACTACCGTAATTACCCGCTAGCCTAAAAAAGGGCATTACCGTAATTACCCGCTAGCCTATAAAAATTGCATTACCGTAATTACCCATCAACTTAAATAAAGAGCATTACCGTAATTACCCGCCAGCCTAAAAAAAAGGGCATTACCGTAATTACCCGTCAGCCTAAAAAAAAGCACTACCGTAAATACCCATCAGCCTAAAAAAAGGCACTACCGTAACTACCCGTCAGCCTAAATAAATCGCACTACTGTAATTACCCGGCAGCCTAAAAAAGGGCACTACCGTAATTACCCACCAGACTAAAAAAAGGGCATTACCGTTGATCGGGTAAATGGAATAGCCATTTACTTATCAAACATTTATTCATGATTATCAAAGCATGTGTTTCTGATCTGATGTATGTGTATGTATATATGGGTATATATATGTATGAATATGTATGTGTGTATACATGTATACATGTATGTATGCGTATGTGTTTAGAGTTGGTTGTATAATCTGTTAAAAGTCATATTATGTAATAAGATGGTGTTTCTGTGTTCAGAGATTGATCAAGCAATCTCTGAGTCACAGGATATAACAAAGGGACACCTTCTCTTTGTAGTCAAAGTTACATTCACACCCCCAGCTAGGAATGAGGTCCTGTGTGACATTTCCCAGAGGTGGCTGGAAGTAACACATAGATGCTAAATGTCCATTTGTTCTTCATGTAAACATCAACAAATTGCCTTGTATTTGAAAGAAGTAATGTGCCT
Source organism: Rana muscosa (assembly GCA_029206835.1). Taxonomy (NCBI): domain Eukaryota; kingdom Metazoa; phylum Chordata; class Amphibia; order Anura; family Ranidae; genus Rana; species Rana muscosa. Next base: position 1,066,354,681 of record CM055116.1, on the reverse strand, counting down.
CCCCCTTTGTCTTGTATAAAAGGACTGGGACAAATCAGTCTAATCAGAGCAGTTATATTGAATGTATCACCATGTACTGTGTTGCTCTCCAGGCTTGTGGTTAACTGCTTGCCTGAATATTAAATACATCTTTTAAAAATAACTTTGGTTCAGCAGTCAACATGTTATTGGAATCCTCTAGTTCTGGGGGTGCCCCGACACCGTAATTACCCATCAGCCTAAAAAAGGGGACTACCGTAATTACCCGTCAGTCTAAATAAAGGGCACTACCATAATTACCCATTATCTTAAAGGGCACTACCGTAATTACCCATCTGCCTCATTAAAGAGCACTATCATAATTAACCATCATCTTAAAGGGCACTACCGTAATTACCCGCCAGCCTAAAAAAGGGCATTACCGTAATTAGCCGTCAGCCTAAATAAGGGCACTACCGTAATTATCCATCAGCCTAAAAAAAGAGCACTACCGTAATTACCCGCTAGCCTATAAAAAGGGCATTACCGTAATTACCCACTAGCCTATAAAAAGGGCATTACCGTAATTACCCATCAACTTAAATAAAGAGCATTACCGTAATCACCCATCAGCCTTAAAAAGGGCACTACCGTAATTACCCTTCAGCCTAAATAAAGGGCACTATCGTAATTACCCATCATCCTTAAAAAAGGGCACTACTGTAATTACCCGCCAGCCTTAAAAAAGGGCATTACCGTAATTACCCGCCAGCCTAAAAAAAGATCATTACCGTAATTACCCGTCAGCCTTAAAAAAGGGCACTACCGTAATTACCCATCAGCCTAAAAAAGGGCACTACCGTAATTACCAGGCAGCCTAAAAAAAGGGCACTACCGAAATTACCCGGCAGCCTAAAAAAAGGGCACTACCGTAATTACCCATCAGCCTGAATAGAGGGCACTACCGTAATTACCTGTCAGTCTAAATAAAGGGTACTACCGTAATTACCCATCAGCCTGAATAGAGGGCACTACCGTAATTACCTGTCAGTCTAAATAAAGGGTACTACCGTAATTACCCATCTTAAATAAAGGGCTCTACCGTAATTACCCATCAGCCTCAATAAAGAGCACTATCATAATTACCCATCATCTTAAAGGGCATTACCGTAATTACCCGCCAGCCTAAAAAAAGGGCATTACCGTAATTACCCATCAGACTTAAAAAGGGCACTACCGTAATTACCCGTCAGCCTAAATAAAGGGCACTACCGTAATTACCCGTCAGCCTAAATAAAGGGCACTACCGTAATTACCCATCAGCCTAAATAAGGGCACTACCGTAATTACCCATCATCTTAAATAAAGGGCTCTACCGTAATTACCCGTCAGCCTCAATAAAGAGCACTATCATAATTACCCATCATCTTAAAGGGCATTACCGTAATTACCCGCCAGCCTAAAAAAAGGGCATTACCGTAATTACCTGCCAGCCTTAAAAAAGGGAATTACCATAATTACCCGTCATCTTAAATAAAGGGCACTACCGTAATTACCCGTCAGCCTAAATAAAGAGCACTATAATAATTACCCATCATCTAAAAAGGCACTACCGTAATTACCCGCCAGCCTTAAAAGAGGGCATTACCGTAATTACCCGTCAGCCTAAATAGAGGGCACTACCGTAATTACCCGCCAGCCTAAATAAAGGGCACTACCGTAATTACCCGTTAGCCTAAATAAAGAGCACTATCAAAATTACCCATCATCTTAAAGGGCACTACCGTAATTACCCGGCAGCCTTAAAAAAGGGCACTACCGTAATTACCCGGCAGCCTTAAAAAAGGGCACTACCGTAATTACCCGCCAGCCTAAAAAGGGCATTACCGTAATTACCTGTCAGCCTAAAAAAAGAGCACTACCGTAATTACCCATTAGCCTAAAAAAGGGCATTACCGTAAATACCCATCAGCCTAAAAAAGGGCATTACCGTAATTAGCCGTCAGCCTAAATAGAGGGCACTACCGTAATTACCCATCAGCCTAAAAAAGGGCACTACCGTAATTACCCGCTAGCCTAAAAAAGGGCTCTACCGTAATTACACACCATGTTAAATAAAGGGCACTACCGTAAATACCTGTTAGCCTAAATAAAGGGCACTACCGTAATTACCCGGCAGCCTAAAAAAAGGGCACTACCGTAATTACCCGTCAGTCTTAAAAAAGAGCACTACCGTAATTACCCATCATCCTAAAAAAGGGCACTGCCGTAATTACCCATCATCTTAAAGGGCACTACCGTAATTACCCATCATCTTAAATAAAGATCACTACCGTAATTACCCATCAGCCTAAAAAAGGGCACTATCATAATTAACCATCATCTTAAAGGGCACTACCGTAATTACCCACCAGCCTAAAAAAAGGGCATTACCGTAATTAGCCGTTAGGGCTGGGCGATTTTCCCCCCAAAAAAAATCTGCGATTTTTTTTATAAAAAACTCGATTTACGATTCGTTTCGATTTTTTTTTTTAATTATAGCAATTAAAGTGCATCAACAAACAAAATTGCAAAGGCAAACCCTTTCTCTAACTGCAAAGTCAGTGTGCAAAAAACACACAATATAATCCAGCGCTCATGGAACATACATTATTAACTATTGAAAACTCTTGAAACTCTGTGTGTGATTCCTTCTGTCCCAGCCTTGCTGCGATCCTGGCTCTGCATCCTTTTGGGTTGGAGGGCCCTCCACATGCTGGTCTGCCTGTTGTCCATCATTCAAGGTACTGTGCTCACACGGAGATCATGCCACAGGCTTTGTTTTTACTTTTTTAACCCCTCCTTGCTCCACGGATGTCACTGCAAGTTTAACAAGTTTGTCATCACTGGCAACTGGAGAGTTAAGATTCATTTGCCCTCTGCACATTTGGGATTGGATCCCTCTCTTTATTAGACATGTGCATTCGTTTTCGTCCGAATGCATTTTCGTCCGAATTTCAGCTATTTTCGTTATTGTTTTAACAAACGAAAACGAAAGCACAGAATCCGAAAACCGAAAGATCCGACATAAACAAATGCTTTATTTTCGTTTTCGTTGCTACAACAGTTCGATATAGATAGGAGATTCGACGTGACGCTGACAATAACAATCTGTGTCTATCGAACCTGTGGTCGAATGTGCCTAACCTTAACTCTATTAGTCCAAGATTATTCTACATAGGAGAGAAAAGATTCGACATTATAGAGAGAAAAGATTCGACATAGGAGAGAAAGATTCGACATAGGAGAGAAAAGATTCGACATAGGAGAGAAAAGATTTGTTATTATAGAGAGAAAAGATTTGACATAGAGAGAAAAGATCACTGCTGGAATTGGGTGGGGGAAGTAAAATAAAAATAAAGTTGATGATGAATGTTATTGGCTGATTGTAACCAAAGAGGAGGAGCAGTAAAATAGCTAGAATGACGAAGATTCGACAAAGCATCGAAAGTTAGAAGATTCGACGGTGCAGCAAAACTGTGCGACACTGCAATCGTACATTTCCGGTCAAATGCATCCGCCCATAGGCTATAGAAGAATTCTAATGTTAGTTGACTAGTAATAGTAATGAATAAATATAATTATTACTAGTCATACAACATTAGAATTCTACTATAGCTTGTGGGCGGAACATTCGACCGGAAATGTATGATTGCAGCGTCGTACAGTTTCACTGCTCCGTCGAATCTTCTTTGAACATTGGACAGACACCATAAGCCTTCAATGACAGATTCGACCTTAATTAATTCAGATTTTCGGAGTAATGCAATTTCTAACGAAAAACGAAATAAATAAAAACGAATTTCGGGAGTAACTAAATAAATTTATTTTTCGGACGAAAACGAAATTCCGAAACAAAATATTTCAGTGTGCACATGTCTACTCTTTATTGTGATTATTAAATGGACTAAGCTTTTTTATCAATTCTTCAAGAGTTTTCAATAGTTAATAATGTATGTTCCATGAGCGCTGGATTATATTGTGTGCATGTTGTGTATTTTGTACTTCTGGGTACGGATTTTTTCTTGCTGCGCTGGATCCTGTTTTTTCCCCCTTTTGGATACTTTGTACTTCCCAAAATATTTGGGATTTTTTTCTTATTATCATCCATTATATTTTTTTCTTTTATCCACCAATTTAGCGCTTGTGACTAGAGTTGAGCGGACACCTGGATGTTCGGGTTCGACGGGTTCGGCCGAACTTCGGAAAAAAGTTCGGGTTTGGGACCGAACTTTAACCCGAACCCGGACCCGAACCTCATTGAAGTCAATGGGGACCCGGACTTCTAAGGACTAAAAAGGCTCTAAAAAGGTAATGGAAAGGGCTAGAGGGCTGCAAATGGCAGCAAAATGTTGTTAAGAGCATGGCAAGTGCTCTGCAAACAAATGTGGATAGGGAAATAACTTAAAATAACATAAAAAAATAAAAATAAAAAATAATAATCTTGACCTAGGAGGACGAGGTCCATATGGAGTAGGAGGTTGAGGTGGCGGTGGATGTGGCTGTGTAGGTGGAAGCGGCGGTGGAGGAGGACGAGGTAACCAACACTGATTCAAAAATACAACAATGGCTGGGTAAGGCCGGTGATGTGTCGAGTTCTGTCCCCCGTCAAATAGTGTCCACCCTGTACTGCGCTTGCTCAGTATGTAGGACAAGGGGATTTCGAAAATCTCCCAAGACGAACGGCGCCTGCGTGGTGAGTTCAGGTGAAGGCCACGCCATCCGTGGTTCAAGCCGAGCCAAGTGAGGCCGTGCCCGAAGCATGGCGATCGAACCGAGCCCGTGAGGGGCCCTGTTACTATGTGCTACCGTATGTCCACTTGGATGGTGGGGCTTGAACCTGCACTCACAGCGCAGGCGCCGTTCATCTTCGGAGATTTTGTGAATCTCCTTGTCCTCTGTACTGCGCAAGCGCTGTGCCTTCGCAGTATGGGCCAGACACAATCCGATGGCCGGACAGTTTTTGTCACAACACCGGTATACATGTCTATTCTGCACAAGGTACGGACAAGTCCTGTGGGATCCATGCCTGGTTCATTTTAATGAATGTGAGCTTGTCCACATTGGCTCTGGACAGGCGACTGCGCTTGTCTGTGATAACGCCCCCTGCCGTGCTAAATACACATTCAGATAATACACTGGCTGCAGGGCAGGCCAGCACCTCCAAGGCATAAAGGGCAAGCTCAGGCCATGTGCCCAATTTGGAGACCCAGAAGTTAAAGGGGGCAGACCCGTCATCCAGTACGTGTAGGCCTGTGGACACATACTGCTCAACCATGTTGGTGAAATGCTGCCTCCTGCTAAGACGTTCCATCTCAGCTGGTGGTGCTGGTTGTTGTGGCGTGCTGACAAAGCTTTTCCACATTTCAGCCATGCTAACCCTGCCTTCTGAGGTGCTGCCGGTGCCCCGGCTGCGTTGGCGACCTCTTCCTCCTCCTCTGCCTTCGCCTTGTGCTTCCACCGTACGCCCGCTGTCAGGTGGGAATGCCACCAGCAGCGTGTCTACCAGCGTGCGCTTGTACTCGCGCATCTTACGATCCCGCTCCAGTGAGGGAATTAAGGACGGTACGTTGTCCTTGTAACGGGGATCCAGCAGGGTGGCCACCCAGTAATCAGCACCAGTTAAAATGTGGGCAACTCGGCGGTCATTGCGGAAACACTGCAGCATGTAATCGCTCATGTGTGCCAGGCTGCCCAGAGGCAAAGAAAAGCTGTCCTCTGTGGGAGGTGTATCGTCTGTGTCCTCTGTATCCCCCCAGCCACGCACCAGTGATGGCCACGAGCTGGTCTGGGTGCCACCCTGCTGTGAAAATGGCTCCTCCTCCTCCTCCATCTCCTCCTCCACCTCGTCATCCTCCAGAACTGTGCCCTTTCTGCCGGACAATTGTGTACCTGGTGTTTGTTGGTGCAGGAACCCACCCTCGTAGCCACTTGTGAAAGACTGCCCTGAAAGCCTTTGAAATGATCCCGCTTCCTCCTCCTCCTCCTCATCCTCCTGTGCCACATCCTCTTCCATCATCGCCCGAAGCGTTTTTTCAAGGAGGCATAGAACTGGGATAGTAACGCTAAGAACGGCGTCATTGGCACTGGACATGTTGGTGGAGCACTCGAAACAGCGCAACAAGGCACACAGGTCTCGCATGGAGGTCCAGTTATTGGTGGTGAAGTGGTGCTGTTCTGCAGAGCGACTCACGCGTGATTGCTGCAGCTGAAACTCCACTATCGCCTGCTGCTGCTCGCACAGTCTGGCCAGCATGTGCAAGGTGGAGTTCCACCTTGTGGACACGTCACATATGAGGCGGTGAGCGGGAAGGCCGAAGTTACGCTGCAGCGCTGACAGGCGAGCAGCAGCAGGGTGAGAACGCCGAAAGTGCGCACACACAGCCCGCACTTTCTGCAGCAGCTCTGGCATATTGGGGTAATTTTTAAGGAACCTCTGGACCACCAAGTTCAGCACATGCGCCAGGCAAGGGATGTGCGTCAAAACGGCTAGGCCCAGAGCTGCTACAAGATTTCGCCCATTATCGCACACCACCAGGCCGGGCTTGAGGCTCACTGACAGCAACCACTCATTGGTCTGTTGTTCCATGTCCCTCCACAACTCCTGCGCGGTGTGGGTTTTTTCCCCCAAACAGGAAAGTTTTAAAACTGCCTGCTGTCGTTTACCCCTGGCTGTGCTGAAGTTGGTGGTGAAGGTGTTACGCTGACCGGATGAGGAGGCGGTAGAGGATGAGGAAGCGGAGTAGGAGGAGTTAGCAACAGGAGGCAAACTGAAGCGCCCTGCAATCCTCGGTGGTGGAAGGACATGCGCCAAACTGCTATCTGCCTCAGGCCCAGCTGCCACTGCATTTACCCAGTGTGCTGTTAGGGAGATATAACGTCCCTGACCGTGCTTACTGGTCCACGCATCCGTAGTTAGGTGGACCTTGCCACAGATGGCGTTGTGCAGTGCACACCTGATTTTGTCCCCCACTTGGTTGTGCAGGGAAGGGATGGCTTGCCTGGAAAAATAGTGGCGGCTGGGACGACGTACTGTGGGACAGCCAATGCCATCAGGCTTTTAAAACTCTGCATCTCCACCAGACGGAATGACAGCATTTCAAAGGCCAGGAGTTTTGAAATGCTGGCATTCAGGGCCAGGGATCGCGGGTGGCTAGGTGGGTACTTCCTCTTCCGCTCCAATGTTTGGGAGATAGAGAGCTGAACGCTTCCATGGGACATTGTGGAGATGGTTGGTGACCCAGGTGGTAGTGTTGCTGGCAGATCTTCTGTTTGCGGGGTGGCAGGTGCCACTGTCACTACAGAGGTGGATGAAGAGGCCGATTCTGCAGCAGAAGAGGAAGCAGGAGGAGCCAGAGACCTTTCTTGGTTTTTGAGGTGTCTACTCCACTGCAGCTCGTGCTTTGCACTTAGATGCCTGGTCATGCAGGTTGTGCTCAGGTTGAGAACGTTTATGCCTCGCTTCAGGCTCTGATTGCACAGCGTGCAAACCACTCGTGTCTTGTCATCAGCACATTGTGTGAAGAACTGCCACGCTGGGGAACTCCTTGGACCTGGCTTTGGTGTGCTCGGTCCCTTGCTGCTTTGGGCAGTAGCAGACATACTGTCTAGCTGACAGACGCTCCGCTTTTGCACCCTGCTCCCTCTTCTGCTGTGCTGGTGGCTCTGTGCGACCACCGCCTCTTCCTCCAAACTACACTGGTCACCTGCATAACGTTGATTCCATGTGGGGTCGAGGACCTCATCATCCTCCACATCATCTTCCACCCAGTCTTCACCCCTGCCCTCCTTGTCTGTCTGCACAATTGCGAAAGCAGCAGCAGTTGGCACCTGTGTTTCGTCATCATCCGAGACGTACTGCGATGGTCCTCCCATGTACTCATCATGAAACATAAGTGGTTGGGCATCGGTGCACTCAATCTCTTCCACTTCTGGGGCAGGGCTAGGTGGATGGCCCTGGGAAACCCTGCTAACAGAGTCATCGAAAAGCAGAAGAGACTGCTGCATGATTTGGGGCTCAGACTGCTTGGCTGATTTGCAAGGGGGTGAGGTGAAAGACTGATGGACATGGGTTTCAGGTGCCAACTCTGTTCTTTCATCAGAAGAGTGGGTGGGAGACAACGTGAAGGAACCCGAGGCACTGTCAGCAACCCAATCTACTATCGCCTGTACTTGTCCTGGCCTAAACATTCGTACAGCCTCATTAGGCGCGACAAAATACCGCCGCAGGCTGGGTCGCCTACTCGCACCTGAGGAAGGTGTTTCACTTGTGCGTGTATCTGGCACAGATCCACCACGTCCTCTCCCTGCAACAGGAGCTCCACCAGCAGCACCACGACCGGGGCCACCACGTCCCTTTGACCTTCTCCTCATATTTTCAAAATTTAGGATCTTGCCCTAAATGGGTGTTTTTGGAAGCGCAGAACACAACCAAAGTACGTAACCGCTGAATCGCACAGCTACAGAACTGCAGAAAATGCTATTCAAAAAAAATTTAGTTTTTTTAGTATAGCACAGTAGGAGAAAACTATATAGAAATTGTTTATTTCACACACCTCAAAATATTTATAACACACTGCAAACTTTTTTTGTGCCCCTAAACTGCGTTTTTTTGGAAGAGCAGAACACACCCACAGTACGTAACCGCTGAATCGCACAGCTACAGAACTGCAGAAAATGCTATAAAAAAAAAATGTTGTTTTTTTAGTATAGCAACGTAGGAGAAAACTATAAAGAAATTGTTTATTTCACACACCTCAAAATATTTATAACACACTGCAAACTTTTTTTGTGCCCCTAAACTGCGTTTTTTTGGAAGAGCAGAACACACCCACAGTACGTAACCGCTGAATCGCACAGCTACAGAACTGCAGAAAATGCTATCAAAAAAAAATTTTGTTTTTTTAGTATAGCACAGTAGGAGAAAACTATATGGAAATTGTTTATTTCACACACCTCAAAATATGTATAACACACTGCAAACTTTTTTTTGTGCCCCTAAATGGCGTTTTTTGCAAGCGTACATTAAAGTGCAAAATGTATTATTTTTTTTTTTGCCCTAAACGGGTCTTTTTTTGCACGAGCAAAATAAAATGCTTTTTTTTTTGTCCTATGGGTCTTTTGGAAAAGAGCACAATAAAGTGCCTTTTTTTCCCCCTAAAAGTTAGATTTTCTCTGACACTGGGCTCATGGCAGTGTAAAAAGACTGCACTGCAACACAAATAGGTAAACCTATGCAGATCGCTGATTTTAATCTCTGAATCTGGACTCCTATATAATATTCTCTCTCCCTGAAAGCACCAACACAGGAACCTAGCCCTACACTACACTATCTCTCTATCTTTTCCCTCAGATTGTAGAATCAGGACTACCTCATCTATCTTTCTATCTCTCCCTAAAAGCAGCAGCAGCAGACTAGATCCTCTCCCTATCTATTCTGAAGCAGAGTGACGTGTGTGCTGTGTGCCTCTAGCTTATATAGAAGCTGGATCACATGTTGCACTGACCAATCACAGCCATGCCATTAGTAGGCATGGCTATGATGGCCTCTAAGGGCACACCAGCTAATCAAAAGGTGATTGGCTGGCCCCTGAAGCATTTCTAAATGCGTTATTAGATTGCCAAACCCGAACCCGAACCCGGACTTTTGGGCAAAGTCCGGGTTCGGGAAAAAGCTAAAGTTCGGTACGGACCCGAACTTTACAGTTCGGGTTCGCTCAACACTACTTGTGACCTTTTGTTGTTTTTTTCAGTGTGCAACAAAGATTGTTAAACATCCAAATTATTAATACTGTATTTGGATTTAGCTAATAAAACAACAAAAAATCACGAGGTTACTCTTAGTTGAATTGAACTGTGTCCATGCCTCACTGTATCCGTGTCTCACTGTGCCCGTGTTTCACTGTGCCCGTGCTTCAATCACTGTGCCCGTAACTGATGCAGATTTTCATGGTATACGGATTTTACTGCTACACCGGTGGCCATTCCAGTATTCAAAAGCCGCGCCTCCTCCTCGTCTGTGATAGGTGGAACACTCAATTTCCCAGCATTCAGTGTTCCGCCTATCATGGTCATCCTCATAACACAGACGAGGATGAGAGGATGTCCGTGATAGGCTGAATACTGCCTGCTGTGAAATTGAGTGTTCCACCTATCACAGGCGACGAGGACTAGGGAGGAGTGGCTTTTGAACACTGCAATGGCCGCCGTCTGTCTGCATGACACGCTGATCAGGTAGGCAGATGGCGGCTGCAGCGAGTAGATGTAATTGGGGTAACGCTGCCCAGTGCCATTCCGGATACGCCCCCTGCAGTCCTGCTATGGAAACTTTGAAGGGGAAATTTTTTATTTTTTTTTCAAAAAAAAATAAAAAATCTAAACAAATCGATTTTCTTCAAATCTGAATCGATTTGAGCTCAAAACTCGATTCAAGATTAAAATCGATTTTTTTCCCAGCCCTATCAGCCTAAATAGAGGGCACAACCGTAATTACCCATCAGCCTTAAAAAAGGGCACTACCGTAATTACCCTCTAGCCTAAAAAAAGGGCATTACCGTAATTACCTGCTAGCCTATAAAAAGGGCATTACCGTAATTACCCATCAACTTAAATAAAGGGCACTACCGTAATTACCCACCAGCCTAAAAAAGGCCATTACCGTAATATTACCTGCCAGCCTTAAAAAAGGTAATTACCCGTCATATTAAAAAAAGGGCACTACCGTAATTACCTGTCAGCCTAAATAAAGAGCACTATAATAATTACCCATCATCTAAAAGGGCACTACCGTAATTACCCGCCAGCCTAAAAAGAGGGCATTACCGTAATTACCCGTCAGCCTAAATAGAGGGCACTACCGTAATTACCCGTTAGCCTAAATAAAGGGCACTACCGTAATTACCCATTATCTTAAAGGGCACTACCGTAATTACCCATCATCTTAAATAAAGGGCACTACCGTAATTACCCGCCAGCCTAAATAGAGGGCACTACCGTAATTAACCACCAGCCTAAATAAAGAGCACTATCAAAATTACCCATCATCTTAAAGGGCACTACCGTAATTACCCGCCAGCCTATAAAAAGGGCATTACCGTAATTACCCGTCAGCCTAAAAAAAGACACTACCGTAATTACCTGTCAGCCTAAAAAAAGGGCATTACCGTAATTACCCGTCAGCCTAAAAAAAGCGCACTACCCGTAATTACCCGTCAGCCTAAAAAAAGGGCACTACCGTAATTACCCGGCAGCCTAAAAAAAGGGCACTACCGTAATTACCCGCCAGCCTAAAAAAAGGGCATTACCGTAATTACCCGTAAGCCTAAAAAAAGCGCACTACCGGAAATACCCATCAGCCTAAAAAAGAGCACTACCGTAATTACCCGGCAGCCTAAAAATCGGGCACTACCGTAATTACCCGCCAACCTAAAAAAAGGGCATTACCGTAATTACCCGTCGGCCTAAAAAAAGCGCGCTACCGTAATTACCCGTCATCCTAAAAAAAGCGCACTACCATAATTACCCGTCAGCCTAAAAAAAGGGCACTACTGTAATTACCCGCCAGCCTAAAAAAAGGGCACTATCGTAATTACCTGTCAGCCTAAAAAAAGAGCACTACCGTAATTACCGGTCAGCCTAAATAAAGAGCACTATCAAAATTACCCATCATCTTAAAGGGCACTACCGTAATTACCCGTCAGCCTAAAAAAAGAGCACTACCGTAATAAAGGGCACTACCGTAATTACCCGCCAGCCTAAAAAAAGGGCATTACCGTAATTACCTGCCAGCCTTAAAAAAGGGAATTACCGTAATTACCCGTCATCTTAAATAAAGAGCACTATAATAATTTCCCATCATCTAAAAAGGCACTACCGTAATCACCCGCCAGCCTAAATAAAGGGCACTACCGTAATTACCCGTCAGCCTAAATAAAGGGCACTACCGTAATTACCCGTTAGCCTAAATAAAGGGCACTACCGTAATTACCCGTTAGCCTAAATAAAGGGCACTACCATAATTACCCATCAGCCTAAATAAAGGGCACTACCGTAATTACCCGGCAGCCTAAAAAAAGGGCACTATCAAAATTACCCATCATATTAAAGGGCACTACCATAATTACCCATCAGCCTAAAAAAAGGGCATTACTGTAATTACCCGTCAGCCTAAAAAAAGAGCACTACCGTAAATACCCATCAGCCTAAAAAAAGGCACTACTGTAATTACCCGTCAGCCTAAATAAATCGCACTACTGTAATTACCCGGCAGCCTTAAAAAGGGCATTACCGTAATTACCCGTCAGCCTAAAAAAAGAGCACTACCGTAAATACCCATCAGCCTAAAAAAAGGCACTACCGTAATTACCCGTCAGCCTAAATAAATCGCACTACTGTAATTACCCGGCAGCCTAAAAAAGGGCACTACCGTAATTACCCGCCAGACTAAAAAAAGGGCATTACCATTGATCGGGTAAATGAAATAGCCATTTACTTATCAAACATTTATTCATGATTATCAAAGCATGTGTTTCTGATCTGATGTATGTGTATGTATGTATGGGTATATATATATATATATATATATGAATATGTATGTGTGTATACACCCCCACAACATGTATACATGTATGTATGTGTATGTGTTTAGAGTTGGTTGTATAATCTGTTAAAAGTCATTTTATGTAATATGATGATGTTTCTGTGTTCAGAGATTGATCAAGCAATCTCTGAGTCACAGGATATAACAAAGGGACACCTTCTCTTTGTAGTCAAAGTTACATTCACACCCCCAGCTAGGAATGAGGTCCTGTGTGACATTTCCCAGAGGTGGCTGGAAGTAACACATAGATGCTAAATGTCCATTTGTTCTTCATGTAAACATCAACAAATTGCCTTGTATTTGAAAGAAGTAATGTGCCTCCCCCTTTGTCTTGTATAAAAGGACTGGGACAAATCAGTCTAATCAGAGCAATTATATTGAATGTATCACCATGTACTGTGTTGCTCTCCAGGCTTGTGGTTAACTGCTTGCCTGAATATTAAATACATCTTTTAAAAATAACTTTGGTTCAGCAGTCAACATGTTATTGGAAACCCCTAGTTCTGGGGGTGCCCCGACACCGTAATTACCCGTCAGCCTAAAAAAAGCGCACTACCGTAATTACCCGTCAGCCTAAAAAAAGGGCACTACTGTAATTACCCAGCAGCCTAAAAAAAGGGCACTATCGTAATTACCCGTCAGCCTAAAAAAGGGCACTACCGTAATTACCGGTCAGCCTAAATAAAGAGCACGATCAAAATTACCCATCATCTTAAAGGGCACTACCGTAATTACCCGCCAGCCTAAAAAAAGAGCACTACCGTAAATACTCATCAGCCTAAAAAAGGGCACTACCGTAATTACCCGTCAGCCTAAATAAAGGGCACTACCGTAATTACCCGCCAGCCTATAAAAATGGCATTACCGTAATTACCCGCCAGCCTAAAAAGGGGCACTACCGTAATTACCCATCAGCCTAAAAAAAGAGCATTACCGAAATTACCCATCAGCCTAAAAAAAGGGCACTACCGTAATTACACGACAGCCTAAAAAAGGGTCATTACCGTAATTACCCATCAATTTAAATAAAGGGCACTACCATAATTACCCATCATCTGAAATAAAGGACACTAACGTAATTACCCGCCAACCTAAAAAAAGGACATAACCGTAATTACCCATCAGCCTAAATAGAGGGCACTACCGTAATTACCCGTCAGCCTTAAAAAAGGGCACTACCGTAATTACCCGTCAGCCTTAAAAAAGGGAACTACCGTAATTACCCGACCGCCTAAAAAAAGGGCATTACCGTAATTACCCGCCAGCCTTAAAAAAGATCATTACCGTAATTACCCGTCAGCCTTAAAAAGAGCACTACCGTAATTACCCATCAGCCTAAAAACAGGGCACTACCGTAAATACCCATCAGCCTAAAAAAAGAGCACTACCGTAATTACCCGTCAGCCTAAAAAAAGGGCACTACCATAATTACCCGGCAGCCTAAAAAAGGGCATTACCGTAATTACCCGCCAGCCTAAAAAAGGGCATTATCGTAATTACCCGTCAGCCTAAAAAAAGGGCACTACCGTAATTACACGGCAGCCTAAAAAAGGGCACTACCATAATTACCTGCCAGCCTAAAAAAGGGCATTACCGTAATAACCCGTCAGCCTAAAAAAAGCGCACTACCGTAATTACCCGTCAGCCTAAAAAAAGGGCACTACTGTAATTACCCGCCAGCCTAAAAAAAGGGCAATACCGTATTTACCCGTCGTCTTAAATAAAGGGCACTACCTTAATTAACCGTCAGCCTAAATAAAGATCACTATCATAATTACCTATCATCTTAAAGGGCACTACCGTAATTACCCATCAGCCTAAAAAAATGGCACTACCGTAATTACCCGCTAGCCTTAAAAAGGGCATTACCGTAATTACCCACTAGCCTATAAAAAAGGGCATTACCGTAATTACCCATCAACTTAAATAAAGAGCATTACCGTAATTTCCCATCAGCCTAAAAAAGGGCACTACCATAATTACCCACCAGCCTAAATAAAGGGCACTACCGTAATTACCCGCCAACCTAAAAAAAGGCAATTACCGTAATTACCAGTCAGCCTAAACAAAGGGCACTAACGTAATTACCCGGCAGCCTAAAAAAGGGCACTACCGTAATTACCCGCCAACCTAAAAAAAAGGCAATTACCGTAATTATCCGTCAGCCTAAAAAAAGAGCACTACCGTAATTACCCGTCAGCCTAAAAAAAGGGCACTACCGTAATTACCCGCCAGCCTAAAAAAGGGCACTACCGTAATTACCCGCCAGCCTAAAAAAGGGCACTACCGTAATTACCCGTCAGCCTAAAAAAGGGCACTACCGTAATTACCCGGCAGCCTAAAAAAGGTCACTACCGTAATTACCCGTCAGCCTAAAAAAAGGGCATTACCGTAATTACCCATCAGCCTAAAAAAAGCGCACTACCGTAATTACCCGTCAGCCTAAATAGAGGACACTACCGTAATTACCTGTCAGCCTAAATAAAGGGCACTACCGTAATTACCCGGCAGCCTAAAAAAAGGGCACTACTGTAATTACCCGGCAGCCTAAAGAAAGGGCACTACCGTAATTACCCGCCAGCCTAAAAAAAGGGCAATACCGTAATTACCCGTCAGCCTAAAAAAAGCGCACTACCGTAAATACCCATCAGCCTTAAAAAGGGCACTACCGTAATTACCCATCATCTTAAAAAAGGGCACTACCGTAAATACCCATCAGCCTCAATAAAGAGCACTATCATAATTACCCATCATCTTAAAGGGCACTACCGTAATTACCCATCATCTGAAATAAAGGGCACTACCGTAATTACCCGCCAACCTAAAAAAAAGGACATAACCGTAATTACCCGTCAGCCTTAAAAAAGGGCACTACCGTAATTACCCGCCAGCCTAAATAGAGGGCACTACCGTAATTACCCGTCAGCCTTAAAAAAGGGAACTACCGTAATTACCCGACCGCCTAAAAAAAGGGCATTACCGTAATTACCCGCCAGCCTTAAAAAAGATCATTACTGTAATTACCCGTCAGCCTTAAAAAAGAGCACTACCGTAATTACCCGTCAGCCTTAAAAAAGAGCACTACCGTAATTACCCATCAGCCTAAAAACAGGGCACTACCGTAAATACCCATCAGCCTAAAAAAAGGGCATTACCGTAAATTAGCCGTCAGCCTAAATAGAGGGCACTACCGTAATTACTCGTCAGCCTAAAAAGGGCACTACCGTAATTACCCGCTAGCCTTAAAAAGGGCATTACCGTAATTACCCACTAGCCTATAAAAAAGGGCATTACCGTAATTACCCATCAACTTAAATAAAGAGCATTACCATAATTTCCCATCAGCCTAAAAAAAGGGCACTACCGTAATTACCCATCATGTTAAATAAAGGGCACTACCGTAATTACCCGCCAGCCTTAAAAAATGGCATTACCGTAATTACCCGTCTGCCTAAAAAAAGGGCACTACCGTAATTACCCGCCAGCCTTAAAAAAGGGCATTACCGTAATTACCCGTCTGCCTAAATAAAGGGCACTACCGTAATTACCTGGCAGTCTAAAAAAAGGGCACTACCGTAATTACCCGACAGCCTAAAAAAAGAGCACTACCGTAATTACCCGGCAGCCTAAAAAAAGGGCACTACAGTAGTTACCCGCCAACCTAAAAAAAGGCAATTACCGTAATTACCAGTCAGCCTAAAAAAAGCACTACCGTAATTACCCGTCAGCCTAAAAAAGGGCACTACCGTAATTACCCGGCAGCCTAAAAAAGGGCACTACCGTAATTACCCGTCACCCTAAAAAAGGGCACTACCGTAATTACCCGGCAGCCTAAAAAAGGGCACTACCGTAATTACCCGCCAGCCTAAAAAAAGGGCATTACCGTAATTTCCCATCAGCCTAAAAAAGGGCACTACCATAATTACCCGTCAGCCTTAAAAAAGAGCACTACCGTAATTACCCGTCATCTTAAATAAAGGGCACTACCGTAATTACCCATCATCTTAAATAAAGGGCTCTACTGTAATTACCCGTCAGCCTCAATAAAGAGCACTATCATAATTACCCATCATCTTAAAGGGCACTACCGTAATTACCCGGCAGCCTTAAAAAAGGGCACTACCGTAATTACCCACCAGCCTAAAAAAAGGGCATTACCGTAATTACCCGTCAGCCTAAAAAAAGTGCACTACCGTAATTACCCGTCAGCCTAAAAAAGGGCACTACTGTAATTACCCGGCAGCCTAAAAAAAGGGCACTACCGTAATAACCCGCCAGCCTAAAAAAAGGGCAATACCGTAATTACCCATCAGCCGCAAAAAAAGCGCACTACCGTAATTACCCATCATCTTAAATAAAGGGCACTACCGTAATTACCTGTCAGCCTCAATAAAGAGCACTATCATAATTACCCATCATCTTAAAGAGCACTACCGTAATTACCCATCAGCCTAAATAGAGGGCACTACCGTAATTACCCATCAGCCTTAAAAAAGGGCACTACCGTAATTACCCGTCAGCCTAAATAGAGGGCACTACTGTAATTACCCATCAGCCTTAAAAAGGGCACTACCGTAATTACCCGCCAGCCTAAAAAAAGGGCATTACCGTAATTACCCGCCAGCCTAAAAAAAGAGCATTACCGTAATTACCCGTCAGCTTAAATAAAGGGCACTACCGTAATTACCCGTCAGCCTAAATAAAGGGCACTACCATAATTACCCATCATCTTAAATAAAGGGCTCTACCGTAATTACCCGTCAGCCTCAATAAAGAGCACTATCATAATTACCCATCATCTTAAAGGGCATTATCGTAATTACCCGCCAGCCTAAAAAAAGGGCATTACCGTAATTACCTGCCAGCCTTAAAAAAGGGAATTACCATAATTACCCGTCATCTTAAATAAAGGGCACTACCGTAATTACCCGTCAGCCTAAATAAAGAGCACTATAATAATTACCCATCATCTAAAAATGCACTACCGTAATTACCCGCCAGCCTAAAAAGAGGGCATTACCGTAATTACCCGTCAGCCTAAATAGAGGGCACTACCGTAATTACCCGCCAGCCTAAATAAAGGGCACTACCGTAATTACCCGTTAGCCTATAAAAAGGGCATTACCGTAATTACCCATCAACTTAAATAAAGGGCACTACCGTAAATACTCGCCAGCCTAAAAAAAGGGCACTACCGTAATTACCGGTCAGCCTAAATAAAGAGCACTATCAAAATTATCCATCATCTTAAAGGGCACTACCGTAATTACCCGGCAGCCTTAAAAAAGGGCACTACCGTAATTACCCGGCAGCCTTAAAAAGGGCACTAACGTAATTACCCGTCAGCCTAAAAAAGGGCACTACTGTAATTACCCGTCAGCCTAAAAAAAGGGCACTACCGTAATTACCCGCCAGCCTAAAAAAAGGGCATTACCATAATTACCCGTCAGCCTAAAAAAGGGCACTACCGTAATTACCCGCCAGCCTAAAAAATGGCATTACCGTAATTACCCGCCAGCCTAAAAAACAAGCGCACTACCGTAAATACCCATCAGCCTTAAAAAGGGCACTACCGTAATTACCCATCATCTTAAATAAAGGGCACTACCGTAATTACCCGTCAGCCTAAATAAAGAGCTCTATCATAATTACCCATCATCTTAAAGGGCACTACCGTAATTACCCGCCAGCCTAAAAAAATGCCATTACTGTAATTACCCATCAGCCTAAATAGGGGGCACTACCGTAATTACCCGCCAGCCTAAATAAAGGGCACTACCATAATTACCCGTTAGCCTAAATAAAGGGCACTACCGTAATTACCCGTCAGCCTAAATAAAGGGCACTATCGTAATTACCCATCAGCCTCAATAAAGAGCACTATCAAAATTACCCATCATCTTAAAGGGCACTACCGTAATTACCTGCCAGCCTAAAAAAGGGCATTACCATAATTACCGGAGAGCCTAAATAAAGAGCACTATCAAAATTACCCATCATCTTAAAGGGCACTACCGTAATTACCCGGCAGCCTTAAAAAAGGGCACTACCATAATTACCCATCAGCCTTAAAAAGGGCACTACCGTAATTACCCGTCAGCCTAAATAAAGGGCATTACCGTAATTACCCATCAGTCTAAATAAAGGGCACTACCATAATTACCCGTCAGCCTAAATAAAGGGCACTACCGTAATTACCCATCATCTTAAATAAAGGGCTCTACCGTAATTACCCGTCAGCCTCAATAAAGAGCACTATCATAATTACCCATCATCTTAAAGGGCATTACCGTAATTACCCGCCAGCCTAATAAAAGGGCATTACCGTAATTACCTGCCAGCCTTAAAAAAGGAAATTACCATAATTACCCGTCATCTTAAATAAAGGGCACTACCGTAATTACCCGTCAGCCTAAATAAAGGGCACTATCGTAATTTCCCATCAGCCTAAAAAAAGGCACTACCGTAATTACCCGTCATCTTAAATAAAGGGCACTACCGTAATTACCCATCAGCCTAAATAAAGAGCTCTATCATAATTACCCATCATCTTAAAGGGCACTACCGTAATTAGCCGCCAGCCTAAAAAAAGGGCATTACTGTAATTACCCGTCAGCCTAAATAGGGGGCACTACCGTAATTACCTGCCAGCCTAAATAAAGGGCACTACCGTAATTACCCGTTAGCCTAAATAAAGGGCACTATCGTAATTACCCGCCAGCCTAAATAAAGGGCACTACTGTAATTACCCGTCAGCCTAAATAAAGGGCACTACCGTAATTACCTGCCAGCCTAAAAAAGGGCATTACCATAATTACCGGAGAGCCTAAATAAAGAGCACTATCAAAATTACCCATCATCTTAAAGGGCACTACCGTAATTACCCGGCAGCCTTAAAAAAGGGCACTACCATAATTACCCATCAGCCTTAAAAAGGGCACTACCGTAATTACCCGTCAGCCTAAATAAAGGGCATTACCGTAATTACCCATCAGTCTAAATAAAGGGCACTACCATAATTACCCGTCAGCCTAAATAAAGGGCACTACCGTAATTACCCATCATCTTAAATAAAGGGCTCTACCGTAATTACCCGTCAGCCTCAATAAAGAGCACTATCATAATTACCCATCATCTTAAAGGGCATTACCGTAATTACCCGCCAGCCTAATAAAAGGGCATTACCGTAATTACCTGCCAGCCTTAAAAAAGGAAATTACCATAATTACCCGTCATCTTAAATAAAGGGCACTACCGTAATTACCCGTCAGCCTAAATAAAGGGCACTATCGTAATTTCCCATCAGCCTAAAAAAAGGCACTACCGTAATTACCCGTCATCTTAAATAAAGGGCACTACCGTAATTACCCATCAGCCTAAATAAAGAGCTCTATCATAATTACCCATCATCTTAAAGGGCACTACCGTAATTAGCCGCCAGCCTAAAAAAAGGGCATTACTGTAATTACCCGTCAGCCTAAATAGGGGGCACTACCGTAATTACCTGCCAGCCTAAATAAAGGGCACTACCGTAATTACCCGTTAGCCTAAATAAAGGGCACTATCGTAATTACCCGCCAGCCTAAATAAAGGGCACTACTGTAATTACCCGTCAGCCTAAATAAAGGGCACTACCGTAATTACCCGGCAGCCTTAAAAAGGGCACTACCGTAATTAAACGGCAGCCTTAAAAAAGGGCACTACCGTAATTACCCGCCAGCCTTAAAAAATGGCATTACCGTAATTACCCGTCAGCCTAAAAAACAGGGCACTACCGTAATTACCCGCCAGCCTTAAAAAAGGGCATTACTGTAATTACCCTTCTGCCTAAATAGATTACACTACCGTAATTACCTGTCAGCCTAAATAAAGGGCACTACCGTAATTACCTGGCAGTCTAAAAAAAGGGCACTACCGTAATTACCCGACAGCCTAAAAAAAGAGCACTACCGTAATTACGCGGCAGCCTAAAAAAAAGGCACTACCGTAATTACCCGCCAACCTAAAAAAAGGCACTGCCGTAATTACCCGGCAGCCTAAAAAGGGCACTACCGTAATTACCCGGCAGCCTAAAAAAAGGGCACTACCATAATTACCCGCCAGCCTAAAAAAAGGGCAATACCGTAATTACCCGTCAGCCTAAAAAAAGCGCACTACCGTAAATACCCGCCAGCCTTAAAAAAGGGCATTACCGTAATTACCCGTCAGCCTAAAAAAAGGGCATTACCGTAATTACCCGGCAGCCTTAAAAAAGGGCACTACCGTAATTACCCGTCAGCCTAAAAAAAGCCCACTACCGTAATTACATGTCAGCCTAAATAGAGGACACTACCGTAATTACCTGTCAGCCTAAATAAAGGGCACTACCGTAATTACCCAACAGCATAAAAAAGGGCACTACCGTAATTACCCGCCAGCCTAAAAAAGGGCACTACCGTAATTACCCGTCAGCCTAAAAAAGGGCATTACCGTAATTACCCGTCAGCCTAAAAAAAGCGCACTACCGTAATTACCCGTCAGCCTAAAAAAAGGGCACTACTGTAATTACCCGGCAGCCTAAAGAAAGGGCACTACCGTAATTACCCATCAGCCTAAAAAAAGGGCAATACCGTAATTACCCGTCAGCCTAAAAAAGGGCACTACCGTAATTACCCGCCAGCCTAAAAAAAGGGCATTACCGTAATTACCCGGCAGCCTAAAAAAGGGCACTACCGTAATTACCCGCCAGCCTAAAAAAAGGGCATTACCGTAATTACCCGTCAGCCTAAAAAAAGCGCACTACCGTAATTACCCGTCAGCCTAAAAAAAGGCCACTACTGTAATTACCCGGCAGCCTAAAAAAAGGGCACTACCGTAATTACCCGTCAGCCTAAATAGAGGGCACTACCGTAATTACCCATTATCTTAAAGGGCACTACCGTAATTACCCATCTGCCTCATTAAAGAGCACTATCATAATTAACCATCATCTTAAAGAGCACTACCGTAATTACCCGCTAGCCTATAAAAAGGGCATTACCGTAATTACCCACTAGCCTATAAAAAGGGCATTACCGTAATTACCCATCAACTTAAATAAAGAGCATTACCGTAATCACCCATCAGCCTTAAAAAGGGCACTACCGTAATTACCCTTCAGCCTAAATAAAGGGCACTATCGTAATTACCCGCCAGCCTTAAAAAAGGGCATTACCGTAATTACCCGCCAGCCTAAAAAAAGATCATTACCGTAATTACCCGTCAGCCTTAAAAAAGGGCACTACCGTAATTACCCATCAGCCTAAAAAAGGGCACTACCGTAATTACCAGGCAGCCTAAAAAAAGGGCACTACCGAAATTACCCGCCAGCCTAAAAAAAGGGCACTACCGTAATTACCCATCAGCCTGAATAGAGGGCACTACCGTAATTACCTGTCAGTCTAAATAAAGGGTACTACCGTAATTACCCATCAGCCTGAATAGAGGGCACTACCGTAATTACCTGTCAGTCTAAATAAAGGGTACTACCGTAATTACCCATCAGCCTGAATAGAGGGCACTACCGTAATTACCTGTCAGTCTAAATAAAGGGTACTACCGTAATTACCCATCATCTTAAATAAAGGGCTCTACCGTAATTACCCATCAGCCTCAATAAAGAGCACTATCATAATTACCCATCATCTTAAAGGGCATTACTGTAATTACCCGCCAGCCTAAAAAAAGGGCATTACCGTAATTACCGGTGAGCCTAAATAAAGAGCACTATCAAAATTACCCATCATCTTAAAGGGCACTACCGTAATTACCCGGCAGCCTTAAAAAAGGGCACTACCGTAATTACCCATCAGACTTAAAAAGGGCACTACCGTAATTACCCGTCAGCCTAAATAAAGGGCATTACCGTAATTACCCGTCAGCCTAAATAAAGGGCACTACCGTAATTACCCATCAGCCTAAATAAGGGCACTACCATAATTACCCATCATCTTAAATAAAGGGCTCTACCGTAATTACCCGTCAGCCTCAATAAAGAGCACTATCATAATTACCCATCATCTTAAAGGGCATTACCGTAATTACCCGCCAGCCTAAAAAAAGGGCATTACCGTAATTACCTGCCAGCCTTAAAAAAGGGAATTACCATAATTACCCGTCATCTTAAATAAAGGGCACTACCGTAATTACCCATCAGCCTAAATAAAGAGCACTATAATAATTACCCATCATCTAAAAAGGCACTACCGTAATTACCCGCCAGCCTTAAAAGAGGGCATTACCGTAATTACCCGTCAGCCTAAATAGAGGGCACTACCGTAATTACCCGCCAGCCTAAATAAAGGGCACTACCGTAATTACCCGTTAGCCTAAATAAAGAGCACTATCAAAATTACCCATCATCTTAAAGGAAACTACCGTAATTACCCGGCAGCCTTAAAAAAGGGCACTACCGTAATTACCCGGCAGCCTTAAAAAAGGGCACTACCGTAATTACCCGCCAGCCTAAAAAAGGGCATTACCGTAATTACCTGTCAGCCTAAAAAAATAGCACTACCGTAATTACCCATTAGCCTAAAAAAGGGCATTACCGTAAATACCCATCAGCCTAAAAAAGGGCATTACCGTAATTAGCCGTCAGCCTAAATAGAGGGCACTACCGTAATTACCCATCAGCCTAAAAAAGGGCACTACCGTAATTACCCGCTAGCCTAAAAAAAGGGCTCTACCGTAATTACACACCATGTTAAATAAAGGGCACTACCGTAAATACCTGTTAGCCTAAATAAAGGGCACTACCGTAATTACCCGGCAGCCTAAAAAAAGGGCACTACCGTAATTACCCGCCAGCCTAAAAAAGGGCATTACCGTAATTACCCGTCAGTCTTAAAAAAGAGCACTACCGTAATTACCCATCATCCTAAAAAAGGGCACTGCCGTAATTACCCATCATCTTAAAGGGCACTACCGTAATTACCCATCATCTTAAATAAAGATCACTACCGTAATTACCCATCAGCCTAAAAAAGGGCACTATCATAATTAACCATCATCTTAAAGGGCACTACCGTAATTACCCACCAGCCTAAAAAAAGGGCACTACCGTAATTACCCGCCAGCCTTAAAAAAGATCATTACTGTAATTACCCGTCAGCCTTAAAAAAGAGCACTACCGTAATTACCCGTCAGCCTTAAAAAAGAGCACTACCGTAATTACCCATCAGCCTAAAAACAGGGCACTACCGTAAATACCCATCAGCCTAAAAAAAGGGCATTACCGTAATTAGCCGTCAGCCTAAATAGAGGGCACTACCGTAATTACTCGTCAGCCTAAAAAGGGCACTACCTTAATTACCCGCTAGCCTTAAAAAGGGCATTACCGTAATTACCCACTAGCCTATAAAAAAGGGCATTACCGTAATTACCCATCAACTTAAATAAAGAGCATTACCATAATTTCCCATCAGCCTAAAAAAAGGGCACTACCGTAATTACCCATCATGTTAAATAAAGGGCACTACCGTAATTACCCGCCAGCCTTAAAAAATGTCATTACCGTAATTACCCGTCAGCCTAAAAAAAGGGCACTACCGTAATTACCCGCCAGCCTTAAAAAAGGGCATTACCGTAATTACCCGTCTGCCTAAATAGAGGACACTACCGTAATTACCTGTCAGCCTAAATAAAGGGCACTACCGTAATTACCTGGCAGTCTAAAAAAAGGGCACTACCATAATTACCCGCCAGCCTAAAAAAAGGGCAATACCGTAATTACCCGTCAGCCTAAAAAAAGCGCACTACCGTAAATACCCGCCAGCCTTAAAAAAGGGCATTACCATAATTACCCATCAGCCTAAAAAAAGGGCATTACCGTAATTACCCGTCAGCCTAAAAAAAGCGCACTACCGTAATTACCTGTCAGCCTAAATAGAGGACACTACCGTAATTACCTGTCAGCCTAAATAAAGGGCACTACCGTAATTACCCGGCAGCATAAAAAAGGGCACTACCGTAATTACCCACCAGCCTAAAAAAGGGCACTACCGTAATTACCCGCCAGCCTAAAAAAGGGCATTACCGTAATTACCCGTCAGCCTAAAAAAAGCACACTACCGTAATTACCCGTCAGCCTAAAAAAGGGCATTACCGTAATTACCCGCTAGCCTATAAAAATTGCATTATCGTAATTACCCATCAACTTAAATAAAGAGCATTACCGTAATTACCCGCCAGCCTAAAAAAAAGGGCATTACCGTAATTACCCGTCAGCCTAAAAAAAAGCACTACCGTAAATACCCATCAGCCTAAAAAAAGGCACTACCGTAATTACCCGTCAGCCTAAATAAATCTCACTACTGTAATTACCCGGCAGCCTAAAAAAGGGCACTACCGTAATTACCCACCAGACTAAAAAAAGGGCATTACCGTTGATCGGGTAAATGGAATAGCCATTTACTTATCAAACATTTATTCATGATTATCAAAGCATGTGTTTCTGATCTGATGTATGTGTATGTATATATGGGTATATATATATATATATATATATATATATATATATATATATATATATATATGAATATGTATGTGTGTATACATGTATACATGTATGTATGCGTATGTGTTTAGAGTTGGTTGTATAATCTGTTAAAAGTCATATTATGTAATAAGATGATGTTTCTGTGTTCAGAGATTGATCAAGCAATCTCTGAGTCACAGGATATAACAAAGGGACACCTTCTCTTTGTAGTCAAAGTTACATTCACACCCCCAGCTAGGAATGAGGTCCTGTGTGACATTTCCCAGAGGTGGCTGGAAGTAACACATAGATGCTAAATGTCCATTTGTTCTTCATGTAAACATCAACAAATTGCCTTGTATTTGAAAGAAGTAATGTGCCTCCCCCTTTGTCTTGTATAAAAGGACTGGGACAAATCAGTCTAATCAGAGCAGTTATATTGAATGTATCATCATGTACTGTGTTGATCTCCAGGCTTGTGGTTAACTGCTTGCCTGAATATTAAATACATCTTTTAAAAATAACTTTGGTTCAGCAGTCAACATGTTATTGGAAACCCCTAGTTCTGGGGGTGCCCCGACACCGTAATTACCCGTCAGCCTAAAAAAGGGGACTACCGTAATTACCCGTCAGTCTAAATAAAGGGCACTACCATAATTACCCATTATCTTAAAGGGCACTACCGTAATTACCCATCTGCCTCATTAAAGAGCACTATCATAATTAACCATCATCTTAAAGGGCACTACCGTAATTACCCGCCAGCCTAAAAAAGGGCATTACCGTAATTAGCCGTCAGCCTAAATAAGGGCACTACCGTAATTATCCATCAGCCTAAAAAAAGAGCACTACCGTAATTACCCACTAGCCTATAAAAATGGCATTACCGTAATCACCCATCAGCCTTAAAAAGGGCACTACCGTAATTACCCGTCAGCCTAAATAAAGGGCACTACCATAATTACCCATCATCTTAAATAAAGGGCTCTACCGTAATTACCCGTCAGCCTCAATAAAGAGCACTATCATAATTACCCATCATCTTAAAGGGCATTATCGTAATTACCCGCCAGCCTAAAAAAAGGGCATTACCGTAATTACCTGCCAGCCTTAAAAAAGGGAATTACCATAATTACCCGTCATCTTAAATAAAGGGCACTACCGTAATTACCCGTCAGCCTAAATAAAGAGCACTATAATAATTACCCATCATCTAAAAATGCACTACCGTAATTACCCGCCAGCCTAAAAAGAGGGCATTACCGTAATTACCCGTCAGCCTAAATAGAGGGCACTACCGTAATTACCCGCCAGCCTAAATAAAGGGCACTACCGTAATTACCCGTTAGCCTATAAAAAGGGCATTACCGTAATTACCCATCAACTTAAATAAAGGGCACTACCGTAAATACTCGCCAGCCTAAAAAAAGGGCACTACCGTAATTACCGGTCAGCCTAAATAAAGAGCACTATCAAAATTATCCATCATCTTAAAGGGCACTACCGTAATTACCCGGCAGCCTTAAAAAAGGGCACTACCGTAATTACCCGGCAGCCTTAAAAAGGGCACTAACGTAATTACCCGTCAGCCTAAAAAAGGGCACTACTGTAATTACCCGTCAGCCTAAAAAAAGGGCACTACCGTAATTACCCGCCAGCCTAAAAAAAGGGCATTACCATAATTACCCGTCAGCCTAAAAAAGGGCACTACCGTAATTACCCGCCAGCCTAAAAAATGGCATTACCGTAATTACCCGCCAGCCTAAAAAACAAGCGCACTACCGTAAATACCCATCAGCCTTAAAAAGGGCACTACCGTAATTACCCATCATCTTAAATAAAGGGCACTACCGTAATTACCCGTCAGCCTAAATAAAGAGCTCTATCATAATTACCCATCATCTTAAAGGGCACTACCGTAATTACCCGCCAGCCTAAAAAAATGCCATTACTGTAATTACCCATCAGCCTAAATAGGGGGCACTACCGTAATTACCCGCCAGCCTAAATAAAGGGCACTACCATAATTACCCGTTAGCCTAAATAAAGGGCACTACCGTAATTACCCGTCAGCCTAAATAAAGGGCACTATCGTAATTACCCATCAGCCTCAATAAAGAGCACTATCAAAATTACCCATCATCTTAAAGGGCACTACCGTAATTACCTGCCAGCCTAAAAAAGGGCATTACCATAATTACCGGAGAGCCTAAATAAAGAGCACTATCAAAATTACCCATCATCTTAAAGGGCACTACCATAATTACCCATCAGCCTTAAAAAGGGCACTACCGTAATTACCCGTCAGCCTAAATAAAGGGCATTACCGTAATTACCCATCAGTCTAAATAAAGGGCACTACCATAATTACCCGTCAGCCTAAATAAAGGGCACTACCGTAATTACCCATCATCTTAAATAAAGGGCTCTACCGTAATTACCCGTCAGCCTCAATAAAGAGCACTATCATAATTACCCATCATCTTAAAGGGCATTACCGTAATTACCCGCCAGCCTAATAAAAGGGCATTACCGTAATTACCTGCCAGCCTTAAAAAAGGAAATTACCATAATTACCCGTCATCTTAAATAAAGGGCACTACCGTAATTACCCGTCAGCCTAAATAAAGGGCACTATCGTAATTTCCCATCAGCCTAAAAAAAGGCACTACCGTAATTACCCGTCATCTTAAATAAAGGGCACTACCGTAATTACCCATCAGCCTAAATAAAGAGCTCTATCATAATTACCCATCATCTTAAAGGGCACTACCGTAATTAGCCGCCAGCCTAAAAAAAGGGCATTACTGTAATTACCCGTCAGCCTAAATAGGGGGCACTACCGTAATTACCTGCCAGCCTAAATAAAGGGCAATACCGTAATTACCCGTTAGCCTAAATAAAGGGCACTATCGTAATTACCCGCCAGCCTAAATAAAGGGCACTACTGTAATTACCCGTCAGCCTAAATAAAGGGCACTACCGTAATTACCCGGCAGCCTTAAAAAGGGCACTACCGTAATTAAACGGCAGCCTTAAAAAAGGGCACTACCGTAATTACCCGCCAGCCTTAAAAAATGGCATTACCGTAATTACCCGTCAGCCTAAAAAACAGGGCACTACCGTAATTACCCGCCAGCCTTAAAAAAGGGCATTACTGTAATTACCCTTCTGCCTAAATAGATTACACTACCGTAATTACCTGTCAGCCTAAATAAAGGGCACTACCGTAATTACCTGGCAGTCTAAAAAAAGGGCACTACCGTAATTACCCGACAGCCTAAAAAAAGAGCACTACCGTAATTACGCGGCAGCCTAAAAAAAAGGCACTACCGTAATTACCCGCCAACCTAAAAAAAGGCACTGCCGTAATTACCCGGCAGCCTAAAAAGGGCACTACCGTAATTACCCGGCAGCCTAAAAAAAGGGCACTACCATAATTACCCGCCAGCCTAAAAAAAGGGCAATACCGTAATTACCCGTCAGCCTAAAAAAAGCGCACTACCGTAAATACCCGCCAGCCTTAAAAAAGGGCATTACCGTAATTACCCGTCAGCCTAAAAAAAGGGCATTACCGTAATTACCCGGCAGCCTTAAAAAAGGGCACTACCGTAATTACCCGTCAGCCTAAAAAAAGCCCACTACCGTAATTACATGTCAGCCTAAATAGAGGACACTACCGTAATTACCTGTCAGCCTAAATAAAGGGCACTACCGTAATTACCCAACAGCATAAAAAAGGGCACTACCGTAATTACCCGCCAGCCTAAAAAAGGGCACTACCGTAATTACCCGTCAGCCTAAAAAAGGGCATTACCGTAATTACCCGTCAGCCTAAAAAAAGCGCACTACCGTAATTACCCGTCAGCCTAAAAAAAGGGCACTACTGTAATTACCCGGCAGCCTAAAGAAAGGGCACTACCGTAATTACCCGTCAGCCTAAAAAAAGGGCAATACCGTAATTACCCGTCAGCCTAAAAAAGGGCACTACCGTAATTACCCGCCAGCCTAAAAAAAGGGCATTACCGTAATTACCCGGCAGCCTAAAAAAGGGCACTACCGTAATTACCCGCCAGCCTAAAAAAAGGGCATTACCGTAATTACCCGTCAGCCTAAAAAAAGCGCACTACCGTAATTACCCGTCAGCCTAAAAAAAGGCCACTACTGTAATTACCCGGCAGCCTAAAAAAAGGGCACTACCGTAATTACCCGTCAGCCTAAATAGAGGGCACTACCGTAATTACCCATTATCTTAAAGGGCACTACCGTAATTACCCATCTGCCTCATTAAAGAGCACTATCATAATTAACCATCATCTTAAAGAGCACTACCGTAATTACCCGCTAGCCTATAAAAAGGGCATTACCGTAATTACCCACTAGCCTATAAAAAGGGCATTACCGTAATTACCCATCAACTTAAATAAAGAGCATTACCGTAATCACCCATCAGCCTTAAAAAGGGCACTACCGTAATTACCCTTCAGCCTAAATAAAGGGCACTATCGTAATTACCCATCATCCTTAAAAAAGGGCACTACTGTAATTACCCGCCAGCCTTAAAAAAGGGCATTACCGTAATTACCCGCCAGCCTAAAAAAAGATCATTACCGTAATTACCCGTCAGCCTTAAAAAAGGGCACTACCGTAATTACCCATCAGCCTAAAAAAGGGCACTACCGTAATTACCAGGCAGCCTAAAAAAAGGGCACTACCGAAATTACCCGCCAGCCTAAAAAAAGGGCACTACCGTAATTACCCATCAGCCTGAATAGAGGGCACTACCGTAATTACCTGTCAGTCTAAATAAAGGGTACTACCGTAATTACCCATCAGCCTGAATAGAGGGCACTACCGTAATTACCTGTCAGTCTAAATAAAGGGTACTACCGTAATTACCCATCAGCCTGAATAGAGGGCACTACCGTAATTACCCATCATCTTAAATAAAGGGCTCTACCGTAATTACCCATCAGCCTCAATAAAGAGCACTATCATAATTACCCATCATCTTAAAGGGCATTACTGTAATTACCCGCCAGCCTAAAAAAAGGGCATTACCGTAATTACCGGTGAGCCTAAATAAAGAGCACTATCAAAATTACCCATCATCTTAAAGGGCACTACCGTAATTACCCGGCAGCCTTAAAAAAGGGCACTACCGTAATTACCCATCAGACTTAAAAAGGGCACTACCGTAATTACCCGTCAGCCTAAATAAAGGGCATTACCGTAATTACCCGTCAGCCTAAATAAAGGGCACTACCGTAATTACCCATCAGCCTAAATAAGGGCACTACCGTAATTACCCATCATCTTAAATAAAGGGCTCTACCGTAATTACCCGTCAGCCTCAATAAAGAGCACTATCATAATTACCCATCATCTTAAAGGGCATTACCGTAATTACCCGCCAGCCTAAAAAAAGGGCATTACCGTAATTACCTGCCAGCCTTAAAAAAGGGAATTACCATAATTACCCGTCATCTTAAATAAAGGGCACTACCGTAATTACCCATCAGCCTAAATAAAGAGCACTATAATAATTACCCATCATCTAAAAAGGCACTACCGTAATTACCCGCCAGCCTTAAAAGAGGGCATTACCGTAATTACCCGTCAGCCTAAATAGAGGGCACTACCGTAATTACCCGCCAGCCTAAATAAAGGGCACTACCGTAATTACCCGTTAGCCTAAATAAAGAGCACTATCAAAATTACCCATCATCTTAAAGGGCACTACCGTAATTACCCGGCAGCCTTAAAAAAGGGCACTACCGTAATTACCCGGCAGCCTTAAAAAAGGGCACTACCGTAATTACCCGCCAGCCTAAAAAAGGGCATTACCGTAATTACCTGTCAGCCTAAAAAAAGAGCACTACCGTAATTACCCATTAGCCTAAAAAAGGGCATTACCGTAAATACCCATCAGCCTAAAAAAGGGCATTACCGTAATTAGCCGTCAGCCTAAATAGAGGGCACTACCGTAATTACCCATCAGCCTAAAAAAGGGCACTACCGTAATTACCCGCTAGCCTAAAAAAAGGGCTCTACCGTAATTACACACCATGTTAAATAAAGGGCACTACCGTAAATACCTGTTAGCCTAAATAAAGGGCACTACCGTAATTACCCGGCAGCCTAAAAAAAGGCAATTACCGTAATTACCAGTCAGCCTAAAAAAAGCACTACCGTAATTACCCGTCAGCCTAAAAAAGGGCACTACCGTAATTACCCGCCAGCCTAAAAAAGGGCACTACCGTAATTACCCGTCACCCTTAAAAAGGGCATTACCGTAATTACCCGTCAGCCTAAAAAAAGGGCATTACCGTAATTACCCGTCAGCCTAAAAAAAGCGCACTACCGTAAATACCCGCCAGCCTTAAAAAAGGGCATTACCGTAATTACCCGTCAGCCTAAAAAAAGGGCATTACCGTAATTACCCGTCAGCCTAAAAAAAGCGCACTACCGTAATTACCTGTCAGCCTAAATAGAGGACACTACCGTAATTACCTGTCAGCCTAAATAAAGGGCACTACCGTAATTACCCGGCAGCATAAAAAAGGGCACTACCGTAATTACCCACCAGCCTAAAAAAGGGCACTACCGTAATTACCCGCCAGCCTAAAAAAGGGCATTACCGTAATTACCCGTCAGCCTAAAAAAAAGCGCACTACCGTAATTACCCGTCAGCCTAAAAAAGGGCATTACCGTAATTACCCGCTAGCCTATAAAAATTGCATTACCGTAATTACCCATCAACTTAAATAAAGAGCATTACCGTAATTACCCGCCAGCCTAAAAAAAAAGGGCATTACCGTAATTACCCGTCAGCCTAAAAAAAAGCATTACCGTAATTACCCGTCAGCCTAAATAAAGGGCACTACCGTAATTACCCATCATCTTAAATAAAGGGCTCTACCGTAATTACCCATCAGCCTCAATAAAGAGCACTATCATAATTACCCATCATCTTAAAGGGCATTACTGTAATTACCCGCCAGCCTAAAAAAAGGGCATTACCGTAATTACCGGTGAGCCTAAAAAGGGCACTACCTTAATTACCCGCTAGCCTTAAAAAGGGCATTACCGTAATTACCCACTAGCCTATAAAAAA
The DNA here is from genome assembly GCA_029206835.1 of Rana muscosa. NCBI lineage: Eukaryota > Metazoa > Chordata > Amphibia > Anura > Ranidae > Rana > Rana muscosa. The sequence goes on along the minus strand of CM055116.1, from coordinate 1,066,322,473 downwards.
GGGCATTACCGTAATTACCCATCAACTTAAATAAAGAGCATTACCATAATTTCCCATCAGCCTTAAAAAAGGGCATTACCGTAATTACCCGTCTGCCTAAATAGAGGGCACTACCGTAATTACCCATCAGCCTAAAAAAGGGCACTACCGTAATTACCCGCTAGCCTAAAAAAAGGGCTCTACCGTAATTACACACCATGTTAAATAAAGGGCACTACCGTAAATACCTGTTAGCCTAAATAAAGGGCACTACCGTAATTACCCGGCAGCCTAAAAAAAGGCAATTACCGTAATTACCAGTCAGCCTAAAAAAAGCACTACCGTAATTACCCGTCAGCCTAAAAAAGGGCACTACCGTAATTACCCGCCAGCCTATAAAAGGGCACTACCGTAATTACCCGTCACCCTAAAAAAGGGCACTACCGTAATTACCCGGCAGCCTAAAAAAGGGCACTACCGCAATTACCCGGCAGCCTAAAAAAAGGGCACTACCATAATTACCCGCCAGCCTAAAAAAAGGGCAATACCGTAATTACCCGTCAGCCTAAAAAAAGCGCACTACCGTAAATACCCGCCAGCCTTAAAAAGGGCATTACCGTAATTACCCGTCAGCCTAAAAAAAGGGCATTACCGTAATTACCCGTCAGCCTAAAAAAAGCGCACTACCGTAAATACCCGCCAGCCTTAAAAAAGGGCATTACCGTAATTACCCGTCAGCCTAAAAAAAGGGCATTACCGTAATTACCCGTCAGCCTAAAAAAAGTGCACTACCGTAATTACCTGTCAGCCTAAATAGAGGACACTACCGTAATTACCTGTCAGCCTAAATAAAGGGCACTACCGTAATTACCCGGCAGCATAAAAAAGGGCACTACCGTAATTACCCACCAGCCTAAAAAAGGGCACTACCGTAATTACCCGCCAGCCTAAAAAAGGGCATTACCGTAATTACCCGTCAGCCTAAAAAAAGCGCACTACCGTAATTACTCGTCAGCCTAAAAAAGGGCATTACCGTAATTACCCGCTAGCCTATAAAAATTGCATTACCGTAATTACCCATCAACTTAAATAAAGAGCATTACCGTAATTACCCGCCAGCCTAAAAAAAGGGCATTACCGTAATTACCCGTCAGCCTAAAAAAAAGCATTACCGTAATTACCCGTCAGCCTAAATAAAGGGCACTACCGTAATTACCCATCAGCCTAAATAAGGGCACTACCGTAATTACCCATCATCTTAAATAAAGGGCTCTACCGTAATTACCCGTCAGCCTCAATAAAGAGCACTATCATAATTACCCATCATCTTAAAGGGCATTACCGTAATTACCCGCCAGCCTAAAAAAAGGGCATTACCGTAATTACCTGCCAGCCTTAAAAAAGGGAATTACCATAATTATCCGTCATCTTAAATAAAGGGCACTACCGTAATTACCCGTCAACCTAAATAAAGAGCACTATAATAATTACCCATCATCTAAAAAGGCACTACCGTAATTACCCGCCAGCCTTAAAAGAGGGCATTACCGTAATTACCCGTCAGCCTAAATAGAGGGCACTACCGTAATTACCCGCCAGCCTAAATAAAGGGCACTACCGTAATTACCCGTTAGCCTAAATAAAGAGCACTATCAAAATTACCCATCATCTTAAAGGGCACTACCGTAATTACCCGGCAGCCTTAAAAAAGGGCACTACCGTAATTACCCGGCAGCCTTAAAAAAGGGCACTACCGTAATTACCCGCCAGCCTAAAAAAGGGCATTACCGTAATTACCTGTCAGCCTAAAAAAAGAGCACTACCGTAATTACCCATTAGCCTAAAAAAGGGCATTACCGTAAATACCCGTCAACCTAAATAAAGGGCACTACCGTAATTACCCGTTAGCCTAAATAAAGAGCACTATCAAAATTACCCATCATCTTAAAGGGCACTACCGTAATTACCCGGCAGCCTTAAAAAAGGGCACTACCGTAATTACCCGGCAGCCTTAAAAAAGGGCACTACCGTAATTACCCGCCAGCCTAAAAAAGGGCATTACCGTAATTACCTGTCAGCCTAAAAAAAGAGCACTACCGTAATTACCCATTAGCCTAAAAAAGGGCATTACCGTAAATACCCATCAGCCTAAAAAAGGGCATTACCGTAATTACCCGCTAGCCTAAAAAAAGGGCTCTACCGTAATTACACACCATGTTAAAAAAAGGGCATTACCGTAATTACCCGTCAGCCTAAAAAAAGCGCACTACCGTAATTACCTGTCAGCCTAAATAGAGGACACTACCGTAATTACCTGTCAGCCTAAATAAAGGGCACTACCGTAATTACCCGGCAGCATAAAAAAGGCCACTACCGTAATTACCCATCATCCTAAAAAAGGGCACTGCCGTAATTACCCATCATCTTAAAGGGCACTACCGTAATTACCCATCATCTTAAATAAAGATCACTACCGTAATTACCCATCAGCCTAAAAAAGGGCACTATCATAATTAACCATCATCTTAAAGGGCACTACCGTAATTACCCACCAGCCTAAAAAAAGGGCACTACCGTAATTACCCGCCAGCCTTAAAAAAAATCATTACTGTAATTACCCGTCAGCCTTAAAAAAGAGCACTACCGTAATTACCCGTCAGCCTTAAAAAAGAGCACTACCGTAATTACCCATCAGCCTAAAAACAGGGCACTACCGTAAATACCCATCAGCCTAAAAAAAGGGCATTACCGTAATTAGCCGTCAGCCTAAATAGAGGGCACTACCGTAATTACTCGTCAGCCTAAAAAGGGCACTACCTTAATTACCCGCTAGCCTTAAAAAGGGCATTACCGTAATTACCCACTAGCCTATAAAAAAGGGCATTACCGTAATTACCCATCAACTTAAATAAAGAGCATTACCATAATTTCCCATCAGCCTAAAAAAAGGGCACTACCGTAATTACCCATCATGTTAAATAAAGGGCACTACCGTAATTACCCGCCAGCCTTAAAAAATGGCATTACCGTAATTACCCGTCAGCCTAAAAAAAGGGCACTACCGTAATTACCCGCCAGCCTTAAAAAAGGGCATTACCATAATTACCCGTCTGCCTAAATAGAGGGCACTACCGTAATTACCCATCAGCCTAAAAAAGGGCACTACCGTAATTACCCGCTAGCCTAAAAAAAGGGCTCTACCGTAATTACACACCATGTTAAATAAAGGGCACTACCGTAAATACCTGTTAGCCTAAATAAAGGGCACTACCGTAATTACCCGGCAGCCTAAAAAAAGGCAATTACCGTAATTACCAGTCAGCCTAAAAAAAGCACTACCGTAATTACCCGTCAGCCTAAAAAAGGGCACTACCGTAATTACCCGCCAGCCTAAAAAAGGGCACTACCGTAATTACCCGTCACCCTAAAAAAGGGCACTACCGTAATTACCCGGCAGCCTAAAAAAGGGCACTACCGCAATTACCCGGCAGCCTAAAAAAAGGGCACTACCATAATTACCCGCCAGCCTAAAAAAAGGGCAATACCGTAATTACCCGTCAGCCTAAGAAAAGCGCACTACCGTAAATACCCGCCAGCCTTAAAAAGGGCATTACCGTAATTACCCGTCAGCCTAAAAAAAGGGCATTACCGTAATTACCCGTCAGCCTAAAAAAAGCGCACTACCGTAAATACCCGCCAGCCTTAAAAAAGGGCATTACCGTAATTACCCGTCAGCCTAAAAAAAGGGCATTGCCGTAATTACCCGTCAGCCTAAAAAAAGCGCACTACCGTAATTACCTGTCAGCCTAAATAGAGGACACTACCGTAATTACCTGTCAGCCTAAATAAAGGGCACTACCGTAATTACCCGGCAGCATAAAAAAGGGCACTACCGTAATTACCCACCAGCCTAAAAAAGGGCACTACCGTAATTACCCGCCAGCCTAAAAAAGGGCATTACCGTAATTACCCGTCAGCCTAAAAAAAGCGCACTACCGTAATTACCCGTCAGCCTAAAAAAGGGCATTACCGTAATTACCCGCTAGCCTATAAAAATTGCATTACCGTAATTACCCATCAACTTAAATAAAGAGCATTACCGTAATTACCCGCCAGCCTAAAAAAAGGGCATTACCGTAATTACCCGTCAGCCTAAAAAAAAGCATTACCGTAATTACCCGTCAGCCTAAATAAAGGGCACTACCGTAATTACCCATCAGCCTAAATAAGGGCACTACCGTAATTACCCATCATCTTAAATAAAGGGCTCTACCGTAATTACCCGTCAGCCTCAATAAAGAGCACTATCATAATTACCCATCATCTTAAAGGGCATTACCGTAATTACCCGCCAGCCTAAAAAAAGGGCATTACCGTAATTACCTGCCAGCCTTAAAAAAGGGAATTACCATAATTACCCGTCATCTTAAATAAAGGGCACTACCGTAATTACCCGTCAACCTAAATAAAGAGCACTATAATAATTACCCATCATCTAAAAAGGCACTACCGTAATTACCCGCCAGCCTTAAAAGAGGGCATTACCGTAATTACCCGTCAGCCTAAATAGAGGGCACTACCGTAATTACCCGCCAGCCTAAATAAAGGGCACTACCGTAATTACCCGTTAGCCTAAATAAAGAGCACTATCAAAATTACCCATCATCTTAAAGGGCACTACCGTAATTACCCGGCAGCCTTAAAAAAGGGCACTACCGTAATTACCCGGCAGCCTTAAAAAAGGGCACTACCGTAATTACCCGCCAGCCTAAAAAAGGGCATTACCGTAATTACCTGTCAGCCTAAAAAAAGAGCACTACCGTAATTACCCATTAGCCTAAAAAAGGGCATTACCGTAATTAGCCGTCAGCCTAAGTAGAGGGCACTACCGTAATTACCCATCAGCCTAAAAAAGGGCACTACCGTAATTACCCGCTAGCCTAAAAAAAGGGCTCTACCGTAATTACACACCATGTTAAATAAAGGGCACTACCGTAAATACCTGTTAGCCTAAATAAAGGGCACTACCGTAATTACCCGGCAGCCTAAAAAAAGGGCACTACCGTAATTACCCGCCAGCCTAAAAAAGGGCATTACCGTAATTACCCGTCAGTCTTAAAAAAGAGCACTACCGTAATTACCCATCATCCTAAAAAAGGGCACTGCCGTAATTACCCATCATCTTAAAGGGCACTACCGTAATTACCCATCATCTTAAATAAAGATCACTACCGTAATTACCCATCAGCCTAAAAAAGGGCACTATCATAATTAACCATCATCTTAAAGGGCACTACCGTAATTACCCACCAGCCTAAAAAAAGGGCACTACCGTAATTACCCGCCAGCCTTAAAAAAGATCATTACTGTAATTACCCGTCAGCCTTAAAAAAGAGCACTACCGTAATTACCCGTCAGCCTTTAGAAAAAAGCACTACCGTAAATACCCATCAGCCTAAAAAAAGGCACTACCGTAATTACCCGTCAGCCTAAATAAATCGCACTACTGTAATTACCCGGCAGCCTAAAAAAGGGCACTACCGTAATTACCCACCAGACTAAAAAAAGGGCATTACCGTTGATCGGGTAAATGGAATAGCCATTTACTTATCAAACATTTATTCATGATTATCAAAGCATGTGTTTCTGATCTGATGTATGTGTATGTATATATGGGTATATATATATATATATATATATATATATATATATATGAATATGTATGTGTGTATACATGTATACATGTATGTATGCGTATGTGTTTAGAGTTGGTTGTATAATCTGTTAAAAGTCATATTATGTAATAAGATGATGTTTCTGTGTTCAGAGATTGATCAAGCAATCTCTGAGTCACAGGATATAACAAAGGGACACCTTCTCTTTGTAGTCAAAGTTACATTCACACCCCCAGCTAGGAATGAGGTCCTGTGTGACATTTCCCAGAGGTGGCTGGAAGTAACACATAGATGCTAAATGTCCATTTGTTCTTCATGTAAACATCAACAAATTGCCTTGTATTTGAAAGAAGTAATGTGCCTCCCCCTTTGTCTTGTATAAAAGGACTGGGACAAATCAGTCTAATCAGAGCAGTTATATTGAATGTATCACCATGTACTGTGTTGATCTCCAGGCTTGTGGTTAACTGCTTGCCTGAATATTAAATACATCTTTTAAAAATAACTTTGGTTCAGCAGTCAACATGTTATTGGAAACCCCTAGTTCTGGGGGTGCCCCGACACCGTAATTACCCGTCAGCCTAAAAAAGGGGACTACCGTAATTACCCGTCAGTCTAAATAAAGGGCACTACCATAATTACCCATTATCTTAAAGGGCACTACCGTAATTACCCATCTGCCTCATTAAAGAGCACTATCATAATTAACCATCATCTTAAAGGGCACTACCGTAATTACCCGCCAGCCTAAAAAAGGGCATTACCGTAATTAGCCGTCAGCCTAAATAAGGGCACTACCGTAATTATCCATCAGCCTAAAAAAAGAGCACTACCGTAATTACCCGCTAGCCTATAAAAAGGGCATTACCGTAATCACCCATCAGCCTTAAAAAGGGCACTACCGTAATTACCCTTCAGCCTAAATAAAGGGCACTATCGTAATTACCCATCATCCTTAAAAAAGGGCACTACTGTAATTACCCGCCAGCCTTAAAAAGGGCATTACCGTAATTACCCGCCAGCCTAAAAAAAGATCATTACCGTAATTACCCGTCAGCCTTAAAAAAGGGCACTACCGTAATTACCCATCAGCCTAAAAAAGGGCACTACCGTAATTACCAGGCAGCCTAAAAAAAGGGCACTACCGAAATTACCCGCCAGCCTAAAAAAAGGGCACTACCGTAATTACCCATCAGCCTGAATAGAGGGCACTACCGTAATTACCTGTCAGTCTAAATAAAGGGTACTACCGTAATTACCCATCAGCCTGAATAGAGGGCACTACCGTAATTACCTGTCAGTCTAAATAAAGGGTACTACCGTAATTACCCATCATCTTAAATAAAGGGCTCTACCATAATTACCCATCAGCCTCAATAAAGAGCACTATCATAATTACCCATCATCTTAAAGGGCATTACTGTAATTACCCGCCAGCCTAAAAAAAGGGCATTACCGTAATTACCGGTGAGCCTAAATAAAGAGCACTATCAAAATTACCCATCATCTTAAAGGGCACTACCGTAATTACCCGGCAGCCTTAAAAAAGGGCACTACCGTAATTACCCATCAGACTTAAAAAGGGCACTACCGTAATTACCCGTCAGCCTAAATAAAGGGCATTATCGTAATTACACGTCAGCCTAAATAAAGGGCACTACCGTAATTACCCATCAGCCTAAATAAGGGCACTTCCGTAATTACCCATCATCTTAAATAAAGGGCTCTACCGTAATTACCCGTCAGCCTCAATAAAGAGCACTATCATAATTACCCATCATCTTAAAGGGCATTACCGTAATTACCCGCCAGCCTAAAAAAAGGGCATTACCGTAATTACCTGCCAGCCTTAAAAAAGGGAATTACCATAATTACCCGTCATCTTAAATAAAGGGCACTACCGTAATTACCCGTCAGCCTAAATAAAGAGCACTATAATAATTACCCATCATCTAAAAAGGCACTACCGTAATTACCCGCCAGCCTTAAAAGAGGGCATTACCGTAATTACCCGTCAGCCTAAATAGAGGGCACTACCGTAATTACCCGCCAGCCTAAATAAAGGGCACTACCGTAATTACCCGTTAGCCTAAATAAAGAGCACTATCAAAATTACCCATCATCTTAAAGGGCACTACCGTAATTACCCGGCAGCCTTAAAAAGGGCACTACCGTAATTACCCGCCAGCCTAAAAAAGGGAATTACCGTAATTACCTGTCAGCCTAAAAAAAGAGCACTACCGTAATTACCCATTAGCCTAAAAAAGGGCATTACCGTAAATACCCATCAGCCTAAAAAAGGGCATTACCGTAATTAGCCGTCAGCCTAAATAGAGGGCACTACCATAATTACCCATCAGCCTAAATAAGGGCACTACCGTAATTACCCATCATCTTAAATAAAGGGCTCTACCGTAATTACCCGTCAGCCTCAATAAAGAGCACTATCATAATTACCCATCATCTTAAAGGGCATTACCGTAATTACCCGCCAGCCTAAAAAAAGGGCATTACCGTAATTACCTGCCAGCCTTAAAAAAGGGAATTACCATAATTACCCGTCATCTTAAATAAAGGGCACTACCGTAATTACCCGTCAGCCTAAATAAAGAGCACTATAATAATTACCCATCATCTAAAAAGGCACTACCGTAATTACCCGCCAGCCTTAAAAGAGGGCATTACCGTAATTACCCGTCAGCCTAAATAGAGGGCACTACCGTAATTACCCGCCAGCCTAAATAAAGGGCACTACCGTAATTACCCGTTAGCCTAAATAAAGAGCACTATCAAAATTACCCATCATCTTAAAGGGCACTACCGTAATTACCCGGCAGCCTTAAAAAGGGCACTACCGTAATTACCCGCCAGCCTAAAAAAGGGAATTACCGTAATTACCTGTCAGCCTAAAAAAAGAGCACTACCGTAATTACCCATTAGCCTAAAAAAGGGCATTACCGTAAATACCCATCAGCCTAAAAAAGGGCATTACCGTAATTAGCCGTCAGCCTAAATAGAGGGCACTACCATAATTACCCATCAGCCTAAAAAAGGGCACTACCGTAATTACCCGCTAGCCTAAAAAAAAGGCTCTACCGTAATTACACACCATGTTAAATAAAGGGCACTACCGTAAATACCTGTTAGCCTAAATAAAGGGCACTACCGTAATTACCCGGCAGCCTAAAAAAAGGGCACTACCGTAATTACCCGCCAGCCTAAAAAAGGGCATTACCGTAATTACCCGTCAGCCTAAAAAAGGGCATTACCGTAATTACCCATCATCTTAAATAAAGATCACTACCGTAATTACCCATCAGCCTAAAAAAGGGCACTATCATAATTAACCATCATCTTAAAGGGCACTACCGTAATTACCCACCAGCCTAAAAAAAGGGCATTACCGTAATTAGCCGTTAGGGCTGGGCGATTTTCCCCCCCAAAAAAATCTGCGATTTTTTTATAAAAAACTCGATTTACGATTCGTTTCAATTTTTTTTTTTAATTATAGCAATTAAAGTGCATCAACAAACAAAATTGCAAAGGCAAACCCTTTCTCTAACTGCAAAGTCAGTGTGCAAAAAACACACAATATAATCCAGCGCTCATGGAACATACATTATTAACTATTGAAAACTCTTGAAACTCTGTGTGTGATTCCTTCTGTCCCAGCCTTGCTGCGATCCTGGCTCTGCATCCTTTTGGGTTGGAGGGCCCTCCACATGCTGGTCTGCCTGTTGTCCATCATTCAAGGTACTGTGCTCACACGGAGATCATGCCACAGGCTTTGTTTTGACTTTTTTAACCCCTCCTTGCTCCACGGATGTCACTGCAAGTTTAACAAGTTTGTCATCACTGGCAACTGGAGAGTTAAGATTCATTTGCCCTCTGCACATTTGGGATTGGATCCCTCTCTTTATTAGACATGTGCATTCGTTTTCGTCCGAATGCATTTTCGTCCGAATTTCAGCTATTTTCGTTATTGTTTTAACAAACGAAAACGAAAGCACAGAATCCGAAAACCGAAAGATCCGACATAAACAAATGCTTTATTTTCGTTTTCGTTGCTACAACAGTTCGATATAGATAGGAGATTCGACGTGACGCTGACAATAACAATCTGTGTCTATCGAACCTGTGGTCGAATGTGCCTAACCTTAACTCTATTAGTCCAAGATTATTCTACATAGGAGAGAAAAGATTCGACATTATAGAGAGAAAAGATTCGACATAGGAGAGAAAGATTCGACATAGGAGAGAAAAGATTCGACATAGGAGAGAAAAGATTTGTTATTATAGAGAGAAAAGATTTGACATAGAGAGAAAAGATCACTGCTGGAATTGGGTGGGGGAAGTAAAATAAAAATAAAGTTGATGATGAATGTTATTGGCTGATTGTAACCAAAGAGGAGGAGCAGTAAAATAGCTAGAATGACGAAGATTCGACAAAGCATCGAAAGTTAGAAGATTCGACGGTGCAGCAAAACTGTGCGACACTGCAATCGTACATTTCCGGTCAAATGCATCCGCCCATAGGCTATAGAAGAATTCTAATGTTAGTTGACTAGTAATAGTAATGAATAAATATAATTATTACTAGTCATACAACATTAGAATTCTACTATAGCTTGTGGGCGGAACATTCGACCGGAAATGTATGATTGCAGCGTCGTACAGTTTCACTGCTCCGTCGAATATTCTTTGAACATTGGACAGACACCATAAGCCTTCAATGACAGATTCGACCTTAATTAATTCAGATTTTCGGAGTAATGCAATTTCTAACGAAAAACGAAATAAATAAAAACGAATTTCGGGAGTAACTAAATAAATTTATTTTTCGGACGAAAACGAAATTCCGAAACGAAATATTTCAGTGTGCACATGTCTACTCTTTATTGTGATTATTAAATGGACTAAGCTTTTTTATCAATTCTTCAAGAGTTTTCAATAGTTAATAATGTATGTTCCATGAGCGCTGGATTATATTGTGTGCATGTTGTGTATTTTGTACTTCTGGGTACGGATTTTTTCTTGCTGCGCTGGATCCTGTTTTTTCCCCCTTTTGGATACTTTGTACTTCCCAAAATATTTGGGATTTTTTTCTTATTATCATCCATTATATTTTTTTCTTTTATCCACCAATTTAGCGCTTGTGACTAGAGTTGAGCGGACACCTGGATGTTCGGGTTCGACGGGTTCGGCCGAACTTCGGAAAAAAGTTCGGGTTCGGGACCGAACTTTAACCCGAACCCAGACCCGAACCTCATTGAAGTCAATGGGGACCCGGACTTCTAAGGACTAAAAAGGCTCTAAAAAGGTAATGGAAAGGGCTAGAGGGCTGCAAATGGCAGCAAAATGTTGTTAAGAGCATGGCAAGTGCTCTGCAAACAAATGTGGATAGGGAAATAACTTAAAATAACATAAAAAAATAAAAATAAAAAATAATAATCTTGACCTAGGAGGACGAGGTCCATATGGAGTAGGAGGTTGAGGTGGCGGTGGATGTGGCTGTGTAGGTGGAAGCGGCGGTGGAGGAGGACGAGGTAACCAACACTGATTCAAAAATACAACAATGGCTGGGTAAGGCCGGTGATGTGTCGAGTTCTGTCCCCCGTCAAATAGTGTCCACCCTGTACTGCGCTTGCTCAGTATGTAGGACAAGGGGATTTCGAAAATCTCCCAAGACGAACGGCGCCTGCGTGGTGAGTTCAGGTGAAGGCCACGCCATCCGTGGTTCAAGCCGAGCCAAGTGAGGCCGTGCCCGAAGCATGGCGATCGAACCGAGCCCGTGAGGGGCCCTGTTACTATGTGCTACCGTATGTCCACTTGGATGGTGGGGCTTGAACCTGCACTCACAGCGCAGGCGCCGTTCATCTTCGGAGATTTTGTGAATCTCCTTGTCCTCTGTACTGCGCAAGCGCTGTGCCTTCGCAGTATGGGCCAGACACAATCCGATGGCCGGACAGTTTTTGTCACAACACCGGTATACATGTCTATTCTGCACAAGGTACGGACAAGTCCTGTGGGATCCATGCCTGGTTCATTTTAATGAACGTGAGCTTGTCCACATTGGCTCTGGACAGGCGGCTGCGCTTGTCTGTGATAACGCCCCCTGCCGTGCTAAATACATGTTCAGATAATACACTGGCTTCAGGGCAGGCCAGCACCTCCAAGGCATAAAGGGCAAGCTCAGGCCATGTGCCCAATTTGGAGACCCAGAAGTTAAAGGGGGCAGACCCGTCATCCAGTACGTGTAGGCCTGTGGACACATACTGCTCAACCATGTTGGTGAAATGCTGCCTCCTGCTAAGACGTTCCATCTCAGCTGGTGGTGCTGGTTGTTGTGGCGTGCTGACAAAGCTTTTCCACATTTCAGCCATGCTAACCCTGCCTTCTGAGGTGCTGCCGGTGCCCCGGCTGCGTTGGCGACCTCTTCCTCCTCCTCTGCCTTCGCCTTGTGCTTCCACCGTACGCCCGCTGTCAGGTGGGAATGCCACCAGCAGCGTGTCTACCAGCGTGCACTTGTACTCGCGCATCTTACGATCCCGCTCCAGTGAGGGAATTAAGGACGGTACGTTGTCCTTGTAACGGGGATCCAGCAGGGTGGCCACCCAGTAATCAGCACCAGTTAAAATGTGGGCAACTCGGCGGTCATTGCGGAAACACTGCAGCATGTAATCGCTCATGTGTGCCAGGCTGCCCAGAGGCAAAGAAAAGCTGTCCTCTGTGGGAGGTGTATCGTCTGTGTCCTCTGTATCCCCCCAGCCATGCACCAGTGATGGCCACGAGCTGGTCTGGGTGCCACCCTGCTGTGAAAATGGCTCCTCCTCCTCCATCTCCTCCTCCACCTCGTCATCCTCCAGAACTGTGCCCTTTCTGCCGGACAATTGTGTACCTGGTGTTTGTTGGTGCAGGAACCCACCCTCGTAGCCACTTGTGAAAGACTGCCCTGAAAGCCTTTGAAATGATCCCGCTTCCTCCTCCTCCTCCTCATCCTCCTGTGCCACATCCTCTTCCATCATCGCCCGAAGCGTTTTTTCAAGGAGGCATAGAACTGGGATAGTAACGCTAAGAACGGCGTCATTGGCACTGGACATGTTGGTGGAGTACTCGAAACAGCGCAACAAGGCACACAGGTCTCGCATGGAGGTCCAGTTATTGGTGGTGAAGTGGTGCTGTTCCGCAGAGCGACTCACGCGTGATTGCTGCAGCTGAAACTCCACTATCGCCTGCTGCTGCTCGCACAGTCTGGCCAGCATGTGCAAGGTGGAGTTCCACCTTGTGGACACGTCACATATGAGGCGGTGAGCGGGAAGGCCGAAGTTACGCTGCAGCGCTGACAGGCGAGCAGCAGCAGGGTGAGAACGCCGAAAGTGCGCACACACAGCCCGCACTTTCTGCAGAAGCTCTGGCATATTGGGGTAATTTTTAAGGAACCTCTGGACCACCAAGTTCAGCACATGCGCCAGGCAAGGGATGTGCGTCAAACCGGCTAGGCCCAGAGCTGCTACAAGATTTCGCCCATTATCGCACACCACCAGGCCGGGCTTGAGGCTCACTGACAGCAACCACTCATTGGTCTGTTGTTCCATGTCCCTCCACAACTCCTGCGCGGTGTGGGTTTTTTCCCCCAAACAGGAAAGTTTTAAAACTGCCTGCTGTCGTTTACCCCTGGCTGTGCTGAAGTTGGTGGTGAAGGTGTTACGCTGACCGGATGAGGAGGCGGTAGAGGATGAGGAAGCGGAGTAGGAGGAGTTAGCAACAGGAGGCAAACTGAAGCGCCCTGCAATCCTCGGTGGTGGAAGGACATGCGCCAAACTGCTATCTGCCTCAGGCCCAGCTGCCACTGCATTTACCCAGTGTGTTGTTAGGGAGATATAACGTCCCTGACCGTGCTTACTGGTCCACGCATCCGTAGTTAGGTGGACCTTGCCACAGATGGCGTTGTGCAGTGCACACCTGATTTTGTCCCCCACTTGGTTGTGCAGGGAAGGGATGGCTCGCCTGGAAAAATAGTGGCGGCTGGGCACGACGTACTGTGGGACAGCCAATGCCATCAGGCTTTTAAAACTCTGCGTCTCCACCAGACGGAATGACAGCATTTCAAAGGCCAGGAGTTTTGAAATGCTGGCATTCAGGGCCAGGGATCGCGGGTGGCTAGGTGGGTACTTCCTCTTCCGCTCCAATGTTTGGGAGATAGAGAGCTGAACGCTTCCATGGGACATTGTGGAGATGGTTGGTGACCCAGGTGGTAGTGTTGCTGGCAGATCTTCTGTTTGCGGGGTGGCAGGTGCCACTGTCACTACAGAGGTGGATGAAGAGGCCGATTCTGCAGCAGAAGAGGAAGCAGGAGGAGCCAGAGACCTTTCTTGGTTTTTGAGGTGTCTACTCCACTGCAGCTCGTGCTTTGCACTTAGATGCCTGGTCATGCAGGTTGTGCTCAGGTTGAGAACGTTTATGCCTCGCTTCAGGCTCTGATTGCACAGCGTGCAAACCACTCGTGTCTTGTCATCAGCACATTGTGTGAAGAACTGCCACGCTGGGGAACTCCTTGGACCTGGCTTTGGTGTGCTCGGTCCCTTGCTGCGTTGGGCAGTAGCAGACATACTGTCTAGCTGACAGACGCTCCGCTTTTGCACCCTGCTCCCTCTTCTGCTGTGCTGGTGGCTCTGTGCGACCACCGCCTCTTCCTCCAAACTACACTGGTCACCTGCATAACGTTGATTCCATGTGGGGTCGAGGACCTCATCATCCTCCACATCATCTTCCACCCAGTCTTCACCCCTGCCCTCCTTGTCTGTCTGCACAATTGCGAAAGCAGCAGCAGTTGGCACCTGTGTTTCGTCATCATCCGAGACGTACTGCGATGGTCCTCCCATGTACTCATCATGAAACATAAGTGGTTGGGCATCAGTGCACTCAATCTCTTCCACTTCTGGGGCAGGGCTAGGTGGATGGCCCTGGGAAACCCTGCTAACAGAGTCATCGAAAAGCAGAAGAGACTGCTGCATGATTTGGGGCTCAGACTGCTTGGCTGATTTGCAAGGGGGTGAGGTGAAAGACTGATGGACATGGGTTTCAGGTGCCAACTCTGTTCTTTCATCAGAAGAGTGGGTGGGAGACAACGTGAAGGAACCCGAGGCACTGTCAGCAACCCAATCTACTATCGCCTGTACTTGTCCTGGCCTAAACATTCGTACAGCCTCATTAGGAGCGACAAAATACCGCCGCAGGCTGGGTCGCCTACTCGCACCTGAGGAAGGTGTTTCACTTGTGCGTGTATCTGGCACAGATCCACCACGTCCTCTCTCTGCAACAGGAGCTCCACCAGCAGCACCACGACCGGGGCCACCACGTCCCTTTGACCTTCTCCTCATATTTTCAAAATTTAGGATCTTGCCCTAAATGGGTGTTTTTGGAAGCGCAGAACACAACCAAAGTACGTAACCGCTGAATCGCACAGCTACAGAACTGCAGAAAATGCTATTCAAAAAAAATTTTGTTTTTTTAGTATAGCACAGTAGGAGAAAACTATATAGAAATTGTTTATTTCACACACCTCAAAATATTTATAACACACTGCAAACTTTTTTTGTGCCCCTAAACTGCGTTTTTTTGGAAGAGCAGAACACACCCACAGTACGTAACCGCTGAATCGCACAGCTACAGAACTGCAGAAAATGCTATCAAAAAAAATGTTGTTTTTTTAGTATAGCAACGTAGGAGAAAACTATAAAGAAATTGTTTATTTCACACACCTCAAAATATGTATAACACACTGCAAACTTTTTTTTGTGCCACTAAACGGCGTTTTTTGGAAGAGCAGAACACACCCACAGTACGTAACCGCTGAATCGCACAGCTACAGAACTGCAGAAAATGCTATCAAAAAAAAATGTTGTTTTTTTAGTATAGCAACGTAGGAGAAAACTATAAAGAAATTGTTTATTTCACACACCTCAAAATATGTATAACACACTGCAAACTTTTTTTTGTGCCCCTAAATGGTGTTTTTTGCAAGCGTACATTAAAGTGCAAAATTTTTTTTTTTTTTTTGCCCTAAACGGGTCTTTTTTTGCACGAGCAAAATAAAATGCTTTTTTTTTTGCCCTATGGGTCTTTTGGAAAAGAGCACAATAAAGTGCCTTTTTTTCCCCCCTAAAAGTTAGATTTTCTCTGACACTGGGCTCATGGCAGTGTAAAAAGACTGCACTGCAACACAAATAGGTAAACCTATGCAGATCGCTGATTTTAATCTCTGAATCTGGACTCCTATATAATATTCTCTCTCCCTGAAAGCACCAACACAGGAACCTAGCCCTACACTACACTATCTCTCTATCTTTTCCCTCAGATTGTAGAATCAGGACTACCTCATCTATCTTTCTATCTCTCCCTAAAAGCAGCAGCAGCAGACTAGATCCTCTCCCTATCTATTCTGAAGCAGAGTGACGTGTGTGCTGTGTGCCTCTAGCTTATATAGAAGCTGGATCACATGTTGCACTGACCAATCACAGCCATGCCATTAGTAGGCATGGCTATGATGGCCTCTAAGGGCACACCAGCTAATCAAAAGGTGATTGGCTGGCCCCTGAAGCATTTCTAAATGCGTTATTAGATTGCCGAACCCGAACCCGAACCCGGACTTTTGGGCAAAGTCCGGGTTCGGGTTCGGGAAAAAGCTAAAGTTCGGTACGGACCCGAACTTTACAGTTCGGGTTCGCTCAACACTACTTGTGACCTTTTGTTGTTTTTTTCAGTGTGCAACAAAGATTGTTAAACATCCAAATTATTAATACTGTATTTGGATTTAGCTAATAAAACAACAAAAAATCACGAGGTTACTCTTAGTTGAATTGAACTGTGTCCATGCCTCACTGTATCCGTGTCTCACTGTGCCCGTGTCTCACTGTGCCCGTGCTTCACTGTGCCCGTGCTTCAATCACTGTGCCCGTAACTGATGCAGATTTTCATGGTATACGGATTTTACTGCTACACCGGTGGCCATTCCAGTATTCAAAAGCCGTGCCTCCTCCTCGTCAGTGATAGGTGGAACACTCAATTTCCCAGCATTCAGTGTTCCGCCTATCATGGTCATCCTCATAACACAGACGAGGATGAGAGGATGTCCGTGATAGGCTGAATACTGCCTGCTGTGAAATTGAGTGTTCCGCCTATCACAGGCGACGAGGACTAGGGAGGCGTGGCTTTTGAACACTGCAATGGCCGCCGTCTGTCTGCATGACACGCTGATCAGGTAGGCAGATGGCGGCTGCAGCGAGTAGATGTAATTGGGGTAACGCTGCCCAGTGCCATTCCGGATACGCCCCCTGCAGTCCTGCTATGGAAACTTTGAAGGGGAAATTTTTTATTTTTTTTTCAAAAAAAAATAAAAAATCTAAACAAATCGATTTTCTTCAAATCTGAATCGATTTGAGCTCAAAACTCGATTCAAGATTAAAATCGATTTTTTTCCCAGCCCTATTAGCCGTCAGCCTAAATAGAGGGCACTACCGTAATTACCCATCAGCCTTAAAAAAGGGCACTACCGTAATTACCCTCTAGCCTAAAAAAAGGGCATTACCGTAATTACCTGCTAGCCTATAAAAAGGGCATTACCGTAATTACCCATCAACTTAAATAAAGGGCACTACCGTAATTACCCACCAGCCTAAAAAAGGCCATTACCGTAATATTACCTGCCAGCCTTAAAAAAGGTAATTACCCGTCATATTAAAAAAAGGGCACTACCGTAATTACCTGTCAGCCTAAATAAAGAGCACTATAATAATTACCCATCATCTAAAAGGGCACTACCGTAATTACCCGCCAGCCTAAAAAGAGGGCATTACCGTAATTACCCGTCAGCCTAAATAGAGGGCACTACCGTAATTACCCGTTAGCCTAAATAAAGGGCACTACCGTAATTACCCATTATCTTAAAGGGCACTACCGTAATTACCCATCATCTTAAATAAAGGGCACTACCGTAATTACCCGCCAGCCTAAATAGAGGGCACTACCGTAATTAACCACCAGCCTAAATAAAGAGCACTATCAAAATTACCCATCATCTTAAAGGGCACTACCGTAATTACCCGCCAGCCTATAAAAAGGGCATTACCGTAATTACCCGTCAGCCTAAAAAAAGACACTACCGTAATTACCTGTCAGCCTAAAAAAAGGGCATTACCGTAATTACCCGTCAGCCTAAAAAAAGCGCACTACCCGTAATTACCCGTCAGCCTAAAAAAAGGGCACTACCGTAATTACCCGGCAGCCTAAAAAAAGGGCACTACCGTAATTACCCGCCAGCCTAAAAAAAGGGCATTACCGTAATTACCCGTAAGCCTAAAAAAAGCGCACTACCGGAAATACCCATCAGCCTAAAAAAGAGCACTACCGTAATTACCCGGCAGCCTAAAAATCGGGCACTACCGTAATTACCCGCCAACCTAAAAAAAGGGCATTACCGTAATTACCCGTCAGCCTAAAAAAAGCGCGCTACCGTAATTACCCGTCAGCCTAAAAAAAGGGCACTACTGTAATTACCCGGCAGCCTAAAAAAAGGGCACTATCGTAATTACCTGTCAGCCTAAAAAAAGAGCACTACCGTAATTACCGGTCAGCCTAAATAAAGAGCACTATCAAAATTACCCATCATCTTAAAGGGCACTACCGTAATTACCCGCCAGCCTAAAAAAAGAGCACTACCGTAAATACTCATCAGCCTAAAAAGGGCACTACCGTAATTATTCGTCAGCCTAAATAAAGGGCATTACCGTAATTACCCGTCAGCCTAAATAGAGGGCACTACCGTAATTACCCGCTAGCCTATAAAAAGGGCATTACCGTAATTACCCATCATCTTAAATAAAGGGCACTACCGTAATTACCCGTCAGCCTCAATAAAGAGCACTATCATAATTACCCATCATCTTAAAGGGCACTACCGTAATTACCCATCAGCCTAAAAAAGGGCACTACTGTAATTACCCATCAGCCTAAAAAAAGCGCACTACTGTAATTACCCGTCAGCCTAAAAAAAGGGCATTACCGTAATTACCCGGCAGCCTAAAAAAGGGCATTACCGTAATTACCCGTCAGCCTAAAAAAGGCGCACTACCGTAAATACCCATCAGCCTAAAAAAAAGCACTACCGTAATTACCCGCTAGCCTAAAAAAGGGCACTACCGTAATTACCCGGCAGCCTAAACAAAGGGCACTACCGTAATTACCCGGCAGCCTAAAAAAAGGCAATTACCGTAATTACCCATCAGCCTAAAAAAAGGGCACTACTGTAATTACCCGGCAGCCTAAAAAAGGGCACTACCGTAATTACCCGCCAACCTAAAAAAGGGCATTACCGTAATTACCCGTCAGCCTAAAAAAAGCGCACTACCGTAATTACCCGTCAGCCTAAAAAAAGGGCACTACTGTAATTACCCGCCAGCCTAAAAAAAGGGCACTATCGTAATTACCTGTCAGCCTAAAAAAAGAGCACTACCGTAATTACCGGTCAGCCTAAATAAAGAGCACTATCAAAATTACCCATCATCTTAAAGGACACTACCGTAATTACCCGCCAGCCTAAAAAAAGAGCACTACCGTAAATACTCATCAGCCTAAAAAAGGGCACTACCGTAATAAAGGGCACTACCGTAATTACCCGCCAGCCTATAAAAGGCAATTACCGTAATTACCCGTCAGCCTAAAAAAAGAGCACTACCGTAATAAAGGGCACTACCGTAATTACCCGCCAGCCTAAAAAAAGGGCATTACCGTAATTACCTGCCAGCCTTAAAAAAGGGAATTACCGTAATTACCCGTCATCTTAAATAAAGAGCACTATAATAATTTCCCATCATCTAAAAAGGCACTACCGTAATCACACATCAGCCTAAAAAAGGGCACTACCGTAATAAAGGGCACTACCGTAATTACCCGCCAGCCTATAAAAGGCAATTACCGTAATTACCCGTCAGCCTAAAAAAAGAGCACTACCGTAATAAAGGGCACTACCGTAATTACCCGCCAGCCTAAAAAGAGTGCATTACCGTAATTACCCGTCAGCCTAAATAAAGGGCACTACCGTAATTACCCGTTAGCCTAAATAAAGGGCACTACCGTAATTACCCGTTAGCCTAAATAAAGGGCACTACCATAATTACCCATCAGCCTAAATAAAGGGCACTACCGTAATTACCCGGCAGCCTAAAAAAAGGGCACTATCAAAATTACCCATCATATTAAAGGGCACTACCATAATTACCCATCAGCCTAAAAAAAGGGCATTACTGTAATTACCCGTCAGCCTAAAAAAAGAGCACTACCGTAAATACCCATCAGCCTAAAAAAAGGCACTACTGTAATTACCCGTCAGCCTAAATAAATCGCACTACTGTAATTACCCGGCAGCCTTAAAAAGGGCATTACCGTAATTACCCGTCAGCCTAAAAAAAGAGCACTACCGTAAATACCCATCAGCCTAAAAAAAGGCACTACCGTAATTACCCGTCAGCCTAAATAAATCGCACTACTGTAATTACCCGGCAGCCTAAAAAAGGGCACTACCGTAATTACCCGCCAGACTAAAAAAAGGGCATTACCATTGATCGGGTAAATGAAATAGCCATTTACTTATCAAACATTTATTCATGATTATCAAAGCATGTGTTTCTGATCTGATGTATGTGTATGTATGTATGGGTATATATATATATATATATATATATATATATGAATATGTATGTGTGTATACACGTATACATGTATGTATGCGTATGTGTTTAGAGTTGGTTGTATAATCTGTTAAAAGTCATATTATGTAATATGATGATGTTTCTGTGTTCAGAGATTGATCAAGCAATCTCTGAGTCACAGGATATAACAAAGGGACACCTTCTCTTTGTAGTCAAAGTTACATTCACACCCCCAGCTAGGAATGAGGTCCTGTGTGACATTTCCCAGAGGTGGCTGGAAGTAACACATAGATGCTAAATGTCCATTTGTTCTTCATGTAAACATCAACAAATTGCCTTGTATTAGAAAGAAGTAATGTGCCTCCCCCTTTGTCTTGTATAAAAGGACTGGGACAAATCAGTCTAATCAGAGCAATTATATTGAATGTATCACCATGTACTGTGTTGCTCTCCAGGCTTGTGGTTAACTGCTTGCCTGAATATTAAATACATCTTTTAAAAATAACTTTGGTTCAGCAGTCAACATGTTATTGGAAACCCCTAGTTCTGGGGGTGCCCCGACACCGTAATTACCCGTCAGCCTAAAAAAAGCGCACTACCGTAATTACCCGTCAGCCTAAAAAAAGGGCACTACTGTAATTACCCGGCAGCCTAAAAAAAGGGCACTATCGTAATTACCCGTCAGCCTAAAAAAAGGGCACTACCGTAATTACCGGTCAGCCTAAATAAAGAGCACGATCAAAATTACCCATCATCTTAAAGGGCACTACCGTAATTACCCGCCAGCCTAAAAAAAGAGCACTACCGTAAATACTCATCAGCCTAAAAAAGGGCACTACCGTAATTACCCGTCAGCCTAAATAAAGGGCACTACCGTAATTACCCGCCAGCCTATAAAAATGGCATTACCGTAATTACCCGCCAGCCTAAAAAGGGGCACTACCGTAATTACCCGTCAGCCCAAAAAAAGAGCATTACCGTAATTACCCATCAGCCTAAAAAAAGGGCACTACCGTAATTACACGACAGCCTAAAAAAGGGTCATTACCGTAATTACCCATCAATTTAAATAAAGGGCACTACCATAATTACCCATCATCTGAAATAAAGGGCACTACCGTAATTACCCGCCAACCTAAAAAAAAGGACATAACCGTAATTACCCATCAGCCTAAATAGAGGGCACTACCGTAATTACCCGTCAGCCTTAAAACAGGGCACTACCGTAATTACCCGCCAGCCTAAATAGAGGGCACTACCGTAATTACCCGTCAGCCTTAAAAAAGGGAACTACCGTAATTACCCGACCGCCTAAAAAAAGGGCATTACCGTAATTACCCGCCAGCCTTAAAAAAGATCATTACCGTAATTACCCGTCAGCCTTAAAAAAGAGCACTACCGTAATTACCCATCAGCCTAAAAACAGGGCACTACAGTAAATACCCATCAGCCTAAAAAAAGAGCACTACCGTAATTACCCGTCAGCCTAAAAAAGGGCACTACCGTAAAAAGGGCATTACCGTAATTACCCGCCAGCCTAAAAAAGGGCATTATTGTAATTACCCGTCAGCCTAAAAAAAGGGCACTACCGTAATTACCCGGCAGCCTAAAAAAGGGCACTACCGTAATTACCTGCCAGCCTAAAAAAAGGGCACTACTGTAATTACCCGGCAGCCTAAAAAAAGGGCACTAGCGTAATTAACCGTCAGCCTAAATAAAGATCACTATCATAATTACCTATCATCTTAAAGGGCACTACCGTAATTACCCGCTAGCCTTAAAAAGGGCATTACCGTAATTACCCACTAGCCTATAAAAAAGGGCATTAACGTAATTACCCATCAACTTAAATAAAGAGCATTACCGTAATTTCCCATCAGCCTAAAAAAGGGCACTACCATAATTACCCACCAGCCTAAATAAAGGGCACTACCGTAATTACCCGCCAACCTAAAAAAAGGCAATTACCGTAATTATCAGTCAGCCTAAACAAAGGGCACTACCGTAATTACCCGGCAGCCTAAAAAAGGGCACTACCGTAATTACCCGCCAGCCTAAAAAAGGGCATTACCGTAATTACCCATCAGCCTAAAAAAGCACACTACCGTAATTACCCGTCAGCCTAAATAGAGGACACTACCGTAATTACCTGTCAGCCTAAATAAAGGGCACTACCGTAATTACCCGGCAGCCTAAAAAAAGGGCACTACTGTAATTACCCGGCAGCCTAAAGAAAGGGCACTACCGTAATTACCCGCCAGCCTAAAAAAAGGGCAATGCCGTAATTACCCGTCAGCCTAAAAAAAGCGCACTACCGTAAATACCCATCAGCCTTAAAAAGGGCACTACCGTAATTACCCATCATCTTAAAAAAGGGCACTACCGTAAATACCCATCAGCCTCAATAAAGAGCACTATCATAATTACCCATCATCTTAAAGGGCACTACCGTAATTACCCATCATCTGAAATAAAGGGCACTACCGTAATTACCCGCCAACCTAAAAAAAAGGACATAACCGTAATTACCCATCAGCCTAAATAGAGGGCACTACCGTAATTACCCGCCAGCCTAAAAAAGGGCACTACCGTAATTACCCGCCAGCCTAAAAAAGGGCACTACCGTAATTACCCGTCAGCCTAAAAAAGGGCACTACCGTAATTACCCGGCAGCCTAAAAAAGGGCACTACCGTAATTACCCGTCAGCCTAAAAAAATGGCATTACCGTAATTACCCATCAGCCTAAAAAAAGCACACTACCGTAATTACCCGTCAGCCTAAATAGAGGACACTACCGTAATTACCTGTCAGCCTAAATAAAGGGCACTACCGTAATTACCCGGCAGCCTAAAAAAAGGGCACTACTGTAATTACCCGGCAGCCTAAAGAAAGGGCACTACCGTAATTACCCGCCAGCCTAAAAAAAGGGCAATGCCGTAATTACCCGTCAGCCTAAAAAAAGCGCACTACCGTAAATACCCATCAGCCTTAAAAAGGGCACTACCGTAATTACCCATCATCTTAAAAAAGGGCACTACCGTAAATACCCATCAGCCTCAATAAAGAGCACTATCATAATTACCCATCATCTTAAAGGGCACTACCGTAATTACCCATCATCTGAAATAAAGGGCACTACCGTAATTACCCGCCAACCTAAAAAAAAGGACATAACCGTAATTACCCATCAGCCTAAATAGAGGGCACTACCGTAATTACCCGTCAGCCTTAAAAAAGGGCACTACCCGTAATTACCCGCCAGCCTAAATAGAGGGCACTACCGTAATTACCCGTCAGCCTTAAAAAAGGGAACTACCGTAATTACCCGACCGCCTAAAAAAAGGGCATTACCGTAATTACCCGCCAGCCTTAAAAAAGATCATTACTGTAATTACCCGTCAGCCTTAAAAAAGAGCACTACCGTAATTACCCGTCAGCCTTAAAAAAGAGCACTACCGTAATTACCCATCAGCCTAAAAACAGGGCACTACCGTAAATACCCATCAGCCTAAAAAAAGGGCATTACCGTAATTAGCCGTCAGCCTAAATAGAGGGCACTACCGTAATTACTCGTCAGCCTAAAAAGGGCACTACCGTAATTACCCGCCAGCCTTAAAAAATGGCATTACCGTAATTACCCGTCAGCCTAAAAAAAGGGCACTACCGTAATTACCCGCCAGCCTTAAAAAAGGGAATTACCGTAATTACCCGTCTGCCTAAATAGAGGACACTACCGTAATTACCTGTCAGCCTAAATAAAGGGCACTACCGTAATTACCTGGCAGTCTAAAAAAAGGGCACTACCGTAATTACCCGACAGCCTAAAAAAAGAGCACTACCGTAATTACCCGGCAGCCTAAAAAAAGGGCACTACAGTAGTTACCCGCCAACCTAAAAAAAGGCAATTACCGTAATTACCAGTCAGCCTAAAAAAAGCACTACCGTAATTACCCGGCAGCCTAAAAAAGGGCACTACCGTAATTACCCGGCAGCCTAAAAAAAGGGCACTACCATAATTACCCGCCAGCCTAAAAAAAGGGCAATACCGTAATTACCCGTCAGCCTAAAAAAAGGGCATTACCGTAATTACCCGTCAGCCTAAATAAAGGGCACTACCGTAATTACCCGGCAGCATAAAAAAGGGCACTACCGTAATTACCCACCAGCCTAAAAAAGGGCACTACCGTAATTACCCGCCAGCCTAAAAAAGGGCATTACCGTAATTACCCGTCAGCCTAAAAAAAGGGCACTACTGTAATTACCCGGCAGCCTAAAGAAAGGGCACTACCGTAATTACCCGCCAGCCTAAAAAAAGGGCAATACCGTAATTACCCGTCAGCCTAAAAAAGGGCACTACCGTAATTACCCGCCAGCCTAAAAAAAGGGCATTACCGTAATTACCCGGCAGCCTAAAAAAGGGCACTACCGTAATTACCCGCCAGCCTAAAAAAGGGCATTACCGTAATTACCCGTCAGCCTAAAAAAAGCGCACTACCGTAATTACCCGTCAGCCTAAAAAAAGGCCACTACTGTAATTACCCGGCAGCCTAAAAAAAGGGCACTACCGTAATTACCCATCAGCCTTAAAAAAGGGCACTACCGTAATTACCCGCCAGCCTAAAAAAAGGGCATTACCGTAATTACCCGCCAGCCTTAAAAAAGATAATTACCGTAATTACCAGTCAGCCTTAAAAAAGAGCACTACCGTAATTACCCGTCATCTTAAATAAAGGGCACTACCGTAATTACCCATCATCTTAAATAAAGGGCTCTACTGTAATTACCCGTCAGCCTAAATAAAGAGCACTATCATAATTACCCATCATCTTAAAGGGCATTACCGTAATTACCCGCCAGCCTAAAAAAAGGGCAATACCGTAATTACCTGCCAGCCTTAAAAAAGGGAATTACCATAATTACCCGTCATCTTAAATAAAGGGCACTACCGTAATTACCCGTCAGCCTAAATAAAGAGCACTATAATAATTACCCATCATCTTAAAGGGCACTACCGTAATTACCCGGCAGCCTTAAAAAAGGGCACTACCGTAATTACCCGGCAGCCTTAAAAAAGGGCACTACCATAATTACCCACCAGCCTAAAAAAAGGGCATTACCGTAATTACCCGTCAGCCTAAAAAAAGCGCACTACCGTAATTACCCGTCAGCCTAAAAAAAGGGCACTACTGTAATTACCCGGCAGCCTAAAAAAAGGGCACTACCGTAATAACCCGCCAGCCTAAAAAAAGGGCAATACCGTAATTACCCATCAGCCGCAAAAAAGCGCACTACCGTAATTACCCATCATCTTAAATAAAGGGCACTACCGTAATTACCTGTCAGCCTCAATAAAGAGCACTATCATAATTACCCATCATCTTAAAGAGCACTACCGTAATTACCCATCAGCCTAAATAGAGGGCACTACCGTAATTACCCATTAGCCTTAAAAAAGGGCACTACCGTAATTACCCGTCAGCCTAAATAGAGGGCACTACCGTAATTAGCCATCAGCCTTAAAAAAGGGCACTACCGTAATTACCCGCCAGCCTAAATAGAGGGCACTACCGTAATTACCCATCAGCCTTAAAAAAGGGCACTACCGTAATTACCCGCCAGCCTAAAAAAAGGGCATTACCGTAATTACCCGCCAGCCTAAAAAAAGAGCATTACCGTAATTACCCGTCAGCTTAAATAAAGGGCACTACCGTAATTACCCGTCAGCCTAAATAAAGGGCACTACCATAATTACCCATCATCTTAAATAAAGGGCTCTACCGTAATTACCCGTCAGCCTCAATAAAGAGCACTATCATAATTACCCATCATCTTAAAGGGCATTATCGTAATTACCCGCCAGCCTAAAAAAAGGGCATTACCGTAATTACCTGCCAGCCTTAAAAAAGGGAATTACCATAATTACCCGTCATCTTAAATAAAGGGCACTACCGTAATTACCCGTCAGCCTAAATAAAGAGCACTATAATAATTACCCATCATCTAAAAAGGCACTACCGTAATTACCCGCCAGCCTAAAAAGAGGGCATTACCGTAATTACCCGTCAGCCTAAATAGAGGGCACTACCGTAATTACCCGCCAGCCTAAATAAAGGGCACTACCGTAATTACCCGTTAGCCTATAAAAAGGGCATTACCGTAATTACCCATCAACTTAAATAAAGGGCACTACCGTAAATACTCGCCAGCCTAAAAAAAGGGCACTACCGTAATTACCGGTCAGCCTAAATAAAGAGCACTATCAAAATTATCCATCATCTTAAAGGGCACTACCGTAATTACCCGGCAGCCTTAAAAAAGGGCACTACCGTAATTACCCGGCAGCCTTAAAAAGGGCACTACCGTAATTACCCGTCAGCCTAAAAAAGGGCACTACTGTAATTACCCGCCAGCCTAAAAAAAGGGCATTACCGTAATTACCCGTCAGCCTAAAAAAAGGGCACTACCGTAATTACCCGCCAGCCTAAAAAAGGGCATTACAGTAATTACCCGCCAGCCTAAAAAACAAGCGCACTACCGTAAATACCCATCAGCCTTAAAAAGGCACTACCGTAATTACCCATCATCTTAAATAAAGGGCACTACCGTAATTACCTATCAGCCTCAATAAAGAGCACTATCATAATTACCCATCATCTTAAAGGGCACTACCGTAATTACCCGTCAGCCTAAATAGAGGGCACTACCGTAATTACCCATCAGCCTTAAAAAAGGGCACTACCGTAATTACCCACCAGCCTAAAAAAGGGCATTACCGTAATTACCCGCCAGCCTAAAAAAAGATCATTACCGTAATTACCCGTCAGCCTTAAAAAAGAGCACTACCGTAATTACCCGTCATCTTAAATAAAGGGCACTACCGTAATTACCCGTCAGCCTAAATAAAGAGCTCTATCATAATTACCCATCATCTTAAAGGGCACTACCGTAATTACCCGCCAGCCTAAAAAAATGCCATTACTGTAATTACCCATCAGCCTAAATAGGGGGCACTACCGTAATTACCCGCCAGCCTAAATAAAGGGCACTACCGTAATTACCCGTTAGCCTAAATAAAGGGCACTACCGTAATTACCCGTCAGCCTAAATAAAGGGCACTATCGTAATTACCCATCAGCCTCAATAAAGAGCACTATCAAAATTACCCATCATCTTAAAGGGCACTACCGTAATTACCTGCCAGCCTAAAAAAGGGCATTACCATAATTACCGGAGAGCCTAAATAAAGAGCACTATCAAAATTACCCATCATCTTAAAGGGCACTACCGTAATTACCCGGCAGCCTTAAAAAAGGGCACTACCATAATTACCCATCAGCCTTAAAAAGGGCACTACCGTAATTACCCGTCAGCCTAAATAAAGGGCATTACCGTAATTACCCATCAGTCTAAATAAAGGGCACTACCATAATTACCCGTCAGCCTAAATAAAGGGCACTACCGTAATTACCCATCATCTTAAATAAAGGGCTCTACCGTAATTACCCGTCAGCCTCAATAAAGAGCACTATCATAATTACCCATCATCTTAAAGGGCATTACCGTAATTACCCGCCAGCCTAATAAAAGGGCATTACCGTAATTACCTGCCAGCCTTAAAAAAGGAAATTACCATAATTACCCGTCATCTTAAATAAAGGGCACTACCGTAATTACCCGTCAGCCTAAATAAAGGGCACTATCGTAATTTCCCGTCAGCCTAAAAAAAGGCACTACCATAATTACCCGTCATCTTAAATAAAGGGCACTACAGTAATTACCCATCAGCCTAAATAAAGAGCTCTATCATAATTACCCATCATCTTAAAGGGCACTACCGTAATTAGCCGCCAGCCTAAAAAAAGGGCATTACTGTAATTACCCGTCAGCCTAAATAGGGGGCACTAACGTAATTACCTGCCAGCCTAAATAAAGGGCACTACCGTAATTACCCGTTAGCCTAAATAAAGGGCACTATCGTAATTACCCGCCAGCCTAAATAAAGGGCACTACTGTAATTACCCGTCAGCCTAAATAAAGGGCACTACCGTAATTACCCGGCAGCCTTAAAAAGGGCACTACCGTAATTACCCGGCAGCCTTAAAAAAGGGCACTACCGTAATTACCCGCCAGCCTTAAAAAATGGCATTACCGTAATTACCCGTCAGCCTAAAAAACAGGGCACTACTGTAATTACCCGCCAGCCTTAAAAAAGGGCATTACCGTAATTACCCTTCTGCCTAAATAGAGGACACTACCGTAATTACCTGTCAGCCTAAATAAAGGGCACTACCGTAATTACCTGGCAGTCTAAAAAAAGGGCACTACCGTAATTACCCGACAGCCTAAAAAAAGAGCACTACCGTAATTATGCGGCAGCCTAAAAAAAGGGCACTACCGTAATTACCCGCCAACCTAAAAAAAGGCAATTACCGTAATTACCAGTCAGCCTAAAAAAAGAGCACTACCGTAATTACCCGTCAGCCTAAAAAAGGGCACTACCGTAATTACCCGTCACCCTAAAAAAGGGCACTACCGTAATTACCCGGCAGCCTAAAAAAGGGCACTACCGTAATTACCCGGCAGCCTAAAAAAAGGGCACTACCATAATTACCCGCCAGCCTAAAAAAAGGGCAATACCGTAATTACCCGTCAGCCTAAAAAAAGGGCATTACCGTAATTAACCGTCAGCCTAAAAAAAGCGCACTACCGTAATTACCCGTCAGCCTCAATAAAGAGCACTACCGTAATTACCCGGCAGCCTAAAAAAGGGCACTACCGTAATTACCCGTCAGCCTAAAAAAGCGCACTACCGTAAATACCCGCCAGCCTTAAAAAAGGGCATTACCGTAATTACCCGTCAGCCTAAAAAAAGGGCATTACCGTAATTACCCGTCAGCCTAAAAAAAGCCCACTACCGTAATTACCTGTCAGCCTAAATAGAGGACACTACCGTAATTACCTGTCAGCCTAAATAAAGGGCACTACCGTAATTACCCGACAGCATAAAAAAGGGCACTACCGTAATTACCCGCCAGCCTAAAAAAGGGCACTACCGTAATTACCCGCCAGCCTAAAAAAGGGCATTACCGTAATTACCCGTCAGCCTAAAAAAAGCGCACTACCGTAATTACCCGTCAGCCTAAAAAAAGGGCACTACTGTAATTACCCGGCAGCCTAAAGAAAGGGCACTACCGTAATTACCCGTTAGCCTAAAAAAAGGGCAATACCGTAATTACCCTTCAGCCTAAAAAAGGGCACTACCGTAATTACCCGCCAGCCTAAAAAAAAGGCATTACCGTAATTACCCGGCAGCCTAAAAAAGGGCACTTCCGTAATTACCCGCCAGCCTAAAAAAAGGGCATTACCGTAATTACCCGTCAGCCTAAAAAAAGCGCACTACCGTAATTACCCGTCAGCCTAAAAAAAGGCCACTACTGTAATTACCCGGCAGCCTAAAAAAAGGGCACTACCGTAATTACCCGTCAGCCTAAATAGAGGGCACTACCGTAATTAGCCATCAGCCTTAAAAAAGGGCACTACCGTAATTACCCGCCAGCCTAAATAGAGGGCACTACCGTAATTACCCATCAGCCTTAAAAAAGGGCACTACCGTAATTACCCGCCAGCCTAAAAAAAGGGCTCTACTGTAATTACCCGTCAGCCTCAATAAAGAGCACTATCATAATTACCCATCATCTTAAAGGGCATTACCGTAATTACCCGCCAGCCTAAAAAAAGGGCATTACCGTAACTACCTGCCAGCCTTAAAAAAGGGAATTACCATAATTACCCGTCATCTTAAATAAAGGGCACTACCGTAATTACCCGTCAGCCTAAATAAAGAGCACTATAATAATTACCCATCATCTAAAAAGGCACTACCGTAATTACCCGCCAGCCTAAAAAGAGGGCATTACCGTAATTACCCGTCAGCCTAAATAGAGGGCACTACCGTAATTACCCGCCAGCCTAAATAAAGGGCACTACCGTAATTACCCGTTAGCCTATAAAAAGGGCATTACCGTAATTACCCATCAACTTAAATAAAGGGCACTACCGTAAATACTCGCCAGCCTAAAAAAAGGGCACTACCGTAATTACCGGTCAGCCTAAATAAAGAGCACTATCAAAATTACCCATCATCTTAAAGGGCACTACCGTAATTACCCGGCAGCCTTAAAAAAGGGCACTACCGTAATTACCCGGCAGCCTTAAAAAAGGGCACTATCGTAATTACCCACCAGCCTAAAAAAAGGGCAGTACCGTAATTACCCGTCAGCCTAAAAAAGCGCACTACCGTAATTACCCGTCAGCCTAAAAAAAGGGCACTACTGTAATTACCCATCATCTTAAATAAAGGGCACTACCGTAATTACCTGTCAGCCTCAATAAAGAGCACTATCATAATTACCCATCATCTTAAAGGGCACTACCGTAATTTACCCGTCAGCCTAAATAGAGGGCACTACCGTAATTACCCGACAGCCTAAAAAAAGAGCACTACCGTAATTACGCGGCAGCCTAAAAAAAGGGCACTACCGTAATTACCCGCCAACCTAAAAAAAGGCAATTACCGTAATTACCAGTCAGCCTAAAAAAAGAGCACTACCGTAATTACCCGTCAGCCTAAAAAAGGGCACTACCGTAATTACCCGTCAGCCTTAAAAAGGGCACTACCGTAATTACCCGTCACCCTAAAAAAGGGCACTACCGTAATTACCCGGCAGCCTAAAAAAGGGCACTACCGTAATTACCCGGCAGCCTAAAAAAAGGGCACCACCATAATTACCCGCCAGCCTAAAAAAAGGGCATTACCGTAATTACCCGTCAGCCTAAAAAAAGCGCACTACCGTAATTACCCGTCAGCCTAAAAAAAGGGCACTACCGTAATTACCCGCCAGCCTAAAAAAAGGGCATTACCATAATTACCCGCCAGCCTAAAAAAAGATAATTACCGTAATTACCCGTCAGCCTTAAAAAAGAGCACTACCGTAATTACCCGTCATCTTAAATAAAGGGCACTACCGTAATTACCCATCATCTTAAATAAAGGGCTCTACTGTAATTACCCGTCAGCCTCAATAAAGAGCACTATCATAATTACCCATCATCTTAAAGGGCATTACCGTAATTACCCGCCAGCCTAAAAAAAGGGCATTACCGTAACCACCTGCCAGCCTTAAAAAAGGGAATTACCATAATTACCCGTCATCTTAAATAAAGGGCACTACCGTAATTACCCGTCAGCCTAAATAAAGAGCACTATAATAATTACCCATCATCTAAAAAGGCACTACCGTAATTACCCGCCAGCCTAAAAAGAGGGCATTACCGTAATTACCCGTCAGCCTAAATAGAGGGCACTACCGTAATTACCCGCCAGCCTAAATAAAGGGCACTACCGTAATTACCCGTTAGCCTATAAAAAGGGCATTACCGTAATTACCCATCAACTTAAATAAAGGGCACTACCGTAAATACTCGCCAGCCTAAAAAAAGGGCACTACCGTAATTACCGGTCAGCCTAAATAAAGAGCACTATCAAAATTACCCATCATCTTAAAGGGCACTACCGTAATTACCCGGAAGCCTTAAAAAAGGGCACTACCGTAATTACCCGGCAGCCTTAAAAAAGGGCACTACCGTAATTACCCACCAGCCTAAAAAAGGGCATTACCGTAATTACCCGTCAGCCTAAAAAAAGCGCACTACCGTAATTACCCGTCAGCCTAAAAAAAGGGCACTACTGTAATTACCCGGCAGCCTAAAAAAAGGGCACTACCGTAATAACCCGCCAGCCTAAAAAAGGGCAATACCGTAATTACCCATCAGCCGCAAAAAAGCACACTACCGTAATTACCCATCATCTTAAATAAAGGGCACTACCGTAATTACCTGTCAGCCTCAATAAAGAGCACTATCATAATTACCCATCATCTTAAAGGGCACTACCGTAATTTACCCGTCAGCCTAAATAGAGGGCACTACCGTAATTACCCGACAGCCTAAAAAAAGAGCACTACCGTAATTACGCGGCAGCCTAAAAAAAGGGCACTACCGTAATTACCCGCCAACCTAAAAAAAGGCAATTACCGTAATTACCAGTCAGCCTAAAAAAAGAGCACTACCGTAATTACCCGTCAGCCTAAAAAAGGGCACTACCGTAATTACCCGTCAGCCTAAAAAAGGGCACTACCGTAATTACCCGTCACCCTAAAAAAGGGCACTACCGTAATTACCCGGCAGCCTAAAAAAGGACACTACCGTAATTACCCGGCAGCCTAAAAAAAGGGCACTACCATAATTACCCGCCAGCCTAAAAAAAGGGCAATACCGTAATTACCCGTCAGCCTAAAAAAAGCGCACTACCGTAAATATCCGCCAGCCTTAAAAAAGGGCATTACCGTAATTACCCGTCAGCCTAAAAAAAGGGCATTACCGTAATTACCCGGCAGCCTTAAAAAAGGGCACTACCATAATTACCCACCAGCCTAAAAAAGGGCATTACCGTAATTACCCGTCAGCCTAAAAAAAGCGCACTACCGTAATTACCCGCCAGCCTAAAAAAGGGCACTACCGTAATTACCCGGCAGCCTAAAAAAGGGCACTACCGTAATTACCCGGCAGCCTAAAAAAAGGGCACTACCATAATTACCCGCCAGCCTAAAAAAAGGGCAATACCGTAATTACCCGTCAGCCTAAAAAAAGCGCACTACCGTAAATACCCGCCAGCCTTAAAAAAGGGCATTACCGTAATTACCCGTCAGCCTAAAAAAAGCGCACTACCGTAAATACCCGCCAGCCTTAAAAAAGGGCATTACCGTAATTACCCGTCAGCCTAAAAAAAGGGCATTACCGTAATTACCCGGCAGCCTTAAAAAAGGGCACTACCATAATTACCCACCAGCCTAAAAAAGGGCATTACCGTAATTACCCGTCAGCCTAAAAAAAGCGCACTACCGTAATTACCCGTCAGCCTAAAAAAAGCGCACTACCGTAAATACCCGCCAGCCTTAAAAAATGGCATTACCGTAATTACCCGTCAGCCTAAAAAAAGGGCATTACCGTAATTACCCGTCAGCCTAAAAAAAGCCCACTACCGTAATTACCTGTCAGCCTAAATAGAGGACACTACCGTAATTACCTGTCAGCCTAAATAGAGGACACTACCGTAATTACCTGTCAGCCTAAATAAAGGGCACTACCGTAATTACCCGGCAGCATAAAAAAGGGCACTACCGTAATTACCCGTCAGCCTAAAAAAAGGGCACTACTGTAATTACCCGGCAGCCTAAAGAAAGGGCACTACCGTAATTACCCGCCAGCCTAAAAAAAGGGCAATACCGTAATTACCCGTCAGCCTAAAAAAGGGCTCTACCGTAATTACCCATCATCTTAAATAAAGGGCACTACCGTAATTACCTGTCAGCCTCAATAAAGAGCACTATCATAATTACCCATCATCTTAAAGGGCACTACCGTAATTTACCCGTCAGCCTAAATAGAGGGCACTACCGTAATTACCCATCAGCCTTAAAAAAGGGCACTACCATAATTACCCACCAGCCTAAAAAAAGGGCATTACCGTAATTACCCGCCAGCCTAAAAAAAGATTATTACCGTAATTACCCGTCAGCCTTAAAAAAGAGCACTACCGTAATTACCCATCATCTTAAGTAAAGGGCACTACCGTAATTACCTGTCAGCCTCAATAAAGAGCACTATCATAATTACCCATCATCTTAAAGAGCACTACCGTAATTACCCATCAGCCTAAATAGAGGGCACTACCGTAATTACCCATCAGCCTTAAAAAAGGGCACTACCGTAATTACCCGTCAGCCTAAATAGAGGGCACTACCGTAATTAGCCATCAGCCTTAAAAAAGGGCACTACTGTAATTACCCGCCAGCCTAAATAGAGGGCACTACTGTAATTACCCATCAGCCTTAAAAAAGGGCACTACCGTAATTACCCGCCAGCCTAAAATAAGGGCATTACCGTAATTACCCGCCAGCCTAAAAAAAGAGCATTACCGTAATTACCCGTCAGCTTAAATAAAGGGCACTACCGTAATTACCCGTCAGCCTAAATAAAGGGCACTACCGTATTTACCCATCATCTTAAATAAAGGGCTCTACCGTAATTACCCGTCAGCCTCAATAAAGAGCACTATCATAATTACCCATCATCTTAAAGGGCATTACCGTAATTACCCGCCAGCCTAAAAAAAGGGCATTACCGTAATTACCTGCCAGCCTTAAAAAAGGGAATTACCATAATTACCCGTCATCTTAAATAAAGGGCACTACCGTAATTACCCGTCAGCCTAAATAAAGAGCACTATAATAATTACCCATCATCTAAAAAGGCACTACCGTAATTACCCGCCAGCCTAAAAAGAGGGCATTACCGTAATTACCCGTCAGCCTAAATAGAGGGCACTACCGTAATTACCCGCCAGCCTAAATAAAGGGCACTACCGTAATTACCCGTTAGCCTATAAAAAGGGCATTACCGTAATTACCCATCAACTTAAATAAAGGGCACTACCGTAAATACTCGCCAGCCTAAAAAAAGGGCACTACCGTAATTACCTGTCATCTTAAATAAAGGGCACTACCGTAATTACCCATCAGCCTAAATAAAGAGCTCTATCATAATTACCCATCATCTTAAAGGGCACTACCGTAATTAGCCGCCAGCCTAAAAAAAGGGCATTACTGTAATTACCCGTCAGCCTAAAAAAAGCCCACTACCGTAATTACCTGTCAGCCTAAATAGAGGACACTACCGTAATTACCTGTCAGCCTAAATAGAGGACACTACCGTAATTACCTGTCAGCCTAAATAAAGGGCA
The DNA here is from genome assembly GCA_029206835.1 of Rana muscosa. Classification (NCBI taxonomy): domain Eukaryota; kingdom Metazoa; phylum Chordata; class Amphibia; order Anura; family Ranidae; genus Rana; species Rana muscosa. The sequence continues at coordinate 1,066,287,253 of CM055116.1, read as the reverse complement.
CTACCGTAATTACCCGGCAGCATAAAAAAGGGCACTACCGTAATTACCCGTCAGCCTAAAAAAAGGGCACTACTGTAATTACCCGGCAGCCTAAAGAAAGGGCACTACCGTAATTACCCGCCAGCCTAAAAAAAGGGCAATACCGTAATTACCCGTCAGCCTAAAAAAGGGCTCTACCGTAATTACCCATCATCTTAAATAAAGGGCACTACCGTAATTACCTGTCAGCCTCAATAAAGAGCACTATCATAATTACCCATCATCTTAAAGGGCGCTACCGTAATTTACCCGTCAGCCTAAATAGAGGGCACTACCGTAATTACCCATCAGCCTTAAAAAAGGGCACTACCATAATTACCCACCAGCCTAAAAAAATGCCATTACTGTAATTACCCGCCAGCCTAAAAAAAGATTATTACCGTAATTACCCGTCAGCCTTAAAAAAGAGCACTACCGTAATTACCCATCATCTTAAGTAAAGGGCACTACCGTAATTACCTGTCAGCCTCAATAAAGAGCACTATCATAATTACCCATCATCTTAAAGAGCACTACCGTAATTACCCATCAGCCTAAATAGAGGGCACTACCGTAATTACCCATCAGCCTTAAAAAAGGGCACTACCGTAATTACCCGTCAGCCTAAATAGAGGGCACTACCGTAATTACCCATCAGCCTTAAAAAAGGGCACTACCGTAATTACCCGCCAGCCTAAAAAAAGGGCATTACCGTAATTACCCGCCAGCCTAAAAAAAGAGCATTACCGTAATTACCCGTCAGCTTAAATAAAGGGCACTACCGTAATTACCCGTCAGCCTAAATAAAGGGCACTACCGTATTTACCCATCATCTTAAATAAAGGGCTCTACCGTAATTACCCTTCAGCCTCAATAAAGAGCACTATCATAATTACCCATCATCTTAAAGGGCATTACCGTAATTACCCGCCAGCCTAAAAAAAGGGCATTACCGTAATTACCTGCCAGCCTTAAAAAAGGGAATTACCATAATTACCCGTCATCTTAAATAAAGGGCACTACCGTAATTACCCGTCAGCCTAAATAAAGAGCACTATAATAATTACCCATCATCTAAAAAGGCACTACCGTAATTACCCGCCAGCCTAAAAAGAGGGCATTACCGTAATTACCCGTCAGCCTAAATAGAGGGCACTACCGTAATTACCCGCCAGCCTAAATAAAGGGCACTACCGTAATTACCCGGCAGCCTTAAAAAGGGCACTACCGTAATTACCCGGCAGCCTTAAAAAAGGGCACTACCGTAATTACCCGCCAGCCTTAAAAAATGGCATTACCGTAATTACCCGTCAGCCTAAAAAACAGGGCACTACTGTAATTACCCGCCAGCCTTAAAAAAGGGCATTACCGTAATTACCCTTCTGCCTAAATAGAGGACACTACCGTAATTACCTGTCAGCCTAAATAAAGGGCACTACCGTAATTACCTGGCAGTCTAAAAAAAGGGCACTACCGTAATTACCCGACAGCCTAAAAAAAGAGCACTACCGTAATTATGCGGCAGCCTAAAAAAAGGGCACTACCGTAATTACCCGCCAACCTAAAAAAAGGCAATTACCGTAATTACCAGTCAGCCTAAAAAAAGAGCACTACCGTAATTACCCGTCAGCCTAAAAAAGGGCACTACCGTAATTACCCGTCACCCTAAAAAAGGGCACTACCGTAATTACCCGGCAGCCTAAAAAAGGGCACTACCGTAATTACCCGGCAGCCTAAAAAAAGGGCACTACCATAATTACCCGCCAGCCTAAAAAAAGGGCAATACCGTAATTACCCGTCAGCCTAAAAAAAGGGCATTACCGTAATTAACCGTCAGCCTAAAAAAAGCGCACTACCGTAATTACCCGTCAGCCTCAATAAAGAGCACTACCGTAATTACCCGGCAGCCTAAAAAAGGGCACTACCGTAATTACCCGTCAGCCTAAAAAAGCGCACTACCGTAAATACCCGCCAGCCTTAAAAAAGGGCATTACCGTAATTACCCGTCAGCCTAAAAAAAGGGCATTACCGTAATTACCCGTCAGCCTAAAAAAAGCCCACTACCGTAATTACCTGTCAGCCTAAATAGAGGACACTACCGTAATTACCTGTCAGCCTAAATAAAGGGCACTACCGTAATTACCCGACAGCATAAAAAAGGGCACTACCGTAATTACCCGCCAGCCTAAAAAAGGGCACTACCGTAATTACCCGCCAGCCTAAAAAAGGGCATTACCGTAATTACCCGTCAGCCTAAAAAAAGCGCACTACCGTAATTACCCGTCAGCCTAAAAAAAGGGCACTACTGTAATTACCCGGCAGCCTAAAGAAAGGGCACTACCGTAATTACCCGTTAGCCTAAAAAAAGGGCAATACCGTAATTACCCTTCAGCCTAAAAAAGGGCACTACCGTAATTACCCGCCAGCCTAAAAAAAAGGCATTACCGTAATTACCCGGCAGCCTAAAAAAGGGCACTTCCGTAATTACCCGCCAGCCTAAAAAAAGGGCATTACCGTAATTACCCGTCAGCCTAAAAAAAGCGCACTACCGTAATTACCCGTCAGCCTAAAAAAAGGCCACTACTGTAATTACCCGGCAGCCTAAAAAAAGGGCACTACCGTAATTACCCGTCAGCCTAAATAGAGGGCACTACCGTAATTAGCCATCAGCCTTAAAAAAGGGCACTACCGTAATTACCCGCCAGCCTAAATAGAGGGCACTACCGTAATTACCCATCAGCCTTAAAAAAGGGCACTACCGTAATTACCCGCCAGCCTAAAAAAAGGGCTCTACTGTAATTACCCGTCAGCCTCAATAAAGAGCACTATCATAATTACCCATCATCTTAAAGGGCATTACCGTAATTACCCGCCAGCCTAAAAAAAGGGCATTACCGTAACTACCTGCCAGCCTTAAAAAAGGGAATTACCATAATTACCCGTCATCTTAAATAAAGGGCACTACCGTAATTACCCGTCAGCCTAAATAAAGAGCACTATAATAATTACCCATCATCTAAAAAGGCACTACCGTAATTACCCGCCAGCCTAAAAAGAGGGCATTACCGTAATTACCCGTCAGCCTAAATAGAGGGCACTACCGTAATTACCCGCCAGCCTAAATAAAGGGCACTACCGTAATTACCCGTTAGCCTATAAAAAGGGCATTACCGTAATTACCCATCAACTTAAATAAAGGGCACTACCGTAAATACTCGCCAGCCTAAAAAAAGGGCACTACCGTAATTACCGGTCAGCCTAAATAAAGAGCACTATCAAAATTACCCATCATCTTAAAGGGCACTACCGTAATTACCCGGCAGCCTTAAAAAAGGGCACTACCGTAATTACCCGGCAGCCTTAAAAAAGGGCACTATCGTAATTACCCACCAGCCTAAAAAAAGGGCAGTACCGTAATTACCCGTCAGCCTAAAAAAGCGCACTACCGTAATTACCCGTCAGCCTAAAAAAAGGGCACTACTGTAATTACCCATCATCTTAAATAAAGGGCACTACCGTAATTACCTGTCAGCCTCAATAAAGAGCACTATCATAATTACCCATCATCTTAAAGGGCACTACCGTAATTTACCCGTCAGCCTAAATAGAGGGCACTACCGTAATTACCCGACAGCCTAAAAAAAGAGCACTACCGTAATTACGCGGCAGCCTAAAAAAAGGGCACTACCGTAATTACCCGCCAACCTAAAAAAAGGCAATTACCGTAATTACCAGTCAGCCTAAAAAAAGAGCACTACCGTAATTACCCGTCAGCCTAAAAAAGGGCACTACCGTAATTACCCGTCAGCCTTAAAAAGGGCACTACCGTAATTACCCGTCACCCTAAAAAAGGGCACTACCGTAATTACCCGGCAGCCTAAAAAAGGGCACTACCGTAATTACCCGGCAGCCTAAAAAAAGGGCACCACCATAATTACCCGCCAGCCTAAAAAAAGGGCATTACCGTAATTACCCGTCAGCCTAAAAAAAGCGCACTACCGTAATTACCCGTCAGCCTAAAAAAAGGGCACTACCGTAATTACCCGCCAGCCTAAAAAAAGGGCATTACCATAATTACCCGCCAGCCTAAAAAAAGATAATTACCGTAATTACCCGTCAGCCTTAAAAAAGAGCACTACCGTAATTACCCGTCATCTTAAATAAAGGGCACTACCGTAATTACCCATCATCTTAAATAAAGGGCTCTACTGTAATTACCCGTCAGCCTCAATAAAGAGCACTATCATAATTACCCATCATCTTAAAGGGCATTACCGTAATTACCCGCCAGCCTAAAAAAAGGGCATTACCGTAACCACCTGCCAGCCTTAAAAAAGGGAATTACCATAATTACCCGTCATCTTAAATAAAGGGCACTACCGTAATTACCCGTCAGCCTAAATAAAGAGCACTATAATAATTACCCATCATCTAAAAAGGCACTACCGTAATTACCCGCCAGCCTAAAAAGAGGGCATTACCGTAATTACCCGTCAGCCTAAATAGAGGGCACTACCGTAATTACCCGCCAGCCTAAATAAAGGGCACTACCGTAATTACCCGTTAGCCTATAAAAAGGGCATTACCGTAATTACCCATCAACTTAAATAAAGGGCACTACCGTAAATACTCGCCAGCCTAAAAAAAGGGCACTACCGTAATTACCGGTCAGCCTAAATAAAGAGCACTATCAAAATTACCCATCATCTTAAAGGGCACTACCGTAATTACCCGGAAGCCTTAAAAAAGGGCACTACCGTAATTACCCGGCAGCCTTAAAAAAGGGCACTACCGTAATTACCCACCAGCCTAAAAAAGGGCATTACCGTAATTACCCGTCAGCCTAAAAAAAGCGCACTACCGTAATTACCCGTCAGCCTAAAAAAAGGGCACTACTGTAATTACCCGGCAGCCTAAAAAAAGGGCACTACCGTAATAACCCGCCAGCCTAAAAAAGGGCAATACCGTAATTACCCATCAGCCGCAAAAAAGCACACTACCGTAATTACCCATCATCTTAAATAAAGGGCACTACCGTAATTACCTGTCAGCCTCAATAAAGAGCACTATCATAATTACCCATCATCTTAAAGGGCACTACCGTAATTTACCCGTCAGCCTAAATAGAGGGCACTACCGTAATTACCCGACAGCCTAAAAAAAGAGCACTACCGTAATTACGCGGCAGCCTAAAAAAAGGGCACTACCGTAATTACCCGCCAACCTAAAAAAAGGCAATTACCGTAATTACCAGTCAGCCTAAAAAAAGAGCACTACCGTAATTACCCGTCAGCCTAAAAAAGGGCACTACCGTAATTACCCGTCAGCCTAAAAAAGGGCACTACCGTAATTACCCGTCACCCTAAAAAAGGGCACTACCGTAATTACCCGGCAGCCTAAAAAAGGGCACTACCGTAATTACCCGGCAGCCTAAAAAAAGGGCACTACCATAATTACCCGCCAGCCTAAAAAAAGGGCAATACCGTAATTACCCGTCAGCCTAAAAAAAGCGCACTACCGTAAATATCCGCCAGCCTTAAAAAAGGGCATTACCGTAATTACCCGTCAGCCTAAAAAAAGGGCATTACCGTAATTACCCGGCAGCCTTAAAAAAGGGCACTACCATAATTACCCACCAGCCTAAAAAAGGGCATTACCGTAATTACCCGTCAGCCTAAAAAAAGCGCACTACCGTAATTACCCGCCAGCCTAAAAAAGGGCACTACCGTAATTACCCGGCAGCCTAAAAAAGGGCACTACCGTAATTACCCGGCAGCCTAAAAAAAGGGCACTACCATAATTACCCGCCAGCCTAAAAAAAGGGCAATACCGTAATTACCCGTCAGCCTAAAAAAAGCGCACTACCGTAAATACCCGCCAGCCTTAAAAAAGGGCATTACCGTAATTACCCGTCAGCCTAAAAAAAGCGCACTACCGTAAATACCCGCCAGCCTTAAAAAAGGGCATTACCGTAATTACCCGTCAGCCTAAAAAAAGGGCATTACCGTAATTACCCGGCAGCCTTAAAAAAGGGCACTACCATAATTACCCACCAGCCTAAAAAAGGGCATTACCGTAATTACCCGTCAGCCTAAAAAAAGCGCACTACCGTAATTACCCGTCAGCCTAAAAAAAGCGCACTACCGTAAATACCCGCCAGCCTTAAAAAATGGCATTACCGTAATTACCCGTCAGCCTAAAAAAAGGGCATTACCGTAATTACCCGTCAGCCTAAAAAAAGCCCACTACCGTAATTACCTGTCAGCCTAAATAGAGGACACTACCGTAATTACCTGTCAGCCTAAATAGAGGACACTACCGTAATTACCTGTCAGCCTAAATAAAGGGCACTACCGTAATTACCCGGCAGCATAAAAAAGGGCACTACCGTAATTACCCGTCAGCCTAAAAAAAGGGCACTACTGTAATTACCCGGCAGCCTAAAGAAAGGGCACTACCGTAATTACCCGCCAGCCTAAAAAAAGGGCAATACCGTAATTACCCGTCAGCCTAAAAAAGGGCTCTACCGTAATTACCCATCATCTTAAATAAAGGGCACTACCGTAATTACCTGTCAGCCTCAATAAAGAGCACTATCATAATTACCCATCATCTTAAAGGGCACTACCGTAATTTACCCGTCAGCCTAAATAGAGGGCACTACCGTAATTACCCATCAGCCTTAAAAAAGGGCACTACCATAATTACCCACCAGCCTAAAAAAAGGGCATTACCGTAATTACCCGCCAGCCTAAAAAAAGATTATTACCGTAATTACCCGTCAGCCTTAAAAAAGAGCACTACCGTAATTACCCATCATCTTAAGTAAAGGGCACTACCGTAATTACCTGTCAGCCTCAATAAAGAGCACTATCATAATTACCCATCATCTTAAAGAGCACTACCGTAATTACCCATCAGCCTAAATAGAGGGCACTACCGTAATTACCCATCAGCCTTAAAAAAGGGCACTACCGTAATTACCCGTCAGCCTAAATAGAGGGCACTACCGTAATTAGCCATCAGCCTTAAAAAAGGGCACTACTGTAATTACCCGCCAGCCTAAATAGAGGGCACTACTGTAATTACCCATCAGCCTTAAAAAAGGGCACTACCGTAATTACCCGCCAGCCTAAAATAAGGGCATTACCGTAATTACCCGCCAGCCTAAAAAAAGAGCATTACCGTAATTACCCGTCAGCTTAAATAAAGGGCACTACCGTAATTACCCGTCAGCCTAAATAAAGGGCACTACCGTATTTACCCATCATCTTAAATAAAGGGCTCTACCGTAATTACCCGTCAGCCTCAATAAAGAGCACTATCATAATTACCCATCATCTTAAAGGGCATTACCGTAATTACCCGCCAGCCTAAAAAAAGGGCATTACCGTAATTACCTGCCAGCCTTAAAAAAGGGAATTACCATAATTACCCGTCATCTTAAATAAAGGGCACTACCGTAATTACCCGTCAGCCTAAATAAAGAGCACTATAATAATTACCCATCATCTAAAAAGGCACTACCGTAATTACCCGCCAGCCTAAAAAGAGGGCATTACCGTAATTACCCGTCAGCCTAAATAGAGGGCACTACCGTAATTACCCGCCAGCCTAAATAAAGGGCACTACCGTAATTACCCGTTAGCCTATAAAAAGGGCATTACCGTAATTACCCATCAACTTAAATAAAGGGCACTACCGTAAATACTCGCCAGCCTAAAAAAAGGGCACTACCGTAATTACCTGTCATCTTAAATAAAGGGCACTACCGTAATTACCCATCAGCCTAAATAAAGAGCTCTATCATAATTACCCATCATCTTAAAGGGCACTACCGTAATTAGCCGCCAGCCTAAAAAAAGGGCATTACTGTAATTACCCGTCAGCCTAAAAAAAGCCCACTACCGTAATTACCTGTCAGCCTAAATAGAGGACACTACCGTAATTACCTGTCAGCCTAAATAGAGGACACTACCGTAATTACCTGTCAGCCTAAATAAAGGGCACTACCGTAATTACCCGGCAGCATAAAAAAGGGCACTACCGTAATTACCCGTCAGCCTAAAAAAAGGGCACTACTGTAATTACCCGGCAGCCTAAAGAAAGGGCACTACCGTAATTACCCGCCAGCCTAAAAAAAGGGCAATACCGTAATTACCCGTCAGCCTAAAAAAGGGCTCTACCGTAATTACCCATCATCTTAAATAAAGGGCACTACCGTAATTACCTGTCAGCCTCAATAAAGAGCACTATCATAATTACCCATCATCTTAAAGGGCGCTACCGTAATTTACCCGTCAGCCTAAATAGAGGGCACTACCGTAATTACCCATCAGCCTTAAAAAAGGGCACTACCATAATTACCCACCAGCCTAAAAAAATGCCATTACTGTAATTACCCGCCAGCCTAAAAAAAGATTATTACCGTAATTACCCGTCAGCCTTAAAAAAGAGCACTACCGTAATTACCCATCATCTTAAGTAAAGGGCACTACCGTAATTACCTGTCAGCCTCAATAAAGAGCACTATCATAATTACCCATCATCTTAAAGAGCACTACCGTAATTACCCATCAGCCTAAATAGAGGGCACTACCGTAATTACCCATCAGCCTTAAAAAAGGGCACTACCGTAATTACCCGTCAGCCTAAATAGAGGGCACTACCGTAATTACCCATCAGCCTTAAAAAAGGGCACTACCGTAATTACCCGCCAGCCTAAAAAAAGGGCATTACCGTAATTACCCGCCAGCCTAAAAAAAGAGCATTACCGTAATTACCCGTCAGCTTAAATAAAGGGCACTACCGTAATTACCCGTCAGCCTAAATAAAGGGCACTACCGTATTTACCCATCATCTTAAATAAAGGGCTCTACCGTAATTACCCTTCAGCCTCAATAAAGAGCACTATCATAATTACCCATCATCTTAAAGGGCATTACCGTAATTACCCGCCAGCCTAAAAAAAGGGCATTACCGTAATTACCTGCCAGCCTTAAAAAAGGGAATTACCATAATTACCCGTCATCTTAAATAAAGGGCACTACCGTAATTACCCGTCAGCCTAAATAAAGAGCACTATAATAATTACCCATCATCTAAAAAGGCACTACCGTAATTACCCGCCAGCCTAAAAAGAGGGCATTACCGTAATTACCCGTCAGCCTAAATAGAGGGCACTACCGTAATTACCCGCCAGCCTAAATAAAGGGCACTACCGTAATTACCCGTTAGCCTATAAAAAGGGCATTACCGTAATTACCCATCAACTTAAATAAAGGGCACTACCGTAAATACTCGCCAGCCTAAAAAAAGGGCACTACCGTAATTACCTGTCATCTTAAATAAAGGGCACTACCGTAATTACCCATCAGCCTAAATAAAGAGCTCTATCATAATTACCCATCATCTTAAAGGGCACTACCGTAATTAGCCGCCAGCCTAAAAAAAGGGCATTACTGTAATTACCCGTCAGCCTAAATAGGGGGCACTACCGTAATTACCTGCCAGCCTAAATAAAGGGCACTACCGTAATTACCCGTTAGCCTAAATAAAGGGCACTATCGTAATTACCCGCCAGCCTAAATAAAGGGCACTACTGTAATTACCCGTCAGCCTAAATAAAGGGCACTACCGTAATTACCCGGCAGCCTTAAAAAGGGCACTACCGTAATTACCCGGCAGCCTTAAAAAAGGGCACTACCGTAATTACCCGCCAGCCTTAAAAAATGGCATTACCGTAATTACCCGTCAGCCTAAAAAACAGGGCACTACCGTAATTACTCGCCAGCCTTAAAAAAGGGCATTACCGTAATTACCCGTCTGCCTAAATAGAGGACACTACCGTAATTACCTGTCAGCCTAAATAAAGGGCACTACCGTAATTACCTGGCAGTCTAAAAAAAGGGCACTACCGTAATTACCCGACAGCCTAAAAAAAGAGCACTACCGTAATTACGCGGCAGCCTAAAAAAAGGGCACTACCGTAATTACCCGCCAACCTAAAAAAAGGCAATTACCGTAATTACCAGTCAGCCTAAAAAAAGAGCACTACCGTAATTACCCGTCAGCCTAAAAAAGGGCACTACCGTAATTACCCGTCACCCTAAAAAAGGGCACTACCGTAATTACCCGCCAGCCTTAAAAAAGGGCATTACCGTAATTACCCGTCAGCCTAAAAAAAGGGCATTACCGTAATTACCCGACAGCCTTAAAAAAGGGCACTACCGTAATTACCCACCAGCCTAAAAAAAGGGCATTACCGTAATTACCCGTCAGCCTAAAAAAAGCACACTACCGTAATTACCCGTCAGCCTCAATAAAGAGCACTACCGTAATTACCCGGCAGCCTAAAAAAGGGCACTACCGTAATTACCCGTCAGCCTAAAAAAGGGCACTACCGTAATTACCCGGCAGCCTAAAAAAGGGCACTACCGTAATTACCCGTCAGCCTAAAAAAAGCGCACTACCGTAAATACCCGCCAGCCTTAAAAAGGGCATTACCGTAATTACCCGTCAGCCTAAAAAAAGGGCATTACCGTAATTACCCGTCAGCCTAAAAAAAGCCCACTACCGTAATTACCTGTCAGCCTAAATAGAGGACACTACCGTAATTACCTGTCAGCCTAAATAAAGGACACTACCGTAATTACCCGGCAGCATAAAAAAGGGCACTACCGTAATTACCCGGCAGCCTAAAAAAGGGCACTACCGTAATTACCCGTCAGCCTAAAAAAAGGGCATTACCGTAATTACCCATCAGCCTAAAAAAAGCACACTACCGTAATTACCCGTCAGCCTAAATAGAGGACACTACCGTAATTACCTGTCAGCCTAAATAAAGGGCACTACCGTAATTACCCGGCAGCCTAAAAAAAGGGCACTACTGTAATTACCCGGCAGCCTAAAGAAAGGGCACTACCGTAATTACCCGCCAGCCTAAAAAAAGGGCAATGCCGTAATTACCCGTCAGCCTAAAAAAAGCGCACTACCGTAAATACCCATCAGCCTTAAAAAGGGCACTACCGTAATTACCCATCATCTTAAAAAAGGGCACTACCGTAAATACCCATCAGCCTCAATAAAGAGCACTATCATAATTACCCATCATCTTAAAGGGCACTACCGTAATTACCCATCATCTGAAATAAAGGGCACTACCGTAATTACCCGCCAACCTAAAAAAAAGGACATAACCGTAATTACCCATCAGCCTAAATAGAGGGCACTACCGTAATTACCCGTCAGCCTTAAAAAAGGGCACTACCGTAATTACCCGCCAGCCTAAATAGAGGGCACTACCGTAATTACCCGTCAGCCTTAAAAAAGGGAACTACCGTAATTACCCGACCGCCTAAAAAAAGGGCATTACCGTAATTACCCGCCAGCCTTAAAAAAGATCATTACTGTAATTACCCGTCAGCCTTAAAAAAGAGCACTACCGTAATTACCCGTCAGCCTTAAAAAAGAGCACTACCGTAATTACCCATCAGCCTAAAAACAGGGCACTACCGTAAATACCCATCAGCCTAAAAAAAGGGCATTACCGTAATTAGCCGTCAGCCTAAATAGAGGGCACTACCGTAATTACTCGTCAGCCTAAAAAGGGCACTACCGTAATTACCCGCTAGCCTTAAAAAGGGCATTACCGTAATTACCCACTAGCCTATAAAAAAGGGCATTACCGTAATTACCCATCAACTTAAATAAAGAGCATTACCATAATTTCCCATCAGCCTAAAAAAAGGGCACTACCGTAATTACCCATCATGTTAAATAAAGGGCACTACCGTAATTACCCGCCAGCCTTAAAAAATGGCATTACCGTAATTACCCGTCAGCCTAAAAAAAGGGCACTACCGTAATTACCCGCCAGCCTTAAAAAAGGGAATTACCGTAATTACCCGTCTGCCTAAATAGAGGACACTACCGTAATTACCTGTCAGCCTAAATAAAGGGCACTACCGTAATTACCTGGCAGTCTAAAAAAAGGGCACTACCGTAATTACCCGACAGCCTAAAAAAAGAGCACTACCGTAATTACCCGGCAGCCTAAAAAAAGGGCACTACAGTAGTTACCCGCCAACCTAAAAAAAGGCAATTACCGTAATTACCAGTCAGCCTAAAAAAAGCACTACCGTAATTACCCGGCAGCCTAAAAAAGGGCACTACCGTAATTACCCGGCAGCCTAAAAAAAGGGCACTACCATAATTACCCGCCAGCCTAAAAAAAGGGCAATACCGTAATTACCCGTCAGCCTAAAAAAAGGGCATTACCGTAATTACCCGTCAGCCTAAAAAAAGCGCACTACCGTAATTACCTGTCAGCCTAAATAGAGGACACTACCGTAATTACCTGTCAGCCTAAATAAAGGGCACTACCGTAATTACCCGGCAGCATAAAAAAGGGCACTACCGTAATTACCCACCAGCCTAAAAAAGGGCACTACCGTAATTACCCGCCAGCCTAAAAAAGGGCATTACCGTAATTACCCGTCAGCCTAAAAAAAGCGCACTACCGTAATTACCCGTCAGCCTAAAAAAAGGGCACTACTGTAATTACCCGGCAGCCTAAAGAAAGGGCACTACCGTAATTACCCGCCAGCCTAAAAAAAGGGCAATACCGTAATTACCCGTCAGCCTAAAAAAGGGCACTACCGTAATTACCCGCCAGCCTAAAAAAAGGGCATTACCGTAATTACCCGGCAGCCTAAAAAAGGGCACTACCGTAATTACCCGCCAGCCTAAAAAAGGGCATTACCGTAATTACCCGTCAGCCTAAAAAAAGCGCACTACCGTAATTACCCGTCAGCCTAAAAAAAGGCCACTACTGTAATTACCCGGCAGCCTAAAAAAAGGGCACTACCGTAATTAGCCATCAGCCTTAAAAAGGGCACTACCGTAATTACCCGCCAGCCTAAATAGAGGGCACTACCGTAATTACCCATCAGCCTTAAAAAAGGGCACTACCGTAATTACCCGCCAGCCTAAAAAAAGGGCATTACCGTAATTACCCGCCAGCCTTAAAAAAGATAATTACCGTAATTACCAGTCAGCCTTAAAAAAGAGCACTACCGTAATTACCCGTCATCTTAAATAAAGGGCACTACCGTAATTACCCATCATCTTAAATAAAGGGCTCTACTGTAATTACCCGTCAGCCTAAATAAAGAGCACTATCATAATTACCCATCATCTTAAAGGGCATTACCGTAATTACCCGCCAGCCTAAAAAAAGGGCAATACCGTAATTACCTGCCAGCCTTAAAAAAGGGAATTACCATAATTACCCGTCATCTTAAATAAAGGGCACTACCGTAATTACCCGTCAGCCTAAATAAAGAGCACTATAATAATTACCCATCATCTTAAAGGGCACTACCGTAATTACCCGGCAGCCTTAAAAAAGGGCACTACCGTAATTACCCGGCAGCCTTAAAAAAGGGCACTACCATAATTACCCACCAGCCTAAAAAAAGGGCATTACCGTAATTACCCGTCAGCCTAAAAAAAGCGCACTACCGTAATTACCCGTCAGCCTAAAAAAAGGGCACTACTGTAATTACCCGGCAGCCTAAAAAAAGGGCACTACCGTAATAACCCGCCAGCCTAAAAAAAGGGCAATACCGTAATTACCCATCAGCCGCAAAAAAGCGCACTACCGTAATTACCCATCATCTTAAATAAAGGGCACTACCGTAATTACCTGTCAGCCTCAATAAAGAGCACTATCATAATTACCCATCATCTTAAAGAGCACTACCGTAATTACCCATCAGCCTAAATAGAGGGCACTACCGTAATTACCCATCAGCCTTAAAAAAGGGCACTACCGTAATTACCCGTCAGCCTAAATAGAGGGCACTACCGTAATTAGCCATCAGCCTTAAAAAAGGGCACTACCGTAATTACCCGCCAGCCTAAATAGAGGGCACTACCGTAATTACCCATCAGCCTTAAAAAAGGGCACTACCGTAATTACCCGCCAGCCTAAAAAAAGGGCATTACCGTAATTACCCGCCAGCCTAAAAAAAGAGCATTACCGTAATTACCCGTCAGCTTAAATAAAGGGCACTACCGTAATTACCCGTCAGCCTAAATAAAGGGCACTACCATAATTACCCATCATCTTAAATAAAGGGCTCTACCGTAATTACCCGTCAGCCTCAATAAAGAGCACTATCATAATTACCCATCATCTTAAAGGGCATTATCGTAATTACCCGCCAGCCTAAAAAAAGGGCATTACCGTAATTACCTGCCAGCCTTAAAAAAGGGAATTACCATAATTACCCGTCATCTTAAATAAAGGGCACTACCGTAATTACCCGTCAGCCTAAATAAAGAGCACTATAATAATTACCCATCATCTAAAAAGGCACTACCGTAATTACCCGCCAGCCTAAAAAGAGGGCATTACCGTAATTACCCGTCAGCCTAAATAGAGGGCACTACCGTAATTACCCGCCAGCCTAAATAAAGGGCACTACCGTAATTACCCGTTAGCCTATAAAAAGGGCATTACCGTAATTACCCATCAACTTAAATAAAGGGCACTACCTTAAATACTCGCCAGCCTAAAAAAAGGGCACTACCGTAATTACCGGTCAGCCTAAATAAAGAGCACTATCAAAATTATCCATCATCTTAAAGGGCACTACCGTAATTACCCGGCAGCCTTAAAAAAGGGCACTACCGTAATTACCCGGCAGCCTTAAAAAGGGCACTACCGTAATTACCCGTCAGCCTAAAAAAGGGCACTACTGTAATTACCCGCCAGCCTAAAAAAAGGGCATTACCGTAATTACCCGTCAGCCTAAAAAAAGGGCACTACCGTAATTACCCGCCAGCCTAAAAAAGGGCATTACAGTAATTACCCGCCAGCCTAAAAAACAAGCGCACTACCGTAAATACCCATCAGCCTTAAAAAGGCACTACCGTAATTACCCATCATCTTAAATAAAGGGCACTACCGTAATTACCTATCAGCCTCAATAAAGAGCACTATCATAATTACCCATCATCTTAAAGGGCACTACCGTAATTACCCGTCAGCCTAAATAGAGGGCACTACCGTAATTACCCATCAGCCTTAAAAAAGGGCACTACCGTAATTACCCACCAGCCTAAAAAAGGGCATTACCGTAATTACCCGCCAGCCTAAAAAAAGATCATTACCGTAATTACCCGTCAGCCTAAAAAAATATCATTACCGTAATTACCCGTCATCTTAAATAAAGGGCACTACCGTAATTACCCGTCAGCCTAAATAAAGAGCTCTATCATAATTACCCATCATCTTAAAGGGCACTACCGTAATTACCCGCCAGCCTAAAAAAATGCCATTACTGTAATTACCCATCAGCCTAAATAGGGGG
Source organism: Rana muscosa (assembly GCA_029206835.1). NCBI lineage: Eukaryota > Metazoa > Chordata > Amphibia > Anura > Ranidae > Rana > Rana muscosa. The sequence continues at coordinate 1,066,271,855 of CM055116.1, read as the reverse complement.
CACTACCGTAATTACCCGCCAGCCTAAATAAAGGGCACTACCGTAATTACCCGTTAGCCTAAATAAAGGGCACTACCGTAATTACCCGTCAGCCTAAATAAAGGGCACTATCGTAATTACCCATCAGCCTCAATAAAGAGCACTATCAAAATTACCCATCATCTTAAAGGGCACTACCGTAATTACCTGCCAGCCTAAAAAAGGGCATTACCATAATTACCGGAGAGCCTAAATAAAGAGCACTATCAAAATTACCCATCATCTTAAAGGGCACTACCGTAATTACCCGGCAGCCTTAAAAAAGGGCACTACCATAATTACCCATCAGCCTTAAAAAGGGCACTACCGTAATTACCCGTCAGCCTAAATAAAGGGCATTACCGTAATTACCCATCAGTCTAAATAAAGGGCACTACCATAATTACCCGTCAGCCTAAATAAAGGGCACTACCGTAATTACCCATCATCTTAAATAAAGGGCTCTACCGTAATTACCCGTCAGCCTCAATAAAGAGCACTATCATAATTACCCATCATCTTAAAGGGCATTACCGTAATTACCCGCCAGCCTAATAAAAGGGCATTACCGTAATTACCTGCCAGCCTTAAAAAAGGAAATTACCATAATTACCCGTCATCTTAAATAAAGGGCACTACCGTAATTACCCGTCAGCCTAAATAAAGGGCACTATCGTAATTTCCCGTCAGCCTAAAAAAAGGCACTACCATAATTACCCGTCATCTTAAATAAAGGGCACTACAGTAATTACCCATCAGCCTAAATAAAGAGCTCTATCATAATTACCCATCATCTTAAAGGGCACTACCGTAATTAGCCGCCAGCCTAAAAAAAGGGCATTACTGTAATTACCCGTCAGCCTAAATAGGGGGCACTAACGTAATTACCTGCCAGCCTAAATAAAGGGCACTACCGTAATTACCCGTTAGCCTAAATAAAGGGCACTATCGTAATTACCCGCCAGCCTAAATAAAGGGCACTACTGTAATTACCCGTCAGCCTAAATAAAGGGCACTACCGTAATTACCCGGCAGCCTTAAAAAGGGCACTACCGTAATTACCCGGCAGCCTTAAAAAAGGGCACTACCGTAATTACCCGCCAGCCTTAAAAAATGGCATTACCGTAATTACCCGTCAGCCTAAAAAACAGGGCACTACTGTAATTACCCGCCAGCCTTAAAAAAGGGCATTACCGTAATTACCCTTCTGCCTAAATAGAGGACACTACCGTAATTACCTGTCAGCCTAAATAAAGGGCACTACCGTAATTACCTGGCAGTCTAAAAAAAGGGCACTACCGTAATTACCCGACAGCCTAAAAAAAGAGCACTACCGTAATTACGCGGCAGCCTAAAAAAAGGGCACTACCGTAATTACCCGCCAACCTAAAAAAAGGCAATTACCGTAATTACCAGTCAGCCTAAAAAAAGAGCACTACCGTAATTACCCGTCAGCCTAAAAAAGGGCACTACCGTAATTACCCGTCACCCTAAAAAAGGGCACTACCATAATTACCCGGCAGCCTAAAAAAGGGCACTACCGTAATTACCCGGCAGCCTAAAAAAAGGGCACTACCATAATTACCCGCCAGCCTAAAAAAAGGGCAATACCGTAATTACCCGTCAGCCTAAAAAAAGGGCATTACCGTAATTAACCGTCAGCCTAAAAAAAGCGCACTACCGTAATTACCCGTCAGCCTCAATAAAGAGCACTACCGTAATTACCCGGCAGCCTAAAAAAGGGCACTACCGTAATTACCCGGCAGCCTAAAAAAAGCCCACTACCGTAATTACCTGTCAGCCTAAATAGAGGACACTACCGTAATTACCTGTCAGCCTAAATAAAGGGCACTACCGTAATTACCCGACAGCATAAAAAAGGGCACTACCGTAATTACCCGCCAGCCTAAAAAAGGGCACTACCGTAATTACCCGCCAGCCTAAAAAAGGGCATTACCGTAATTACCCGTCAGCCTAAAAAAAGCGCACTACCGTAATTACCCGTCAGCCTAAAAAAAGGGCACTACTGTAATTACCCGGCAGCCTAAAGAAAGGGCACTACCGTAATTACCCGTCAGCCTAAAAAAAGGGCAATACCGTAATTACCCGTCAGCCTAAAAAAGGGCACTACCGTAATTACCCGCCAGCCTAAAAAAAGGGCATTACCGTAATTACCCGGCAGCCTAAAAAAGGGCACTTCCGTGATTACCCGCCAGCCTAAAAAAAGGGCATTACCGTAATTACCCGTCAGCCTAAAAAAAGCGCACTACCGTAATTACCCGTCAGCCTAAAAAAAGGCCACTACTGTAATTACCCGGCAGCCTAAAAAAAGGGCACTACCGTAATTACCCGTCAGCCTAAATAGAGGGCACTACCGTAATTAGCCATCAGCCTTAAAAAAGGGCACTACCGTAATTACCCGCCAGCCTAAATAGAGGGCACTACCGTAATTACCCATCAGCCTTAAAAAAGGGCACTACCGTAATTACCCGCCAGCCTAAAAAAAGGGCTCTACTGTAATTACCCGTCAGCCTCAATAAAGAGCACTATCATAATTACCCATCATCTTAAAGGGCATTACCGTAATTACCCGCCAGCCTAAAAAAAGGGCATTACCGTAACTACCTGCCAGCCTTAAAAAAGGGAATTACCATAATTACCCGTCATCTTAAATAAAGGGCACTACCGTAATTACCCGTCAGCCTAAATAAAGAGCACTATAATAATTACCCATCATCTAAAAAGGCACTACCGTAATTACCCGCCAGCCTAAAAAGAGGGCATTACCGTAATTACCCGTCAGCCTAAATAGAGGGCACTACCGTAATTACCCGCCAGCCTAAATAAAGGGCACTACCGTAATTACCCGTTAGCCTATAAAAAGGGCATTTCCGTAATTACCCATCAACTTAAATAAAGGGCACTACCGTAAATACTCGCCAGCCTAAAAAAAGGGCACTACCGTAATTACCGGTCAGCCTAAATAAAGAGCACTATCAAAATTACCCATCATCTTAAAGGGCACTACCGTAATTACCCGGCAGCCTTAAAAAAGGGCACTACCGTAATTACCCGGCAGCCTTAAAAAAGGGCACTACCGTAATTACCCACCAGCCTAAAAAAAGGGCAGTACCGTAATTACCCGTCAGCCTAAAAAAGCGCACTACCGTAATTACCCGTCAGCCTAAAAAAAGGGCACTACTGTAATTACCCATCATCTTAAATAAAGGGCACTACCGTAATTACCTGTCAGCCTCAATAAAGAGCACTATCATAATTACCCATCATCTTAAAGGGCACTACCGTAATTTACCCGTCAACCTAAATAGAGGGCACTACCGTAATTACCCGACAGCCTAAAAAAAGAGCACTACCGTAATTACGCGGCAGCCTAAAAAAAGGGCACTACCGTAATTACCCGCCAACCTAAAAAAAGGCAATTACCGTAATTACCAGTCAGCCTAAAAAAAGAGCACTACCGTAATTACCCGTCAGCCTAAAAAAGGGCACTACCGTAATTACCCGTCAGCCTTAAAAAGGGCACTACCGTAATTACCCGTCACCCTAAAAAAGGGCACTACCGTAATTACCCGGCAGCCTAAAAAAGGGCACTACCGTAATTACCCGGCAGCCTAAAAAAAGGGCACCACCATAATTACCCGCCAGCCTAAAAAAAGGGCATTACCGTAATTACCCGTCAGCCTAAAAAAAGCGCACTACCGTAATTACCCGTCAGCCTAAAAAAAGGGCACTACCGTAATTACCCGCCAGCCTAAAAAAAGGGCATTACCGTAATTACCCGCCAGCCTAAAAAAAGATAATTACCGTAATTACCCGTCAGCCTTAAAAAAGAGCACTACCGTAATTACCCGTCATCTTAAATAAAGGGCACTACCGTAATTACCCATCATCTTAAATAAAGGGCTCTACTGTAATTACCCGTCAGCCTCAATAAAGAGCACTATCATAATTACCCATCATCTTAAAGGGCATTACCGTAATTACCCGCCAGCCTGAAAAAAGGGCATTACCGTAACTACCTGCCAGCCTTAAAAAAGGGAATTACCATAATTACCCGTCATCTTAAATAAAGGGCACTACCGTAATTACCCGTCAGCCTAAATAAAGAGCACTATAATAATTACCCATCATCTAAAAAGGCACTACCGTAATTACCCGCCAGCCTAAAAAGAGGGCATTACCGTAATTACCCGTCAGCCTAAATAGAGGGCACTACCGTAATTACCCGCCAGCCTAAATAAAGGGCACTACCGTAATTACCCGTTAGCCTATAAAAAGGGCATTACCGTAATTACCCATCAACTTAAATAAAGGGCACTACCGTAAATACTCGCCAGCCTAAAAAAAGGGCACTACCGTAATTACCGGTCAGCCTAAATAAAGAGCACTATCAAAATTACCCATCATCTTAAAGGGCACTACCGTAATTACCCGGAAGCCTTAAAAAATGGCACTGCCGTAATTACCCGGCAGCCTTAAAAAAGGGCACTACCGTAATTACCCACCAGCCTAAAAAAGGGCATTACCGTAATTACCCGTCAGCCTAAAAAAAGCGCACTACCGTAATTACCCGTCAGCCTAAAAAAAGGGCACTACTGTAATTACCCGGCAGCCTAAAAAAAGGGCACTACCGTAATAACCCGCCAGCCTAAAAAAGGGCAATACCGTAATTACCCATCAGCCGCAAAAAAGCACACTACCGTAATTACCCATCATCTTAAATAAAGGGCACTACCGTAATTACCTGTCAGCCTCAATAAAGAGCACTATCATAATTACCCATCATCTTAAAGGGCACTACCGTAATTTACCCGTCAGCCTAAATAGAGGGCACTACCGTAATTACCCGACAGCCTAAAAAAAGAGCACTACCGTAATTACGCGGCAGCCTAAAAAAAGGGCACTACCGTAAATACCCGCCAGCCTAAAAAAAGGGCATTACCGTAATTACCCGGCAGCCTTAAAAAAGGGCACTACCATAATTACCCACCAGCCTAAAAAAGGGCATTACCGTAATTACCCGTCAGCCTAAAAAAAGCGCACTACCGTAATTACCCGCCAGCCTAAAAAAGGGCACTACCGTAATTACCCGGCAGCCTAAAAAAGGGCACTACCGTAATTACCCGGCAGCCTAAAAAAAGGGCACTACCATAATTACCCGCCAGCCTAAAAAAAGGGCAATACCGTAATTACCCGTCAGCCTAAAAAAAGCGCACTACCGTAAATACCCGCCAGCCTTAAAAAAGGGCATTACCGTAATTACCCGTCAGCCTAAAAAAAGGGCATTACCGTAATTACCCATCATCTTAAAGGGCACTACCGTAATTTACCCGTCAGCCTAAATAGAGGGCACTACCGTAATTACCCATCAGCCTTAAAAAAGGGCACTACCATAATTACCCACCAGCCTAAAAAAAGGGCATTACCGTAATTACCCGCCAGCCTAAAAAAAGATTATTACCGTAATTACCCGTCAGCCTTAAAAAAGAGCACTACCGTAATTACCCATCATCTTAAGTAAAGGGCACTACCGTAATTACCTGTCAGCCTCAATAAAGAGCACTATCATAATTACCCATCATCTTAAAGAGCACTACCGTAATTACCCATCAGCCTAAATAGAGGGCACTACCGTAATTACCCATCAGCCTTAAAAAAGGGCACTACCGTAATTACCCGTCAGCCTAAATAGAGGGCACTACCGTAATTAGCCATCAGCCTTAAAAAAGGGCACTACTGTAATTACCCGCCAGCCTAAATAGAGGGCACTACTGTAATTACCCATCAGCCTTAAAAAAGGGCACTACCGTAATTACCCGCCAGCCTAAAAAAAGGGCATTACCGTAATTACCCGCCAGCCTAAAAAAAGAGCATTACCGTAATTACCCGTCAGCTTAAATAAAGGGCACTACCGTAATTACCCGTCAGCCTAAATAAAGGGCACTACCGTATTTACCCATCATCTTAAATAAAGGGCTCTACCGTAATTACCCGTCAGCCTCAATAAAGAGCACTATCATAATTACCCATCATCTTAAAGGGCATTACCGTAATTACCCGCCAGCCTAAAAAAAGGGCATTACCGTAATTACCTGCCAGCCTTAAAAAAGGGAATTACCATAATTACCCGTCATCTTAAATAAAGGGCACTACCGTAATTACCCGTCAGCCTAAATAAAGAGCACTATAATAATTACCCATCATCTAAAAAGGCACTACCGTAATTACCCGCCAGCCTAAAAAGAGGGCATTACCGTAATTACCCGTCAGCCTAAATAGAGGGCACTACCGTAATTACCCGCCAGCCTAAATAAAGGGCACTACCGTAATTACCCGTTAGCCTATAAAAAGGGCATTACCGTAATTACCCATCAACTTAAATAAAGGGCACTACCGTAAATACTCGCCAGCCTAAAAAAAGGGCACTACCGTAATTACCTGTCATCTTAAATAAAGGGCACTACCGTAATTACCCATCAGCCTAAATAAAGAGCTCTATCATAATTACCCATCATCTTAAAGGGCACTACCGTAATTAGCCGCCAGCCTAAAAAAAGGGCATTACTGTAATTACCCGTCAGCCTAAAAAAAGCCCACTACCGTAATTACCTGTCAGCCTAAATAGAGGACACTACCGTAATTACCTGTCAGCCTAAATAGAGGACACTACCGTAATTACCTGTCAGCCTAAATAAAGGGCACTACCGTAATTACCCGGCAGCATAAAAAAGGGCACTACCGTAATTACCCGTCAGCCTAAAAAAAGGGCACTACTGTAATTACCCGGCAGCCTAAAGAAAGGGCACTACCGTAATTACCCGCCAGCCTAAAAAAAGGGCAATACCGTAATTACCCGTCAGCCTAAAAAAGGGCTCTACCGTAATTACCCATCATCTTAAATAAAGGGCACTACCGTAATTACCTGTCAGCCTCAATAAAGAGCACTATCATAATTACCCATCATCTTAAAGGGCACTACCGTAATTTACCCGTCAGCCTAAATAGAGGGCACTACCGTAATTACCCATCAGCCTTAAAAAAGGGCACTACCATAATTACCCACCAGCCTAAAAAAAGGGCATTACCGTAATTACCCGCCAGCCTAAAAAAAGATTATTACCGTAATTACCCGTCAGCCTTAAAAAAGAGCACTACCGTAATTACCCATCATCTTAAGTAAAGGGCACTACCGTAATTACCTGTCAGCCTCAATAAAGAGCACTATCATAATTACCCATCATCTTAAAGAACACTACCGTAATTACCCATCAGCCTAAATAGAGGGCACTACCGTAATTACCCATCAGCCTTAAAAAAGGGCACTACCGTAATTACCCGTCAGCCTAAATAGAGGGCACTACCGTAATTACCCATCAGCCTTAAAAAAGGGCACTACCGTAATTACCCGCCAGCCTAAAAAAAGGGCATTACCGTAATTACCCGCCAGCCTAAAAAAAGAGCATTACCGTAATTACCCGTCAGCTTAAATAAAGGGCACTACCGTAATTACCCGTCAGCCTAAATAAAGGGCACTACCGTATTTACCCATCATCTTAAATAAAGGGCTCTACCGTAATTACCCGTCAGCCTCAATAAAGAGCACTATCATAATTACCCATCATCTTAAAGGGCATTACCGTAATTACCCGCCAGCCTAAAAAAAGGGCATTACCGTAATTACCTGCCAGCCTTAAAAAAGGGAATTACCATAATTACCCGTCATCTTAAATAAAGGGCACTACCGTAATTACCCGTCAGCCTAAATAAAGAGCACTATAATAATTACCCATCATCTAAAAAGGCACTACCGTAATTACCCGCCAGCCTAAAAAGAGGGCATTACCGTAATTACCCGTCAGCCTAAATAGAGGGCACTACCGTAATTAACCGCCAGCCTAAATAAAGGGCACTACCGTAATTACCCGTTAGCCTATAAAAAGGGCATTACCGTAATTACCCATCAACTTAAATAAAGGGCACTACCGTAAATACTCGCCAGCCTAAAAAAAGGGCACTACCGTAATTACCTGTCATCTTAAATAAAGGGCACTACCGTAATTACCCATCAGCCTAAATAAAGAGCTCTATCATAATTACCCATCATCTTAAAGGGCACTACCGTAATTAGCCGCCAGCCTAAAAAAAGGGCATTACTGTAATTACCCGTCAGCCTAAATAGGGGGCACTACCGTAATTACCTGCCAGCCTAAATAAAGGGCACTACCGTAATTACCCGTTAGCCTAAATAAAGGGCACTATCGTAATTACCCGCCAGCCTAAATAAAGGGCACTACTGTAATTACCCGTCAGCCTAAATAAAGGGCACTACCGTAATTACCCGGCAGCCTTAAAAAGGGCACTACCGTAATTACCCGGCAGCCTTAAAAAAGGGCACTACCGTAATTACCCACCAGCCTTAAAAAATGGCATTACCGTAATTACCCGTCAGCCTAAAAAACAGGGCACTACCGTAATTACTCGCCAGCCTTAAAAAAGGGCATTACCGTAATTACCCGTCTGCCTAAATAGAGGACACTACCGTAATTACCTGTCAGCCTAAATAAAGGGCACTACCGTAATTACCTGGCAGTCTAAAAAAAGGGCATTACCGTAATTACCCGGCAGCCTTAAAAAAGGGCACTACCATAATTACCCACCAGCCTAAAAAAGGGCATTACCGTAATTACCCGTCAGCCTAAAAAAAGCGCACTACCGTAATTACCCGCCAGCCTAAAAAAAGCGCACTACCGTAAATACCCGCCAGCCTTAAAAAAGGGCATTACCGTAATTACCCGTCAGCCTAAAAAAAGGGCATTACCGTAATTACCCGGCAGCCTTAAAAAAGGGCACTACCATAATTACCCACCAGCCTAAAAAAGGGCATTACCGTAATTACCCGTCAGCCTAAAAAAAGCGCACTACCGTAATTACCCGCCAGCCTAAAAAAGGGCACTACCGTAATTACCCGGCAGCCTAAAAAAGGGCACTACCGTAATTACCCGGCAGCCTAAAAAAAGGGCACTACCATAATTACCCGCCAGCCTAAAAAAAGGGCAATACCGTAATTACCCGTCAGCCTAAAAAAAGCGCACTACCGTAAATACCCGCCAGCCTTAAAAAAGGGCATTACCGTAATTACCCGTCAGCCTAAAAAAAGGGCATTACCGTAATTACCCGGCAGCCTTAAAAAAGGGCACTACCATAATTACCCACCAGCCTAAAAAAGGGCATTACCGTAATTACCCGTCAGCCTAAAAAAAGCGCACTACCGTAATTACCCGTCAGCCTAAAAAAGCGCACTACCGTAAATACCCGCCAGCCTTAAAAAATGGCATTACCGTAATTACCTGTCAGCCTAAATAGAGGACACTACCGTAATTACCTGTCAGCCTAAATAGAGGACACTACCGTAATTACCTGTCAGCCTAAATAAAGGGCACTACCGTAATTACCCGGCAGCATAAAAAAGGGCACTACCGTAATTACCCGTCAGCCTAAAAAAAGGGCACTACTGTAATTACCCGGCAGCCTAAAGAAAGGGCACTACCGTAATTACCCGCCAGCCTAAAAAAAGGGCAATACCGTAATTACCCGTCAGCCTAAAAAAGGGCTCTACCGTAATTACCCATCATCTTAAATAAAGGGCACTACCGTAATTACCTGTCAGCCTCAATAAAGAGCACTATCATAATTACCCATCATCTTAAAGGGCACTACCGTAATTTACCCGTCAGCCTAAATAGAGGGCACTACCGTAATTACCCATCAGCCTTAAAAAAGGGCACTACCATAATTACCCACCAGCCTAAAAAAAGGGCATTACCGTAATTACCCGCCAGCCTAAAAAAAGATTATTACCGTAATTACCCGTCAGCCTTAAAAAAGAGCACTACCGTAATTACCCATCATCTTAAGTAAAGGGCACTACCGCAATTACCTGTCAGCCTCAATAAAGAGCACTATCATAATTACCCATCATCTTAAAGAGCACTACCGTAATTACCCATCAGCCTAAATAGAGGGCACTACCGTAATTACCCATCAGCCTTAAAAAAGGGCACTACCGTAATTACCCGTCAGCCTAAATAGAGGGCACTACCGTAATTAGCCATCAGCCTTAAAAAAGGGCACTACTGTAATTACCCGCCAGCCTAAATAGAGGGCACTACTGTAATTACCCATCAGCCTTAAAAAAGGGCACTACCGTAATTACCCGCCAGCCTAAAAAAAGGGCATTACCGTAATTACCCGCCAGCCTAAAAAAAGAGCATTACCGTAATTACCCGTCAGCTTAAATAAAGGGCACTACCGTAATTACCCGTCAGCCTAAATAAAGGGCACTACCGTATTTACCCATCATCTTAAATAAAGGGCTCTACCGTAATTACCCGTCAGCCTCAATAAAGAGCACTATCATAATTACCCATCATCTTAAAGGGCATTACCGTAATTACCCGCCAGCCTAAAAAAAGGGCATTACCGTAATTACCTGCCAGCCTTAAAAAAGGGAATTACCATAATTACCCATCATCTTAAATAAAGGGCACTACCGTAATTACCCGGCAGCCTAAATAAAGAGCACTATAATAATTACCCATCATCTAAAAAGGCACTACCGTAATTACCCGCCAGCCTAAAAAGAGGGCATTACCGTAATTACCCGTCAGCCTAAATAGAGGGCACTACCGTAATTACCCGCCAGCCTAAATAAAGGGCACTACCGTAATTACCCGTTAGCCTATAAAAAGGGCATTACCGTAATTACCCATCAACTTAAATAAAGGGCACTACCGTAAATACTCGCCAGCCTAAAAAAAGGGCACTACCGTAATTACCTGTCATCTTAAATAAAGGGCACTACCGTAATTACCCATCAGCCTAAATAAAGAGCTCTATCATAATTACCCATCATCTTAAAGGGCACTACCGTAATTAGCCGCCAGCCTAAAAAAAGGGCATTACTGTAATTACCCGTCAGCCTAAAAAAAGCCCACTACCGTAATTACCTGTCAGCCTAAATAGAGGACACTACCGTAATTACCTGTCAGCCTAAATAGAGGACACTACCGTAATTACCTGTCAGCCTAAATAAAGGGCACTACCGTAATTACCCGGCAGCATAAAAAAGGGCACTACCGTAATTACCCGTCAGCCTAAAAAAAGGGCACTACTGTAATTACCCGGCAGCCTAAAGAAAGGGCACTACCGTAATTACCCGCCAGCCTAAAAAAAGGGCAATACCGTAATTACCCGTCAGCCTAAAAAAGGGCTCTACCGTAATTACCCATCATCTTAAATAAAGGGCACTACCGTAATTACCTGTCAGCCTCAATAAAGAGCACTATCATAATTACCCATCATCTTAAAGGGCACTACCGTAATTTACCCGTCAGCCTAAATAGAGGGCACTACCGTAATTACCCATCAGCCTTAAAAAAGGGCACTACCATAATTACCCACCAGCCTAAAAAAAGGGCATTACCGTAATTACCCGCCAGCCTAAAAAAAGATTATTACCGTAATTACCCGTCAGCCTTAAAAAAGAGCACTACCGTAATTACCCATCATCTTAAGTAAAGGGCACTACCGTAATTACCTGTCAGCCTCAATAAAGAGCACTATCATAATTGCCCATCATCTTAAAGAGCACTACCGTAATTACCCATCAGCCTAAATAGAGGGCACTACCGTAATTACCCATCAGCCTTAAAAAAGGGCACTACCGTAATTACCCGTCAGCCTAAATAGAGGGCACTACCGTAATTACCCATCAGCCTTAAAAAAGGGCACTACCGTAATTACCCGCCAGCCTAAAAAAAGGGCATTACCGTAATTACCCGCCAGCCTAAAAAAAGAGCATTACCGTAATTACCCGTCAGCTTAAATAAAGGGCACTACCGTAATTACCCGTCAGCCTAAATAAAGGGCACTACCGTATTTACCCATCATCTTAAATAAAGGGCTCTACCGTAATTACCCGTCAGCCTCAATAAAGAGCACTATCATAATTACCCATCATCTTAAAGGGCATTACCGTAATTACCCGCCAGCCTAAAAAAAGGGCATTACCGTAATTACCTGCCAGCCTTAAAAAAGGGAATTACCATAATTACCCGTCATCTTAAATAAAGGGCACTACCGTAATTACCCGTCAGCCTAAATAAAGAGCACTATAATAATTACCCATCATCTAAAAAGGCACTACCGTAATTACCCGCCAGCCTATAAAAAGGGCATTACCGTAATTACCCATCAACTTAAATAAAGGGCACTACCGTAAATACTCGCCAGCCTAAAAAAAGGGCACTACCGTAATTACCTGTCATCTTAAATAAAGGGCACTACCGTAATTACCCATCAGCCTAAATAAAGAGCTCTATCATAATTACCCATCATCTTAAAGGGCACTACCGTAATTAGCCGCCAGCCTAAAAAAAGGGCATTACTGTAATTACCCGTCAGCCTAAATAGGGGGCACTACCGTAATTACCTGCCAGCCTAAATAAAGGGCACTACCATAATTACCCGTTAGCCTAAATAAAGGGCACTATCGTAATTACCCGCCAGCCTAAATAAAGGGCACTACTGTAATTACCCGTCAGCCTAAATAAAGGGCACTACCGTAATTACCCGGCAGCCTTAAAAAGGGCACTACCGTAATTACCCGGCAGCCTTAAAAAAGGGCACTACCGTAATTACCCGGCCAGCCTTAAAAAATGGCATTACCGTAATTACCCGTCAGCCTAAAAAACAGGGCACTACCGTAATTACTCGCCAGCCTTAAAAAAGGGCATTACCGTAATTACCCGTCTGCCTAAATAGAGGACACTACCGTAATTACCTGTCAGCCTAAATAAAGGGCACTACCGTAATTACCTGGCAGTCTAAAAAAAGGGCACTACCGTAATTACCCGACAGCCTAAAAAAAGAGCACTACCGTAATTACACGGCAGCCTAAAAAAAGGGCACTACCGTAATTACCCGCCAACCTAAAAAAAGGCAATTACCGTAATTACCAGTCAGCCTAAAAAAAGAGCACTACCGTAATTACCCGTCAGCCTAAAAAAGGGCACTACCGTAATTACCCGTCACCCTAAAAAAGGGCACTACCGTAATTACCCGCCAGCCTTAAAAAAGGGCATTACCGTAATTACCCGTCAGCCTAAAAAAAGGGCATTACCGTAATTACCCGACAGCCTTAAAAAAGGGCACTGCCGTAATTACCCGGCAGCCTAAAAAAGGGCACTACCGTAATTACCCGGCAGCCTAAAAAAAGGGCACTACCATAATTACCCGTCAGCCTAAAAAAAGGGCAATACCGTAATTACCCGTCAGCCTAAAAAAAGCGCACTACCGTAAATACCCGCCAGCCTTAAAAAGGGCATTACCGTAATTACCCGTCAGCCTAAAAAAAGGGCATTACCGTAATTACCCGTCAGCCTAAAAAAAGCCCACTACCGTAATTACCTGTCAGCCTAAATAGAGGACACTACCGTAATTACCTGTCAGCCTAAATAAAGGACACTACCGTAATTACCCGGCAGCATAAAAAAGGGCACTACCGTAATTACCCGCCAGCCTAAAAAAGGGCACTACCGTAATTACCCGCCAGCCTAAAAAAGGGCATTACCGTAATTACCCGTCAGCCTAAAAAAAGCGCACTACCGTAATTACCCGTCAGCCTAAAAAAAGGGCACTACTGTAATTACCCGGCAGCCTAAAGAAAGGGCACTACCGTAATTACCCGCCAGCCTAAAAAAGGGCAATACCGTAATTACCCGTCAGCCTAAAAAAAGGGCATTACCTTAATTACCCGCCAGCCTAAAAAAAGATTATTACCGTAATTACCCGTCAGCCTTAAAAAAGAGCACTACCGTAATTACCCATCATCTTAAGTAAAGGGCACTACCGTAATTACCTGTCAGCCTCAATAAAGAGCACTATCATAATTACCCATCATCTTAAAGAGCACTACCGTAATTACCCATCAGCCTAAATAGAGGGCACTACCGTAATTACCCATCATCTTAAATAAAGGGCACTACCGTAATTACCCGTCAGCCTAAATAAAGGGCACTACCGTAATTACCCATCATCTTAAATAAAGGGCTCTACCGTAATTACCCGTCAGCCTCAATAAAGAGCACTATCATAATTACCCATCATCTTAAAGGGCATTACCGTAATTACCCGCCAGCCTAAAAAAAGGGCATTACCGTAATTACCTGCCGGCCTCAAAAAAGGGAATTACCATAATTACCCGTCATCTTAAATAAAGGGCACTACCGTAATTACCCGTCAGCCTAAATAAAGAGCACTATAATAATTACCCATCATCTAAAAGGGCACTACCGTAATTACCCGCCAGCCTAAAAAGAGGGCATTACCGTAATTACCCATCAGCCTAAATAGAGGGCACTACCGTAATTACCCGCCAGCCTAAATAAAGGGCACTATCGTAATTACCCATCAGCCTCAATAAAGAGCACTATCAAAATTACCCATCATCTTAAAGGGCACTACCGTAATTACCTGCCAGCCTAAAAAAAGGGCATTACCATAATTACCGGTGAGCCTAAATAAAGAGCACTATCAAAATTACCCATCATCTTAAAGGGCACTACCGTAATTACCCGGCAGCCTTAAAAAAGGGCACTACCATAATTACCCATCAGCCTTAAAAAGGGCACTACCGTAATTACCCGTCAGCCTAAATAAAGGGCATTACCGTAATTACCCATCAGTCTAAATAAAGGGCACTACCATAATTACCCGTCAGCCTAAATAAAGGGCACTATCATAATTACCCATCATCTTAAATAAAGGGCTCTACCGTAATTACCCGTCAGCCTAAATAAAGGGCACTACCGTAATTACCCGGCAGCCTTAAAAAGGGCACTACCGTAATTACCCGGCAGCCTTAAAAAAGGGCACTACCGTAATTACCCGCCAGCCTTAAAAAATGGCATTACCGTAATTACCCGTCAGCCTAAAAAACAGGGCACTACCGTAATTACCCGCCAGCCTTAAAAAAGGGCATTACCGTAATTACCCTTCTGCCTAAATAGAGGACACTACCGTAATTACCTGTCAGCCTAAATAAAGGGCACTACCGTAATTACCTGGCAGTCTAAAAAAAGGGCACTACCGTAATTACCCGACAGCCTAAAAAAAGAGCACTACCGTAATTACGCGGCAGCCTAAAAAAAGGGCACTACCGTAATTACCCGCCAACCTAAAAAAAGGCAATTACCGTAATTACCAGTCAGCCTAAAAAAAGAGCACTACCGTAATTACCCGTCAGCCTAAAAAAGGGCACTACCGTAATTACCCGTCAGCCTAAAAAAAGGGCATTACCGTAATTACCCGGCAGCCTTAAAAAAGGGCACTACCATAATTACCCGCCAGCCTAAAAAAGGGCATTACCGTAATTACCCGTCAGCCTAAAAAAAGCGCACTACCGTAATTACCCGTCAGCCTAAAAAAAGCGCACTACCGTAAATACCCGCCAGCCTTAAAAAATGGCATTACCGTAATTACCCGTCAGCCTAAAAAAAGGGCATTACCGTAATTACCCGTCAGCCTAAAAAAAGCCCACTACCGTAATTACCTGTCAGCCTAAATAGAGGACACTACCGTAATTACCTGTCAGCCTAAATAGAGGACACTACCGTAATTACCTGTCAGCCTAAATAAAGGGCACTACCGTAATTACCCGGCAGCATAAAAAAGGGCACTACCGTAATTACCCGTCAGCCTAAAAAAAGGGCACTACTGTAATTACCCGGCAGCCTAAAGAAAGGGCACTACCGTAATTACCCGCCAGCCTAAAAAAAGGGCAATACCGTAATTACCCGTCAGCCTAAAAAAGGGCTCTACCGTAATTACCCATCATCTTAAATAAAGGGCACTACCGTAATTACCTGTCAGCCTCAATAAAGAGCACTATCATAATTACCCATCATCTTAAAGGGCACTACCGTAATTTACCCGTCAGCCTAAATAGAGGGCACTACCGTAATTACCCATCAGCCTTAAAAAAGGGCACTACCATAATTACCCACCAGCCTAAAAAAAGGGCATTACCGTAATTACCCGCCAGCCTAAAAAAAGATTATTACCGTAATTACCCGTCAGCCTTAAAAAAGAGCACTACCGTAATTACCCATCATCTTAAGTAAAGGGCACTACCGTAATTACCTGTCAGCCTCAATAAAGAGCACTATCATAATTACCCATCATCTTAAAGAGCACTACCGTAATTACCCATCAGCCTAAATAGAGGGCACTACCGTAATTACCCATCAGCCTTAAAAAAGGGCACTACCGTAATTACCCGTCAGCCTAAATAGAGGGCACTACCGTAATTAGCCATCAGCCTTAAAAAAGGGCACTACTGTAATTACCCGCCAGCCTAAATAGAGGGCACTACTGTAATTACCCATCAGCCTTAAAAAAGGGCACTACCGTAATTACCCGCCAGCCTAAAAAAAGGGCATTACCGTAATTACCCGCCAGCCTAAAAAAAGAGCATTACCGTAATTACCCGTCAGCTTAAATAAAGGGCACTACCGTAATTACCCGTCAGCCTAAATAAAGGGCACTACCGTATTTACCCATCATCTTAAATAAAGGGCTCTACCGTAATTACCCGTCAGCCTCAATAAAGAGCACTATCATAATTACCCATCATCTTAAAGGGCATTACCGTAATTACCCGCCAGCCTAAAAAAAGGGCATTACCGTAATTACCTGCCAGCCTTAAAAAAGGGAATTACCATAATTACCCGTCATCTTAAATAAAGGGCACTACCGTAATTACCCGTCAGCCTAAATAAAGAGCACTATAATAATTACCCATCATCTAAAAAGGCACTACCGTAATTACCCGCCAGCCTAAAAAGAGGGCATTACCGTAATTACCCGTCAGCCTAAATAGAGGGCACTACCGTAATTACCCGCCAGCCTAAATAAAGGGCACTACCGTAATTACCCGTTAGCCTATAAAAAGGGCATTACCGTAATTACCCATCAACTTAAATAAAGGGCACTACCGTAAATACTCGCCAGCCTAAAAAAAGGGCACTACCGTAATTACCTGTCATCTTAAATAAAGGGCACTACCGTAATTACCCATCAGCCTAAATAAAGAGCTCTATCATAATTACCCATCATCTTAAAGGGCACTACCGTAATTAGCCGCCAGCCTAAAAAAAGGGCATTACTGTAATTACCCGTCAGCCTAAAAAAAGCCCACTACCGTAATTACCTGTCAGCCTAAATAGAGGACACTACCGTAATTACCTGTCAGCCTAAATAGAGGACACTACCGTAATTACCTGTCAGCCTAAATAAAGGGCACTACCGTAATTACCCGGCAGCATAAAAAAGGGCACTACCGTAATTACCCGTCAGCCTAAAAAAAGGGCACTACTGTAATTACCCGGCAGCCTAAAGAAAGGGCACTACCGTAATTACCCGCCAGCCTAAAAAAAGGGCAATACCGTAATTACCCGTCAGCCTAAAAAAGGGCTCTACCGTAATTACCCATCATCTTAAATAAAGGGCACTACCGTAATTACCTGTCAGCCTCAATAAAGAGCACTATCATAATTACCCATCATCTTAAAGGGCACTACCGTAATTTACCCGTCAGCCTAAATAGAGGGCACTACCGTAATTACCCATCAGCCTTAAAAAAGGGCACTACCATAATTACCCACCAGCCTAAAAAAAGGGCATTACCGTAATTACCCGCCAGCCTAAAAAAAGATTATTACCGTAATTACCCGTCAGCCTTAAAAAAGAGCACTACCGTAATTACCCATCATCTTAAGTAAAGGGCACTACCGTAATTACCTGTCAGCCTCAATAAAGAGCACTATCATAATTACCCATCATCTTAAAGAGCACTACCGTAATTACCCATCAGCCTAAATAGAGGGCACTACCGTAATTACCCATCAGCCTTAAAAAAGGGCACTACCGTAATTACCCGTCAGCCTAAATAGAGGGCACTACCGTAATTACCCATCAGCCTTAAAAAAGGGCACTACCGTAATTACCCGCCAGCCTAAAAAAAGGGCATTACCGTAATTACCCGCCAGCCTAAAAAAAGAGCATTACCGTAATTACCCGTCAGCTTAAATAAAGGGCACTACCGTAATTACCCGTCAGCCTAAATAAAGGGCACTACCGTATTTACCCATCATCTTAAATAAAGGGCTCTACCGTAATTACCCGTCAGCCTCAATAAAGAGCACTATCATAATTACCCATCATCTTAAAGGGCATTACCGTAATTACCCGCCAGCCTAAAAAAAGGGCATTACCGTAATTACCTGCCAGCCTTAAAAAAGGGAATTACCATAATTACCCGTCATCTTAAATAAAGGGCACTACCGTAATTACCCGTCAGCCTAAATAAAGAGCACTATAATAATTACCCATCATCTAAAAAGGCACTACCGTAATTACCCGCCAGCCTAAAAAGAGGGCATTACCGTAATTACCCGTCAGCCTAAATAGAGGGCACTACCGTAATTACCCGCCAGCCTAAATAAAGGGCACTACCGTAATTACCCGTTAGCCTATAAAAAGGGCATTACCGTAATTACCCATCAACTTAAATAAAGGGCACTACCGTAAATACTCGCCAGCCTAAAAAAAGGGCACTACCGTAATTACCTGTCATCTTAAATAAAGGGCACTACCGTAATTACCCATCAGCCTAAATAAAGAGCTCTATCATAATTACCCATCATCTTAAAGGGCACTACCGTAATTAGCCGCCAGCCTAAAAAAAGGGCATTACTGTAATTACCCGTCAGCCTAAATAGGGGGCACTACCGTAATTACCTGCCAGCCTAAATAAAGGGCACTACCGTAATTACCCGTTAGCCTAAATAAAGGGCACTATCGTAATTACCCGCCAGCCTAAATAAAGGGCACTACTGTAATTACCCGTCAGCCTAAATAAAGGGCACTACCGTAATTACCCGGCAGCCTTAAAAAGGGCACTACCGTAATTACCCGGCAGCCTTAAAAAAGGGCACTACCGTAATTACCCACCAGCCTTAAAAAATGGCATTACCGTAATTACCCGTCAGCCTAAAAAACAGGGCACTACCGTAATTACTCGCCAGCCTTAAAAAAGGGCATTACCGTAATTACCCGTCTGCCTAAATAGAGGACACTACCGTAATTACCTGTCAGCCTAAATAAAGGGCACTACCGTAATTACCTGGCAGTCTAAAAAAAGGGCATTACCGTAATTACCCGGCAGCCTTAAAAAAGGGCACTACCATAATTACCCACCAGCCTAAAAAAGGGCATTACCGTAATTACCCGTCAGCCTAAAAAAAGCGCACTACCGTAATTACCCGCCAGCCTAAAAAAAGCGCACTACCGTAAATACCCGCCAGCCTTAAAAAAGGGCATTACCGTAATTACCCGTCAGCCTAAAAAAAGGGCATTACCGTAATTACCCGGCAGCCTTAAAAAAGGGCACTACCATAATTACCCACCAGCCTAAAAAAGGGCATTACCGTAATTACCCGTCAGCCTAAAAAAAGCGCACTACCGTAATTACCCGCCAGCCTAAAAAAGGGCACTACCGTAATTACCCGGCAGCCTAAAAAAGGGCACTACCGTAATTACCCGGCAGCCTAAAAAAAGGGCACTACCATAATTACCCGCCAGCCTAAAAAAAGGGCAATACCGTAATTACCCGTCAGCCTAAAAAAAGCGCACTACCGTAAATACCCGCCAGCCTTAAAAAAGGGCATTACCGTAATTACCCGTCAGCCTAAAAAAAGGGCATTACCGTAATTACCCGGCAGCCTTAAAAAAGGGCACTACCATAATTACCCACCAGCCTAAAAAAGGGCATTACCGTAATTACCCGTCAGCCTAAAAAAAGCGCACTACCGTAATTACCCGTCAGCCTAAAAAAAGCGCACTACCGTAAATACCCGCCAGCCTTAAAAAATGGCATTACCGTAATTACCCGTCAGCCTAAAAAAAGGGCATTACCGTAATTACCCGTCAGCCTAAAAAAAGCCCACTACCGTAATTACCTGTCAGCCTAAATAGAGGACACTACCGTAATTACCTGTCAGCCTAAATAGAGGACACTACCGTAATTACCTGTCAGCCTAAATAAAGGGCACTACCGTAATTACCCGGCAGCATAAAAAAGGGCACTACCGTAATTACCCGTCAGCCTAAAAAAAGGGCACTACTGTAATTACCCGGCAGCCTAAAGAAAGGGCACTACCGTAATTACCCGCCAGCCTAAAAAAAGGGCAATACCGTAATTACCCGTCAGCCTAAAAAAGGGCTCTACCGTAATTACCCATCATCTTAAATAAAGGGCACTACCGTAATTACCTGTCAGCCTCAATAAAGAGCACTATCATAATTACCCATCATCTTAAAGAGCACTACCGTAATTACCCATCAGCCTAAATAGAGGGCACTACCGTAATTACCCATCAGCCTTAAAAAAGGGCACTACCGTAATTACCCGTCAGCCTAAATAGAGGGCACTACCGTAATTAGCCATCAGCCTTAAAAAAGGGCACTACTGTAATTACCCGCCAGCCTAAATAGAGGGCACTACTGTAATTACCCATCAGCCTTAAAAAAGGGCACTACCGTAATTACCCGCCAGCCTAAAAAAAGGGCATTACCGTAATTACCCGCCAGCCTAAAAAAAGAGCATTACCGTAATTACCCGTCAGCTTAAATAAAGGGCACTACCGTAATTACCCGTCAGCCTAAATAAAGGGCACTACCGTATTTACCCATCATCTTAAATAAAGGGCTCTACCGTAATTACCCGTCAGCCTCAATAAAGAGCACTATCATAATTACCCATCATCTTAAAGGGCATTACCGTAATTACCCGCCAGCCTAAAAAAAGGGCATTACCGTAATTACCTGCCAGCCTTAAAAAAGGGAATTACCATAATTACCCATCATCTTAAATAAAGGGCACTACCGTAATTACCCGGCAGCCTAAATAAAGAGCACTATAATAATTACCCATCATCTAAAAAGGCACTACCGTAATTACCCGCCAGCCTAAAAAGAGGGCATTACCGTAATTACCCGTCAGCCTAAATAGAGGGCACTACCGTAATTACCCGCCAGCCTAAATAAAGGGCACTACCGTAATTACCCGTTAGCCTATAAAAAGGGCATTACCGTAATTACCCATCAACTTAAATAAAGGGCACTACCGTAAATACTCGCCAGCCTAAAAAAAGGGCACTACCGTAATTACCTGTCATCTTAAATAAAGGGCACTACCGTAATTACCCATCAGCCTAAATAAAGAGCTCTATCATAATTACCCATCATCTTAAAGGGCACTACCGTAATTAGCCGCCAGCCTAAAAAAAGGGCATTACTGTAATTACCCGTCAGCCTAAAAAAAGCCCACTACCGTAATTACCTGTCAGCCTAAATAGAGGACACTACCGTAATTACCTGTCAGCCTAAATAGAGGACACTACCGTAATTACCTGTCAGCCTAAATAAAGGGCACTACCGTAATTACCCGGCAGCATAAAAAAGGGCACTACCGTAATTACCCGTCAGCCTAAAAAAAGGGCACTACTGTAATTACCCGGCAGCCTAAAGAAAGGGCACTACCGTAATTACCCGCCAGCCTAAAAAAAGGGCAATACCGTAATTACCCGTCAGCCTAAAAAAGGGCTCTACCGTAATTACCCATCATCTTAAATAAAGGGCACTACCGTAATTACCTGTCAGCCTCAATAAAGAGCACTATCATAATTACCCATCATCTTAAAGGGCACTACCGTAATTTACCCGTCAGCCTAAATAGAGGGCACTACCGTAATTACCCATCAGCCTTAAAAAAGGGCACTACCATAATTACCCACCAGCCTAAAAAAAGGGCATTACCGTAATTACCCGCCAGCCTAAAAAAAGATTATTACCGTAATTACCCGTCAGCCTTAAAAAAGAGCACTACCGTAATTACCCATCATCTTAAGTAAAGGGCACTACCGTAATTACCTGTCAGCCTCAATAAAGAGCACTATCATAATTGCCCATCATCTTAAAGAGCACTACCGTAATTACCCATCAGCCTAAATAGAGGGCACTACCGTAATTACCCATCAGCCTTAAAAAAGGGCACTACCGTAATTACCCGTCAGCCTAAATAGAGGGCACTACCGTAATTACCCATCAGCCTTAAAAAAGGGCACTACCGTAATTACCCGCCAGCCTAAAAAAAGGGCATTACCGTAATTACCCGCCAGCCTAAAAAAAGAGCATTACCGTAATTACCCGTCAGCTTAAATAAAGGGCACTACCGTAATTACCCGTCAGCCTAAATAAAGGGCACTACCGTATTTACCCATCATCTTAAATAAAGGGCTCTACCGTAATTACCCGTCAGCCTCAATAAAGAGCACTATCATAATTACCCATCATCTTAAAGGGCATTACCGTAATTACCCGCCAGCCTAAAAAAAGGGCATTACCGTAATTACGTGCCAGCCTTAAAAAAGGGAATTACCATAATTACCCGTCATCTTAAATAAAGGGCACTACCGTAATTACCCGTCAGCCTAAATAAAGAGCACTATAATAATTACCCATCATCTAAAAAGGCACTACCGTAATTACCCGCCAGCCTATAAAAAGGGCATTACCGTAATTACCCATCAACTTAAATAAAGGGCACTACCGTAAATACTCGCCAGCCTAAAAAAAGGGCACTACCGTAATTACCTGTCATCTTAAATAAAGGGCACTACCGTAATTACCCATCAGCCTAAATAAAGAGCTCTATCATAATTACCCATCATCTTAAAGGGCACTACCGTAATTAGCCGCCAGCCTAAAAAAAGGGCATTACTGTAATTACCCGTCAGCCTAAATAGGGGGCACTACCGTAATTACCTGCCAGCCTAAATAAAGGGCACTACCGTAATTACCCGTTAGCCTAAATAAAGGGCACTATCGTAATTACCCGCCAGCCTAAATAAAGGGCACTACTGTAATTACCCGTCAGCCTAAATAAAGGGCACTACCGTAATTACCCGGCAGCCTTAAAAAGGGCACTACCGTAATTACCCGGCAGCCTTAAAAAAGGGCACTACCGTAATTACCCACCAGCCTTAAAAAATGGCATTACCGTAATTACCCGTCAGCCTAAAAAACAGGGCACTACCGTAATTACTCGCCAGCCTTAAAAAAGGGCATTACCGTAATTACCCGTCTGCCTAAATAGAGGACACTACCGTAATTACCTGTCAGCCTAAATAAAGGGCACTACCGTAATTACCTGGCAGTCTAAAAAAAGGGCATTACCGTAATTACCCGGCAGCCTTAAAAAAGGGCACTACCATAATTACCCACCAGCCTAAAAAAGGGCATTACCGTAATTACCCGTCAGCCTAAAAAAAGCGCACTACCGTAATTACCCGCCAGCCTAAAAAAAGCGCACTACCGTAAATACCCGCCAGCCTTAAAAAAGGGCATTACCGTAATTACCCGTCAGCCTAAAAAAAGGGCATTACCGTAATTACCCGGCAGCCTTAAAAAAGGGCACTACCATAATTACCCACCAGCCTAAAAAAGGGCATTACCGTAATTACCCGTCAGCCTAAAAAAAGCGCACTACCGTAATTACCCGCCAGCCTAAAAAAGGGCACTACCGTAATTACCCGGCAGCCTAAAAAAGGGCACTACCGTAATTACCCGGCAGCCTAAAAAAAGGGCACTACCATAATTACCCGCCAGCCTAAAAAAAGGGCAATACCGTAATTACCCGTCAGCCTAAAAAAAGCGCACTACCGTAAATACCCGCCAGCCTTAAAAAAGGGCATTACCGTAATTACCCGTCAGCCTAAAAAAAGGGCATTACCGTAATTACCCGGCAGCCTTAAAAAAGGGCACTACCATAATTACCCACCAGCCTAAAAAAGGGCATTACCGTAATTACCCGTCAGCCTAAAAAAAGCGCACTACCGTAATTACCCGTCAGCCTAAAAAAAGCGCACTACCGTAAATACCCGCCAGCCTTAAAAAATGGCATTACCGTAATTACCCGTCAGCCTAAAAAAAGGGCATTACCGTAATTACCCGTCAGCCTAAAAAAAGCCCACTACCGTAATTACCTGTCAGCCTAAATAGAGGACACTACCGTAATTACCTGTCAGCCTAAATAGAGGACACTACCGTAATTACCTGTCAGCCTAAATAAAGGGCACTACCGTAATTACCCGGCAGCATAAAAAAGGGCACTACCGTAATTACCCGTCAGCCTAAAAAAAGGGCACTACTGTAATTACCCGGCAGCCTAAAGAAAGGGCACTACCGTAATTACCCGCCAGCCTAAAAAAAGGGCAATACCGTAATTACCCGTCAGCCTAAAAAAGGGCTCTACCGTAATTACCCATCATCTTAAATAAAGGGCACTACCGTAATTACCTGTCAGCCTCAATAAAGAGCACTATCATAATTACCCATCATCTTAAAGGGCACTACCGTAATTTACCCGTCAGCCTAAATAGAGGGCACTACCGTAATTACCCATCAGCCTTAAAAAAGGGCACTACCATAATTACCCACCAGCCTAAAAAAAGGGCATTACCGTAATTACCCGCCAGCCTAAAAAAAGATTATTACCGTAATTACCCGTCAGCCTTAAAAAAGAGCACTACCGTAATTACCCATCATCTTAAGTAAAGGGCACTACCGTAATTACCTGTCAGCCTCAATAAAGAGCACTATCATAATTACCCATCATCTTAAAGAGCACTACCGTAATTACCCATCAGCCTAAATAGAGGGCACTACCGTAATTACCCATCAGCCTTAAAAAAGGGCACTACCGTAATTACCCGTCAGCCTAAATAGAGGGCACTACCGTAATTAGCCATCAGCCTTAAAAAAGGGCACTACTGTAATTACCCGCCAGCCTAAATAGAGGGCACTACTGTAATTACCCATCAGCCTTAAAAAAGGGCACTACCGTAATTACCCGCCAGCCTAAAAAAAGGGCATTACCGTAATTACCCGCCAGCCTAAAAAAAGAGCATTACCGTAATTACCCGTCAGCTTAAATAAAGGGCACTACCGTAATTACCCGTCAGCCTAAATAAAGGGCACTACCGTATTTACCCATCATCTTAAATAAAGGGCTCTACCGTAATTACCCGTCAGCCTCAATAAAGAGCACTATCATAATTACCCATCATCTTAAAGGGCATTACCGTAATTACCCGCCAGCCTAAAAAAAGGGCATTACCGTAATTACCTGCCAGCCTTAAAAAAGGGAATTACCATAATTACCCATCATCTTAAATAAAGGGCACTACCGTAATTACCCGGCAGCCTAAATAAAGAGCACTATAATAATTACCCATCATCTAAAAAGGCACTACCGTAATTACCCGCCAGCCTAAAAAGAGGGCATTACCGTAATTACCCGTCAGCCTAAATAGAGGGCACTACCGTAATTACCCGCCAGCCTAAATAAAGGGCACTACCGTAATTACCCGTTAGCCTATAAAAAGGGCATTACCGTAATTACCCATCAACTTAAATAAAGGGCACTACCGTAAATACTCGCCAGCCTAAAAAAAGGGCACTACCGTAATTACCTGTCATCTTAAATAAAGGGCACTACCGTAATTACCCATCAGCCTAAATAAAGAGCTCTATCATAATTACCCATCATCTTAAAGGGCACTACCGTAATTAGCCGCCAGCCTAAAAAAAGGGCATTACTGTAATTACCCGTCAGCCTAAAAAAAGCCCACTACCGTAATTACCTGTCAGCCTAAATAGAGGACACTACCGTAATTACCTGTCAGCCTAAATAGAGGACACTACCGTAATTACCTGTCAGCCTAAATAAAGGGCACTACCGTAATTACCCGGCAGCATAAAAAAGGGCACTACCGTAATTACCCGTCAGCCTAAAAAAAGGGCACTACTGTAATTACCCGGCAGCCTAAAGAAAGGGCACTACCGTAATTACCCGCCAGCCTAAAAAAAGGGCAATACCGTAATTACCCGTCAGCCTAAAAAAGGGCTCTACCGTAATTACCCATCATCTTAAATAAAGGGCACTACCGTAATTACCTGTCAGCCTCAATAAAGAGCACTATCATAATTACCCATCATCTTAAAGGGCACTACCGTAATTTACCCGTCAGCCTAAATAGAGGGCACTACCGTAATTACCCATCAGCCTTAAAAAAGGGCACTACCATAATTACCCACCAGCCTAAAAAAAGGGCATTACCGTAATTACCCGCCAGCCTAAAAAAAGATTATTACCGTAATTACCCGTCAGCCTTAAAAAAGAGCACTACCGTAATTACCCATCATCTTAAGTAAAGGGCACTACCGTAATTACCTGTCAGCCTCAATAAAGAGCACTATCATAATTGCCCATCATCTTAAAGAGCACTACCGTAATTACCCATCAGCCTAAATAGAGGGCACTACCGTAATTACCCATCAGCCTTAAAAAAGGGCACTACCGTAATTACCCGTCAGCCTAAATAGAGGGCACTACCGTAATTACCCATCAGCCTTAAAAAAGGGCACTACCGTAATTACCCGCCAGCCTAAAAAAAGGGCATTACCGTAATTACCCGCCAGCCTAAAAAAAGAGCATTACCGTAATTACCCGTCAGCTTAAATAAAGGGCACTACCGTAATTACCCGTCAGCCTAAATAAAGGGCACTACCGTATTTACCCATCATCTTAAATAAAGGGCTCTACCGTAATTACCCGTCAGCCTCAATAAAGAGCACTATCATAATTACCCATCATCTTAAAGGGCATTACCGTAATTACCCGCCAGCCTAAAAAAAGGGCATTACCGTAATTACCCGCCAGCCTAAAAAAAGGGAATTACCATAATTACCCGTCATCTTAAATAAAGGGCACTACCGTAATTACCCGTCAGCCTAAATAAAGAGCACTATAATAATTACCCATCATCTAAAAAGGCACTACCGTAATTACCCGCCAGCCTATAAAAAGGGCATTACCGTAATTACCCATCAACTTAAATAAAGGGCACTACCGTAAATACTCGCCAGCCTAAAAAAAGGGCACTACCGTAATTACCTGTCATCTTAAATAAAGGGCACTACCGTAATTACCCATCAGCCTAAATAAAGAGCTCTATCATAATTACCCATCATCTTAAAGGGCACTACCGTAATTAGCCGCCAGCCTAAAAAAAGGGCATTACTGTAATTACCCGTCAGCCTAAATAGGGGGCACTACCGTAATTACCTGCCAGCCTAAATAAAGGGCACTACCGTAATTACCCGTTAGCCTAAATAAAGGGCACTATCGTAATTACCCGCCAGCCTAAATAAAGGGCACTACTGTAATTACCCGTCAGCCTAAATAAAGGGCACTACCGTAATTACCCGGCAGCCTTAAAAAGGGCACTACCGTAATTACCCGGCAGCCTTAAAAAAGGGCACTACCGTAATTACCCACCAGCCTTAAAAAATGGCATTACCGTAATTACCCGTCAGCCTAAAAAACAGGGCACTACCGTAATTACTCGCCAGCCTTAAAAAAGGGCATTACCGTAATTACCCGTCTGCCTAAATAGAGGACACTACCGTAATTACCTGTCAGCCTAAATAAAGGGCACTACCGTAATTACCTGGCAGTCTAAAAAAAGGGCATTACCGTAATTACCCGGCAGCCTTAAAAAAGGGCACTACCATAATTACCCACCAGCCTAAAAAAGGGCATTACCGTAATTACCCGTCAGCCTAAAAAAAGCGCACTACCGTAATTACCCGCCAGCCTAAAAAAAGCGCACTACCGTAAATACCCGCCAGCCTTAAAAAAGGGCATTACCGTAATTACCCGTCAGCCTAAAAAAAGGGCATTACCGTAATTACCCGGCAGCCTTAAAAAAGGGCACTACCATAATTACCCACCAGCCTAAAAAAGGGCATTACCGTAATTACCCGTCAGCCTAAAAAAAGCGCACTACCGTAATTACCCGCCAGCCTAAAAAAGGGCACTACCGTAATTACCCGGCAGCCTAAAAAAGGGCACTACCGTAATTACCCGGCAGCCTAAAAAAAGGGCACTACCATAATTACCCGCCAGCCTAAAAAAAGGGCAATACCGTAATTACCCGTCAGCCTAAAAAAAGCGCACTACCGTAAATACCCGCCAGCCTTAAAAAAGGGCATTACCGTAATTACCCGTCAGCCTAAAAAAAGGGCATTACCGTAATTACCCGGCAGCCTTAAAAAAGGGCACTACCATAATTACCCACCAGCCTAAAAAAGGGCATTACCGTAATTACCCGTCAGCCTAAAAAAAGCGCACTACCGTAATTACCCGTCAGCCTAAAAAAAGCGCACTACCGTAAATACCCGCCAGCCTTAAAAAATGGCATTACCGTAATTACCCGTCAGCCTAAAAAAAGGGCATTACCGTAATTACCCGTCAGCCTAAAAAAAGCCCACTACCGTAATTACCTGTCAGCCTAAATAGAGGACACTACCGTAATTACCTGTCAGCCTAAATAGAGGACACTACCGTAATTACCTGTCAGCCTAAATAAAGGGCACTACCGTAATTACCCGGCAGCATAAAAAAGGGCACTACCGTAATTACCCGTCAGCCTAAAAAAAGGGCACTACTGTAATTACCCGGCAGCCTAAAGAAAGGGCACTACCGTAATTACCCGCCAGCCTAAAAAAAGGGCAATACCGTAATTACCCGTCAGCCTAAAAAAGGGCTCTACCGTAATTACCCATCATCTTAAATAAAGGGCACTACCGTAATTACCTGTCAGCCTCAATAAAGAGCACTATCATAATTACCCATCATCTTAAAGGGCACTACCGTAATTTACCCGTCAGCCTAAATAGAGGGCACTACCGTAATTACCCATCAGCCTTAAAAAAGGGCACTACCATAATTACCCACCAGCCTAAAAAAAGGGCATTACCGTAATTACCCGCCAGCCTAAAAAAAGATTATTACCGTAATTACCCGTCAGCCTTAAAAAAGAGCACTACCGTAATTACCCATCATCTTAAGTAAAGGGCACTACCGTAATTACCTGTCAGCCTCAATAAAGAGCACTATCATAATTACCCATCATCTTAAAGAGCACTACCGTAATTACCCATCAGCCTAAATAGAGGGCACTACCGTAATTACCCATCAGCCTTAAAAAAGGGCACTACCGTAATTACCCGTCAGCCTAAATAGAGGGCACTACCGTAATTAGCCATCAGCCTTAAAAAAGGGCACTACTGTAATTACCCGCCAGCCTAAATAGAGGGCACTACTGTAATTACCCATCAGCCTTAAAAAAGGGCACTACCGTAATTACCCGCCAGCCTAAAAAAAGGGCATTACCGTAATTACCCGCCAGCCTAAAAAAAGAGCATTACCGTAATTACCCGTCAGCTTAAATAAAGGGCACTACCGTAATTACCCGTCAGCCTAAATAAAGGGCACTACCGTATTTACCCATCATCTTAAATAAAGGGCTCTACCGTAATTACCCGTCAGCCTCAATAAAGAGCACTATCATAATTACCCATCATCTTAAAGGGCATTACCGTAATTACCCGCCAGCCTAAAAAAAGGGCATTACCGTAATTACCTGCCAGCCTTAAAAAAGGGAATTACCATAATTACCCATCATCTTAAATAAAGGGCACTACCGTAATTACCCGGCAGCCTAAATAAAGAGCACTATAATAATTACCCATCATCTAAAAAGGCACTACCGTAATTACCCGCCAGCCTAAAAAGAGGGCATTACCGTAATTACCCGTCAGCCTAAATAGAGGGCACTACCGTAATTACCCGCCAGCCTAAATAAAGGGCACTACCGTAATTACCCGTTAGCCTATAAAAAGGGCATTACCGTAATTACCCATCAACTTAAATAAAGGGCACTACCGTAAATACTCGCCAGCCTAAAAAAAGGGCACTACCGTAATTACCTGTCATCTTAAATAAAGGGCACTACCGTAATTACCCATCAGCCTAAATAAAGAGCTCTATCATAATTACCCATCATCTTAAAGGGCACTACCGTAATTAGCCGCCAGCCTAAAAAAAGGGCATTACTGTAATTACCCGTCAGCCTAAAAAAAGCCCACTACCGTAATTACCTGTCAGCCTAAATAGAGGACACTACCGTAATTACCTGTCAGCCTAAATAGAGGACACTACCGTAATTACCTGTCAGCCTAAATAAAGGGCACTACCGTAATTACCCGGCAGCATAAAAAAGGGCACTACCGTAATTACCCGTCAGCCTAAAAAAAGGGCACTACTGTAATTACCCGGCAGCCTAAAGAAAGGGCACTACCGTAATTACCCGCCAGCCTAAAAAAAGGGCAATACCGTAATTACCCGTCAGCCTAAAAAAGGGCTCTACCGTAATTACCCATCATCTTAAATAAAGGGCACTACCGTAATTACCTGTCAGCCTCAATAAAGAGCACTATCATAATTACCCATCATCTTAAAGGGCACTACCGTAATTTACCCGTCAGCCTAAATAGAGGGCACTACCGTAATTACCCATCAGCCTTAAAAAAGGGCACTACCATAATTACCCACCAGCCTAAAAAAAGGGCATTACCGTAATTACCCGCCAGCCTAAAAAAAGATTATTACCGTAATTACCCGTCAGCCTTAAAAAAGAGCACTACCGTAATTACCCATCATCTTAAGTAAAGGGCACTACCGTAATTACCTGTCAGCCTCAATAAAGAGCACTATCATAATTGCCCATCATCTTAAAGAGCACTACCGTAATTACCCATCAGCCTAAATAGAGGGCACTACCGTAATTACCCATCAGCCTTAAAAAAGGGCACTACCGTAATTACCCGTCAGCCTAAATAGAGGGCACTACCGTAATTACCCATCAGCCTTAAAAAAGGGCACTACCGTAATTACCCGCCAGCCTAAAAAAAGGGCATTACCGTAATTACCCGCCAGCCTAAAAAAAGAGCATTACCGTAATTACCCGTCAGCTTAAATAAAGGGCACTACCGTAATTACCCGTCAGCCTAAATAAAGGGCACTACCGTATTTACCCATCATCTTAAATAAAGGGCTCTACCGTAATTACCCGTCAGCCTCAATAAAGAGCACTATCATAATTACCCATCATCTTAAAGGGCATTACCGTAATTACCCGCCAGCCTAAAAAAAGGGCATTACCGTAATTACCCGCCAGCCTAAAAAAAGGGAATTACCATAATTACCCGTCATCTTAAATAAAGGGCACTACCGTAATTACCCGTCAGCCTAAATAAAGAGCACTATAATAATTACCCATCATCTAAAAAGGCACTACCGTAATTACCCGCCAGCCTATAAAAAGGGCATTACCGTAATTACCCATCAACTTAAATAAAGGGCACTACCGTAAATACTCGCCAGCCTAAAAAAAGGGCACTACCGTAATTACCTGTCATCTTAAATAAAGGGCACTACCGTAATTACCCATCAGCCTAAATAAAGAGCTCTATCATAATTACCCATCATCTTAAAGGGCACTACCGTAATTAGCCGCCAGCCTAAAAAAAGGGCATTACTGTAATTACCCGTCAGCCTAAATAGGGGGCACTACCGTAATTACCTGCCAGCCTAAATAAAGGGCACTACCGTAATTACCCGTTAGCCTAAATAAAGGGCACTATCGTAATTACCCGCCAGCCTAAATAAAGGGCACTACTGTAATTACCCGTCAGCCTAAATAAAGGGCACTACCGTAATTACCCGGCAGCCTTAAAAAGGGCACTACCGTAATTACCCGGCAGCCTTAAAAAAGGGCACTACCGTAATTACCCGGCCAGCCTTAAAAAATGGCATTACCGTAATTACCCGTCAGCCTAAAAAACAGGGCACTACCGTAATTACTCGCCAGCCTTAAAAAAGGGCATTACCGTAATTACCCGTCTGCCTAAATAGAGGACACTACCGTAATTACCTGTCAGCCTAAATAAAGGGCACTACCGTAATTACCTGGCAGTCTAAAAAAAGGGCACTACCGTAATTACCCGACAGCCTAAAAAAAGAGCACTACCGTAATTACACGGCAGCCTAAAAAAAGGGCACTACCGTAATTACCCGCCAACCTAAAAAAAGGCAATTACCGTAATTACCAGTCAGCCTAAAAAAAGAGCACTACCGTAATTACCCGTCAGCCTAAAAAAGGGCACTACCGTAATTACCCGTCACCCTAAAAAAGGGCACTACCGTAATTACCCGCCAGCCTTAAAAAAGGGCATTACCGTAATTACCCGTCAGCCTAAAAAAAGGGCATTACCGTAATTACCCGACAGCCTTAAAAAAGGGCACTACCGTAATTACCCGGCAGCCTAAAAAAGGGCACTACCGTAATTACCCGGCAGCCTAAAAAAAGGGCACTACCATAATTACCCGTCAGCCTAAAAAAAGGGCAATACCGTAATTACCCGTCAGCCTAAAAAAAGCGCACTACCGTAAATACCCGCCAGCCTTAAAAAGGGCATTACCGTAATTACCCGTCAGCCTAAAAAAAGGGCATTACCGTAATTACCCGTCAGCCTAAAAAAAGCCCACTACCGTAATTACCTGTCAGCCTAAATAGAGGACACTACCGTAATTACCTGTCAGCCTAAATAAAGGACACTACCGTAATTACCCGGCAGCATAAAAAAGGGCACTACCGTAATTACCCGCCAGCCTAAAAAAGGGCACTACCGTAATTACCCGCCAGCCTAAAAAAGGGCATTACCGTAATTACCCGTCAGCCTAAAAAAAGGGCATTACCGTAATTACCCGTCAGCCTAAAAAAAGCCCACTACCGTAATTACCCGTCAGCCTAAATAGAGGGCACTACCGTAATTACCCGCCAGCCTAAATAAAGGGCACTACCGTAATTACCCGTTAGCCTATAAAAAGGGCATTACCGTAATTACCCATCAACTTAAATAAAGGGCACTACCGTAAATACTCGCCAGCCTAAAAAAAGGGCACTACCGTAATTACCTGTCATCTTAAATAAAGGGCACTACCGTAATTACCCATCAGCCTAAATAAAGAGCTCTATCATAATTACCCATCATCTTAAAGGGCACTACCGTAATTAGCCGCCAGCCTAAAAAAAGGGCATTACTGTAATTACCCGTCAGCCTAAATAGGGGGCACTACCGTAATTACCTGCCAGCCTAAATAAAGGGCACTACCGTAATTACCCGTTAGCCTAAATAAAGGGCACTATCGTAATTACCCGCCAGCCTAAATAAAGGGCACTACTGTAATTACCCGTCAGCCTAAATAAAGGGCACTACCGTAATTACCCGGCAGCCTTAAAAAGGGCACTACCGTAATTACCCGGCAGCCTTAAAAAAGGGCACTACCGTAATTACCCACCAGCCTTAAAAAATGGCATTACCGTAATTACCCGTCAGCCTAAAAAACAGGGCACTACCGTAATTACTCGCCAGCCTTAAAAAAGGGCATTACCGTAATTACCCGTCTGCCTAAATAGAGGACACTACCGTAATTACCTGTCAGCCTAAATAAAGGGCACTACCGTAATTACCTGGCAGTCTAAAAAAAGGGCATTACCGTAATTACCCGGCAGCCTTAAAAAAGGGCACTACCATAATTACCCACCAGCCTAAAAAAGGGCATTACCGTAATTACCCGTCAGCCTAAAAAAAGCGCACTACCGTAATTACCCGCCAGCCTAAAAAAAGCGCACTACCGTAAATACCCGCCAGCCTTAAAAAAGGGCATTACCGTAATTACCCGTCAGCCTAAAAAAAGGGCATTACCGTAATTACCCGGCAGCCTTAAAAAAGGGCACTACCATAATTACCCACCAGCCTAAAAAAGGGCATTACCGTAATTACCCGTCAGCCTAAAAAAAGCGCACTACCGTAATTACCCGCCAGCCTAAAAAAGGGCACTACCGTAATTACCCGGCAGCCTAAAAAAGGGCACTACCGTAATTACCCGGCAGCCTAAAAAAAGGGCACTACCATAATTACCCGCCAGCCTAAAAAAAGGGCAATACCGTAATTACCCGTCAGCCTAAAAAAAGCGCACTACCGTAAATACCCGCCAGCCTTAAAAAAGGGCATTACCGTAATTACCCGTCAGCCTAAAAAAAGGGCATTACCGTAATTACCCGGCAGCCTTAAAAAAGGGCACTACCATAATTACCCACCAGCCTAAAAAAGGGCATTACCGTAATTACCCGTCAGCCTAAAAAAAGCGCACTACCGTAATTACCCGTCAGCCTAAAAAAGCGCACTACCGTAAATACCCGCCAGCCTTAAAAAATGGCATTACCGTAATTACCCGTCAGCCTAAAAAAAGGGCATTACCGTAATTACCCGTCAGCCTAAAAAAAGCCCACTACCGTAATTACCTGTCAGCCTAAATAGAGGACACTACCGTAATTACCTGTCAGCCTAAATAGAGGACACTACCGTAATTACCTGTCAGCCTAAATAAAGGGCACTACCGTAATTACCCGGCAGCATAAAAAAGGGCACTACCGTAATTACCCGTCAGCCTAAAAAAAGGGCACTACTGTAATTACCCGGCAGCCTAAAGAAAGGGCACTACCGTAATTACCCGCCAGCCTAAAAAAAGGGCAATACCGTAATTACCCGTCAGCCTAAAAAAGGGCTCTACCGTAATTACCCATCATCTTAAATAAAGGGCACTACCGTAATTACCTGTCAGCCTCAATAAAGAGCACTATCATAATTACCCATCATCTTAAAGGGCACTACCGTAATTTACCCGTCAGCCTAAATAGAGGGCACTACCGTAATTACCCATCAGCCTTAAAAAAGGGCACTACCATAATTACCCACCAGCCTAAAAAAAGGGCATTACCGTAATTACCCGCCAGCCTAAAAAAAGATTATTACCGTAATTACCCGTCAGCCTTAAAAAAGAGCACTACCGTAATTACCCATCATCTTAAGTAAAGGGCACTACCGTAATTACCTGTCAGCCTCAATAAAGAGCACTATCATAATTACCCATCATCTTAAAGAGCACTACCGTAATTACCCATCAGCCTAAATAGAGGGCACTACCGTAATTACCCATCAGCCTTAAAAAAGGGCACTACCGTAATTACCCGTCAGCCTAAATAGAGGGCACTACCGTAATTAGCCATCAGCCTTAAAAAAGGGCACTACTGTAATTACCCGCCAGCCTAAATAGAGGGCACTACTGTAATTACCCATCAGCCTTAAAAAAGGGCACTACCGTAATTACCCGCCAGCCTAAAAAAAGGGCATTACCGTAATTACCCGCCAGCCTAAAAAAAGAGCATTACCGTAATTACCCGTCAGCTTAAATAAAGGGCACTACCGTAATTACCCGTCAGCCTAAATAAAGGGCACTACCGTATTTACCCATCATCTTAAATAAAGGGCTCTACCGTAATTACCCGTCAGCCTCAATAAAGAGCACTATCATAATTACCCATCATCTTAAAGGGCATTACCGTAATTACCCGCCAGCCTAAAAAAAGGGCATTACCGTAATTACCTGCCAGCCTTAAAAAAGGGAATTACCATAATTACCCATCATCTTAAATAAAGGGCACTACCGTAATTACCCGGCAGCCTAAATAAAGAGCACTATAATAATTACCCATCATCTAAAAAGGCACTACCGTAATTACCCGCCAGCCTAAAAAGAGGGCATTACCGTAATTACCCGTCAGCCTAAATAGAGGGCACTACCGTAATTACCCGCCAGCCTAAATAAAGGGCACTACCGTAATTACCCGTTAGCCTATAAAAAGGGCATTACCGTAATTACCCATCAACTTAAATAAAGGGCACTACCGTAAATACTCGCCAGCCTAAAAAAAGGGCACTACCGTAATTACCTGTCATCTTAAATAAAGGGCACTACCGTAATTACCCATCAGCCTAAATAAAGAGCTCTATCATAATTACCCATCATCTTAAAGGGCACTACCGTAATTAGCCGCCAGCCTAAAAAAAGGGCATTACTGTAATTACCCGTCAGCCTAAAAAAAGCCCACTACCGTAATTACCTGTCAGCCTAAATAGAGGACACTACCGTAATTACCTGTCAGCCTAAATAGAGGACACTACCGTAATTACCTGTCAGCCTAAATAAAGGGCACTACCGTAATTACCCGGCAGCATAAAAAAGGGCACTACCGTAATTACCCGTCAGCCTAAAAAAAGGGCACTACTGTAATTACCCGGCAGCCTAAAGAAAGGGCACTACCGTAATTACCCGCCAGCCTAAAAAAAGGGCAATACCGTAATTACCCGTCAGCCTAAAAAAGGGCTCTACCGTAATTACCCATCATCTTAAATAAAGGGCACTACCGTAATTACCTGTCAGCCTCAATAAAGAGCAATATCATAATTACCCATCATCTTAAAGGGCACTACCGTAATTTACCCGTCAGCCTAAATAGAGGGCACTACCGTAATTACCCATCAGCCTTAAAAAAGGGCACTACCATAATTACCCACCAGCCTAAAAAAAGGGCATTACCGTAATTACCCGCCAGCCTAAAAAAAGATTATTACCGTAATTACCCGTCAGCCTTAAAAAAGAGCACTACCGTAATTACCCATCATCTTAAGTAAAGGGCACTACCGTAATTACCTGTCAGCCTCAATAAAGAGCACTATCATAATTGCCCATCATCTTAAAGAGCACTACCGTAATTACCCATCAGCCTAAATAGAGGGCACTACCGTAATTACCCATCAGCCTTAAAAAAGGGCACTACCGTAATTACCCGTCAGCCTAAATAGAGGGCACTACCGTAATTACCCATCAGCCTTAAAAAAGGGCACTACCGTAATTACCCGCCAGCCTAAAAAAAGGGCATTACCGTAATTACCCGCCAGCCTAAAAAAAGAGCATTACCGTAATTACCCGTCAGCTTAAATAAAGGGCACTACCGTAATTACCCGTCAGCCTAAATAAAGGGCACTACCGTATTTACCCATCATCTTAAATAAAGGGCTCTACCGTAATTACCCGTCAGCCTCAATAAAGAGCACTATCATAATTACCCATCATCTTAAAGGGCATTACCGTAATTACCCGCCAGCCTAAAAAAAGGGCATTACCGTAATTACCTGCCAGCCTTAAAAAAGGGAATTACCATAATTACCCGTCATCTTAAATAAAGGGCACTACCGTAATTACCCGTCAGCCTAAATAAAGAGCACTATAATAATTACCCATCATCTAAAAAGGCACTACCGTAATTACCCGCCAGCCTATAAAAAGGGCATTACCGTAATTACCCATCAACTTAAATAAAGGGCACTACCGTAAATACTCGCCAGCCTAAAAAAAGGGCACTACCGTAATTACCTGTCATCTTAAATAAAGGGCACTACCGTAATTACCCATCAGCCTAAATAAAGAGCTCTATCATAATTACCCATCATCTTAAAGGGCACTACCGTAATTAGCCGCCAGCCTAAAAAAAGGGCATTACTGTAATTACCCGTCAGCCTAAATAGGGGGCACTACCGTAATTACCTGCCAGCCTAAATAAAGGGCACTACCGTAATTACCCGTTAGCCTAAATAAAGGGCACTATCGTAATTACCCGCCAGCCTAAATAAAGGGCACTACTGTAATTACCCGTCAGCCTAAATAAAGGGCACTACCGTAATTACCCGGCAGCCTTAAAAAGGGCACTACCGTAATTACCCGGCAGCCTTAAAAAAGGGCACTACCGTAATTACCCGGCCAGCCTTAAAAAATGGCATTACCGTAATTACCCGTCAGCCTAAAAAACAGGGCACTACCGTAATTACTCGCCAGCCTTAAAAAAGGGCATTACCGTAATTACCCGTCTGCCTAAATAGAGGACACTACCGTAATTACCTGTCAGCCTAAATAAAGGGCACTACCGTAATTACCTGGCAGTCTAAAAAAAGGGCACTACCGTAATTACCCGACAGCCTAAAAAAAGAGCACTACCGTAATTACACGGCAGCCTAAAAAAAGGGCACTACCGTAATTACCCGCCAACCTAAAAAAAGGCAATTACCGTAATTACCAGTCAGCCTAAAAAAAGAGCACTACCGTAATTACCCGTCAGCCTAAAAAAGGGCACTACCGTAATTACCCGTCACCCTAAAAAAGGGCACTACCGTAATTACCCGCCAGCCTTAAAAAAGGGCATTACCGTAATTACCCGTCAGCCTAAAAAAAGGGCATTACCGTAATTACCCGACAGCCTTAAAAAAGGGCACTACCGTAATTACCCGGCAGCCTAAAAAAGGGCACTACCGTAATTACCCGGCAGCCTAAAAAAAGGGCACTACCATAATTACCCGTCAGCCTAAAAAAAGGGCAATACCGTAATTACCCGTCAGCCTAAAAAAAGCGCACTACCGTAAATACCCGCCAGCCTTAAAAAGGGCATTACCGTAATTACCCGTCAGCCTAAAAAAAGGGCATTACCGTAATTACCCGTCAGCCTAAAAAAAGCCCACTACCGTAATTACCTGTCAGCCTAAATAGAGGACACTACCGTAATTACCTGTCAGCCTAAATAAAGGACACTACCGTAATTACCCGGCAGCATAAAAAAGGGCACTACCGTAATTACCCGCCAGCCTAAAAAAGGGCACTACCGTAATTACCCGCCAGCCTAAAAAAGGGCATTACCGTAATTACCCGTCAGCCTAAAAAAAGCGCACTACCGTAATTACCCGTCAGCCTAAAAAAAGGGCACTACTGTAATTACCCGGCAGCCTAAAGAAAGGGCACTACCGTAATTACCCGCCAGCCTAAAAAAGGGCAATACCGTAATTACCCGTCAGCCTAAAAAAAGGGCATTACCTTAATTACCCGCCAGCCTAAAAAAAGATTATTACCGTAATTACCCGTCAGCCTTAAAAAAGAGCACTACCGTAATTACCCATCATCTTAAGTAAAGGGCACTACCGTAATTACCTGTCAGCCTCAATAAAGAGCACTATCATAATTACCCATCATCTTAAAGAGCACTACCGTAATTACCCATCAGCCTAAATAGAGGGCACTACCGTAATTACCCATCATCTTAAATAAAGGGCACTACCGTAATTACCCGTCAGCCTAAATAAAGGGCACTACCGTAATTACCCATCATCTTAAATAAAGGGCTCTACCGTAATTACCCGTCAGCCTCAATAAAGAGCACTATCATAATTACCCATCATCTTAAAGGGCATTACCGTAATTACCCGCCAGCCTAAAAAAAGGGCATTACCGTAATTACCTGCCGGCCTCAAAAAAGGGAATTACCATAATTACCCGTCATCTTAAATAAAGGGCACTACCGTAATTACCCGTCAGCCTAAATAAAGAGCACTATAATAATTACCCATCATCTAAAAGGGCACTACCGTAATTACCCGCCAGCCTAAAAAGAGGGCATTACCGTAATTACCCATCAGCCTAAATAGAGGGCACTACCGTAATTACCCGCCAGCCTAAATAAAGGGCACTATCGTAATTACCCATCAGCCTCAATAAAGAGCACTATCAAAATTACCCATCATCTTAAAGGGCACTACCGTAATTACCTGCCAGCCTAAAAAAAGGGCATTACCATAATTACCGGTGAGCCTAAATAAAGAGCACTATCAAAATTACCCATCATCTTAAAGGGCACTACCGTAATTACCCGGCAGCCTTAAAAAAGGGCACTACCATAATTACCCATCAGCCTTAAAAAGGGCACTACCGTAATTACCCGTCAGCCTAAATAAAGGGCATTACCGTAATTACCCATCAGTCTAAATAAAGGGCACTACCATAATTACCCGTCAGCCTAAATAAAGGGCACTATCATAATTACCCATCATCTTAAATAAAGGGCTCTACCGTAATTACCCGTCAGCCTAAATAAAGGGCACTACCGTAATTACCCGGCAGCCTTAAAAAGGGCACTACCGTAATTACCCGGCAGCCTTAAAAAAGGGCACTACCGTAATTACCCGCCAGCCTTAAAAAATGGCATTACCGTAATTACCCGTCAGCCTAAAAAACAGGGCACTACCGTAATTACCCGCCAGCCTTAAAAAAGGGCATTACCGTAATTACCCTTCTGCCTAAATAGAGGACACTACCGTAATTACCTGTCAGCCTAAATAAAGGGCACTACCGTAATTACCTGGCAGTCTAAAAAAAGGGCACTACCGTAATTACCCGACAGCCTAAAAAAAGAGCACTACCGTAATTACGCGGCAGCCTAAAAAAAGGGCACTACCGTAATTACCCGCCAACCTAAAAAAAGGCAATTACCGTAATTACCAGTCAGCCTAAAAAAAGAGCACTACCGTAATTACCCGTCAGCCTAAAAAAGGGCACTACCGTAATTACCCGTCAGCCTAAAAAAAGGGCATTACCGTAATTACCCGGCAGCCTTAAAAAAGGGCACTACCATAATTACCCGCCAGCCTAAAAAAGGGCATTACCGTAATTACCCGTCAGCCTAAAAAAAGCGCACTACCGTAATTACCCGTCAGCCTAAAAAAAGCGCACTACCGTAAATACCCGCCAGCCTTAAAAAATGGCATTACCGTAATTACCCGTCAGCCTAAAAAAAGGGCATTACCGTAATTACCCGTCAGCCTAAAAAAAGCCCACTACCGTAATTACCTGTCAGCCTAAATAGAGGACACTACCGTAATTACCTGTCAGCCTAAATAGAGGACACTACCGTAATTACCTGTCAGCCTAAATAAAGGGCACTACCGTAATTACCCGGCAGCATAAAAAAGGGCACTACCGTAATTACCCGTCAGCCTAAAAAAAGGGCACTACTGTAATTACCCGGCAGCCTAAAGAAAGGGCACTACCGTAATTACCCGCCAGCCTAAAAAAAGGGCAATACCGTAATTACCCGTCAGCCTAAAAAAGGGCTCTACCGTAATTACCCATCATCTTAAATAAAGGGCACTACCGTAATTACCTGTCAGCCTCAATAAAGAGCACTATCATAATTACCCATCATCTTAAAGGGCACTACCGTAATTTACCCGTCAGCCTAAATAGAGGGCACTACCGTAATTACCCATCAGCCTTAAAAAAGGGCACTACCATAATTACCCACCAGCCTAAAAAAAGGGCATTACCGTAATTACCCGCCAGCCTAAAAAAAGATTATTACCGTAATTACCCGTCAGCCTTAAAAAAGAGCACTACCGTAATTACCCATCATCTTAAGTAAAGGGCACTACCGTAATTACCTGTCAGCCTCAATAAAGAGCACTATCATAATTACCCATCATCTTAAAGAGCACTACCGTAATTACCCATCAGCCTAAATAG
Source organism: Rana muscosa (assembly GCA_029206835.1). Lineage (NCBI taxonomy): Eukaryota > Metazoa > Chordata > Amphibia > Anura > Ranidae > Rana > Rana muscosa. The sequence goes on along the minus strand of CM055116.1, from coordinate 1,066,230,427 downwards.
AGGGCACTACCGTAATTACCCATCAGCCTTAAAAAAGGGCACTACCGTAATTACCCGTCAGCCTAAATAGAGGGCACTACCGTAATTAGCCATCAGCCTTAAAAAAGGGCACTACTGTAATTACCCGCCAGCCTAAATAGAGGGCACTACTGTAATTACCCATCAGCCTTAAAAAAGGGCACTACCGTAATTACCCGCCAGCCTAAAAAAAGGGCATTACCGTAATTACCCGCCAGCCTAAAAAAAGAGCATTACCGTAATTACCCGTCAGCTTAAATAAAGGGCACTACCGTAATTACCCGTCAGCCTAAATAAAGGGCACTACCGTATTTACCCATCATCTTAAATAAAGGGCTCTACCGTAATTACCCGTCAGCCTCAATAAAGAGCACTATCATAATTACCCATCATCTTAAAGGGCATTACCGTAATTACCCGCCAGCCTAAAAAAAGGGCATTACCGTAATTACCTGCCAGCCTTAAAAAAGGGAATTACCATAATTACCCGTCATCTTAAATAAAGGGCACTACCGTAATTACCCGTCAGCCTAAATAAAGAGCACTATAATAATTACCCATCATCTAAAAAGGCACTACCGTAATTACCCGCCAGCCTAAAAAGAGGGCATTACCGTAATTACCCGTCAGCCTAAATAGAGGGCACTACCGTAATTACCCGCCAGCCTAAATAAAGGGCACTACCGTAATTACCCGTTAGCCTATAAAAAGGGCATTACCGTAATTACCCATCAACTTAAATAAAGGGCACTACCGTAAATACTCGCCAGCCTAAAAAAAGGGCACTACCGTAATTACCTGTCATCTTAAATAAAGGGCACTACCGTAATTACCCATCAGCCTAAATAAAGAGCTCTATCATAATTACCCATCATCTTAAAGGGCACTACCGTAATTAGCCGCCAGCCTAAAAAAAGGGCATTACTGTAATTACCCGTCAGCCTAAAAAAAGCCCACTACCGTAATTACCTGTCAGCCTAAATAGAGGACACTACCGTAATTACCTGTCAGCCTAAATAGAGGACACTACCGTAATTACCTGTCAGCCTAAATAAAGGGCACTACCGTAATTACCCGGCAGCATAAAAAAGGGCACTACCGTAATTACCCGTCAGCCTAAAAAAAGGGCACTACTGTAATTACCCGGCAGCCTAAAGAAAGGGCACTACCGTAATTACCCGCCAGCCTAAAAAAAGGGCAATACCGTAATTACCCGTCAGCCTAAAAAAGGGCTCTACCGTAATTACCCATCATCTTAAATAAAGGGCACTACCGTAATTACCTGTCAGCCTCAATAAAGAGCACTATCATAATTACCCATCATCTTAAAGGGCACTACCGTAATTTACCCGTCAGCCTAAATAGAGGGCACTACCGTAATTACCCATCAGCCTTAAAAAAGGGCACTACCATAATTACCCACCAGCCTAAAAAAAGGGCATTACCGTAATTACCCGCCAGCCTAAAAAAAGATTATTACCGTAATTACCCGTCAGCCTTAAAAAAGAGCACTACCGTAATTACCCATCATCTTAAGTAAAGGGCACTACCGTAATTACCTGTCAGCCTCAATAAAGAGCACTATCATAATTACCCATCATCTTAAAGAGCACTACCGTAATTACCCATCAGCCTAAATAGAGGGCACTACCGTAATTACCCATCAGCCTTAAAAAAGGGCACTACCGTAATTACCCGTCAGCCTAAATAGAGGGCACTACCGTAATTACCCATCAGCCTTAAAAAAGGGCACTACCGTAATTACCCGCCAGCCTAAAAAAAGGGCATTACCGTAATTACCCGCCAGCCTAAAAAAAGAGCATTACCGTAATTACCCGTCAGCTTAAATAAAGGGCACTACCGTAATTACCCGTCAGCCTAAATAAAGGGCACTACCGTATTTACCCATCATCTTAAATAAAGGGCTCTACCGTAATTACCCGTCAGCCTCAATAAAGAGCACTATCATAATTACCCATCATCTTAAAGGGCATTACCGTAATTACCCGCCAGCCTAAAAAAAGGGCATTACCGTAATTACCTGCCAGCCTTAAAAAAGGGAATTACCATAATTACCCGTCATCTTAAATAAAGGGCACTACCGTAATTACCCGTCAGCCTAAATAAAGAGCACTATAATAATTACCCATCATCTAAAAAGGCACTACCGTAATTACCCGCCAGCCTAAAAAGAGGGCATTACCGTAATTACCCGTCAGCCTAAATAGAGGGCACTACCGTAATTACCCGCCAGCCTAAATAAAGGGCACTACCGTAATTACCCGTTAGCCTATAAAAAGGGCATTACCGTAATTACCCATCAACTTAAATAAAGGGCACTACCGTAAATACTCGCCAGCCTAAAAAAAGGGCACTACCGTAATTACCTGTCATCTTAAATAAAGGGCACTACCGTAATTACCCATCAGCCTAAATAAAGAGCTCTATCATAATTACCCATCATCTTAAAGGGCACTACCGTAATTAGCCGCCAGCCTAAAAAAAGGGCATTACTGTAATTACCCGTCAGCCTAAATAGGGGGCACTACCGTAATTACCTGCCAGCCTAAATAAAGGGCACTACCGTAATTACCCGTTAGCCTAAATAAAGGGCACTATCGTAATTACCCGCCAGCCTAAATAAAGGGCACTACTGTAATTACCCGTCAGCCTAAATAAAGGGCACTACCGTAATTACCCGGCAGCCTTAAAAAGGGCACTACCGTAATTACCCGGCAGCCTTAAAAAAGGGCACTACCGTAATTACCCACCAGCCTTAAAAAATGGCATTACCGTAATTACCCGTCAGCCTAAAAAACAGGGCACTACCGTAATTACTCGCCAGCCTTAAAAAAGGGCATTACCGTAATTACCCGTCTGCCTAAATAGAGGACACTACCGTAATTACCTGTCAGCCTAAATAAAGGGCACTACCGTAATTACCTGGCAGTCTAAAAAAAGGGCATTACCGTAATTACCCGGCAGCCTTAAAAAAGGGCACTACCATAATTACCCACCAGCCTAAAAAAGGGCATTACCGTAATTACCCGTCAGCCTAAAAAAAGCGCACTACCGTAATTACCCGCCAGCCTAAAAAAAGCGCACTACCGTAAATACCCGCCAGCCTTAAAAAAGGGCATTACCGTAATTACCCGTCAGCCTAAAAAAAGGGCATTACCGTAATTACCCGGCAGCCTTAAAAAAGGGCACTACCATAATTACCCACCAGCCTAAAAAAGGGCATTACCGTAATTACCCGTCAGCCTAAAAAAAGCGCACTACCGTAATTACCCGCCAGCCTAAAAAAGGGCACTACCGTAATTACCCGGCAGCCTAAAAAAGGGCACTACCGTAATTACCCGGCAGCCTAAAAAAAGGGCACTACCATAATTACCCGCCAGCCTAAAAAAAGGGCAATACCGTAATTACCCGTCAGCCTAAAAAAAGCGCACTACCGTAAATACCCGCCAGCCTTAAAAAAGGGCATTACCGTAATTACCCGTCAGCCTAAAAAAAGGGCATTACCGTAATTACCCGGCAGCCTTAAAAAAGGGCACTACCATAATTACCCACCAGCCTAAAAAAGGGCATTACCGTAATTACCCGTCAGCCTAAAAAAAGCGCACTACCGTAATTACCCGTCAGCCTAAAAAAAGCGCACTACCGTAAATACCCGCCAGCCTTAAAAAATGGCATTACCGTAATTACCCGTCAGCCTAAAAAAAGGGCATTACCGTAATTACCCGTCAGCCTAAAAAAAGCCCACTACCGTAATTACCTGTCAGCCTAAATAGAGGACACTACCGTAATTACCTGTCAGCCTAAATAGAGGACACTACCGTAATTACCTGTCAGCCTAAATAAAGGGCACTACCGTAATTACCCGGCAGCATAAAAAAGGGCACTACCGTAATTACCCGTCAGCCTAAAAAAAGGGCACTACTGTAATTACCCGGCAGCCTAAAGAAAGGGCACTACCGTAATTACCCGCCAGCCTAAAAAAAGGGCAATACCGTAATTACCCGTCAGCCTAAAAAAGGGCTCTACCGTAATTACCCATCATCTTAAATAAAGGGCACTACCGTAATTACCTGTCAGCCTCAATAAAGAGCACTATCATAATTACCCATCATCTTAAAGAGCACTACCGTAATTACCCATCAGCCTAAATAGAGGGCACTACCGTAATTACCCATCAGCCTTAAAAAAGGGCACTACCGTAATTACCCGTCAGCCTAAATAGAGGGCACTACCGTAATTAGCCATCAGCCTTAAAAAAGGGCACTACTGTAATTACCCGCCAGCCTAAATAGAGGGCACTACTGTAATTACCCATCAGCCTTAAAAAAGGGCACTACCGTAATTACCCGCCAGCCTAAAAAAAGGGCATTACCGTAATTACCCGCCAGCCTAAAAAAAGAGCATTACCGTAATTACCCGTCAGCTTAAATAAAGGGCTCTACCGTAATTACCCGTCAGCCTCAATAAAGAGCACTATCATAATTACCCATCATCTTAAAGGGCATTACCGTAATTACCCGCCAGCCTAAAAAAAGGGCATTACCGTAATTACCTGCCAGCCTTAAAAAAGGGAATTACCATAATTACCCATCATCTTAAATAAAGGGCACTACCGTAATTACCCGGCAGCCTAAATAAAGAGCACTATAATAATTACCCATCATCTAAAAAGGCACTACCGTAATTACCCGCCAGCCTAAAAAGAGGGCATTACCGTAATTACCCGTCAGCCTAAATAGAGGGCACTACCGTAATTACCCGCCAGCCTAAATAAAGGGCACTACCGTAATTACCCGTTAGCCTATAAAAAGGGCATTACCGTAATTACCCATCAACTTAAATAAAGGGCACTACCGTAAATACTCGCCAGCCTAAAAAAAGGGCACTACCGTAATTACCTGTCATCTTAAATAAAGGGCACTACCGTAATTACCCATCAGCCTAAATAAAGAGCTCTATCATAATTACCCATCATCTTAAAGGGCACTACCGTAATTAGCCGCCAGCCTAAAAAAAGGGCATTACTGTAATTACCCGTCAGCCTAAAAAAAGCCCACTACCGTAATTACCTGTCAGCCTAAATAGAGGACACTACCGTAATTACCTGTCAGCCTAAATAGAGGACACTACCGTAATTACCTGTCAGCCTAAATAAAGGGCACTACCGTAATTACCCGGCAGCATAAAAAAGGGCACTACCGTAATTACCCGTCAGCCTAAAAAAAGGGCACTACTGTAATTACCCGGCAGCCTAAAGAAAGGGCACTACCGTAATTACCCGCCAGCCTAAAAAAAGGGCAATACCGTAATTACCCGTCAGCCTAAAAAAGGGCTCTACCGTAATTACCCATCATCTTAAATAAAGGGCACTACCGTAATTACCTGTCAGCCTCAATAAAGAGCACTATCATAATTACCCATCATCTTAAAGGGCACTACCGTAATTTACCCGTCAGCCTAAATAGAGGGCACTACCGTAATTACCCATCAGCCTTAAAAAAGGGCACTACCATAATTACCCACCAGCCTAAAAAAAGGGCATTACCGTAATTACCCGCCAGCCTAAAAAAAGATTATTACCGTAATTACCCGTCAGCCTTAAAAAAGAGCACTACCGTAATTACCCATCATCTTAAGTAAAGGGCACTACCGTAATTACCTGTCAGCCTCAATAAAGAGCACTATCATAATTGCCCATCATCTTAAAGAGCACTACCGTAATTACCCATCAGCCTAAATAGAGGGCACTACCGTAATTACCCATCAGCCTTAAAAAAGGGCACTACCGTAATTACCCGTCAGCCTAAATAGAGGGCACTACCGTAATTACCCATCAGCCTTAAAAAAGGGCACTACCGTAATTACCCGCCAGCCTAAAAAAAGGGCATTACCGTAATTACCCGCCAGCCTAAAAAAAGAGCATTACCGTAATTACCCGTCAGCTTAAATAAAGGGCACTACCGTAATTACCCGTCAGCCTAAATAAAGGGCACTACCGTATTTACCCATCATCTTAAATAAAGGGCTCTACCGTAATTACCCGTCAGCCTCAATAAAGAGCACTATCATAATTACCCATCATCTTAAAGGGCATTACCGTAATTACCCGCCAGCCTAAAAAAAGGGCATTACCGTAATTACCTGCCAGCCTTAAAAAAGGGAATTACCATAATTACCCGTCATCTTAAATAAAGGGCACTACCGTAATTACCCGTCAGCCTAAATAAAGAGCACTATAATAATTACCCATCATCTAAAAAGGCACTACCGTAATTACCCGCCAGCCTAAAAAGAGGGCATTACCGTAATTACCCGTCAGCCTAAATAGAGGGCACTACCGTAATTACCCGCCAGCCTAAATAAAGGGCACTACCGTAATTACCCGTTAGCCTATAAAAAGGGCATTACCGTAATTACCCATCAACTTAAATAAAGGGCACTACCGTAAATACTCGCCAGCCTAAAAAAAGGGCACTACCGTAATTACCTGTCATCTTAAATAAAGGGCACTACCGTAATTACCCATCAGCCTAAATAAAGAGCTCTATCATAATTACCCATCATCTTAAAGGGCACTACCGTAATTAGCCGCCAGCCTAAAAAAAGGGCATTACTGTAATTACCCGTCAGCCTAAATAGGGGGCACTACCGTAATTACCTGCCAGCCTAAATAAAGGGCACTACCGTAATTACCCGTTAGCCTAAATAAAGGGCACTATCGTAATTACCCGCCAGCCTAAATAAAGGGCACTACTGTAATTACCCGTCAGCCTAAATAAAGGGCACTACCGTAATTACCCGGCAGCCTTAAAAAGGGCACTACCGTAATTACCCGGCAGCCTTAAAAAAGGGCACTACCGTAATTACCCACCAGCCTTAAAAAATGGCATTACCGTAATTACCCGTCAGCCTAAAAAACAGGGCACTACCGTAATTACTCGCCAGCCTTAAAAAAGGGCATTACCGTAATTACCCGTCTGCCTAAATAGAGGACACTACCGTAATTACCTGTCAGCCTAAATAAAGGGCACTACCGTAATTACCTGGCAGTCTAAAAAAAGGGCATTACCGTAATTACCCGGCAGCCTTAAAAAAGGGCACTACCATAATTACCCACCAGCCTAAAAAAGGGCATTACCGTAATTACCCGTCAGCCTAAAAAAAGCGCACTACCGTAATTACCCGCCAGCCTAAAAAAAGCGCACTACCGTAAATACCCGCCAGCCTTAAAAAAGGGCATTACCGTAATTACCCGTCAGCCTAAAAAAAGGGCATTACCGTAATTACCCGGCAGCCTTAAAAAAGGGCACTACCATAATTACCCACCAGCCTAAAAAAGGGCATTACCGTAATTACCCGTCAGCCTAAAAAAAGCGCACTACCGTAATTACCCGCCAGCCTAAAAAAGGGCACTACCGTAATTACCCGGCAGCCTAAAAAAGGGCACTACCGTAATTACCCGGCAGCCTAAAAAAAGGGCACTACCATAATTACCCGCCAGCCTAAAAAAAGGGCAATACCGTAATTACCCGTCAGCCTAAAAAAGCGCACTACCGTAAATACCCGCCAGCCTTAAAAAAGGGCATTACCGTAATTACCCGTCAGCCTAAAAAAAGGGCATTACCGTAATTACCCGGCAGCCTTAAAAAAGGGCACTACCATAATTACCCACCAGCCTAAAAAAGGGCATTACCGTAATTACCCGTCAGCCTAAAAAAAGCGCACTACCGTAATTACCCGTCAGCCTAAAAAAAGCGCACTACCGTAAATACCCGCCAGCCTTAAAAAATGGCATTACCGTAATTACCCGTCAGCCTAAAAAAAGGGCATTACCGTAATTACCCGTCAGCCTAAAAAAAGCCCACTACCGTAATTACCTGTCAGCCTAAATAGAGGACACTACCGTAATTACCTGTCAGCCTAAATAGAGGACACTACCGTAATTACCTGTCAGCCTAAATAAAGGGCACTACCGTAATTACCCGGCAGCATAAAAAAGGGCACTACCGTAATTACCCGTCAGCCTAAAAAAAGGGCACTACTGTAATTACCCGGCAGCCTAAAGAAAGGGCACTACCGTAATTACCCGCCAGCCTAAAAAAAGGGCAATACCGTAATTACCCGTCAGCCTAAAAAAGGGCTCTACCGTAATTACCCATCATCTTAAATAAAGGGCACTACCGTAATTACCTGTCAGCCTCAATAAAGAGCACTATCATAATTACCCATCATCTTAAAGAGCACTACCGTAATTACCCATCAGCCTAAATAGAGGGCACTACCGTAATTACCCATCAGCCTTAAAAAAGGGCACTACCGTAATTACCCGTCAGCCTAAATAGAGGGCACTACCGTAATTAGCCATCAGCCTTAAAAAAGGGCACTACTGTAATTACCCGCCAGCCTAAATAGAGGGCACTACTGTAATTACCCATCAGCCTTAAAAAAGGGCACTACCGTAATTACCCGCCAGCCTAAAAAAAGGGCATTACCGTAATTACCCGCCAGCCTAAAAAAAGAGCATTACCGTAATTACCCGTCAGCTTAAATAAAGGGCTCTACCGTAATTACCCGTCAGCCTCAATAAAGAGCACTATCATAATTACCCATCATCTTAAAGGGCATTACCGTAATTACCCGCCAGCCTAAAAAAAGGGCATTACCGTAATTACCTGCCAGCCTTAAAAAAGGGAATTACCATAATTACCCATCATCTTAAATAAAGGGCACTACCGTAATTACCCGGCAGCCTAAATAAAGAGCACTATAATAATTACCCATCATCTAAAAAGGCACTACCGTAATTACCCGCCAGCCTAAAAAGAGGGCATTACCGTAATTACCCGTCAGCCTAAATAGAGGGCACTACCGTAATTACCCGCCAGCCTAAATAAAGGGCACTACCGTAATTACCCGTTAGCCTATAAAAAGGGCATTACCGTAATTACCCATCAACTTAAATAAAGGGCACTACCGTAAATACTCGCCAGCCTAAAAAAAGGGCACTACCGTAATTACCTGTCATCTTAAATAAAGGGCACTACCGTAATTACCCATCAGCCTAAATAAAGAGCTCTATCATAATTACCCATCATCTTAAAGGGCACTACCGTAATTAGCCGCCAGCCTAAAAAAAGGGCATTACTGTAATTACCCGTCAGCCTAAAAAAAGCCCACTACCGTAATTACCTGTCAGCCTAAATAGAGGACACTACCGTAATTACCTGTCAGCCTAAATAGAGGACACTACCGTAATTACCTGTCAGCCTAAATAAAGGGCACTACCGTAATTACCCGGCAGCATAAAAAAGGGCACTACCGTAATTACCCGTCAGCCTAAAAAAAGGGCACTACTGTAATTACCCGGCAGCCTAAAGAAAGGGCACTACCGTAATTACCCGCCAGCCTAAAAAAAGGGCAATACCGTAATTACCCGTCAGCCTAAAAAAGGGCTCTACCGTAATTACCCATCATCTTAAATAAAGGGCACTACCGTAATTACCTGTCAGCCTCAATAAAGAGCACTATCATAATTACCCATCATCTTAAAGGGCACTACCGTAATTTACCCGTCAGCCTAAATAGAGGGCACTACCGTAATTACCCATCAGCCTTAAAAAAGGGCACTACCATAATTACCCACCAGCCTAAAAAAAGGGCATTACCGTAATTACCCGCCAGCCTAAAAAAAGATTATTACCGTAATTACCCGTCAGCCTTAAAAAAGAGCACTACCGTAATTACCCATCATCTTAAGTAAAGGGCACTACCGTAATTACCTGTCAGCCTCAATAAAGAGCACTATCATAATTGCCCATCATCTTAAAGAGCACTACCGTAATTACCCATCAGCCTAAATAGAGGGCACTACCGTAATTACCCATCAGCCTTAAAAAAGGGCACTACCGTAATTACCCGTCAGCCTAAATAGAGGGCACTACCGTAATTACCCATCAGCCTTAAAAAAGGGCACTACCGTAATTACCCGCCAGCCTAAAAAAAGGGCATTACCGTAATTACCCGCCAGCCTAAAAAAAGAGCATTACCGTAATTACCCGTCAGCTTAAATAAAGGGCACTACCGTAATTACCCGTCAGCCTAAATAAAGGGCACTACCGTATTTACCCATCATCTTAAATAAAGGGCTCTACCGTAATTACCCGTCAGCCTCAATAAAGAGCACTATCATAATTACCCATCATCTTAAAGGGCATTACCGTAATTACCCGCCAGCCTAAAAAAAGGGCATTACCGTAATTACGTGCCAGCCTTAAAAAAGGGAATTACCATAATTACCCGTCATCTTAAATAAAGGGCACTACCGTAATTACCCGTCAGCCTAAATAAAGAGCACTATAATAATTACCCATCATCTAAAAAGGCACTACCGTAATTACCCGCCAGCCTATAAAAAGGGCATTACCGTAATTACCCATCAACTTAAATAAAGGGCACTACCGTAAATACTCGCCAGCCTAAAAAAAGGGCACTACCGTAATTACCTGTCATCTTAAATAAAGGGCACTACCGTAATTACCCATCAGCCTAAATAAAGAGCTCTATCATAATTACCCATCATCTTAAAGGGCACTACCGTAATTAGCCGCCAGCCTAAAAAAAGGGCATTACTGTAATTACCCGTCAGCCTAAATAGGGGGCACTACCGTAATTACCTGCCAGCCTAAATAAAGGGCACTACCGTAATTACCCGTTAGCCTAAATAAAGGGCACTATCGTAATTACCCGCCAGCCTAAATAAAGGGCACTACTGTAATTACCCGTCAGCCTAAATAAAGGGCACTACCGTAATTACCCGGCAGCCTTAAAAAGGGCACTACCGTAATTACCCGGCAGCCTTAAAAAAGGGCACTACCGTAATTACCCGGCCAGCCTTAAAAAATGGCATTACCGTAATTACCCGTCAGCCTAAAAAACAGGGCACTACCGTAATTACTCGCCAGCCTTAAAAAAGGGCATTACCGTAATTACCCGTCTGCCTAAATAGAGGACACTACCGTAATTACCTGTCAGCCTAAATAAAGGGCACTACCGTAATTACCTGGCAGTCTAAAAAAAGGGCACTACCGTAATTACCCGACAGCCTAAAAAAAGAGCACTACCGTAATTACACGGCAGCCTAAAAAAAGGGCACTACCGTAATTACCCGCCAACCTAAAAAAAGGCAATTACCGTAATTACCAGTCAGCCTAAAAAAAGAGCACTACCGTAATTACCCGTCAGCCTAAAAAAGGGCACTACCGTAATTACCCGTCACCCTAAAAAAGGGCACTACCGTAATTACCCACCAGCCTTAAAAAAGGGCATTACCGTAATTACCCGTCAGCCTAAAAAAAGGGCATTACCGTAATTACCCGACAGCCTTAAAAAAGGGCACTACCGTAATTACCCGGCAGCCTAAAAAAGGGCACTACCGTAATTACCCGGCAGCCTAAAAAAAGGGCACTACCATAATTACCCGTCAGCCTAAAAAAAGGGCAATACCGTAATTACCCGTCAGCCTAAAAAAAGCGCACTACCGTAAATACCCGCCAGCCTTAAAAAGGGCATTACCGTAATTACCCGTCAGCCTTAAAAAAGGGCATTACCGTAATTACCCGTCAGCCTAAAAAAAGCCCACTACCGTAATTACCTGTCAGCCTAAATAGAGGACACTACCGTAATTACCTGTCAGCCTAAATAAAGGACACTACCGTAATTACCCGGCAGCATAAAAAAGGGCACTACCGTAATTACCCGCCAGCCTAAAAAAGGGCACTACCGTAATTACCCGCCAGCCTAAAAAAGGGCATTACCGTAATTACCCGTCAGCCTAAAAAAAGCGCACTACCGTAATTACCCGTCAGCCTAAAAAAAGGGCACTACTGTAATTACCCGGCAGCCTAAAGAAAGGGCACTACCGTAATTACCCGCCAGCCTAAAAAAGGGCAATACCGTAATTACCCGTCAGCCTAAAAAAAGGGCATTACCTTAATTACCCGCCAGCCTAAAAAAAGATTATTACCGTAATTACCCGTCAGCCTTAAAAAAGAGCACTACCGTAATTACCCATCATCTTAAGTAAAGGGCACTACCGTAATTACCTGTCAGCCTCAATAAAGAGCACTATCATAATTACCCATCATCTTAAAGAGCACTACCGTAATTACCCATCAGCCTAAATAGAGGGCACTACCGTAATTACCCATCATCTTAAATAAAGGGCACTACCGTAATTACCCGTCAGCCTAAATAAAGGGCACTACCGTAATTACCCATCATCTTAAATAAAGGGCTCTACCGTAATTACCCGTCAGCCTCAATAAAGAGCACTATCATAATTACCCATCATCTTAAAGGGCATTACCGTAATTACCCGCCAGCCTAAAAAAAGGGCATTACCGTAATTACCTGCCGGCCTTAAAAAAGGGAATTACCATAATTACCCGTCATCTTAAATAAAGGGCACTACCGTAATTACCCGTCAGCCTAAATAAAGAGCACTATAATAATTACCCATCATCTAAAAAGGCACTACCGTAATTACCCGCCAGCCTAAAAAGAGGGCATTACCGTAATTACCCGTCAGCCTAAATAGAGGGCACTACCGTAATTACCCATCAGCCTTAAAAAAGGGCACTACCGTAATTACCCACCAGCCTAAAAAAAGGCCATTACCGTAATTACCCGCCAGCCTAAAAAAAGATCATTACCGTAATTACCCGTTAGCCTTAAAAAAGAGCACTACCGTAATTACCCGTCATCTTAAATAAAGGGCACTACCGTAATTACCCATCAGCCTAAATAAAGAGCTCTATCATAATTACCCATCATCTTAAAGGGCACTACCGTAATTACCCGCCAGCCTAAAAAAATGCCATTACTGTAATTACCCATCAGCCTAAATAGGGGGCACTACCGTAATTACCCGCCAGCCTAAATAAAGGGCACTACCGTAATTACCCGTTAGCCTAAATAAAGGGCACTACCGTAATTACCCGTCAGCCTAAATAAAGGGCACTATCGTAATTACCCATCAGCCTCAATAAAGAGCACTATCAAAATTACCCATCATCTTAAAGGGCACTACCGTAATTACCTGCCAGCCTAAAAAAAGGGCATTACCATAATTACCGGTGAGCCTAAATAAAGAGCACTATCAAAATTACCCATCATCTTAAAGGGCACTACCGTAATTACCCGGCAGCCTTAAAAAAGGGCACTACCATAATTACCCATCAGCCTTAAAAAGGGCACTACCGTAATTACCCGTCAGCCTAAATAAAGGGCATTACCGTAATTACCCATCAGTCTAAATAAAGGGCACTACCATAATTACCCGTCAGCCTAAATAAAGGGCACTATCATAATTACCCATCATCTTAAATAAAGGGCTCTACCGTAATTACCCGTCAGCCTAAATAAAGGGCACTACCGTAATTACCCGGCAGCCTTAAAAAGGGCACTACCGTAATTACCCGGCAGCCTTAAAAAAGGGCACTACCGTAATTACCCGCCAGCCTTAAAAAATGGCATTACCGTAATTACCCGTCAGCCTAAAAAACAGGGCACTACCGTAATTACCCGCCAGCCTTAAAAAAGGGCATTACCGTAATTACCCTTCTGCCTAAATAGAGGACACTACCGTAATTACCTGTCAGCCTAAATAAAGGGCACTACCGTAATTACCTGGCAGTCTAAAAAAAGGGCACTACCGTAATTACCCGACAGCCTAAAAAAAGAGCACTACCGTAATTACGCGGCAGCCTAAAAAAAGGGCACTACCGTAATTACCCGCCAACCTAAAAAAAGGCAATTACCGTAATTACCAGTCAGCCTAAAAAAAGAGCACTACCGTAATTACCCGTCAGCCTAAAAAAGGGCACTACCGTAATTACCCGTCACCCTAAAAAAGGGCACTACCGTAATTACCCGGCAGCCTAAAAAAGGGCACTACCGTAATTACCCGGCAGCCTAAAAAAAGGGCACTACCATAATTACCCGCCAGCCTAAAAAAAGGGCACTACCGTAATTACCCGGCAGCCTAAAAAAAGGGCACTACCATAATTACCCGCCAGCCTAAAAAAAGGGCAATACCGTAATTACCCGTCAGCCTAAAAAAGCGCACTACCGTAAATACCCGCCAGCCTTAAAAAAGGGCATTACCGTAATTACCCGTCAGCCTAAAAAAAGGGCATTACCGTAATTACCCGTCAGCCTAAAAAAAGCCCACTACCGTAATTACCTGTCAGCCTAAATAGAGGACACTACCGTAATTACCTGTCAGCCTAAATAAAGGGCACTACCGTAATTACCCGACAGCATAAAAAAGGGCACTACCGTAATTACCCGCCAGCCTAAAAAAGGGCACTACCGTAATTACCCGCCAGCCTAAAAAAGGGCATTACCGTAATTACCCGTCAGCCTAAAAAAAGGGCACTACCGTAATTACCCGCCAGCCTAAAAAAAGGGCATTACCGTAACTACCTGCCAGCCTTAAAAAAGGGAATTACCATAATTACCCGTCATCTTAAATAAAGGGCACTACCGTAATTACCCGTCAGCCTAAATAAAGAGCACTATAATAATTACCCATCATCTAAAAAGGCACTACCGTAATTACCCGCCAGCCTAAAAAGAGGGCATTACCGTAATTACCCGTCAGCCTAAATAGAGGGCACTACCGTAATTACCCGCCAGCCTAAATAAAGGGCACTACCGTAATTACCCGTTAGCCTATAAAAAGGGCATTACCGTAATTACCCATCAACTTAAATAAAGGGCACTACCGTAAATACTCGCCAGCCTAAAAAAAGGGCACTACCGTAATTACCGGTCAGCCTAAATAAAGAGCACTATCAAAATTACCCATCATCTTAAAGGGCACTACCGTAATTACCCGGCAGCCTTAAAAAAGGGCACTACCGTAATTACCCGGCAGCCTTAAAAAAGGGCACTACCGTAATTACCCACCAGCCTAAAAAAAGGGCAGTACCGTAATTACCCATCAGCCTAAAAAAGCGCACTACCGTAATTACCCGTCAGCCTAAAAAAAGGGCACTACTGTAATTACCCATCATCTTAAATAAAGGGCACTACCGTAATTACCTGTCAGCCTCAATAAAGAGCACTATCATAATTACCCATCATCTTAAAGGGCACTACCGTAATTTACCCGTCAGCCTAAATAGAGGGCACTACCGTAATTACCCGACAGCCTAAAAAAAGAGCACTACCGTAATTACGCGGCAGCCTAAAAAAAGGGCACTACCGTAATTACCCGCCAACCTAAAAAAAGGCAATTACCGTAATTACCAGTCAGCCTAAAAAAAGAGCACTACCGTAATTACCCGTCAGCCTAAAAAAGGGCACTACCGTAATTACCCGTCAGCCTTAAAAAGGGCACTACCGTAATTACCCGTCACCCTAAAAAAGGGCACTACCGTAATTACCCGGCAGCCTAAAAAAGGGCACTACCGTAATTACCCGGCAGCCTAAAAAAAGGGCACCACCATAATTACCCGCCAGCCTAAAAAAAGGGCATTACCGTAATTACCCGTCAGCCTAAAAAAAGCGCACTACCGTAATTACCCGTCAGCCTAAAAAAAGGGCACTACCGTAATTACCCGCCAGCCTAAAAAAAGGTCATTACCGTAATTACCCGCCAGCCTAAAAAAAGATAATTACCGTAATTACCCGTCAGCCTTAAAAAAGAGCACTACCGTAATTACCCGTCAGCCTAAAAAAGGGCACTACCGTAATTACCCGCCAGCCTAAAAAAGGGCACTACCGTAATTACCCGTCAGCCTAAAAAAAGGGCACTACTGTAATTACCCGGCAGCCTAAAAAAAGGGCACTACCGTAATAACCCACCAGCCTAAAAAAGGGCAATACCGTAATTACCCATCAGCCGCAAAAAAGCACACTACCGTAATTACCCATCATCTTAAATAAAGGGCACTACCGTAATTACCTGTCAGCCTCAATAAAGAGCACTATCATAATTACCCATCATCTTAAAGGGCACTACCGTAATTTACCCGTCAGCCTAAATAGAGGGCACTACCGTAATTACCCGACAGCCTAAAAAAAGAGCACTACCGTAATTACGCGGCAGCCTAAAAAAAGGGCACTACCGTAATTACCAGTCAGCCTTAAAAAAGAGCACTACCGTAATTACCCGTCAGCCTAAAAAAGGGCACTACCGTAATTACCCGTCAGCCTAAAAAAGGGCACTACCGTAATTACCCGGCAGCCTAAAAAGGGGCACTACCGTAATTACCCGGCAGCCTAAAAAAAGGGCACTACCATAATTACCCGCCAGCCTAAAAAAAGGGCAATACCGTAATTACCCGTCAGCCTAAAAAAAGCGCACTACCGTAAATACCCGCCAGCCTTAAAAAAGGGCATTACCGTAATTACCCGTCAGCCTAAAAAAAGGGCATTACCGTAATTACCCGGCAGCCTTAAAAAAGGGCACTACCATAATTACCCACCAGCCCAAAAAAGGGCATTACCGTAATTACCCGTCAGCCTAAAAAAAGCGCACTACCGTAATTACCCGCCAGCCTAAAAAAGGGCACTACCGTAATTACCCGGCAGCCTAAAAAAGGGCACTACCGTAATTACCCGGCAGCCTAAAAAAAGGGCACTACCATAATTACCCGCCAGCCTAAAAAAAGGGCAATACCGTAATTACCCCTCAGCCTAAAAAAAGCGCACTACCGTAAATACCCGTCAGCCTTAAAAAAGGGCATTACCGTAATTACCCGTCAGCCTAAAAAAAGGGCATTACCGTAATTACCCGGCAGCCTTAAAAAAGGGCACTACCATAATTACCCACCAGCCTAAAAAAGGGCATTACCGTAATTACCCGTCAGCCTAAAAAAAGCGCACTACCGTAATTACCTGTCAGCCTAAATAGAGGACACTACCGTAATTACCTGTCAGCCTAAATAGAGGACACTACCGTAATTACCTGTCAGCCTAAATAAAGGGCACTACCGTAATTACCCGGCAGCATAAAAAAGGGCACTACCGTAATTACCCGTCAGCCTAAAAAAAGGGCACTACTGTAATTACCCGGCAGCCTAAAGAAAGGGCAATACCGTAATTACCCGTCAGCCTAAAAAAGGGCTCTACCGTAATTACCCATCATCTTAAATAAAGGGCACTACCGTAATTACCTGTCAGCCTCAATAAAGAGCACTATCATAATTACCCATCATCTTAAAGGGCACTACCGTAATTTACCCGTCAGCCTAAATAGAGGGCACTACCGTAATTACCCATCAGCCTTAAAAAAGGGCACTACCATAATTACCCACCAGCCTAAAAAAAGGGCATTACCGTAATTACCCGCCAGCCTAAAAAAAGATTATTACCGTAATTACCCGTCAGCCTTAAAAAAGAGCACTACCGTAATTATCCATCATCTTAAGTAAAGGGCACTACCGTAATTACCTGTCAGCCTCAATAAAGAGCACTATCATAATTACCCATCATCTTAAAGAGCACTACCGTAATTACCCATCAGCCTAAATAGAGGGCACTACCGTAATTACCCATCAGCCTTAAAAAAGGGCACTACCGTAATTACCCGTCAGCCTAAATAGAGGGCACTACCGTAATTAGCCATCAGCCTTAAAAAAGGGCACTACTGTAATTACCCGCCAGCCTAAATAGAGGGCATTATCGTAATTACACGTCAGCCTAAATAAAGGGCACTACCGTAATTACCCATCAGCCTAAATAAGGGCACTACCGTAATTACCCATCATCTTAAATAAAGGGCTCTACCGTAATTACCCGTCAGCCTCAATAAAGAGCACTATCATAATTACCCATCATCTTAAAGGGCATTACCGTAATTACCCGCCAGCCTAAAAAAAGGGCATTACCGTAATTACCTGCCAGCCTTAAAAAAGGGAATTACCATAATTACCCGTCATCTTAAATAAAGGGCACTACCGTAATTACCCGTCAGCCTAAATAAAGAGCACTATAATAATTACCCATCATCTAAAAAGGCACTACCGTAATTACCCGCCAGCCTAAAAAGAGGGCATTACCGTAATTACCCGTCAGCCTAAATAGAGGGCACTACCGTAATTACCCGCCAGCCTAAATAAAGGGCACTACCGTAATTACCCGTTAGCCTATAAAAAGGGCATTACCGTAATTACCCATCAACTTAAATAAAGGGCACTACCGTAAATACTCGCCAGCCTAAAAAAAGGGCACTACCGTAATTACCTGTCATCTTAAATAAAGGGCACTACCGTAATTACCCATCAGCCTAAATAAAGAGCTCTATCATAATTACCCATCATCTTAAAGGGCACTACCGTAATTAGCCGCCAGCCTAAAAAAAGGGCATTACTGTAATTACCCGTCAGCCTAAATAGGGGGCACTACCGTAATTACCTGCCAGCCTAAATAAAGGGCACTACCGTAATTACCCGTTAGCCTAAATAAAGGGCACTATCGTAATTACCCGCCAGCCTAAATAAAGGGCACTACTGTAATTACCCGTCAGCCTAAATAAAGGGCACTACCGTAATTACCCGGCAGCCTTAAAAAGGGCACTACCGTAATTACCCGGCAGCCTTAAAAAAGGGCACTACTGTAATTACCCGCCAGCCTTAAAAAATGGCATTACCGTAATTACCCGTCAGCCTAAAAAACAGGGCACTACCATAATTACTCGCCAGCCTTAAAAAAGGGCATTACCGTAATTACCCGTCTGCCTAAATAGAGGACACTACCGTAATTACCTGTCAGCCTAAATAAAGGGCACTACCGTAATTACCTGGCAGTCTAAAAAAAGGGCACTACCGTAATTACCCGACAGCCTAAAAAAAGAGCACTACCGTAATTACGCGGCAGCCTAAAAAAAGGGCACTACCGTAATTACCCGCCAACCTAAAAAAAGGCAATTACCGTAATTACCAGTCAGCCTAAAAAAAGGGCACTACCGTAATTACCCGGCAGCCTAAAAAAAGGGCACTACCATAATTACCCGTCAGCCTAAAAAAAGGGCAATACCGTAATTACCCGTCAGCCTAAAAAAAGCGCACTACCGTAAATACCCGCCAGCCTTAAAAAGGGCATTACCGTAATTACCCGTCAGCCTAAAAAAAGGGCATTACCGTAATTACCCATCAGCCTAAAAAAAGCCCACTACCGTAATTACCTGTCAGCCTAAATAGAGGACACTACCGTAATTACCTGTCAGCCTAAATAAAGGACACTACCGTAATTACCCGGCAGCATAAAAAAGGGCACTACCGTAATTACCCGCCAGCCTAAAAAAGGGCACTACCGTAATTACCCGCCAGCCTAAAAAAGGGCATTACCGTAATTACCCGTCAGCCTAAAAAAAGCGCACTACCGTAATTACCCGTCAGCCTAAAAAAAGGGCACTACCTTAATTACCCGCCAGCCTAAAAAAAGGGCATTACCTTAATTACCCGCCAGCCTAAAAAAAGATTATTACCGTAATTACCCGTCAGCCTTAAAAAAGAGCACTACCGTAATTACCCATCATCTTAAGTAAAGGGCACTACCGTAATTACCTGTCAGCCTCAATAAAGAGCACTATCATAATTACCCATCATCTTAAAGAGCACTACCGTAATTACCCATCAGCCTAAATAGAGGGCACTACCGTAATTACCCATCATCTTAAATAAAGGGCACTACCGTAATTACCCGTCAGCCTAAATAAAGGGCACTACCGTAATTACCCATCATCTTAAATAAAGGGCTCTACCGTAATTACCCGTCAGCCTCAATAAAGAGCACTATCATAATTACCCATCATCTTAAAGGGCATTACCGTAATTACCCGCCAGCCTAAAAAAAGGGCATTACCGTAATTACCTGCCGGCCTTAAAAAAGGGAATTACCATAATTACCCGTCATCTTAAATAAAGGGCACTACCGTAATTACCCGTCAGCCTAAATAAAGAGCACTATAATAATTACCCATCATCTAAAAGGGCACTACCGTAATTACCCGCCAGCCTAAAAAGAGGGCATTACCGTAATTACCCATCAGCCTAAATAGAGGGCACTACCGTAATTACCCGCCAGCCTAAATAAAGGGCACTACCGTAATTACCCATCAACTTAAATAAAGGGCACTACCGTAAATACTCGCCAGCCTAAAAAAAGGGCACTACCGTAATTACCGGTCAGCCTAAATAAAGAGCACTATCAAAATTATCCATCATCTTAAAGGGCACTACCGTAATTACCCGGCAGCCTTAAAAAAGGGCACTACAGTAATTACCCGGCAGCCTTAAAAAGGGCACTACCGTAATTACCCGTCAGCCTAAATAAAGAGCACTATAATAATTACCCATCATCTAAAAAGGCACTACCGTAATTACCCGCCAGCCTAAAAAGAGGGCATTACCGTAATTACCCGCCAGCCTAAATAGAGGGCACTACCGTAATTACCCATCAGCCTTAAAAAAGGGCACTACCGTAATTACCCACCAGCCTAAAAAAAGGCCATTACCGTAATTACCCGCCAGCCTAAAAAAAGATCATTACCGTAATTACCCGTTAGCCTTAAAAAAGAGCACTACCGTAATTACCCGTCATCTTAAATAAAGGGCACTACCGTAATTACCCGTCAGCCTAAATAAAGAGCTCTATCATAATTACCCATCATCTTAAAGGGCACTACCGTAATTACCCGCCAGCCTAAAAAAATGCCATTACTGTAATTACCCATCAGCCTAAATAGGGGGCACTACCGTAATTACCCGCCAGCCTAAATAAAGGGCACTACCGTAATTACCCGTTAGCCTAAATAAAGGGCACTACCGTAATTACCCGTCAGCCTAAATAAAGGGCACTATCGTAATTACCCATCAGCCTCAATAAAGAGCACTATCAAAATTACCCATCATCTTAAAGGGCACTACCGTAATTACCTGCCAGCCTAAAAAAAGGGCATTACCATAATTACCGGTGAGCCTAAATAAAGAGCACTATCAAAATTACCCATCATCTTAAAGGGCACTACCGTAATTACCCGGCAGCCTTAAAAAAGGGCACTACCATAATTACCCATCAGCCTTAAAAAGGGCACTACCGTAATTACCCGTCAGCCTAAATAAAGGGCATTACCGTAATTACCCATCAGTCTAAATAAAGGGCACTACCATAATTACCCGTCAGCCTAAATAAAGGGCACTATCATAATTACCCATCATCTTAAATAAAGGGCTCTACCGTAATTACCCGTCAGCCTAAATAAAGGGCACTACCGTAATTACCCGGCAGCCTTAAAAAGGGCACTACCGTAATTACCCGGCAGCCTTAAAAAAGGGCACTACCGTAATTACCCGCCAGCCTTAAAAAATGGCATTACCGTAATTACCCGTCAGCCTAAAAAACAGGGCACTACCGTAATTACCCGCCAGCCTTAAAAAAGGGCATTACCGTAATTACCCTTCTGCCTAAATAGAGGACACTACCGTAATTACCTGTCAGCCTAAATAAAGGGCACTACCGTAATTACCTGGCAGTCTAAAAAAAGGGCACTACCGTAATTACCCGACAGCCTAAAAAAAGAGCACTACCGTAATTACGCGGCAGCCTAAAAAAAGGGCACTACCGTAATTACCCGCCAACCTAAAAAAAGGCAATTACCGTAATTACCAGTCAGCCTAAAAAAAGAGCACTACCGTAATTACCCGTCAGCCTAAAAAAAGGGCACTACCGTAATTACCCGTCACCCTAAAAAAGGGCACTACCGTAATTACCCGGCAGCCTAAAAAAGGGCACTACCGTAATTACCCGGCAGCCTAAAAAAAGGGCACTACCATAATTACCCGCCAGCCTAAAAAAAGGGCACTACCGTAATTACCCGGCAGCCTAAAAAAAGGGCACTACCATAATTACCCGCCAGCCTAAAAAAAGGGCAATACCGTAATTACCCGTCAGCCTAAAAAAGCGCACTACCGTAAATACCCGCCAGCCTTAAAAAAGGGCATTACCGTAATTACCCGGCAGCCTAAAAAAAGGGCACTACCATAATTACCCGCCAGCCTAAAAAAAGGGCACTACCGTAATTACCCGGCAGCCTAAAAAAAGGGCACTACCATAATTACCCGCCAGCCTAAAAAAAGGGCAATACCGTAATTACCCGTCAGCCTAAAAAAAGGGCACTACCGTAATTACCCGCCAGCCTAAAAAAAGGGCATTACCGTAACTACCTGCCAGCCTTAAAAAAGGGAATTACCATAATTACCCGTCATCTTAAATAAAGGGCACTACCGTAATTACCCGTCAGCCTAAATAAAGAGCACTATAATAATTACCCATCATCTAAAAAGGCACTACCGTAATTACCCGCCAGCCTAAAAAGAGGGCATTACCGTAATTACCCGTCAGCCTAAATAGAGGGCACTACCGTAATTACCCGCCAGCCTAAATAAAGGGCACTACCGTAATTACCCGTTAGCCTATAAAAAGGGCATTACCGTAATTACCCATCAACTTAAATAAAGGGCACTACCGTAAATACTCGCCAGCCTAAAAAAAGGGCACTACCGTAATTACCGGTCAGCCTAAATAAAGAGCACTATCAAAATTACCCATCATCTTAAAGGGCACTACCGTAATTACCCGGCAGCCTTAAAAAAGGGCACTACCGTAATTACCCGGCAGCCTTAAAAAAGGGCACTACCGTAATTACCCACCAGCCTAAAAAAAGGGCAGTACCGTAATTACCCGTCAGCCTAAAAAAGCGCACTACCGTAATTACCCGTCAGCCTAAAAAAAGGGCACTACTGTAATTACCCATCATCTTAAATAAAGGGCACTACCGTAATTACCTGTCAGCCTCAATAAAGAGCACTATCATAATTACCCATCATCTTAAAGGGCACTACCGTAATTTACCCGTCAGCCTAAATAGAGGGCACTACCGTAATTACCCGACAGCCTAAAAAAAGAGCACTACCGTAATTACGCGGCAGCCTAAAAAAAGGGCACTACCGTAATTACCCGCCAACCTAAAAAAAGGCAATTACCGTAATTACCAGTCAGCCTAAAAAAAGAGCACTACCGTAATTACCCGTCAGCCTAAAAAAGGGCACTACCGTAATTACCCGTCAGCCTTAAAAAGGGCACTACCGTAATTACCCGTCACCCTAAAAAAGGGCACTACCGTAATTACCCGGCAGCCTAAAAAAGGGCACTACCGTAATTACCCGGCAGCCTAAAAAAAGGGCACCACCATAATTACCCGCCAGCCTAAAAAAAGGGCATTACCGTAATTACCCGTCAGCCTAAAAAAAGCGCACTACCGTAATTACCCGTCAGCCTAAAAAAGGGCACTACCGTAATTACCCGCCAGCCTAAAAAAAGGGCATTACCGTAATTACCCGCCAGCCTAAAAAAAGATAATTACCGTAATTACCCGTCAGCCTTAAAAAAGAGCACTACCGTAATTACCCGTCATCTTAAATAAAGGGCACTACCGTAATTACCCATCATCTTAAATAAAGGGCTCTACTGTAATTACCCGTCAGCCTCAATAAAGAGCACTATCATAATTACCCATCATCTTAAAGGGCATTACCGTAATTACCCGCCAGCCTAAAAAAAGGGCATTACCGTAACTACCTGCCAGCCTTAAAAAAGGGAATTACCATAATTACCCGTCATCTTAAATAAAGGGCACTACCGTAATTACCCGTCAGCCTAAATAAAGAGCACTATAATAATTACCCATCATCTAAAAAGGCACTACCGTAATTACCCGCCAGCCTAAAAAGAGGGCATTACCGTAATTACCCGTCAGCCTAAATAGAGGGCACTACCGTAATTACCCGCCAGCCTAAATAAAGGGCACTACCGTAATTACCCGTTAGCCTATAAAAAGGGCATTACCGTAATTACCCATCAACTTAAATAAAGGGCACTACCGTAAATACTCGCCAGCCTAAAAAAAGGGCACTACCGTAATTACCGGTCAGCCTAAATAAAGAGCACTATCAAAATTACCCATCATCTTAAAGGGCACTACCGTAATTACCCGGAAGCCTTAAAAAAGGGCACTACCGTAATTACCCGGCAGCCTTAAAAAAGGGCACTACCGTAATTACCCACCAGCCTAAAAAAGGGCATTACCGTAATTACCCGTCAGCCTAAAAAAAGCGCACTACCGTAATTACCCGTCAGCCTAAAAAAAGGGCACTACTGTAATTACCCGGCAGCCTAAAAAAAGGGCACTACCGTAATAACCCACCAGCCTAAAAAAGGGCAATACCGTAATTACCCATCAGCCGCAAAAAAGCACACTACCGTAATTACCCATCATCTTAAATAAAGGGCACTACCGTAATTACCTGTCAGCCTCAATAAAGAGCACTATCATAATTACCCATCATCTTAAAGGGCACTACCGTAATTTACCCGTCAGCCTAAATAGAGGGCACTACCGTAATTACCCGACAGCCTAAAAAAAGAGCACTACCGTAATTACGCGGCAGCCTAAAAAAAGGGCACTACCGTAATTACCCGCCAACCTAAAAAAAGGCAATTACCGTAATTACCAGTCAGCCTAAAAAAAGAGCACTACCGTAATTACCCGTCAGCCTAAAAAAGGGCACTACCGTAATTACCCGTCAGCCTAAAAAAGGGCACTACCGTAATTACCCGTCACCCTAAAAAAGGGCACTACCGTAATTACCCGGCAGCCTAAAAAAGGGCACTACCGTAATTACCCGGCAGCCTAAAAAAAGGGCACTACCATAATTACCCGCCAGCCTAAAAAAAGGGCAATACCGTAATTACCCGTCAGCCTAAAAAAAGCGCACTACCGTAAATACCCGCCAGCCTTAAAAAAGGGCATTACCGTAATTACCCGTCAGCCTAAAAAAAGGGCATTACCGTAATTACCCGGCAGCCTTAAAAAAGGGCACTACCATAATTACCCACCAGCCTAAAAAAGGGCATTACCGTAATTACCCGTCAGCCTAAAAAAAGCGCACTACCGTAATTACCCGCCAGCCTAAAAAAGGGCACTACCGTAATTACCCGGCAGCCTAAAAAAGGGCACTACCGTAATTACCCGGCAGCCTAAAAAAAGGGCACTACCATAATTACCCGCCAGCCTAAAAAAAGGGCAATACCGTAATTACCCGTCAGCCTAAAAAAAGCGCACTACCGTAAATACCCGCCAGCCTTAAAAAAGGGCATTACCGTAATTACCCGTCAGCCTAAAAAAAGGGCATTACCGTAATTACCCGGCAGCCTTAAAAAAGGGCACTACCATAATTACCCACCAGCCTAAAAAAGGGCATTACCGTAATTACCCGTCAGCCTAAAAAAAGCGCACTACCGTAATTACCTGTCAGCCTAAATAGAGGACACTACCGTAATTACCTGTCAGCCTAAATAGAGGACACTACCGTAATTACCTGTCAGCCTAAATAAAGGGCACTACCGTAATTACCCGGCAGCATAAAAAAGGGCACTACCGTAATTACCCGTCAGCCTAAAAAAAGGGCACTACTGTAATTACCCGGCAGCCTAAAGAAAGGGCACTACCGTAATTACCCGCCAGCCTAAAAAAAGGGCAATACCGTAATTACCCGTCAGCCTAAAAAAGGGCTCTACCGTAATTACCCATCATCTTAAATAAAGGGCACTACCGTAATTACCTGTCAGCCTCAATAAAGAGCACTATCATAATTACCCATCATCTTAAAGGGCACTACCGTAATTTACCCGTCAGCCTAAATAGAGGGCACTACCGTAATTACCCATCAGCCTTAAAAAAGGGCACTACCATAATTACCCACCAGTCTAAAAAAAGGGCATTACCGTAATTACCCGCCAGCCTAAAAAAAGATTATTACCGTAATTACCCGTCAGCCTTAAAAAAGAGCACTACCGTAATTACCCATCATCTTAAGTAAAGGGCACTACCGTAATTACCTGTCAGCCTCAATAAAGAGCACTATCATAATTACCCATCATCTTAAAGAGCACTACCGTAATTACCCATCAGCCTAAATAGAGGGCACTACCGTAATTACCCATCAGCCTTAAAAAAGGGCACTACCGTAATTACCCGTCAGCCTAAATAGAGGGCACTACAGTAATTAGCCATCAGCCTTAAAAAAGGGCACTACTGTAATTACCCGCCAGCCTAAATAGAGGGCACTACTGTAATTACCCATCAGCCTTAAAAAAGGGCACTACCGTAATTACCCGCCAGCCTAAAAAAAGGGCATTACCGTAATTACCCGCCAGCCTAAAAAAAGAGCATTACCGTAATTACCCGTCAGCTTAAATAAAGGGCACTACCGTAATTACCCGTCAGCCTAAATAAAGGGCACTACCGTATTTACCCATCATCTTAAATAAAGGGCTCTACCGTAATTACCCGTCAGCCTCAATAAAGAGCACTATCATAATTACCCATCATCTTAAAGGGCATTACCGTAATTACCCGCCAGCCTAAAAAAAGGGCATTACCGTAATTACCTGCCAGCCTTAAAAAAGGGAATTACCATAATTACCCGTCATCTTAAATAAAGGGCACTACCGTAATTACCCGTCAGCCTAAATAAAGAGCACTATAATAATTACCCATCATCGAAAAAGGCACTACCGTAATTACCCGCCAGCCTAAAAAGAGGGCATTACCGTAATTACCCGTCAGCCTAAATAGAGGGCACTACCGTAATTACCCGCCAGCCTAAATAAAGGGCACTACCGTAATTACCCGTTAGCCTATAAAAAGGGCATTACCGTAATTACCCATCAACTTAAATAAAGGGCACTACCGTAAATACTCGCCAGCCTAAAAAAAGGGCACTACCGTAATTACCTGTCATCTTAAATAAAGGGCACTACCGTAATTACCCATCAGCCTAAATAAAGAGCTCTATCATAATTACCCATCATCTTAAAGGGCACTACCGTAATTAGCCGCCAGCCTAAAAAAAGGGCATTACTGTAATTACCCGTCAGCCTAAATAGGGGGCACTACCGTAATTACCTGCCAGCCTAAATAAAGGGCACTACCGTAATTACCCGTTAGCCTAAATAAAGGGCACTATCGTAATTACCCGCCAGCCTAAATAAAGGGCACTACTGTAATTACCCGTCAGCCTAAATAAAGGGCACTACCGTAATTACCCGGCAGCCTTAAAAAGGGCACTACCGTAATTACCCGGCAGCCTTAAAAAAGGGCACTACCGTAATTACCCGCCAGCCTTAAAAAATGGCATTACCGTAATTACCCGTCAGCCTAAAAAACAGGGCACTACCGTAATTACTCGCCAGCCTTAAAAAAGGGCATTACCGTAATTACCCGTCTGCCTAAATAGAGGACACTACCGTAATTACCTGTCAGCCTAAATAAAGGGCACTACCGTAATTACCTGGCAGTCTAAAAAAAGGGCACTACCGTAATTACCCGACAGCCTAAAAAAAGAGCACTACCGTAATTACGCGGCAGCCTAAAAAAAGGGCACTACCGTAATTACCCGCCAACCTAAAAAAAGGCAATTACCGTAATTACCAGTCAGCCTAAAAAAAGAGCACTACCGTAATTACCCGTCAGCCTAAAAAAGGGCACTACCGTAATTACACGTCACCCTAAAAAAGGGCACTACCGTAATTACCCGCCAGCCTTAAAAAAGGGCATTACCGTAATTACCCGTCAGCCTAAAAAAAGGGCATTACCGTAATTACCCGACAGTCTTAAAAAAGGGCACTACCGTAATTACCCACCAGCCTAAAAAAAGGGCATTACCGTAATTACCCGTCAGCCTAAAAAAAGCACACTACCGTAATTACCCGTCAGCCTAAAAAAAGGGCACTACTGTAATTACCCGGCAGCCTAAAGAAAGGGCACTACCGTAATTACCCGCCAGCCTAAAAAAGGGTAATACCGTAATTACCCGTCAGCCTAAAAAAAGGGCATTACCTTAATTACCCGCCAGCCTAAAAAAAGATTATTACCGTAATTACCCGTCAGCCTTAAAAAAGAGCACTACCGTAATTACCCATCATCTTAAGTAAAGGGCACTACCGTAATTACCTGTCAGCCTCAATAAAGAGCACTATCATAATTACCCATCATCTTAAAGAGCACTACCGTAATTACCCATCAGCCTAAATATGAAATTAATTTGATACGAATCGGTTGTAGAGTGTATGCCATCCCTTTCTCTAAAACCGAACACATACCAACCACCCAGCCCCCCAGGCTAATCAAAGTGCAGTCAAGGCACCAGGTGTAATTACCCGTCAGCCTCAATAAAGAGCACTATCATAATTACCCATCATCTTAAAGGGCATTACCGTAATTACCCGCCAGCCTAAAAAAAGGGCATTACCGTAATTACCTGCCGGCCTTAAAAAAGGGAATTACCATAATTACCCGTCATCTTAAATAAAGGGCACTACCGTAATTACCCGTCAGCCTAAATAAAGAGCACTATAATAATTACCCATCATCTAAAAGGGCACTACCGTAATTACCCGCCAGCCTAAAAAGAGGGCATTACCGTAATTACCCATCAGCCTAAATAGAGGGCACTACCGTAATTACCCGCCAGCCTAAATAAAGGGCACTACCGTAATTACCCATCAACTTAAATAAAGGGCACTACCGTAAATACTCGCCAGCCTAAAAAAAGGGCACTACCGTAATTACCGGTCAGCCTAAATAAAGAGCACTATCAAAATTATCCATCATCTTAAAGGGCACTACCGTAATTACCCGGCAGCCTTAAAAAAGGGCACTACAGTAATTACCCGGCAGCCTTAAAAAGGGCACTACCGTAATTACCCGTCAGCCTAAATAAAGAGCACTATAATAATTACCCATCATCTAAAAAGGCACTACCGTAATTACCCGCCAGCCTAAAAAGAGGGCATTACCGTAATTACCCGTCAGCCTAAATAGAGGGCACTACCGTAATTACCCATCAGCCTTAAAAAAGGGCACTACCGTAATTACCCACCAGCCTAAAAAAAGGCCATTACCGTAATTACCCGCCAGCCTAAAAAAAGATCATTACCGTAATTACCCGTTAGCCTTAAAAAAGAGCACTACCGTAATTACCCGTCATCTTAAATAAAGGGCACTACCGTAATTACCCGTCAGCCTAAATAAAGAGCTCTATCATAATTACCCATCATCTTAAAGGGCACTACCGTAATTACCCGCCAGCCTAAAAAAATGCCATTACTGTAATTACCCATCAGCCTAAATAGGGGGCACTACCGTAATTACCCACCAGCCTAAAAAAAGGGCATTACCGTAATTACCCGTCAGCCTAAAAAAAGCACACTACCGTAATTACCCGTCAGCCTCAATAAAGAGCACTACCGTAATTACCCGGCAGCCTAAAAAAGGGCACTACCGTAATTACCCGTCAGCCTAAAAAAGGGCACTACCGTAATTACCCGGCAGCCTAAAAAAGGGCACTACCGTAATTACCCGGCAGCCTAAAAAAAGGGCACTACCATAATTACCCGTCAGCCTAAAAAAAGGGCAATACCGTAATTACCCGTCAGCCTAAAAAAAGCGCACTACCGTAAATACCCGCCAGCCTTAAAAAGGGCATTACCGTAATTACCCGTCAGCCTAAAAAAAGGGCATTACCGTAATTACCCGTCAGCCTAAAAAAAGCCCACTACCGTAATTACCTGTCAGCCTAAATAGAGGACACTACCGTAATTACCTGTCAGCCTAAATAAAGGACACTACCGTAATTACCCGGCAGCATAAAAAAGGGCACTACCGTAATTACCCGCCAGCCTAAAAAAGGGCACTACCGTAATTACCCGCCAGCCTAAAAAAGGGCATTACCGTAATTACCCGTCAGCCTAAAAAAAGCGCACTACCGTAATTACCCGTCAGCCTAAAAAAAGGGCACTACTGTAATTACCCGGCAGCCTAAAGAAAGGGCACTACCGTAATTACCCGCCAGCCTAAAAAAGGGCAATACCGTAATTACCCGTCAGCCTAAAAAAAGGGCATTACCTTAATTACCCGCCAGCCTAAAAAAAGATTATTACCGTAATTACCCGTCAGCCTTAAAAAAGAGCACTGCCGTAATTACCCATCATCTTAAGTAAAGGGCACTACCGTAATTACCTGTCAGCCTCAATAAAGAGCACTATCATAATTACCCATCATCTTAAAGAGCACTACCGTAATTACCCATCAGCCTAAATAGAGGGCACTACCGTAATTACCCATCATCTTAAATAAAGGGCACTACCGTAATTACCCGTCAGCCTAAATAAAGGGCACTACCGTAATTACCCATCATCTTAAATAAAGGGCTCTACCGTAATTACCCGTCAGCCTCAATAAAGAGCACTATCATAATTACCCATCATCTTAAAGGGCATTACCGTAATTACCCGCCAGCCTAAAAAAAGGGCATTACCGTAATTACCTGCCGGCCTTAAAAAAGGGAATTACCATAATTACCCGTCATCTTAAATAAAGGGCACTACCGTAATTACCCGTCAGCCTAAATAAAGAGCACTATAATAATTACCCATCATCTAAAAGGGCACTACCGTAATTACCCGCCAGCCTAAAAAGAGGGCATTACCGTAATTACCCATCAGCCTAAATAGAGGGCACTACCGTAATTACCCGCCAGCCTAAATAAAGGGCACTACCGTAATTACCCATCAACTTAAATAAAGGGCACTACCGTAAATACTCGCCAGCCTAAAAAAAGGGCACTACCGTAATTACCGGTCAGCCTAAATAAAGAGCACTATCAAAATTATCCATCATCTTAAAGGGCACTACCGTAATTACCCGGCAGCCTTAAAAAAGGGCACTACAGTAATTACCCGGCAGCCTTAAAAAGGGCACTACCGTAATTACCCGTCAGCCTAAATAAAGAGCACTATAATAATTACCCATCATCTAAAAAGGCACTACCGTAATTACCCGCCAGCCTAAAAAGAGGGCATTACCGTAATTACCCGTCAGCCTAAATAGAGGGCACTACCGTAATTACCCATCAGCCTTAAAAAAGGGCACTACCGTAATTACCCACCAGCCTAAAAAAAGGCCATTACCGTAATTACCCGCCAGCCTAAAAAAAGATCATTACCGTAATTACCCGTTAGCCTTAAAAAAGAGCACTACCGTAATTACCCGTCATCTTAAATAAAGGGCACTACCGTAATTACCCGTCAGCCTAAATAAAGAGCTCTATCATAATTACCCATCATCTTAAAGGGCACTACCGTAATTACCCGCCAGCCTAAAAAAATGCCATTACTGTAATTACCCATCAGCCTAAATAGGGGGCACTACCGTAATTACCCGCCAGCCTAAATAAAGGGCACTACCGTAATTACCCATTAGCCTAAATAAAGGGCACTACCGTAATTACCCGTCAGCCTAAATAAAGGGCACTATCGTAATTACCCATCAGCCTCAATAAAGAGCACTATCAAAATTACCCATCATCTTAAAGGGCACTACCGTAATTACCTGCCAGCCTAAAAAAAGGGCATTACCATAATTACCGGTGAGCCTAAATAAAGAGCACTATCAAAATTACCCATCATCTTAAAGGGCACTACCGTAATTACCCGGCAGCCTTAAAAAAGGGCACTACCATAATTACCCATCAGCCTTAAAAAGGGCACTACCGTAATTACCCGTCAGCCTAAATAAAGGGCATTACCGTAATTACCCATCAGTCTAAATAAAGGGCACTACCATAATTACCCGTCAGCCTAAATAAAGGGCACTACCATAATTACCCATCATCTTAAATAAAGGGCTCTACCGTAATTACCCGTCAGCCTCAATAAAGAGCACTATCATAATTACCCATCATCTTAAAGGGCATTACCGTAATTACCCGCCAGCCTAATAAAAGGGCATTACCGTAATTACCTGCCAGCCTTAAAAAAGGAAATTACCATAATTACCCGTCATCTTAAATAAAGGGCACTACCGTAATTACCCGTCAGCCTAAATAAAGGGCACTATCGTAATTTCCCGTCAGCCTAAAAAAAGGCACTACCGTAATTACCCGTCATCTTAAATAAAGGGCACTACCGTAATTACCCATCAGCCTAAATAAAGAGCTCTATCATAATTACCCATCATCTTAAAGGGCACTACCGTAATTAGCCGCCAGCCTAAAAAAAGGGCATTACTGTAATTACCCGTCAGCCTAAATAGGGGCACTACCGTAATTACCTGCCAGCCTAAATAAAGGGCACTACCGTAATTACCCGTTAGCCTAAATAAAGGGCACTACCATAATTACCCGTCAGCCTAAATAAAGGGCACTATCGTAATTACCCGCCAGCCTAAATAAAGGGCACTACTGTAATTACCCGTCAGCCTAAATAAAGGGCACTACCGTAATTACCCGTCAGCCTAAATAAAGAGCTCTATCATAATTACCCATCATCTTAAAGGGCACTATCGTAATTACCCGCCAGCCTAAAAAAAGGGCATTACTGTAATTACCCGTCAGCCTAAATAGGGGGCACTACCGTAATTACCCGCCAGCCTAAATAAAGGGCACTACCGTAATTACCCGTTAGCCTAAATAAAGGGTACTACCGTAATTACCCATCAGCCTAAATAAAGGGCACTATCGTAATTACCCGTCAGCCTAAAAAAAGGCACTACCGTAATTACCCGCCAGCCTAAAAAAAGGGCATTACCATGATTACCCGTCAGCCTAAAAAAGAGAACTACCGTAATTACCCGCCAGCCTAAAAAAGGGCATTACCGTAATTACCCGTCAGCCTAAAAAAAGAGCACTACCGTAATTACCCATTAGCCTAAAAAAGGGCATTACCATAAATACCCATCAGCCTAAAAAAAGGCACTACTGTAATTACCCGTCAACCTAAATAAATCGCACTACTGTAATTACCCGGCAGCCTAAAAAAGGGCATTACCGTAATTACCCGTCAGCCTAAAAAAAGAGCACTACCGTAAATACCCATCAGCCTAAAAAAAGGCACTACCATAATTACCCGTCAGCCTAAATAAATCGCACTACTGTAATTACCCGGCAGCCTAAAAAAGGGCACTACCGTAATTACCTGCCAGACTAAAAAAAGGGCATTACCGTTGATCGGGTAAATGGAATAGCCATTTACTTATCAAACATGTATTCATGATTATCAAAGCATGTGTTTCTGATCTGATGTATGTGTATGTATATATGGGTATATATATATATATGAATATGTATGTGTGTATACATGTATACATGTATGTATGCGTATGTGTTTAGAGTTGGTTGTATAATCTGTTAAAAGTCATATTATGTAATATGATGATGTTTCTGTGTTCAGAGATTGATCAAGCAATCTCTGAGTCACAGGATATAACAAAGGGACACCTTCTCTCTGTAGTCAAAGTTACATTCACACCCCCAGCTAGGAATGAGGTCCTGTGTGACATTTCCCAGAGGTGGCTGGAAGTAACACATAGATGCTAAATGTCCATTTGTTCTTCATGTAAACATCAACAAATTGCCTTGTATTTGAAAGAAGTAATGTGCCTCCCCCTTTGTCTTGCATAAAAGGACTGGGACAAATCAGTCTAATCAGAGCAATTATATTGAATGTATCACCATGTACTGTGTTGCTCTCCAGGCTTGTGGTTACCTGCTTGCCTGAATATTAAATACATCTTTTAAAAATAACTTTGGTTCAGCAGTCAACATGTTATTGGAAACCCCTAGTTCTGGGGGTGCCCCGACACCGTAATTACCCATCAGCCTAAAAAAGGGGACTACCGTAATTACCCGTCAGTCTAAATAAAGGGCACTACCATAATTACCCATTATCTTAAAGGGCACTACCGTAATTACCCATCAGCCTCATTAAAGAGCACTATCATAATTAACCATCATCTTAAAGGGCACTACCGTAATTACCCGCCAGCCTAAAAAAAGGGCATTACCGTAATTAGCCGTCAGCCTAAATAAGGGCATTACCGTAATTACCCATCAACTTAAATAAAGAGCATTACCGTAATCACCCATCAGCCTTAAAAAGGGCACTACCGTAATTACCCTTCAGCCTAAATAAAGGGCACTACCGTAATTACCCGCCAGCCTAAAAAAAGGGCATTACCGTAATTACCCGCCAGCCTAAAAAAAGAGCATTACCGTAATTACCCGTCAGCTTAAATAAAGGGCACTACCGTAATTACCCGTCAGCCTAAATAAAGGGCACTACCGTATTTACCCATCATCTTAAATAAAGGGCTCTACCGTAATTACCCGTCAGCCTCAATAAAGAGCACTATCATAATTACCCATCATCTTAAAGGGCATTACCGTAATTACCCGCCAGCCTAAAAAAAGGGCATTACCGTAATTACCTGCCAGCCTTAAAAAAGGGAATTACCATAATTACCCGTCATCTTAAATAAAGGGCACTACCGTAATTACCCGTCAGCCTAAATAAAGAGCACTATAATAATTACCCATCATCGAAAAAGGCACTACCGTAATTACCCGCCAGCCTAAAAAGAGGGCATTACCGTAATTACCCGTCAGCCTAAATAGAGGGCACTACCGTAATTACCCGCCAGCCTAAATAAAGGGCACTACCGTAATTACCCGTTAGCCTATAAAAAGGGCATTACCGTAATTACCCATCAACTTAAATAAAGGGCACTACCGTAAATACTCGCCAGCCTAAAAAAAGGGCACTACCGTAATTACCTGTCATCTTAAATAAAGGGCACTACCGTAATTACCCATCAGCCTAAATAAAGAGCTCTATCATAATTACCCATCATCTTAAAGGGCACTACCGTAATTAGCCGCCAGCCTAAAAAAAGGGCATTACTGTAATTACCCGTCAGCCTAAATAGGGGGCACTACCGTAATTACCTGCCAGCCTAAATAAAGGGCACTACCGTAATTACCCGTTAGCCTAAATAAAGGGCACTATCGTAATTACCCGCCAGCCTAAATAAAGGGCACTACTGTAATTACCCGTCAGCCTAAATAAAGGGCACTACCGTAATTACCCGGCAGCCTTAAAAAGGGCACTACCGTAATTACCCGGCAGCCTTAAAAAAGGGCACTACCGTAATTACCCGCCAGCCTTAAAAAATGGCATTACCGTAATTACCCGTCAGCCTAAAAAACAGGGCACTACCGTAATTACTCGCCAGCCTTAAAAAAGGGCATTACCGTAATTACCCGTCTGCCTAAATAGAGGACACTACCGTAATTACCTGTCAGCCTAAATAAAGGGCACTACCGTAATTACCTGGCAGTCTAAAAAAAGGGCACTACCGTAATTACCCGACAGCCTAAAAAAAGAGCACTACCGTAATTACGCGGCAGCCTAAAAAAAGGGCACTACCGTAATTACCCGCCAACCTAAAAAAAGGCAATTACCGTAATTACCAGTCAGCCTAAAAAAAGAGCACTACCGTAATTACCCGTCAGCCTAAAAAAGGGCACTACCGTAATTACACGTCACCCTAAAAAAGGGCACTACCGTAATTACCCGCCAGCCTTAAAAAAGGGCATTACCGTAATTACCCGTCAGCCTAAAAAAAGGGCATTACCGTAATTACCCGACAGTCTTAAAAAAGGGCACTACCGTAATTACCCACCAGCCTAAAAAAAGGGCATTACCGTAATTACCCGTCAGCCTAAAAAAAGCACACTACCGTAATTACCCGTCAGCCTAAAAAAAGGGCACTACTGTAATTACCCGGCAGCCTAAAGAAAGGGCACTACCGTAATTACCCGCCAGCCTAAAAAAGGGTAATACCGTAATTACCCGTCAGCCTAAAAAAAGGGCATTACCTTAATTACCCGCCAGCCTAAAAAAAGATTATTACCGTAATTACCCGTCAGCCTTAAAAAAGAGCACTACCGTAATTACCCATCATCTTAAGTAAAGGGCACTACCGTAATTACCTGTCAGCCTCAATAAAGAGCACTATCATAATTACCCATCATCTTAAAGAGCACTACCGTAATTACCCATCAGCCTAAATAGAGGGCACTACCGTAATTACCCATCATCTTAAATAAAGGGCACTACCGTAATTACCCGTCAGCCTAAATAAAGGGCACTACCGTAATTACCCATCATCTTAAATAAAGGGCTCTACCGTAATTACCCGTCAGCCTCAATAAAGAGCACTATCATAATTACCCATCATCTTAAAGGGCATTACCGTAATTACCCGCCAGCCTAAAAAAAGGGCATTACCGTAATTACCTGCCGGCCTTAAAAAAGGGAATTACCATAATTACCCGTCATCTTAAATAAAGGGCACTACCGTAATTACCCGTCAGCCTAAATAAAGAGCACTATAATAATTACCCATCATCTAAAAGGGCACTACCGTAATTACCCGCCAGCCTAAAAAGAGGGCATTACCGTAATTACCCATCAGCCTAAATAGAGGGCACTACCGTAATTACCCGCCAGCCTAAATAAAGGGCACTACCGTAATTACCCATCAACTTAAATAAAGGGCACTACCGTAAATACTCGCCAGCCTAAAAAAAGGGCACTACCGTAATTACCGGTCAGCCTAAATAAAGAGCACTATCAAAATTATCCATCATCTTAAAGGGCACTACCGTAATTACCCGGCAGCCTTAAAAAAGGGCACTACAGTAATTACCCGGCAGCCTTAAAAAGGGCACTACCGTAATTACCCGTCAGCCTAAATAAAGAGCACTATAATAATTACCCATCATCTAAAAAGGCACTACCGTAATTACCCGCCAGCCTAAAAAGAGGGCATTACCGTAATTACCCGTCAGCCTAAATAGAGGGCACTACCGTAATTACCCATCAGCCTTAAAAAAGGGCACTACCGTAATTACCCACCAGCCTAAAAAAAGGCCATTACCGTAATTACCCGCCAGCCTAAAAAAAGATCATTACCGTAATTACCCGTTAGCCTTAAAAAAGAGCACTACCGTAATTACCCGTCATCTTAAATAAAGGGCACTACCGTAATTACCCGTCAGCCTAAATAAAGAGCTCTATCATAATTACCCATCATCTTAAAGGGCACTACCGTAATTACCCGCCAGCCTAAAAAAATGCCATTACTGTAATTACCCATCAGCCTAAATAGGGGGCACTACCGTAATTACCCACCAGCCTAAAAAAAGGGCATTACCGTAATTACCCGTCAGCCTAAAAAAAGCACACTACCGTAATTACCCGTCAGCCTCAATAAAGAGCACTACCGTAATTACCCGGCAGCCTAAAAAAGGGCACTACCGTAATTACCCGTCAGCCTAAAAAAGGGCACTACCGTAATTACCCGGCAGCCTAAAAAAGGGCACTACCGTAATTACCCGGCAGCCTAAAAAAAGGGCACTACCATAATTACCCGTCAGCCTAAAAAAAGGGCAATACCGTAATTACCCGTCAGCCTAAAAAAAGCGCACTACCGTAAATACCCGCCAGCCTTAAAAAGGGCATTACCGTAATTACCCGTCAGCCTAAAAAAAGGGCATTACCGTAATTACCCGTCAGCCTAAAAAAAGCCCACTACCGTAATTACCTGTCAGCCTAAATAGAGGACACTACCGTAATTACCTGTCAGCCTAAATAAAGGACACTACCGTAATTACCCGGCAGCATAAAAAAGGGCACTACCGTAATTACCCGCCAGCCTAAAAAAGGGCACTACCGTAATTACCCGCCAGCCTAAAAAAGGGCATTACCGTAATTACCCGTCAGCCTAAAAAAAGCGCACTACCGTAATTACCCGTCAGCCTAAAAAAAGGGCACTACTGTAATTACCCGGCAGCCTAAAGAAAGGGCACTACCGTAATTACCCGCCAGCCTAAAAAAGGGCAATACCGTAATTACCCGTCAGCCTAAAAAAAGGGCATTACCTTAATTACCCGCCAGCCTAAAAAAAGATTATTACCGTAATTACCCGTCAGCCTTAAAAAAGAGCACTGCCGTAATTACCCATCATCTTAAGTAAAGGGCACTACCGTAATTACCTGTCAGCCTCAATAAAGAGCACTATCATAATTACCCATCATCTTAAAGAGCACTACCGTAATTACCCATCAGCCTAAATAGAGGGCACTACCGTAATTACCCATCATCTTAAATAAAGGGCACTACCGTAATTACCCGTCAGCCTAAATAAAGGGCACTACCGTAATTACCCATCATCTTAAATAAAGGGCTCTACCGTAATTACCCGTCAGCCTCAATAAAGAGCACTATCATAATTACCCATCATCTTAAAGGGCATTACCGTAATTACCCGCCAGCCTAAAAAAAGGGCATTACCGTAATTACCTGCCGGCCTTAAAAAAGGGAATTACCATAATTACCCGTCATCTTAAATAAAGGGCACTACCGTAATTACCCGTCAGCCTAAATAAAGAGCACTATAATAATTACCCATCATCTAAAAGGGCACTACCGTAATTACCCGCCAGCCTAAAAAGAGGGCATTACCGTAATTACCCATCAGCCTAAATAGAGGGCACTACCGTAATTACCCGCCAGCCTAAATAAAGGGCACTACCGTAATTACCCATCAACTTAAATAAAGGGCACTACCGTAAATACTCGCCAGCCTAAAAAAAGGGCACTACCGTAATTACCGGTCAGCCTAAATAAAGAGCACTATCAAAATTATCCATCATCTTAAAGGGCACTACCGTAATTACCCGGCAGCCTTAAAAAAGGGCACTACAGTAATTACCCGGCAGCCTTAAAAAGGGCACTACCGTAATTACCCGTCAGCCTAAATAAAGAGCACTATAATAATTACCCATCATCTAAAAAGGCACTACCGTAATTACCCGCCAGCCTAAAAAGAGGGCATTACCGTAATTACCCGTCAGCCTAAATAGAGGGCACTACCGTAATTACCCATCAGCCTTAAAAAAGGGCACTACCGTAATTACCCACCAGCCTAAAAAAAGGCCATTACCGTAATTACCCGCCAGCCTAAAAAAAGATCATTACCGTAATTACCCGTTAGCCTTAAAAAAGAGCACTACCGTAATTACCCGTCATCTTAAATAAAGGGCACTACCGTAATTACCCGTCAGCCTAAATAAAGAGCTCTATCATAATTACCCATCATCTTAAAGGGCACTACCGTAATTACCCGCCAGCCTAAAAAAATGCCATTACTGTAATTACCCATCAGCCTAAATAGGGGGCACTACCGTAATTACCCGCCAGCCTAAATAAAGGGCACTACCGTAATTACCCATTAGCCTAAATAAAGGGCACTACCGTAATTACCCGTCAGCCTAAATAAAGGGCACTATCGTAATTACCCATCAGCCTCAATAAAGAGCACTATCAAAATTACCCATCATCTTAAAGGGCACTACCGTAATTACCTGCCAGCCTAAAAAAAGGGCATTACCATAATTACCGGTGAGCCTAAATAAAGAGCACTATCAAAATTACCCATCATCTTAAAGGGCACTACCGTAATTACCCGGCAGCCTTAAAAAAGGGCACTACCATAATTACCCATCAGCCTTAAAAAGGGCACTACCGTAATTACCCGTCAGCCTAAATAAAGGGCATTACCGTAATTACCCATCAGTCTAAATAAAGGGCACTACCATAATTACCCGTCAGCCTAAATAAAGGGCACTACCATAATTACCCATCATCTTAAATAAAGGGCTCTACCGTAATTACCCGTCAGCCTCAATAAAGAGCACTATCATAATTACCCATCATCTTAAAGGGCATTACCGTAATTACCCGCCAGCCTAATAAAAGGGCATTACCGTAATTACCTGCCAGCCTTAAAAAAGGAAATTACCATAATTACCCGTCATCTTAAATAAAGGGCACTACCGTAATTACCCGTCAGCCTAAATAAAGGGCACTATCGTAATTTCCCGTCAGCCTAAAAAAAGGCACTACCGTAATTACCCGTCATCTTAAATAAAGGGCACTACCGTAATTACCCATCAGCCTAAATAAAGAGCTCTATCATAATTACCCATCATCTTAAAGGGCACTACCGTAATTAGCCGCCAGCCTAAAAAAAGGGCATTACTGTAATTACCCGTCAGCCTAAATAGGGGCACTACCGTAATTACCTGCCAGCCTAAATAAAGGGCACTACCGTAATTACCCGTTAGCCTAAATAAAGGGCACTACCATAATTACCCGTCAGCCTAAATAAAGGGCACTATCGTAATTACCCGCCAGCCTAAATAAAGGGCACTACTGTAATTACCCGTCAGCCTAAATAAAGGGCACTACCGTAATTACCCGTCAGCCTAAATAAAGAGCTCTATCATAATTACCCATCATCTTAAAGGGCACTATCGTAATTACCCGCCAGCCTAAAAAAAGGGCATTACTGTAATTACCCGTCAGCCTAAATAGGGGGCACTACCGTAATTACCCGCCAGCCTAAATAAAGGGCACTACCGTAATTACCCGTTAGCCTAAATAAAGGGTACTACCGTAATTACCCATCAGCCTAAATAAAGGGCACTATCGTAATTACCCGTCAGCCTAAAAAAAGGCACTACCGTAATTACCCGCCAGCCTAAAAAAAGGGCATTACCATGATTACCCGTCAGCCTAAAAAAGAGAACTACCGTAATTACCCGCCAGCCTAAAAAAGGGCATTACCGTAATTACCCGTCAGCCTAAAAAAAGAGCACTACCGTAATTACCCATTAGCCTAAAAAAGGGCATTACCATAAATACCCATC
Source organism: Rana muscosa (assembly GCA_029206835.1). NCBI lineage: Eukaryota > Metazoa > Chordata > Amphibia > Anura > Ranidae > Rana > Rana muscosa. The sequence continues at coordinate 1,066,189,646 of CM055116.1, read as the reverse complement.
AGCCTAAAAAAAGGCACTACTGTAATTACCCGTCAACCTAAATAAATCGCACTACTGTAATTACCCGGCAGCCTAAAAAAGGGCATTACCGTAATTACCCGTCAGCCTAAAAAAAGAGCACTACCGTAAATACCCATCAGCCTAAAAAAAGGCACTACCATAATTACCCGTCAGCCTAAATAAATCGCACTACTGTAATTACCCGGCAGCCTAAAAAAGGGCACTACCGTAATTACCTGCCAGACTAAAAAAAGGGCATTACCGTTGATCGGGTAAATGGAATAGCCATTTACTTATCAAACATGTATTCATGATTATCAAAGCATGTGTTTCTGATCTGATGTATGTGTATGTATATATGGGTATATATATATATATGAATATGTATGTGTGTATACATGTATACATGTATGTATGCGTATGTGTTTAGAGTTGGTTGTATAATCTGTTAAAAGTCATATTATGTAATATGATGATGTTTCTGTGTTCAGAGATTGATCAAGCAATCTCTGAGTCACAGGATATAACAAAGGGACACCTTCTCTCTGTAGTCAAAGTTACATTCACACCCCCAGCTAGGAATGAGGTCCTGTGTGACATTTCCCAGAGGTGGCTGGAAGTAACACATAGATGCTAAATGTCCATTTGTTCTTCATGTAAACATCAACAAATTGCCTTGTATTTGAAAGAAGTAATGTGCCTCCCCCTTTGTCTTGCATAAAAGGACTGGGACAAATCAGTCTAATCAGAGCAATTATATTGAATGTATCACCATGTACTGTGTTGCTCTCCAGGCTTGTGGTTACCTGCTTGCCTGAATATTAAATACATCTTTTAAAAATAACTTTGGTTCAGCAGTCAACATGTTATTGGAAACCCCTAGTTCTGGGGGTGCCCCGACACCGTAATTACCCATCAGCCTAAAAAAGGGGACTACCGTAATTACCCGTCAGTCTAAATAAAGGGCACTACCATAATTACCCATTATCTTAAAGGGCACTACCGTAATTACCCATCAGCCTCATTAAAGAGCACTATCATAATTAACCATCATCTTAAAGGGCACTACCGTAATTACCCGCCAGCCTAAAAAAAGGGCATTACCGTAATTAGCCGTCAGCCTAAATAAGGGCATTACCGTAATTACCCATCAACTTAAATAAAGAGCATTACCGTAATCACCCATCAGCCTTAAAAAGGGCACTACCGTAATTACCCTTCAGCCTAAATAAAGGGCACTATCGTAATTACCCATCATCCTTAAAAAAGGGCACTACCGTAATTACCCGCCAGCCTTAAAAAAGGGCATTACCGTAATTACCCGCCAGCCTAAAAAAAGATCATTACCGTAATTACCCGTCAGCCTTAAAAAAGAGCACTACCATAATTACCCGTCGTCTTAAATAAAGGGCACTACCTTAATTAACCGTCAGCCTAAATAAAGATCACTATCATAATTACCTATCATCTTAAAGGGCACTACCGTAATTACCCGTCAGCCTAAAAAAGAGCACTATCGTAATTACCCATCAGCCTAAAAAAAGGGCACTACCGTAATTACCCGGCAGCCTAAAAAAGGGCACTACCGTAATTACACGCCAGCCTAAAAAAAGGGCATTACCGTAATTACCCGTCAGCCTAAAAAAAGGGCACTACCGTAATTACCCGGCAGCCTAAAAAAGGGCACTACCGTAATTACCCGCCAGCCTAAAAAAAGGGCATTACCGTAATTACCCGTCAGCCTAAAAAAAGCACACTACCGTAATTACCCGTCAGCCTAAAAAAAGGGCACCACTGTAATTACCCGGCAGCCTAAAAAAAGGGCACTACCGTAATTACCCGCCAGCCTAAAAAAAGGGCAATACCGTAATTACCCGTCAGCCTAAAAAAAGTGCACTACCGTAAATACCCATCAGCCTTAAAAAGGGCACTACCATAATTACACTTCATCTTAAATAAAGGGCACTACCGTAATTACCTGTCAGCCTCAATAAAGAGCACTATCATAATTACCCATCATCTCAAAGGGCACTACCGTAATTACCCGTCAGCCTAAATAGAGGGCACTACCGTAATTACCCATCAGCCTTAAAAAAGGGCACTACCGTAATTACCCGCCAGCCTAAAAAAAGGGCATTACCGTAATTACCCGCCAGCCTAAAAAAAGATCATTACCGTAATTACCCGTCAGCCTTAAAAAAGAGCACTACCGTAATTACCCGTCATCTTAAATAAAGGGCACTACCGTAATTACCCGTCAACCCAAATAAAGAGCTCTATCATAATTACCCATCATCTTAAAGGGCACTACCGTAATTACCTGCCAGCCTAAAAAAAAGGCATTACTGTAATTACCCATCAGCCTAAATAGGGGGCACTACCGTAATTACCCGCCAGCCTAAATAAAGGGCACTACCGTAATTACCTGTTAGCTTAAATAAAGGGCACTACCGTAATTACCCGTCAGCCTAAATAAAGGGCACTATCGTAATTACCCATCAGCCTAAAAAAGGCACTACCGTAATTACCCGCCAGCCTAAAAAAAGGGCATTACCGTAATTACCCGTCAGCCTAAAAAAAGAGCATTACCGTAGTTACCCGTCAGTCTAAATAAAGGGCACTACCGTAATTACCCGTCAGCCTAAATAAAGGGCACTACCGTAATTACCCATCATCTTAAATAAAGGGCTCTACCGTAATTACCCGTCAGCCTCAATAAAGAGCACTATCATAATTACCCATCATCTTAAAGGGCATTACCGTAATTACCCGCCAGCCTAAAAAAAGGGCATTACCGTAATTACCGGTGAGCCTAAATAAAGAGCACTATCAAAATTACCCATCATCTTAAAGGGCACTACCGTAATTACCCGGCAGCCTTAAAAAAGGGCACTACCGTAATTACCCATCAGCCTTAAAAAGGGCACTACCGTAATTACCCGTCAGCCTAAATAAAGGGCACAAACCGTAGTTACCCATCATCTTAAATAAAGGGCTCTACCGTAATTACCCGTCAGCCTCAATAAAGAGCACTATCATAATTACCCATCATCTTAAAGGGCATTACCGTAATTACCCGCCAGCCTAAAAAAAGGGCATTACCGTAATTACCTGCCAGCCTTAAAAAAGGGAATTACCATAATTACCCGTCATCTTAAATAAAGGGCACTACCGTAATTACCCGTCAGCCTAAATAAAGAGCACTATAATAATTACCCATCATCTAAAAAGGCACTACCGTAATTATCCGCCAGCCTAAAAAGAAGGCATTACCGTAATTACCCGTCAGCCTAAATAGAGGGCACTACCATAATTACCCGCCAGCCTAAATAAAGGGCACTACCGTAATTACCCATTAGCCTATAAAAAGGGCATTACCGTAATTACCCATCAACTTAAATAAAGGGCATTACCGTAATTTCCCATCAGCCTAAAAAAAGGGACTACCGTAATTACCCGTCAGCCTAAATAAATCGCACTACTGTAATTACCCGGCAGCCTAAAAAAGGGCACTACCGTAATTACCCGCCAGACTAAAAAAAGGGAATTACCATTGATCGGGTAAATGGAATAGCCATTTACTTATCAAACATTTATTCATGATTATCAAAGCATGTGTTTCTGATCTGATGTATGTGTATGTATGTATGGGTATATATATATATATATGAATATGTATGTGTGTATACATGTATACATGTATGTATGCGTATGTGTTTAGAGTTGGTTGTATAATCTGTTAAAAGTCATATTATGTAATATGATGATGTTTCTGTGTTCAGAGATTGATCAAGCAATCTCTGAGTCACAGGATATAACAAAGGGACACCTTCTCTTTGTAGTCAAAGTTACATTCACACCCCCAGCTAGGAATGAGGTCCTGTGTGACATTTCCCAGAGGTGGCTGGAAGTAACACATAGATGCTAAATGTCCATTTGTTCTTCATGTAAACATCAACAAATTGCCTTGTATTTGAAAGAAGTAATGTGCCTCCCCCTTTGTCTTGTATAAAAGGACTGGGACAAATCAGTCTAATCAGAGCAATTATATTGAATGTATCACCATGTACTGTGTTGCTCTCCAGGCTTGTGGTTAACTGCTTGCCTGAATATTAAATACATCTTTTAAAAATAACTTTGGTTCAGCAGTCAACATGTTATTGGAAACCCCTAGTTCTGGGGGTGCCCCGACACCGTAATTACCCGTCAGCCTAAAAAAAGCGCACTACCGTAATTACCCGTCAGCCTAAAAAAAGGGCACTACTGTAATTACCCGGCAGCCTAAAAAAAGGGCACTATCGTAATTACCCGTCAGCCTAAAAAAAGGGCACTACCGTAATTACCGGTCAGCCTAAATAAAGAGCACAATCAAAATTACCCATCATCTTAAAGGGCACTACCGTAATTACCCGCCAGCCTAAAAAAAGAGCACTACCGTAAATACTCATCAGCCTAAAAAAGGGCACTACCGTAATTACCCGTCAGCCTAAATAAAGGGCACTATCGTAATTACCCGCCAGCCTATAAAAATGGCATTACCGTAATTACCCGCCAGCCTAAAAAGGGGCACTACCGTAATTACCCGTCAGCCTAAAAAAAGAGCATTACCGTAATTACCCATCAGCCTAAAAAAAGGGCACTACCGTAATTACACGACAGCCTAAAAAAGGGTCATTACCGTAATTACCCATCAATTTAAATAAAGGGCACTACCATAATTACCCATCATCTGAAATAAAGGGCACTACCGTAATTACCCGCCAACCTAAAAAAAAGGACATAACCGTAATTACCCATCAGCCTAAATAGAGGGCACTACCGTAATTACCCGTAAGCCTTAAAAAAGGGCACTACCGTAATTACCCCCCAGCCTAAATAGAGGGCACTACCGTAATTACCCGTCAGCCTTAAAAAAGGGAACTACCGTAATTACCCGACCGCCTAAAAAAAGGGCATTACCGTAATTACCCGTCAGTCTTAAAAAAGAGCACTACCGTAATTACCCATCAGCCTAAAAACAGGGCACTACCGTAAATACCCATCAGCCTAAAAAAAGAGCACTACCGTAATTACCCGTCAGCCTAAAAAAAGGGCACTACCGTAATTACCCGTCAGCCTAAAAAAAGGGCACTACCGTAATTAGCCGGCAGCCTAAAAAAGGGCACTACCGTAATTACCCGCCAGCCTAAAAAAAGGGCATTACCGTAATTACCCGCCAGCCTAAAAAAAGATCATTACTGTAATTATCCGTCAGCCTTAAAAAAGAGCACTACCGTAATTACCCATCATCTTAAGTAAAGGGCACTACCGTAATTACCTGTCAGCCTCAATAAAGAGCACTATCATAATTACCCATCATCTTAAAGAGCACTACCGTAATTACCCATCAGCCTAAATAGAGGGCACTACCGTAATTACCCATCAGCCTTAAAAAAGGGCACTACCGTAATTACCCGCCAGCCTAAAAAAAGGGCATTACCGTAATTACCCGCCAGCCTAAAAAAAGAGCATTACCGTAATTACCCATCAGCCTAAATAAAGGGCACTACCGTAATTACCCGTCAGCCTAAATAAAGGGCACTACCGTAATTACCCGTCAGCCTCAATAAAGAGCACTATCATAATTACCCATCATCTTAAAGGGCATTACCGTAATTACCCGCCAGCCTAAAAAAAGGGCATTACCGTAATTACCTGCCAGCCTTAAAAAAGGGAATTACCATAATTACCCGTCATCTTAAATAAAGGGCACTACCGTAATTACCCGTCAGCCTAAATAAAGAGCACTATAATAATTACCCATCATCTAAAAAGGCACTACCGTAATTACCCGCCAGCCTAAAAAGAGGGCATTACCGTAATTACCCGTCAGCCTAAATAGAGGGCACTACCGTAATTACCCGCCAGCCTAAATAAAGGGCACTACCGTAATTACCCGTTAGCCTATAAAAAGGGCATTACCGTAATTACCCATCAACTTAAATAAAGGGCACTACCGTAAATACTCGCCAGCCTGAAAAAAGGGCACTACCGTAATTACCGGTCAGCCTAAATAAAGAGCACTATCAAAATTATCCATCATCTTAAAGGGCACTACCGTAATTACCCGGCAGCCTTAAAAAAGGGCACTACCGTAATTACCCGGCAGCCTTAAAAAGGGCACTACTGTAATTACCCGGCAGCCTAAAAAAAGGGCACTACCGTAATTACCCGCCAGCCTAAAAAAGGGCATTACCGTAATTACCCGTCAGCCTAAAAAAAGGGCACTACCGTAATTACCCGCCAGCCTAAAAAAGGGCATTACCGTAATTACCCGCCAGCCTAAAAAATGCCATTACTGTAATTACCCATCAGCCTAAATAGGGGGCACTACCGTAATTACCCGCCAGCCTAAATAAAGGGCACTACCGTAATTACCCGTTAGCCTAAATAAAGGGCACTACCGTAATTACCCGTCAGCCTAAATAAAGGGCACTATCGTAATTACCCATCAGCCTCAATAAAGAGCACTATCAAAATTACCCATCATCTTAAAGGGCACTACCGTAATTACCTGCCAGCCTAAAAAAAGGGCATTACCATAATTACCGGTGAGCCTAAATAAAGAGCACTATCAAAATTACCCATCATCTTGAAGGGCACTACCGTAATTACCCGGCAGCCTTAAAAAAGGGCACTACCATAATTACCCATCAGCCTTAAAAAGGGCACTACCGTAATTACCCGTCAGCCTAAATAAAGGGCATTACCGTAATTACCCATCAGTCTAAATAAAGGGCACTACCATAATTACCCGTCAGCCTAAATAAAGGGCACTACCGTAATTACCCATCATCTTAAATAAAGGGCTCTACCGTAATTACCCGTCAGCCTCAATAAAGAGCACTATCATAATTACCCATCATCTTAAAGGGCATTACCGTAATTACCCGCCAGCCTAATAAAAGGGCATTACCGTAATTACCTGCCAGCCTTAAAAAAGGAAATTACCATAATTACCCGTCATCTTAAATAAAGGGCACTACCGTAATTACCCGTCAGCCTAAATAAAGGGCACTATCGTAATTTCCCGTCAGCCTAAAAAAAGGCACTACCGTAGTTACCCGTCATCTTAAATAAAGGGCACTACCGTAATTACCCATCAGCCTAAATAAAGAGCTCTATCATAATTACCCATCATCTTAAAGGGCACTACCGTAATTACCCGCCAGCCTAAAAAAAGGGCATTACTGTAATTACCCGTCAGCCTAAATAGGGGGCACTACCGTAATTACCTGCCAGCCTAAATAAAGGGCACTACCGTAATTACCCGTTAGCCTAAATAAAGGGCACTACCATAATTACCCATCAGCCTAAATAAAGGGCACTATCGTAATTACCCGCCAGCCTAAATAGAGGGCACTACCGTAATTACCCATCAGCCTTAAAAAGGGCACTACCGTAATTACCCGTCAGCCTAAATAAAGGGCACAAACCGTAGTTACCCATCATCTTAAATAAAGGGCTCTACCGTAATTACCCGTCAGCCTCAATAAAGAGCACTATCATAATTACCCATCATCTTAAAGGGCATTACCGTAATTACCCGCCAGCCTAAAAAAAGGGCATTACCGTAATTACCTGCCAGCCTTAAAAAAGGGAATTACCATAATTACCCGTCATCTTAAATAAAGGGCACTACCGTAATTACCCGTCAGCCTAAATAAAGAGCACTATAATAATTACCCATCATCTAAAAAGGCACTACCGTAATTATCCGCCAGCCTAAAAAGAAGGCATTACCGTAATTACCCGTCAGCCTAAATAGAGGGCACTACCATAATTACCCGCCAGCCTAAATAAAGGGCACTACCGTAATTACCCATTAGCCTATAAAAAGGGCATTACCGTAATTACCCATCAACTTAAATAAAGGGCATTACCGTAATTTCCCATCAGCCTAAAAAAAGGGACTACCGTAATTACCCGTCAGCCTAAATAAATCGCACTACTGTAATTACCCGGCAGCCTAAAAAAGGGCACTACCGTAATTACCCGCCAGACTAAAAAAAGGGAATTACCATTGATCGGGTAAATGGAATAGCCATTTACTTATCAAACATTTATTCATGATTATCAAAGCATGTGTTTCTGATCTGATGTATGTGTATGTATGTATGGGTATATATATATATATGAATATGTATGTGTGTATACATGTATACATGTATGTATGCGTATGTGTTTAGAGTTGGTTGTATAATCTGTTAAAAGTCATATTATGTAATATGATGATGTTTCTGTGTTCAGAGATTGATCAAGCAATCTCTGAGTCACAGGATATAACAAAGGGACACCTTCTCTTTGTAGTCAAAGTTACATTCACACCCCCAGCTAGGAATGAGGTCCTGTGTGACATTTCCCAGAGGTGGCTGGAAGTAACACATAGATGCTAAATGTCCATTTGTTCTTCATGTAAACATCAACAAATTGCCTTGTATTTGAAAGAAGTAATGTGCCTCCCCCTTTGTCTTGTATAAAAGGACTGGGACAAATCAGTCTAATCAGAGCAATTATATTGAATGTATCACCATGTACTGTGTTGCTCTCCAGGCTTGTGGTTAACTGCTTGCCTGAATATTAAATACATCTTTTAAACATAACTTTGGTTCAGCAGTCAACATGTTATTGGAAACCCCTAGTTCTGGGGGTGCCCCGACACCGTAATTACCCGTCAGCCTAAAAAAAGCGCACTACCGTAATTACCCGTCAGCCTAAAAAAAGGGCACTACTGTAATTACCCGGCAGCCTAAAAAAAGGGCACTATCGTAATTACCCGTCAGCCTAAAAAAAGGGCACTACCGTAATTACCGGTCAGCCTAAATAAAGAGCACAATCAAAATTACCCATCATCTTAAAGGGCACTACCGTAATTACCCGCCAGCCTAAAAAAAGAGCACTACCGTAAATACTCATCAGCCTAAAAAAGGGCACTACCGTAATTACCCGTCAGCCTAAATAAAGGGCACTATCGTAATTACCCGCCAGCCTATAAAAATGGCATTACCGTAATTACCCGCCAGCCTAAAAAGGGGCACTACCGTAATTACCCGTCAGCCTAAAAAAAGAGCATTACCGTAATTACCCATCAGCCTAAAAAAGGGCACTACCGTAATTACACGACAGCCTAAAAAAGGGTCATTACCGTAATTACCCATCAATTTAAATAAAGGGCACTACCATAATTACCCATCATCTGAAATAAAGGGCACTACCGTAATTACCCGCCAACCTAAAAAAAAGGACATAACCGTAATTACCCATCAGCCTAAATAGAGGGCACTACCGTAATTACCCGTAAGCCTTAAAAAAGGGCACTACCGTAATTACCCCCCAGCCTAAATAGAGGGCACTACCGTAATTACCCGTCAGCCTTAAAAAAGGGAACTACCGTAATTACCCGACCGCCTAAAAAAAGGGCATTATCGTAATTACCCGTCAGTCTTAAAAAAGAGCACTACCGTAATTACCCATCAGCCTAAAAACAGGGCACTACCGTAAATACCCATCAGCCTAAAAAAAGAGCACTACCGTAATTACCCGTCAGCCTAAAAAAAGGGCACTACCGTAATTACCCGGCAGCCTAAAAAAGGGCACTACCGTAATTACCCGCCAGCCTAAAAAAGGGCATTACCGTAATTACCCGTCAGCCTAAAAAAAGGGCACTACCGTAATTAGCCGGCAGCCTAAAAAAGGGCACTACCGTAATTACCCGCCAGCCTAAAAAAAGGGCATTACCGTAATTACCCGCCAGCCTAAAAAAAGATCATTACTGTAATTATCCGTCAGCCTTAAAAAAGAGCACTACCGTAATTACCCATCATCTTAAGTAAAGGGCACTACCGTAATTACCTGTCAGCCTCAATAAAGAGCACTATCATAATTACCCATCATCTTAAAGAGCACTACCGTAATTACCCATCAGCCTAAATAGAGGGCACTACCGTAATTACCCATCAGCCTTAAAAAAGGGCACTACCGTAATTACCCGCCAGCCTAAAAAAAGGGCATTACCGTAATTACCCGCCAGCCTAAAAAAAGAGCATTACCGTAATTACCTGCCAGCCTTAAAAAAGGGAATTACCATAATTACCCGTCATCTTAAATAAAGGGCACTACCGTAATTACCCGTCAGCCTAAATAAAGAGCACTATAATAATTACCCATCATCTAAAAAGGCACTACCGTAATTACCCGCCAGCCTAAAAAGAGGGCATTACCGTAATTACCCGTCAGCCTAAATAGAGGGCACTACCGTAATTACCCGCCAGCCTAAATAAAGGGCACTACCGTAATTACCCGTTAGCCTATAAAAAGGGCATTACCGTAATTACCCATCAACTTAAATAAAGGGCACTACCGTAAATACTCGCCAGCCTGAAAAAAGGGCACTACCGTAATTACCGGTCAGCCTAAATAAAGAGCACTATCAAAATTATCCATCATCTTAAAGGGCACTACCGTAATTACCCGGCAGCCTTAAAAAGGGCACTACTGTAATTACCCGGCAGCCTAAAAAAAGGGCACTACCGTAATTACCCGCCAGCCTAAAAAAGGGCATTACCGTAATTACCCGTCAGCCTAAAAAAAGGGCACTACCGTAATTACCCGCCAGCCTAAAAAAGGGCATTACCGTAATTACCCGCCAGCCTAAAAAATGCCATTACTGTAATTACCCATCAGCCTAAATAGGGGGCACTACCGTAATTACCCGCCAGCCTAAATAAAGGGCACTACCGTAATTACCCGTTAGCCTAAATAAAGGGCACTACCGTAATTACCCGTCAGCCTAAATAAAGGGCACTATCGTAATTACCCATCAGCCTCAATAAAGAGCACTATCAAAATTACCCATCATCTTAAAGGGCACTACCGTAATTACCTGCCAGCCTAAAAAAAGGGCATTACCATAATTACCGGTGAGCCTAAATAAAGAGCACTATCAAAATTACCCATCATCTTGAAGGGCACTACCGTAATTACCCGGCAGCCTTAAAAAAGGGCACTACCATAATTACCCATCAGCCTTAAAAAGGGCACTACCGTAATTACCCGTCAGCCTAAATAAAGGGCATTACCGTAATTACCCATCAGTCTAAATAAAGGGCACTACCATAATTACCCGTCAGCCTAAATAAAGGGCACTACCGTAATTACCCATCATCTTAAATAAAGGGCTCTACCGTAATTACCCGTCAGCCTCAATAAAGAGCACTATCATAATTACCCATCATCTTAAAGGGCATTACCGTAATTACCCGCCAGCCTAATAAAAGGGCATTACCGTAATTACCTGCCAGCCTTAAAAAAGGAAATTACCATAATTACCCGTCATCTTAAATAAAGGGCACTACCGTAATTACCCGTCAGCCTAAATAAAGGGCACTATCGTAATTTCCCGTCAGCCTAAAAAAAGGCACTACCGTAGTTACCCGTCATCTTAAATAAAGGGCACTACCGTAATTACCCATCAGCCTAAATAAAGAGCTCTATCATAATTACCCATCATCTTAAAGGGCACTACCGTAATTACCCGCCAGCCTAAAAAAAGGGCACTACCATAATTACCCATCAGCCTAAATAAAGGGCACTATCGTAATTACCCGCCAGCCTAAATAGAGGGCACTACCGTAATTACCCGTCAGCCTTAAAAAAGGGCACTACCGTAATTACCCGCCAGCCTAAATAGAGGGCACTACCGTAATTACCCGTCAGCCTTAAAAAAGGGAACTACCGTAATTACCTGACCGCCTAAAAAAAGGGCATTACCGTAATTACCCGCCAGCCTTAAAAAAGAGCACTACCGTAATTACCCATCAGCCTAAAAACAGGGCACTACCGTAAATACCCATCAGCCTAAAAAAAGGGCATTACCGTAATTAGCCGTCAGCCTAAATAGAGGGCACTACCGTAATTACTCGTCAGCCTAAAAAGGGCATTACCGTAATTACCCACTAGCCTATAAAAAAGGGCATTACCGTAATTACCCATCAACTTAAATAAAGAGCATTACCATAATTTCCCATCAGCCTAAAAAAAGGGCACTACCGTCATTACCCGCCAGCCTTAAAAAATGGCATTACCGTAATTACCTGTCAGCCTAAAAAAGGGCACTACCGTAATTACCCGCCAGCCTTAAAAAAGGGCATTACCGTAATTACCCGTCTGCCTAAATAGAGGACACTACCGTAATTACCTGTCAGCCTAAATAAAGGGCACTCCCGTAATTACCTGGCAGTCTAAAAAAAGGGCACTACCGTAATTACCCGACAGCCTAAAAAAAGAGCACTACCGTAATTACCCGGCAGCCTAAAAAAAGGGCACTACCGTAATTACCCGTCAGCCTAAATAAAGAGCACTATAATAATTACCCATCATCTAAAAAGGCACTACCGTAATTACCCGCCAGCCTAAAAAGAGGGCATTACCGTAATTACCCGTCAGCCTAAATAGAGGGCACTACCGTAATTACCCGCCAGCCTAAATAAAGGGCACTACCGTAATTACCCGTTAGCCTATAAAAAGGGCATTACCGTAATTACCCATCAACTTAAATAAAGGGCACTACCGTAAATACTCGCCAGCCTGAAAAAAGGGCACTACCGTAATTACCGGTCAGCCTAAATAAAGAGCACTATCAAAATTATCCATCATCTTAAAGGGCACTACCGTAATTACCCGGCAGCCTTAAAAAGGGCACTACTGTAATTACCCGGCAGCCTAAAAAAAGGGCACTACCGTAATTACCCGCCAGCCTAAAAAAGGGCATTACCGTAATTACCCGTCAGCCTAAAAAAAGGGCACTACCGTAATTACCCGCCAGCCTAAAAAAGGGCATTACCGTAATTACCCGCCAGCCTAAAAAATGCCATTACTGTAATTACCCATCAGCCTAAATAGGGGGCACTACCGTAATTACCCGCCAGCCTAAATAAAGGGCACTACCGTAATTACCCGTTAGCCTAAATAAAGGGCACTACCGTAATTACCCGTCAGCCTAAATAAAGGGCACTATCGTAATTACCCATCAGCCTCAATAAAGAGCACTATCAAAATTACCCATCATCTTAAAGGGCACTACCGTAATTACCTGCCAGCCTAAAAAAAGGGCATTACCATAATTACCGGTGAGCCTAAATAAAGAGCACTATCAAAATTACCCATCATCTTGAAGGGCACTACCGTAATTACCCGGCAGCCTTAAAAAAGGGCACTACCATAATTACCCATCAGCCTTAAAAAGGGCACTACCGTAATTACCCGTCAGCCTAAATAAAGGGCATTACCGTAATTACCCATCAGTCTAAATAAAGGGCACTACCATAATTACCCGTCAGCCTAAATAAAGGGCACTACCGTAATTACCCATCATCTTAAATAAAGGGCTCTACCGTAATTACCCGTCAGCCTCAATAAAGAGCACTATCATAATTACCCATCATCTTAAAGGGCATTACCGTAATTACCCGCCAGCCTAATAAAAGGGCATTACCGTAATTACCTGCCAGCCTTAAAAAAGGAAATTACCATAATTACCCGTCATCTTAAATAAAGGGCACTACCGTAATTACCCGTCAGCCTAAATAAAGGGCACTATCGTAATTTCCCGTCAGCCTAAAAAAAGGCACTACCGTAGTTACCCGTCATCTTAAATAAAGGGCACTACCGTAATTACCCATCAGCCTAAATAAAGAGCTCTATCATAATTACCCATCATCTTAAAGGGCACTACCGTAATTACCCGCCAGCCTAAAAAAAGGGCACTACCATAATTACCCATCAGCCTAAATAAAGGGCACTATCGTAATTACCCGCCAGCCTAAATAGAGGGCACTACCGTAATTACCCGTCAGCCTTAAAAAAGGGCACTACCGTAATTACCCGCCAGCCTAAATAGAGGGCACTACCGTAATTACCCGTCAGCCTTAAAAAAGGGAACTACCGTAATTACCCGACCGCCTAAAAAAAGGGCATTACCGTAATTACCCGCCAGCCTTAAAAAAGAGCACTACCGTAATTACCCATCAGCCTAAAAACAGGGCACTACCGTAAATACCCATCAGCCTAAAAAAAGGGCATTACCGTAATTAGCCGTCAGCCTAAATAGAGGGCACTACCGTAATTACTCGTCAGCCTAAAAAGGGCATTACCGTAATTACCCACTAGCCTATAAAAAAGGGCATTACCGTAATTACCCATCAACTTAAATAAAGAGCATTACCATAATTTCCCATCAGCCTAAAAAAAGGGCACTACCGTCATTACCCGCCAGCCTTAAAAAATGGCATTACCGTAATTACCTGTCAGCCTAAAAAAGGGCACTACCGTAATTACCCGCCAGCCTTAAAAAAGGGCATTACCGTAATTACCCGTCTGCCTAAATAGAGGACACTACCGTAATTACCTGTCAGCCTAAATAAAGGGCACTCCCGTAATTACCTGGCAGTCTAAAAAAAGGGCACTACCGTAATTACCCGACAGCCTAAAAAAAGAGCACTACCGTAATTACCCGGCAGCCTAAAAAAAGGGCACTACCGTAATTACCCGCCAACCTAAAAAAAGGCAATTACCGTAATTACCAGTCAGCCTAAAAAAAGAGCACTACCGTAATTACCCGTCAGCCTAAAAAAGGGCACTACCGTAATTACCCGCCAGCCTAAAAAAGGGCACTACCGTAATTACCCGTCAGCCTAAAAAAGGGCACTACCGTAATTACCCGGCAGCCTAAAAAAGGGCACTACCGTAATTACCTGGCAGCCTAAAAAAAGGGCACTACCATAATTACCCGCCAGCCTAAAAAAGGGCAATACCGTAATTACCCGTCAGCCTAAAAAAAAAGCACTACCGTAAATACCCGCCAGCCTTAAAAAGGGTATTACCGTAATTACCCGTCAGCCTAAAAAAAGGGCATTACCGTAATTACCCGGCAGCCTTAAAAAAGGGCACTACCGTAATTACCCACCAGCCTAAAAAAAAGGGCATTACCGTAATTACCCGTCAGCCTAAAAAAAGTGCACTACCATAATTACCCATCAGCCTCAATAAAGAGCACTACCGTAATTACCTGGCAGCCTAAAAAAGGGCACTACCGTAATTACCCGGCAGCCTAAAAAAAGGGCACTACCGTAATTACCCGCCAACCTAAAAAAAGGCAATTACCGTAATTACCAGTCAGCCTAAAAAAAGAGCACTACCGTAATTACCCGTCAGCCTAAAAAAGGGCACTACCGTAATTACCCGCCAGCCTAAAAAAGGGCACTACCGTAATTACCCGTCAGCCTAAAAAAAGGGCACTACCATAATTACCCGCCAGCCTAAAAAAAGGGCAATACCGTAATTACCCGTCAGCCTAAAAAAAGAGCACTACCGTAAATACCCGCCAGCCTTCAAAAAGGGCACTACCGTAATTACCCACCAGCCTAAAAAAAGGGCACTACCGTAATTACCCGCCAGCCTTAAAAAAGGGCATTACTGTAATTACCTGTCAGCCTAAATAGAGGACACTACCGTAATTACCCGCCAGCCTAAATAAAGGGCACTACCGTAATTACCCGTTAGCCTATAAAAAGGGCATTACCGTAATTACCCATCAACTTAAATAAAGGGCACTACCGTAAATACTCGCCAGCCTGAAAAAAGGGCACTACCGTAATTACCGGTCAGCCTAAATAAAGAGCACTATCAAAATTATCCATCATCTTAAAGGGCACTACCGTAATTACCCGGCAGCCTTAAAAAGGGCACTACTGTAATTACCCGGCAGCCTAAAAAAAGGGCACTACCGTAATTACCCGCCAGCCTAAAAAAGGGCATTACCGTAATTACCCGTCAGCCTAAAAAAAGGGCACTACCGTAATTACCCGCCAGCCTAAAAAAGGGCATTACCGTAATTACCCGCCAGCCTAAAAAATGCCATTACTGTAATTACCCATCAGCCTAAATAGGGGGCACTACCGTAATTACCCGCCAGCCTAAATAAAGGGCACTACCGTAATTACCCGTTAGCCTAAATAAAGGGCACTACCGTAATTACCCGTCAGCCTAAATAAAGGGCACTATCGTAATTACCCATCAGCCTCAATAAAGAGCACTATCAAAATTACCCATCATCTTAAAGGGCACTACCGTAATTACCTGCCAGCCTAAAAAAAGGGCATTACCATAATTACCGGTGAGCCTAAATAAAGAGCACTATCAAAATTACCCATCATCTTGAAGGGCACTACCGTAATTACCCGGCAGCCTTAAAAAAGGGCACTACCATAATTACCCATCAGCCTTAAAAAGGGCACTACCGTAATTACCCGTCAGCCTAAATAAAGGGCATTACCGTAATTACCCATCAGTCTAAATAAAGGGCACTACCATAATTACCCGTCAGCCTAAATAAAGGGCACTACCGTAATTACCCATCATCTTAAATAAAGGGCTCTACCGTAATTACCCGTCAGCCTCAATAAAGAGCACTATCATAATTACCCATCATCTTAAAGGGCATTACCGTAATTACCCGCCAGCCTAATAAAAGGGCATTACCGTAATTACCTGCCAGCCTTAAAAAAGGAAATTACCATAATTACCCGTCATCTTAAATAAAGGGCACTACCGTAATTACCCGTCAGCCTAAATAAAGGGCACTATCGTAATTTCCCGTCAGCCTAAAAAAAGGCACTACCGTAGTTACCCGTCATCTTAAATAAAGGGCACTACCGTAATTACCCATCAGCCTAAATAAAGAGCTCTATCATAATTACCCATCATCTTAAAGGGCACTACCGTAATTACCCGCCAGCCTAAAAAAAGGGCACTACCATAATTACCCATCAGCCTAAATAAAGGGCACTATCGTAATTACCCGCCAGCCTAAATAGAGGGCACTACCGTAATTACCCGTCAGCCTTAAAAAAGGGCACTACCGTAATTACCCGCCAGCCTAAATAGAGGGCACTACCGTAATTACCCGTCAGCCTTAAAAAAGGGAACTACCGTAATTACCCGACCGCCTAAAAAAAGGGCATTACCGTAATTACCCGCCAGCCTTAAAAAAGAGCACTACCGTAATTACCCATCAGCCTAAAAACAGGGCACTACCGTAAATACCCATCAGCCTAAAAAAAGGGCATTACCGTAATTAGCCGTCAGCCTAAATAGAGGGCACTACCGTAATTACTCGTCAGCCTAAAAAGGGCATTACCGTAATTACCCACTAGCCTATAAAAAAGGGCATTACCGTAATTACCCATCAACTTAAATAAAGAGCATTACCATAATTTCCCATCAGCCTAAAAAAAGGGCACTACCGTCATTACCCGCCAGCCTTAAAAAATGGCATTACCGTAATTACCTGTCAGCCTAAAAAAGGGCACTACCGTAATTACCCGCCAGCCTTAAAAAAGGGCATTACCGTAATTACCCGTCTGCCTAAATAGAGGACACTACCGTAATTACCTGTCAGCCTAAATAAAGGGCACTCCCGTAATTACCTGGCAGTCTAAAAAAAGGGCACTACCGTAATTACCCGACAGCCTAAAAAAAGAGCACTACCGTAATTACCCGTCAGCCTAAAAAAGGGCACTACCGTAATTACCCGCCAGCCTAAAAAAGGGCACTACCGTAATTACCCGTCAGCCTAAAAAAGGGCACTACCGTAATTACCCGGCAGCCTAAAAAAGGGCACTACCGTAATTACCTGGCAGCCTAAAAAAAGGGCACTACCATAATTACCCGCCAGCCTAAAAAAGGGCAATACCGTAATTACCCGTCAGCCTAAAAAAAGAGCACTACCGTAAATACCCGCCAGCCTTAAAAAAGGGTATTACCGTAATTACCCGTCAGCCTAAAAAAAGGGCATTACCGTAATTACCCGGCAGCCTTAAAAAAGGGCACTACCGTAATTACCCACCAGCCTAAAAAAAAGGGCATTACCGTAATTACCCGTCAGCCTAAAAAAAGTGCACTACCATAATTACCCATCAGCCTCAATAAAGAGCACTACCGTAATTACCTGGCAGCCTAAAAAAGGGCACTACCGTAATTACCCGGCAGCCTAAAAAAAGGGCACTACCGTAATTACCCGCCAACCTAAAAAAAGGCAATTACCGTAATTACCAGTCAGCCTAAAAAAAGAGCACTACCGTAATTACCCGTCAGCCTAAAAAAGGGCACTACCGTAATTACCCGCCAGCCTAAAAAAGGGCACTACCGTAATTACCCGTCAGCCTAAAAAAAGGGCACTACCATAATTACCCGCCAGCCTAAAAAAAGGGCAATACCGTAATTACCCGTCAGCCTAAAAAAAGAGCACTACCGTAAATACCCGCCAGCCTTAAAAAAGGGCACTACCGTAATTACCCACCAGCCTAAAAAAAGGGCACTACCGTAATTACCCGCCAGCCTTAAAAAAGGGCATTACTGTAATTACCTGTCAGCCTAAATAGAGGACACTACCGTAATTACCTGTCAGCCTAAATAAAGGGCACTACCGTAATTACCCGGCAGCATAAAAAAGGGCACTACCGTAATTACCCACCAGCCTAAAAAAGGGCACTACCGTAATTACCCGCCAGCCTAAAAAAGGGCATTACCGTAATTACCCGTCAGCCTAAAAAAAGCGCACTACCGTAATTACCCGTCAGCCTAAAAAAAGGGCACTACCGTAATTACCGGTCAGCCTAAATAAAGAGCACTATCAAAATTACCCATCATCTTAAAGGGCACTACCGTAATTACCCGTCAGCCTAAAAAAAGGGCACTACCATAATTACCCGCCAGCCTAAAAAAAGGGCAATACCGTAATTACCCGTCAGCCTAAAAAAAGAGCACTACCGTAAATACCCGCCAGCCTTAAAAAAGGGCACTACCGTAATTACCCACCAGCCTAAAAAAAGGGCACTACCGTAATTACCGGTCAGCCTAAATAAAGAGCACTACCGTAATTACCCGTCAGCCTAAAAAAGGGCACTACTGTAATTACCCGGCAGCCTAAAAAAAGGGCACTACCGTAATTACCCGCCAGCCTAAAAAAGGGCATTACCGTAATTACCCGTCAGCCTAAAAAAAGGGCACTACCGTAATTACCCGCCAGCCTAAAAAAGGGCATTACCGTAATTACCCGCCAGCCTAAAAAAAAGCGCACTACCGTAAATACCCATCAGCCTTAAAAAGGGCACTACCGTAATTACCCATCATCTTAAATAAAGGGCACTACCGTAATTACCTATCAGCCTCAATAAAGAGCACTATCATAATTACCCATCATCTTAAAGGGCATTACCGTAATTACCCGCCAGCCTAATAAAAGGGCATTACCGTAATTACCTGCCAGCCTTAAAAAAGGAAATTACCATAATTACCCGTCATCTTAAATAAAGGGCACTACCGTAATTACCCGTCAGCCTAAATAAAGGGCACTATCGTAATTACCCGTCAGCCTAAAAAAGGGCACTACCGTAATTACCCGGCAGCCTAAAAAAGGGCACTACCGTAATTACCTGGCAGCCTAAAAATAGGGCACTACCATAATTACCCGCCAGCCTAAAAAAGGGCAATACCGTAATTACCCGTCAGCCTAAAAAAAGAGCACTACCGTAAATACCCGCCAGCCTTAAAAAAGGGTATTACCGTAATTACCCGTCAGCCTAAAAAAAGGGCATTACCGTAATTACCCGGCAGCCTTCAAAAAGGGCACTACCGTAATTACCCACCAGCCTAAAAAAAAGGGCATTACCGTAATTACCCGTCAGCCTAAAAAAAAAGCACTACCGTAAATACCCGCCAGCCTTAAAAAAGGGCACTACCGTAATTACCCACCAGCCTAAAGAAAGGGCACTACCGTAATTACCCGCCAGCCTTAAAAAAGGGCATTACTGTAATTACCCGTCAGCCTAAAAAAAGGGCATTACCGTAATTACCCGTCAGCCTGAAAAAAGCGCACTACCGTAATTACCTGTCAGCCTAAATAGAGGACACTACCGTAATTACCTGTCAGCCTAAATAAAGGGCACTACCGTAATTACCCGGCAGCCTAAATAAAGGGCACTACCGTAATTACCCGTTAGCCTATAAAAAGGGCATTACCGTAATTACCCATCAACTTAAATAAAGGGCACTACCGTAAATACTCACCAGCCTGAAAAAAGGGCACTACCGTAATTACCGGTCAGCCTAAATAAATAGCACTATCAAAATTACCCATCATCTTAAAGGGCACTACCGTAATTACCCGGCAGCCTTAAAAAAGGGCACTACCGTAATTACCCAGCAGCCTTAAAAAAGGGCATTACCGTAATTACCCGTCAGCCTAAAAAAAGTGCACTACCGTAATTACCCGTCAGCCTAAAAAAAGGGCACTACTGTAATTACCCGGCAGCCTAAAAAAGGGCACTACCGTAATAACCCGCCAGCCTAAAAAAAGGGCAATACCGTAATTACCCATCAGCCGCAAAAAAGCGCACTACCGTAAATACCCATCAGCCTTAAAAAGGGCACTACCGTAATTACCCATCATCTTAAATAAAGGGCACTATCGTAATTACCTGTCAGCCTCAATAAAGAGCACTATCATAATTACCCATCATCTTAAAGGGCACTACCGTAATTTACCCGTCAGCCTAAATAGAGGGCACTACCGTAATTACCCATCAGCCTTAAAAAAGGGCACTACCGTAATTACCCACCAGCCTAAAAAAAGGGCATTACCGTAATTACCCGCCAGCCTAAAAAAAGATCATTACTGTAATTATCCGTCAGCCTTAAAAAAGAGCACTACCGTAATTACCCATCATCTTAAGTAAAGGGCACTACCGTAATTACCTGTCAGCCTCAATAAAGAGCACTATCATAATTACCCATCATCTTAAAGAGCACTACCGTAATTACCCATCAGCCTAAATAGAGGGCACTACCGTAATTACCCATCAGCCTTAAAAAAGGGCACTACCGTAATTACCCGCCAGCCTAAAAAAAGGGCATTACCGTAATTACCCGCCAGCCTAAAAAAAGAGCATTACCGTAATTACCCATCAGCCTAAATAAAGGGCACTACCGTAATTACCCGTCAGCCTAAATAAAGGGCACTACCGTAATTACCCGTCAGCCTCAATAAAGAGCACTATCATAATTACCCATCATCTTAAAGGGCATTACCGTAATTACCCGCCAGCCTAAAAAAAGGGCATTACCGTAATTACCTGCCAGCCTTAAAAAAGGGAATTACCATAATTACCCGTCATCTTAAATAAAGGGCACTACCGTAATTATCCGTCAGCCTAAATAAAGAGCACTATAATAATTACCCATCATCTAAAAAGGCACTACCGTAATTACCCGCCAGCCTAAAAAGAGGGCATTACCGTAATTACCCGTCAGCCTAAATAGAGGGCACTACCGTAATTACCCGCCAGCCTAAATAAAGGGCACTACCGTAATTACCCGTTAGCCTATAAAAAGGGCATTACCGTAATTACCCATCAACTTAAATAAAGGGCACTACCGTAAATACTCGCCAGCCTGAAAAAAGGGCACTACCGTAATTACCGGTCAGCCTAAATAAAGAGCACTACCGTAATTACCCGTCAGCCTAAAAAAGGGCACTACCGTAATTACCCGGCAGCCTAAAAAAGGGCATTACCGTAATTACCCGTCAGCCTAAAAAAAGGGCACTACCGTAATTACCCGCCAGCCTAAAAAAGGGCATTACCGTAATTACCCGCCAGCCTAAAAAAAAGCGCACTACCGTAAATACCCATCAGCCTTAAAAAGGGCACTACCGTAATTACCCATCATCTTAAATAAAGGGCACTACCGTAATTACCTATCAGCCTCAATAAAGAGCACTATCATAATTACCCATCATCTTAAAGGGCATTACCGTAATTACCCACCAGCCTAATAAAAGGGCATTACCGTAATTACCTGCCAGCCTTAAAAAAGGAAATTACCATAATTACCCGTCATCTTAAATAAAGGGCACTACCGTAATTACCCGTCAGCCTAAATAAAGGGGCCTATCGTAATTTCCCGTCAGCCTAAAAAAAGGCACTACCGTAATTACCCGTCATCTTAAATAAAGGGCACTACCGTAATTACCCGCCAGCCTAAAAAAAGGGCATTACTGTAATTACCCGTCAGCCTAAATAGGGGGCACTACCGTAATTACCTGCCAGCCTAAATAAAGGGCACTACCGTAATTACCCGTTAGCCTAAATAAAGGGCACTACCATAATTACCCATCAGCCTAAATAAAGGGCACTATCGTAATTACCCGCCAGCCTAAATAGAGGGCACTACCGTAATTACCCGTCAGCCTTAAAAAGGGCACTACCGTAATTACCCGCCAGCCTAAATAGAGGGCACTACCGTAATTACCCATCAGCCTTAAAAAAGGGAACTACCGTAATTACCCGACCGCCTAAAAAAAGGGCATTACCGTAATTACCCGCCAGCCTTAAAAAAGATCATTACCGTAATTACCCGTCAGCCTTAAAAAAGAGCACTACCGTAATTACCCATCAGCCTAAAAACAGGGCACTCCCGTAAATACCCATCAGCCTAAAAAAAGGGCATTACCGTAATTAGCCGTCAGCCTAAATAGAGGGCACTACCGTAATTACTCGTCAGCCTAAAAAGGGCACTACCGTAATTACCCGCTAGCCTTAAAAAGGGCATTACCGTAATTACCCACTAGCCTATAAAAAAGGGCATTACCGTAATTACCCATCAACTTAAATAAAGAGCATTACCATAATTTCCCATCAGCCTAAAAAAAGGGCACTACCGTCATTACCCGCCAGCCTTAAAAAATGGCATTACCGTAATTACCTGTCAGCCTAAAAAAGGGCACTACTGTAATTACCCGTCAGCCTTAAAAAAGGGCATTACCGTAATTACCCGTCTGCCTAAATAGAGGACACTACCGTAATTACCTGTCAGCCTAAATAAAGGGCACTCCCGTAATTACCTGGCAGTCTAAAAAAAGGGCACTACCGTAATTACCCGTCAGCCTAAAAAAAGAGCACTACCGTAAATACCCGCCAGCCTTAAAAAAGGGTATTACCGTAATTACCCGTCAGCCTAAAAAAAGGGCATTACCGTAATTACCCGGCAGCCTTAAAAAAGGGCACTACCGTAATTACCCGGCAGCCTAAAAAAAGGGCACTACCGTAATTACCCGCCAACCTAAAAAAAGGCAATTACCGTAATTACCAGTCAGCCTAAAAAAAGAGCACTACCGTAATTACCCGTCAGCCTAAAAAAGGGCACTACCGTAATTACCCGCCAGCCTAAAAAAGGGCACTACCGTAATTACCCGTCAGCCTAAAAAAAGGGCACTACCATAATTACCCGCCAGCCTAAAAAAAGGGCAATACCGTAATTACCCGTCAGCCTAAAAAAAGAGCACTACCGTAAATACCCGCCAGCCTTAAAAAAGGGCACTACCGTAATTACCCACCAGCCTAAAAAAAGGGCACTACCGTAATTACCCGCCAGCCTTAAAAAAGGGCATTACTGTAATTACCCGTCAGCCTAAAAAAAGGGCATTACCGTAATTACCCGTCAGCCTGAAAAAAGCGCACTACCGTAATTACCTGTCAGCCTAAATAGAGGACACTACCGTAATTACCTGTCAGCCTAAATAAAGGGCACTACCGTAATTACCCGGCAGCATAAAAAAGGGCACTACCGTAATTACCCGCCAGCCTAAAAAAGGGCACTACCGTAATTACCCACCAGCCTAAAAAAGGGCATTACCGTAATTACCCGTCAGCCTAAATAAAGGGCACTACCGTAATTACCCATCAGCCTAAAAAAAGGGCACTACCGTAATTACCGGTCAGCCTAAATAAAGAGCACTATCAAAATTACCCATCATCTTAAAGGGCACTACCGTAATTACCCGGCAGCCTTAAAAAAGGGCACTACCGTAATTACCCAGCAGACTTAAAAAAGGGCATTACCGTAATTACCCGTCAGCCTAAAAAAAGTGCACTACCGTAATTACCCGTCAGCCTAAAAAAAGGGCACTACTGTAATTACCCGGCAGCCTAAAAAAAGGGCACTACCGTAATAACCCGCCAGCCTAAAAAAAGGGCAATACCGTAATTACCCATCAGCCGCAAAAAAGCGCACTACCGTAAATACCCATCAGCCTTAAAAAGGGCACTACCGTAATTACCCATCATCTTAAATAAAGGGCACTATCGTAATTACCTGTCAGCCTCAATAAAGAGCACCATCATAATTACCCATCATCTTAAAGGGCACTACCGTAATTTACCCGTCAGCCTAAATAGAGGGCACTACCGTAATTACCCATCAGCCTTAAAAAAGGGCACTACCGTAATTACCCGCCAGCCTAAAAAAAGGGCATTACCGTAATTACCCGCCAGCCTAAAAAAAGAGCATTACCGTAATTACCCGTCAGCCTAAAAAAAGGGCACTACCGTAATTACCCGCCAGCCTAAAAAAGGGCATTACCGTAATTACCCGCCAGCCTAAAAAAAAGCGCACTACCGTAAATACCCATCAGCCTTAAAAAGGGCACTACCGTAATTACCCATCTTAAATAAAGGGCACTACCGTAATTACCTATCAGCCTCAATAAAGAGCACTATCATAATTACCCATCATCTTAAAGGGCATTACCGTAATTACCCGCCAGCCTAATAAAAGGGCATTACCGTAATTACCTGCCAGCCTTAAAAAAGGAAATTACCATAATTACCCGTCATCTTAAATAAAGGGCACTACCGTAATTACCCGTCAGCCTAAATAAAGAGCACTATAATAATTACCCATCATCTAAAAAGGCACTACCGTAATTACCCGCCAGCCTAAAAAGAGGGCATTACCGTAATTACCCGTCAGCCTAAATAGAGGGCACTACCGTAATTACCCGCCAGCCTAAATAAAGGGCACTACCGTAATTACCCGTTAGCCTATAAAAAGGGCATTACCGTAATTACCCATCAACTTAAATAAAGGGCACTACCGTAAATACTCGCCAGCCTGAAAAAAGGGCACTACCGTAATTACCGGTCAGCCTAAATAAAGAGCACTATCAAAATTATCCATCATCTTAAAGGGCACTACCGTAATTACCCGGCAGCCTTAAAAAGGGCACTACTGTAATTACCCGGCAGCCTAAAAAAAGGGCACTACCGTAATTACCCGCCAGCCTAAAAAAGGGCATTACCGTAATTACCCGTCAGCCTAAAAAAAGGGCACTACCGTAATTACCCGCCAGCCTAAAAAAGGGCATTACCGTAATTACCCGCCAGCCTAAAAAATGCCATTACTGTAATTACCCATCAGCCTAAATAGGGGGCACTACCGTAATTACCCGCCAGCCTAAATAAAGGGCACTACCGTAATTACCCGTTAGCCTAAATAAAGGGCACTACCGTAATTACCCGTCAGCCTAAATAAAGGGCACTATCGTAATTACCCATCAGCCTCAATAAAGAGCACTATCAAAATTACCCATCATCTTAAAGGGCACTACCGTAATTACCTGCCAGCCTAAAAAAAGGGCATTACCATAATTACCGGTGAGCCTAAATAAAGAGCACTATCAAAATTACCCATCATCTTGAAGGGCACTACCGTAATTACCCGGCAGCCTTAAAAAAGGGCACTACCATAATTACCCATCAGCCTTAAAAAGGGCACTACCGTAATTACCCGTCAGCCTAAATAAAGGGCATTACCGTAATTACCCATCAGTCTAAATAAAGGGCACTACCATAATTACCCGTCAGCCTAAATAAAGGGCACTACCGTAATTACCCATCATCTTAAATAAAGGGCTCTACCGTAATTACCCGTCAGCCTCAATAAAGAGCACTATCATAATTACCCATCATCTTAAAGGGCATTACCGTAATTACCCGCCAGCCTAATAAAAGGGCATTACCGTAATTACCTGCCAGCCTTAAAAAAGGAAATTACCATAATTACCCGTCATCTTAAATAAAGGGCACTACCGTAATTACCCGTCAGCCTAAATAAAGGGCACTATCGTAATTTCCCGTCAGCCTAAAAAAAGGCACTACCGTAGTTACCCGTCATCTTAAATAAAGGGCACTACCGTAATTACCCATCAGCCTAAATAAAGAGCTCTATCATAATTACCCATCATCTTAAAGGGCACTACCGTAATTACCCGCCAGCCTAAAAAAAGGGCATTACTGTAATTACCCGTCAGCCTAAATAGGGGGCACTACCGTAATTACCTGCCAGCCTAAATAAAGGGCACTACCGTAATTACCCGTTAGCCTAAATAAAGGGCACTACCATAATTACCCATCAGCCTAAATAAAGGGCACTATCGTAATTACCCGCCAGCCTAAATAGAGGGCACTACCGTAATTACCCGTCAGCCTTAAAAAAGGGCACTACCGTAATTACCCGCCAGCCTAAATAGAGGGCACTACCGTAATTACCCGTCAGCCTTAAAAAAGGGAACTACCGTAATTACCCGACCGCCTAAAAAAAGGGCATTACCGTAATTACCCGCCAGCCTTAAAAAAGAGCACTACCGTAATTACCCATCAGCCTAAAAACAGGGCACTACCGTAAATACCCATCAGCCTAAAAAAAGGGCATTACCGTAATTAGCCGTCAGCCTAAATAGAGGGCACTACCGTAATTACTCGTCAGCCTAAAAAGGGCATTACCGTAATTACCCACTAGCCTATAAAAAAGGGCATTACCGTAATTACCCATCAACTTAAATAAAGAGCATTACCATAATTTCCCATCAGCCTAAAAAAAGGGCACTACCGTCATTACCCGCCAGCCTTAAAAAATGGCATTACCGTAATTACCTGTCAGCCTAAAAAAGGGCACTACCGTAATAACCCGCCAGCCTAAAAAAAGGGCAATACCGTAATTACCCATCAGCCGCAAAAAAGCGCACTACCGTAAATACCCATCAGCCTTAAAAAGGGCACTACCGTAATTACCCATCATCTTAAATAAAGGGCACTATCGTAATTACCTGTCAGCCTCAATAAAGAGCACTATCATAATTACCCATCATCTTA
Source organism: Rana muscosa (assembly GCA_029206835.1). NCBI lineage: Eukaryota > Metazoa > Chordata > Amphibia > Anura > Ranidae > Rana > Rana muscosa. Next base: position 1,066,162,563 of record CM055116.1, on the reverse strand, counting down.
AAGGGCACTACCGTAATTTACCCGTCAGCCTAAATAGAGGGCACTACCGTAATTACCCATCAGCCTTAAAAAAGGGCACTACCGTAATTACCCACCAGCCTAAAAAAAGGGCATTACCGTAATTACCCGCCAGCCTAAAAAAAGATCATTACTGTAATTATCCGTCAGCCTTAAAAAAGAGCACTACCGTAATTACCCATCATCTTAAGTAAAGGGCACTACCGTAATTACCTGTCAGCCTCAATAAAGAGCACTATCATAATTACCCATCATCTTAAAGAGCACTACCGTAATTACCCATCAGCCTAAATAGAGGGCACTACCGTAATTACCCATCAGCCTTAAAAAAGGGCACTACCGTAATTACCCGCCAGCCTAAAAAAAGGGCATTACCGTAATTACCCGCCAGCCTAAAAAAAGAGCATTACCGTAATTACCCATCAGCCTAAATAAAGGGCACTACCGTAATTACCCGTCAGCCTAAATAAAGGGCACTACCGTAATTACCCGTCAGCCTCAATAAAGAGCACTATCATAATTACCCATCATCTTAAAGGGCATTACCGTAATTACCCGCCAGCCTAAAAAAAGGGCATTACCGTAATTACCTGCCAGCCTTAAAAAAGGGAATTACCATAATTACCCGTCATCTTAAATAAAGGGCACTACCGTAATTATCCGTCAGCCTAAATAAAGAGCACTATAATAATTACCCATCATCTAAAAAGGCACTACCGTAATTACCCGCCAGCCTAAAAAGAGGGCATTACCGTAATTACCCGTCAGCCTAAATAGAGGGCACTACCGTAATTACCCGCCAGCCTAAATAAAGGGCACTACCGTAATTACCCGTTAGCCTATAAAAAGGGCATTACCGTAATTACCCATCAACTTAAATAAAGGGCACTACCGTAAATACTCGCCAGCCTGAAAAAAGGGCACTACCGTAATTACCGGTCAGCCTAAATAAAGAGCACTACCGTAATTACCCGTCAGCCTAAAAAAGGGCACTACCGTAATTACCCGGCAGCCTAAAAAAGGGCATTACCGTAATTACCCGTCAGCCTAAAAAAAGGGCACTACCGTAATTACCCGCCAGCCTAAAAAAGGGCATTACCGTAATTACCCGCCAGCCTAAAAAAAAGCGCACTACCGTAAATACCCATCAGCCTTAAAAAGGGCACTACCGTAATTACCCATCATCTTAAATAAAGGGCACTACCGTAATTACCTATCAGCCTCAATAAAGAGCACTATCATAATTACCCATCATCTTAAAGGGCATTACCGTAATTACCCACCAGCCTAATAAAAGGGCATTACCGTAATTACCTGCCAGCCTTAAAAAAGGAAATTACCATAATTACCCGTCATCTTAAATAAAGGGCACTACCGTAATTACCCGTCAGCCTAAATAAAGGGGCCTATCGTAATTTCCCGTCAGCCTAAAAAAAGGCACTACCGTAATTACCCGTCATCTTAAATAAAGGGCACTACCGTAATTACCCGCCAGCCTAAAAAAAGGGCATTACTGTAATTACCCGTCAGCCTAAATAGGGGGCACTACCGTAATTACCTGCCAGCCTAAATAAAGGGCACTACCGTAATTACCCGTTAGCCTAAATAAAGGGCACTACCATAATTACCCATCAGCCTAAATAAAGGGCACTATCGTAATTACCCGCCAGCCTAAATAGAGGGCACTACCGTAATTACCCGTCAGCCTTAAAAAGGGCACTACCGTAATTACCCGCCAGCCTAAATAGAGGGCACTACCGTAATTACCCATCAGCCTTAAAAAAGGGAACTACCGTAATTACCCGACCGCCTAAAAAAAGGGCATTACCGTAATTACCCGCCAGCCTTAAAAAAGATCATTACCGTAATTACCCGTCAGCCTTAAAAAAGAGCACTACCGTAATTACCCATCAGCCTAAAAACAGGGCACTCCCGTAAATACCCATCAGCCTAAAAAAAGGGCATTACCGTAATTAGCCGTCAGCCTAAATAGAGGGCACTACCGTAATTACTCGTCAGCCTAAAAAGGGCACTACCGTAATTACCCGCTAGCCTTAAAAAGGGCATTACCGTAATTACCCACTAGCCTATAAAAAAGGGCATTACCGTAATTACCCATCAACTTAAATAAAGAGCATTACCATAATTTCCCATCAGCCTAAAAAAAGGGCACTACCGTCATTACCCGCCAGCCTTAAAAAATGGCATTACCGTAATTACCTGTCAGCCTAAAAAAGGGCACTACTGTAATTACCCGTCAGCCTTAAAAAAGGGCATTACCGTAATTACCCGTCTGCCTAAATAGAGGACACTACCGTAATTACCTGTCAGCCTAAATAAAGGGCACTCCCGTAATTACCTGGCAGTCTAAAAAAAGGGCACTACCGTAATTACCCGTCAGCCTAAAAAAAGAGCACTACCGTAAATACCCGCCAGCCTTAAAAAAGGGTATTACCGTAATTACCCGTCAGCCTAAAAAAAGGGCATTACCGTAATTACCCGGCAGCCTTAAAAAAGGGCACTACCGTAATTACCCGGCAGCCTAAAAAAAGGGCACTACCGTAATTACCCGCCAACCTAAAAAAAGGCAATTACCGTAATTACCAGTCAGCCTAAAAAAAGAGCACTACCGTAATTACCCGTCAGCCTAAAAAAGGGCACTACCGTAATTACCCGCCAGCCTAAAAAAGGGCACTACCGTAATTACCCGTCAGCCTAAAAAAAGGGCACTACCATAATTACCCGCCAGCCTAAAAAAAGGGCAATACCGTAATTACCCGTCAGCCTAAAAAAAGAGCACTACCGTAAATACCCGCCAGCCTTAAAAAAGGGCACTACCGTAATTACCCACCAGCCTAAAAAAAGGGCACTACCGTAATTACCCGCCAGCCTTAAAAAAGGGCATTACTGTAATTACCCGTCAGCCTAAAAAAAGGGCATTACCGTAATTACCCGTCAGCCTGAAAAAAGCGCACTACCGTAATTACCTGTCAGCCTAAATAGAGGACACTACCGTAATTACCTGTCAGCCTAAATAAAGGGCACTACCGTAATTACCCGGCAGCATAAAAAAGGGCACTACCGTAATTACCCGCCAGCCTAAAAAAGGGCACTACCGTAATTACCCACCAGCCTAAAAAAGGGCATTACCGTAATTACCCGTCAGCCTAAATAAAGGGCACTACCGTAATTACCCATCAGCCTAAAAAAAGGGCACTACCGTAATTACCGGTCAGCCTAAATAAAGAGCACTATCAAAATTACCCATCATCTTAAAGGGCACTACCGTAATTACCCGGCAGCCTTAAAAAAGGGCACTACCGTAATTACCCAGCAGACTTAAAAAAGGGCATTACCGTAATTACCCGTCAGCCTAAAAAAAGTGCACTACCGTAATTACCCGTCAGCCTAAAAAAAGGGCACTACTGTAATTACCCGGCAGCCTAAAAAAAGGGCACTACCGTAATAACCCGCCAGCCTAAAAAAAGGGCAATACCGTAATTACCCATCAGCCGCAAAAAAGCGCACTACCGTAAATACCCATCAGCCTTAAAAAGGGCACTACCGTAATTACCCATCATCTTAAATAAAGGGCACTATCGTAATTACCTGTCAGCCTCAATAAAGAGCACCATCATAATTACCCATCATCTTAAAGGGCACTACCGTAATTTACCCGTCAGCCTAAATAGAGGGCACTACCGTAATTACCCATCAGCCTTAAAAAAGGGCACTACCGTAATTACCCGCCAGCCTAAAAAAAGGGCATTACCGTAATTACCCGCCAGCCTAAAAAAAGAGCATTACCGTAATTACCCGTCAGCCTAAAAAAAGGGCACTACCGTAATTACCCGCCAGCCTAAAAAAGGGCATTACCGTAATTACCCGCCAGCCTAAAAAAAAGCGCACTACCGTAAATACCCATCAGCCTTAAAAAGGGCACTACCGTAATTACCCATCTTAAATAAAGGGCACTACCGTAATTACCTATCAGCCTCAATAAAGAGCACTATCATAATTACCCATCATCTTAAAGGGCATTACCGTAATTACCCGCCAGCCTAATAAAAGGGCATTACCGTAATTACCTGCCAGCCTTAAAAAAGGAAATTACCATAATTACCCGTCATCTTAAATAAAGGGCACTACCGTAATTACCCGTCAGCCTAAATAAAGAGCACTATAATAATTACCCATCATCTAAAAAGGCACTACCGTAATTACCCGCCAGCCTAAAAAGAGGGCATTACCGTAATTACCCGTCAGCCTAAATAGAGGGCACTACCGTAATTACCCGCCAGCCTAAATAAAGGGCACTACCGTAATTACCCGTTAGCCTATAAAAAGGGCATTACCGTAATTACCCATCAACTTAAATAAAGGGCACTACCGTAAATACTCGCCAGCCTGAAAAAAGGGCACTACCGTAATTACCGGTCAGCCTAAATAAAGAGCACTATCAAAATTATCCATCATCTTAAAGGGCACTACCGTAATTACCCGGCAGCCTTAAAAAGGGCACTACTGTAATTACCCGGCAGCCTAAAAAAAGGGCACTACCGTAATTACCCGCCAGCCTAAAAAAGGGCATTACCGTAATTACCCGTCAGCCTAAAAAAAGGGCACTACCGTAATTACCCGCCAGCCTAAAAAAGGGCATTACCGTAATTACCCGCCAGCCTAAAAAATGCCATTACTGTAATTACCCATCAGCCTAAATAGGGGGCACTACCGTAATTACCCGCCAGCCTAAATAAAGGGCACTACCGTAATTACCCGTTAGCCTAAATAAAGGGCACTACCGTAATTACCCGTCAGCCTAAATAAAGGGCACTATCGTAATTACCCATCAGCCTCAATAAAGAGCACTATCAAAATTACCCATCATCTTAAAGGGCACTACCGTAATTACCTGCCAGCCTAAAAAAAGGGCATTACCATAATTACCGGTGAGCCTAAATAAAGAGCACTATCAAAATTACCCATCATCTTGAAGGGCACTACCGTAATTACCCGGCAGCCTTAAAAAAGGGCACTACCATAATTACCCATCAGCCTTAAAAAGGGCACTACCGTAATTACCCGTCAGCCTAAATAAAGGGCATTACCGTAATTACCCATCAGTCTAAATAAAGGGCACTACCATAATTACCCGTCAGCCTAAATAAAGGGCACTACCGTAATTACCCATCATCTTAAATAAAGGGCTCTACCGTAATTACCCGTCAGCCTCAATAAAGAGCACTATCATAATTACCCATCATCTTAAAGGGCATTACCGTAATTACCCGCCAGCCTAATAAAAGGGCATTACCGTAATTACCTGCCAGCCTTAAAAAAGGAAATTACCATAATTACCCGTCATCTTAAATAAAGGGCACTACCGTAATTACCCGTCAGCCTAAATAAAGGGCACTATCGTAATTTCCCGTCAGCCTAAAAAAAGGCACTACCGTAGTTACCCGTCATCTTAAATAAAGGGCACTACCGTAATTACCCATCAGCCTAAATAAAGAGCTCTATCATAATTACCCATCATCTTAAAGGGCACTACCGTAATTACCCGCCAGCCTAAAAAAAGGGCATTACTGTAATTACCCGTCAGCCTAAATAGGGGGCACTACCGTAATTACCTGCCAGCCTAAATAAAGGGCACTACCGTAATTACCCGTTAGCCTAAATAAAGGGCACTACCATAATTACCCATCAGCCTAAATAAAGGGCACTATCGTAATTACCCGCCAGCCTAAATAGAGGGCACTACCGTAATTACCCGTCAGCCTTAAAAAAGGGCACTACCGTAATTACCCGCCAGCCTAAATAGAGGGCACTACCGTAATTACCCGTCAGCCTTAAAAAAGGGAACTACCGTAATTACCCGACCGCCTAAAAAAAGGGCATTACCGTAATTACCCGCCAGCCTTAAAAAAGAGCACTACCGTAATTACCCATCAGCCTAAAAACAGGGCACTACCGTAAATACCCATCAGCCTAAAAAAAGGGCATTACCGTAATTAGCCGTCAGCCTAAATAGAGGGCACTACCGTAATTACTCGTCAGCCTAAAAAGGGCATTACCGTAATTACCCACTAGCCTATAAAAAAGGGCATTACCGTAATTACCCATCAACTTAAATAAAGAGCATTACCATAATTTCCCATCAGCCTAAAAAAAGGGCACTACCGTCATTACCCGCCAGCCTTAAAAAATGGCATTACCGTAATTACCTGTCAGCCTAAAAAAGGGCACTACCGTAATTACCCGCCAGCCTTAAAAAAGGGCATTACCGTAATTACCCGTCTGCCTAAATAGAGGACACTACCGTAATTACCTGTCAGCCTAAATAAAGGGCACTCCCGTAATTACCTGGCAGTCTAAAAAAAGGGCACTACCGTAATTACCCGACAGCCTAAAAAAAGAGCACTACCGTAATTACCCGGCAGCCTAAAAAAAGGGCACTACCGTAATTACCCGCCAACCTAAAAAAAGGCAATTACCGTAATTACCAGTCAGCCTAAAAAAAGAGCACTACCGTAATTACCCGTCAGCCTAAAAAAGGGCACTACCGTAATTACCCGCCAGCCTAAAAAAGGGCACTACCGTAATTACCCGTCAGCCTAAAAAAGGGCACTACCGTAATTACCCGGCAGCCTAAAAAAGGGCACTACCGTAATTACCTGGCAGCCTAAAAAAAGGGCACTACCATAATTACCCGCCAGCCTAAAAAAGGGCAATACCGTAATTACCCGTCAGCCTAAAAAAAGAGCACTACCGTAAATACCCGCCAGCCTTAAAAAAGGGTATTACCGTAATTACCCGTCAGCCTAAAAAAAGGGCATTACCGTAATTACCCGGCAGCCTTAAAAAAGGGCACTACCGTAATTACCCGCCAGCCTAAAAAAAGGGCAATACCGTAATTACCCGTCAGCCTAAAAAAAGAGCACTACCGTAAATACCCGCCAGCCTTAAAAAAGGGCACTACCGTAATTACCCACCAGCCTAAAAAAAGGGCACTACCGTAATTACCCGCCAGCCTTAAAAAAGGGCATTACTGTAATTACCTGTCAGCCTAAATAGAGGACACTACCGTAATTACCTGTCAGCCTAAATAAAGGGCACTACCGTAATTACCCGGCAGCATAAAAAAGGGCACTACCGTAATTACCCACCAGCCTAAAAAAGGGCACTACCGTAATTACCCGCCAGCCTAAAAAAGGGCATTACCGTAATTACCCGTCAGCCTAAAAAAAGCGCACTACCGTAATTACCCGTCAGCCTAAAAAAAGGGCACTACCGTAATTACCGGTCAGCCTAAATAAAGAGCACTATCAAAATTACCCATCATCTTAAAGGGCACTACCGTAATTACCCGTCAGCCTAAAAAAAGGGCACTACCATAATTACCCGCCAGCCTAAAAAAAGGGCAATACCGTAATTACCCGTCAGCCTAAAAAAAGAGCACTACCGTAAATACCCGCCAGCCTTAAAAAAGGGCACTACCGTAATTACCCACCAGCCTAAAAAAAGGGCACTACCGTAATTACCGGTCAGCCTAAATAAAGAGCACTACCGTAATTACCCGTCAGCCTAAAAAAGGGCACTACTGTAATTACCCGGCAGCCTAAAAAAAGGGCACTACCGTAATTACCCGCCAGCCTAAAAAAGGGCACTACCGTAATTACCCGTCAGCCTAAAAAAAGGGCACTACCGTAATTACCCGCCAGCCTAAAAAAGGGCATTACCGTAATTACCCGCCAGCCTAAAAAAAAGCGCACTACCGTAAATACCCATCAGCCTTAAAAAGGGCACTACCGTAATTACCCATCATCTTAAATAAAGGGCACTACCGTAATTACCTATCAGCCTCAATAAAGAGCACTATCATAATTACCCATCATCTTAAAGGGCATTACCGTAATTACCCGCCAGCCTAATAAAAGGGCATTACCGTAATTACCTGCCAGCCTTAAAAAAGGAAATTACCATAATTACCCGTCATCTTAAATAAAGGGCACTACCGTAATTACCCGTCAGCCTAAATAAAGGGCACTATCGTAATTACCCATCAGCCTAAAAAAGGGCACTACCGTAATTACCCGGCAGCCTAAAAAAGGGCACTACCGTAATTACCTGGCAGCCTAAAAATAGGGCACTACCATAATTACCCGCCAGCCTAAAAAAGGGCAATACCGTAATTACCCGTCAGCCTAAAAAAAGAGCACTACCGTAAATACCCGCCAGCCTTAAAAAAGGGTATTACCGTAATTACCCGTCAGCCTAAAAAAAGGGCATTACCGTAATTACCCGGCAGCCTTCAAAAAGGGCACTACCGTAATTACCCACCAGCCTAAAAAAAAAGGGCATTACCGTAATTACCCGTCAGCCTAAAAAAAAAGCACTACCGTAAATACCCGCCAGCCTTAAAAAAGGGCACTACCGTAATTACCCACCAGCCTAAAAAAAGGGCACTACCGTAATTACCCGCCAGCCTTAAAAAAGGGCATTACTGTAATTACCCGTCAGCCTAAAAAAAGGGCATTAACGTAATTACCCGTCAGCCTGAAAAAAGCGCACTACCGTAATTACCTGTCAGCCTAAATAGAGGACACTACCGTAATTACCTGTCAGCCTAAATAAAGGGCACTACCGTAATTACCCGGCAGCCTAAATAAAGGGCACTACCGTAATTACCCGTTAGCCTATAAAAAGGGCATTACCGTAATTACCCATCAACTTAAATAAAGGGCACTACCGTAAATACTCACCAGCCTGAAAAAAGGGCACTACCGTAATTACCGGTCAGCCTAAATAAATAGCACTATCAAAATTACCCATCATCTTAAAGGGCACTACCGTAATTACCCGGCAGCCTTAAAAAAGGGCACTACCGTAATTACCCAGCAGCCTTAAAAAAGGGCATTACCGTAATTACCCATCAGCCTAAAAAAAGTGCACTACCGTAATTACCCGTCAGCCTAAAAAAAGGGCACTACTGTAATTACCCGGCAGCCTAAAAAAGGGCACTACCGTAATAACCCGCCAGCCTAAAAAAAGGGCAATACCGTAATTACCCATCAGCCGCAAAAAAGCGCACTACCGTAAATACCCATCAGCCTTAAAAAGGGCACTACCGTAATTACCCATCATCTTAAATAAAGGGCACTATCGTAATTACCTGTCAGCCTCAATAAAGAGCACTATCATAATTACCCATCATCTTAAAGGGCACTACCGTAATTTACCCGTCAGCCTAAATAGAGGGCACTACCGTAATTACCCATCAGCCTTAAAAAAGGGCACTACCGTAATTACCCACCAGCCTAAAAAAAGGGCATTACCGTAATTACCCGCCAGCCTAAAAAAAGATCATTACTGTAATTATCCGTCAGCCTTAAAAAAGAGCACTACCGTAATTACCCATCATCTTAAGTAAAGGGCACTACCGTAATTACCTGTCAGCCTCAATAAAGAGCACTATCATAATTACCCATCATCTTAAAGAGCACTACCGTAATTACCCATCAGCCTAAATAGAGGGCACTACCGTAATTACCCATCAGCCTTAAAAAAGGGCACTACCGTAATTACCCGCCCGCCTAAAAAAAGGGCATTACCGTAATTACCCGCCAGCCTAAAAAAAGAGCATTACCGTAATTACCCATCAGCCTAAATAAAGGGCACTACCGTAATTACCCGTCAGCCTAAATAAAGGGCACTACCGTAATTACCCGTCAGCCTCAATAAAGAGCACTATCATAATTACCCATCATCTTAAAGGGCATTACCGTAATTACCCGCCAGCCTAAAAAAAGGGCATTACCGTAATTACCTGCCAGCCTTAAAAAAGGGAATTACCATAATTACCCGTCATCTTAAATAAAGGGCACTACCGTAATTATCCGTCAGCCTAAATAAAGAGCACTATAATAATTACCCATCATCTAAAAAGGCACTACCATAATTACCCGCCAGCCTAAAAAGAGGGCATTACCGTAATTACCCGTCAGCCTAAATAGAGGGCACTACCGTAATTACCCGCCAGCCTAAATAAAGGGCACTACCGTAATTACCCGTTAGCCTATAAAAAGGGCATTACCGTAATTACCCATCAACTTAAATAAAGGGCACTACCGTAAATACTCGCCAGCCTGAAAAAAGGGCACTACCGTAATTACCGGTCAGCCTAAATAAAGAGCACTACCGTAATTACCCGTCAGCCTAAAAAAGGGCACTACCGTAATTACCCGGCAGCCTAAAAAAGGGCATTACCGTAATTACCCGTCAGCCTAAAAAAAGGGCACTACCGTAATTACCCGCCAGCCTAAAAAAGGGCATTACCGTAATTACCCGCCAGCCTAAAAAAAAGCGCACTACCGTAAATACCCATCAGCCTTAAAAAGGGCACTACCGTAATTACCCATCATCTTAAATAAAGGGCACTACCGTAATTACCTATCAGCCTCAATAAAGAGCACTATCATAATTACCCATCATCTTAAAGGGCATTACCGTAATTACCCACCAGCCTAATAAAAGGGCATTACCGTAATTACCTGCCAGCCTTAAAAAAGGAAATTACCATAATTACCCGTCATCTTAAATAAAGGGCACTACCGTAATTACCCGTCAGCCTAAATAAAGGGCACTATCGTAATTTCCCGTCAGCCTAAAAAAAGGCACTACCGTAATTACCCGTCATCTTAAATAAAGGGCACTACCGTAATTACCCGTCAGCCTAAATAAAGAGCTCTATCATAATTACCCATCATCTTAAAGGGCACTACCGTAATTACCCGCCAGCCTAAAAAAAGGGCATTACTGTAATTACCCGTCAGCCTAAATAGGGGGCACTACCGTAATTACCTGCCAGCCTAAATAAAGGGCACTACCGTAATTACCCGTTAGCCTAAATAAAGGGCACTACCATAATTACCCATCAGCCTAAATAAAGGGCACTATCGTAATTACCCGCCAGCCTAAATAGAGGGCACTACCGTAATTACCCGTCAGCCTTAAAAAAGGGCACTACCGTAATTACCCGCCAGCCTAAATAGAGGGCACTACCGTAATTACCCATCAGCCTTAAAAAAGGGAACTACCGTAATTACCCGACCGCCTAAAAAAAGGGCATTACCGTAATTACCCGCCAGCCTTAAAAAAGATCATTACCGTAATTACCCGTCAGCCTTAAAAAAGAGCACTACCGTAATTACCCATCAGCCTAAAAACAGGGCACTCCTGTAAATACCCATCAGCCTAAAAAAAGGGCATTACCGTAATTAGCCGTCAGCCTAAATAGAGGGCACTACCGTAATTACTCGTCAGCCTAAAAAGGGCACTACCGTAATTACCCGCTAGCCTTAAAAAGGGCATTACCGTAATTACCCACTAGCCTATAAAAAAGGGCATTACCGTAATTACCCATCAACTTAAATAAAGAGCATTACCATAATTTCCCATCAGCCTAAAAAAAGGGCACTACCGTCATTACCCGCCAGCCTTAAAAAATGGCATTACCGTAATTACCTGTCAGCCTAAAAAAGGGCACTACTGTAATTACCCGCCAGCCTTAAAAAAGGGCATTACCGTAATTACCCGTCTGCCTAAATAGAGGACACTACCGTAATTACCTGTCAGCCTAAATAAAGGGCACTCCCGTAATTACCTGGCAGTCTAAAAAAAGGGCACTACCGTAATTACCCGACAGCCTAAAAAAAGAGCACTACCGTAATTATCCGGCAGCCTAAAAAAAGGGCACTACCGTAATTACCCGCCAACCTAAAAAAAGGCAATTACCGTAATTACCAGTCAGCCTAAAAAAAGAGCACTACCGTAATTACCCGTCAGCCTAAAAAAGGGCACTACCGTAATTACCCGCCAGCCTAAAAAAGGGCAATACCGTAATTACCCGTCAGCCTAAAAAAAGAGCACTACCGTAAATACCCGCCAGCCTTAAAAAAGGGTATTACCGTAATTACCCGTCAGCCTAAAAAAAGGGCATTACCGTAATTACCCGGCAGCCTTAAAAAAGGGCACTACCGTAATTACCCGGCAGCCTAAAAAAAGGGCACTACCGTAATTACCCGCCAACCTAAAAAAAGGCAATTACCGTAATTACCAGTCAGCCTAAAAAAAGAGCACTACCGTAATTACCCGTCAGCCTAAAAAAGGGCACTACCGTAATTACCCGCCAGCCTAAAAAAGGGCACTACCGTAATTACCCGTCAGCCTAAAAAAAGGGCACTACCATAATTACCCGCCAGCCTAAAAAAAGGGCAATACCGTAATTACCCGTCAGCCTAAAAAAAGAGCACTACCGTAAATACCCGCCAGCCTTAAAAAAGGGCACTACCGTAATTACCCACCAGCCTAAAAAAAGGGCACTACCGTAATTACCCGCCAGCCTTAAAAAAGGGCATTACTGTAATTACCCGTCAGCCTAAAAAAAGGGCATTACCGTAATTACCCGTCAGCCTGAAAAAAGCGCACTACCGTAATTACCTGTCAGCCTAAATAGAGGACACTACCGTAATTACCTGTCAGCCTAAATAAAGGGCACTACCGTAATTACCCGGCAGCATAAAAAAGGGCACTACCGTAATTACCCGCCAGCCTAAAAAAGGGCACTACCGTAATTACCCACCAGCCTAAAAAAGGGCATTACCGTAATTACCCGTCAGCCTAAAAAAAGCGCACTACCGTAATTACCCGTCAGCCTAAAAAAAGGGCACTACCGTAATTACCGGTCAGCCTAAATAAAGAGCACTATCAAAATTACCCATCATCTTAAAGGGCACTACCGTAATTACCCGGCAGCCTTAAAAAAGGGCACTACCGTAATTACCCAGCAGCCTTAAAAAAGGGCATTACCGTAATTACCCGTCAGCCTAAAAAAAGTGCACTACCGTAATTACCCGTCAGCCTAAAAAAAGGGCACTACTGTAATTACCCGGCAGCCTAAAAAAAGGGCACTACCGTAATAACCCGCCAGCCTAAAAAAAGGGCAATACCGTAATTACCCATCAGCCGCAAAAAAGCGCACTACCGTAAATACCCATCAGCCTTAAAAAGGGCACTACCGTAATTACCCATCATCTTAAATAAAGGGCACTATCGTAATTACCTGTCAGCCTCAATAAAGAGCACCATCATAATTACCCATCATCTTAAAGGGCACTACCGTAATTTACCCGTCAGCCTAAATAGAGGGCACTACCGTAATTACCCATCAGCCTTAAAAAAGGGCACTACCGTAATTACCCACCAGCCTAAAAAAAGGGCATTACCGTAATTACCCGCCAGCCTAAAAAAAGATCATTACTGTAATTATCCGTCAGCCTAAAAAAAGAGCACTACCGTAATTACCCATCATCTTAAGTAAAGGGCACTACCGTAATTACCTGTCAGCCTCAATAAAGAGCACTATCATAATTACCCATCATCTTAAAGAGCACTACCGTAATTACCCATCAGCCTAAATAGAGGGCACTACCGTAATTACCCATCAGCCTTAAAAAAGGGCACTACCGTAATTACCCGCCAGCCTAAAAAAAGGGCATTACCGTAATTACCCGCCAGCCTAAAAAAAGAGCATTACCGTAATTACCCATCAGCCTAAATAAAGGGCACTACCGTAATTACCCGTCAGCCTAAATAAAGGGCACTACCGTAATTACCCGTCAGCCTCAATAAAGAGCACTATCATAATTACCCATCATCTTAAAGGGCATTACCGTAATTACCCGCCAGCCTAAAAAAAGGGCATTACCGTAATTACCTGCCAGCCTTAAAAAAGGGAATTACCATAATTACCCGTCATCTTAAATAAAGGGCACTACCGTAATTATCCATCAGCCTAAATAAAGAGCACTATAATAATTACCCATCATCTAAAAAGGCACTACCGTAATTACCCGCCAGCCTAAAAAGAGGGCATTACCGTAATTACCCGTCAGCCTAAATAGAGGGCACTACCGTAATTACCCGCCAGCCTAAAAAAGGGCATTACCGTAATTACCCGCCAGCCTAAAAAAAAGCGCACTACCGTAAATACCCATCAGCCTTAAAAAGGGCACTACCGTAATTACCCGCCAGCCTAAAAAAGGGCAATACCGTAATTACCCGTCAGCCTAAAAAAAGAGCACTACCGTAAATACCCGCCAGCCTTAAAAAAGGGTATTACCGTAATTACCCGTCAGCCTAAAAAAAGGGCATTACCGTAATTACCCGGCAGCCTTAAAAAAGGGCACTACCGTAATTACCCGGCAGCCTAAAAAAAGGGCACTACCGTAATTACCCGCCAACCTAAAAAAAGGCAATTACCGTAATTACCAGTCAGCCTAAAAAAGAGCACTACCGTAATTACCCGTCAGCCTAAAAAAGGGCACTACCGTAATTACCCGCCAGCCTAAAAAAGGGCACTACCGTAATTACCCGTCAGCCTAAAAAAAGGGCACTACCATAATTACCCGCCAGCCTAAAAAAAGGGCAATACCGTAATTACCCGTCAGCCTAAAAAAAGAGCACTACCGTAAATACCCGCCAGCCTTAAAAAAGGGCACTACCGTAATTACCCACCAGCCTAAAAAAAGGGCACTACCGTAATTACCCGCCAGCCTTAAAAAAGGGCATTACTGTAATTACCCGTCAGCCTAAAAAAAGGGCATTACCGTAATTACCCGTCAGCCTGAAAAAAGCGCACTACCGTAATTACCTGTCAGCCTAAATAGAGGACACTGCCGTAATTACCTGTCAGCCTAAATAAAGGGCACTACCGTAATTACCCGGCAGCATAAAAAAGGGCACTACCGTAATTACCCGCCAGCCTAAAAAAGGGCACTACCGTAATTACCCACCAGCCTAAAAAAGGGCATTACCGTAATTACCCGTCAGCCTAAAAAAAGCGCACTACCGTAATTACCCGTCAGCCCAAAAAAAGGGCACTACCGTAATTACCGGTCAGCCTAAATAAAGAGCACTATCATAATTACCCATCATCTTAAAGGGCATTACCGTAATTACCCACCAGCCTAATAAAAGGGCATTACCGTAATTACCTGCCAGCCTTAAAAAAGGAAATTACCATAATTAACCGTCATCTTAAATAAAGGGCACTACCGTAATTACCCGTCAGCCTAAATAAAGGGCACTATCGTAATTTCCCGTCAGCCTAAAAAAAGGCACTACCGTAATTACCCGTCATCTTAAATAAAGGGCACTACCGTAATTACCCGTCAGCCTAAATAAAGAGCTCTATCATAATTACCCATCATCTTAAAGGGCACTACCGTAATTACCCGCCAGCCTAAAAAAAGGGCATTACTGTAATTACCCGTCAGCCTAAATAGGGGGCACTACCGTAATTACCTGCCAGCCTAAATAAAGGGCACTACCGTAATTACCCGTTAGCCTAAATAAAGGGCACTACCATAATTACCCATCAGCCTAAATAAAGGGCACTATCGTAATTACCCGCCAGCCTAAATAGAGGGCACTACCGTAATTACCCGTCAGCCTTAAAAAAGGGCACTACCGTAATTACCCGCCAGCCTAAATAGAGGGCACTACCGTAATTACCCATCAGCCTTAAAAAAGGGAACTACCGTAATTACCCGACCGCCTAAAAAAAGGGCATTACCGTAATTACCCGCCAGCCTTAAAAAAGATCATTACCGTAATTACCCGTCAGCCTTAAAAAAGAGCACTACCGTAATTACCCATCAGCCTAAAAACAGGGCACTCCCGTAAATACCCATCAGCCTAAAAAAAGGGCATTACCGTAATTAGCCGTCAGCCTAAATAGAGGGCACTACCGTAATTACTCGTCAGCCTAAAAAGGGCACTACCGTAATTACCCGCTAGCCTTAAAAAGGGCATTACCGTAATTACCCACTAGCCTATAAAAAAGGGCATTACCGTAATTACCCATCAACTTAAATAAAGAGCATTACCATAATTTCCCATCAGCCTAAAAAAAGGGCACTACCGTCATTACCCGCCAGCCTTAAAAAATGGCATTACCGTAATTACCTGTCAGCCTAAAAAAGGGCACTACTGTAATTACCCGCCAGCCTTAAAAAAGGGCATTACCGTAATTACCCGTCTGCCTAAATAGAGGACACTACCGTAATTACCTGTCAGCCTAAATAAAGGGCACTCCCGTAATTACCTGGCAGTCTAAAAAAAGGGCACTACCGTAATTACCCGACAGCCTAAAAAAAGAGCACTACCGTAATTACCCGGCAGCCTAAAAAAAGGGCACTACCGTAATTACCCACCAGCCTAAAAAAGGGCATTACCGTAATTACCCGTCAGCCTAAAAAAAGCGCACTACCGTAATTACCCGTCAGCCTAAAAAAAGGGCACTACCGTAATTACCGGTCAGCCTAAATAAAGAGCACTATCAAAATTACCCATCATCTTAAAGGGCACTACCGTAATTACCCGGCAGCCTTAAAAAAGGGCACTACCGTAATTACCCAGCAGCCTTAAAAAAGGGCATTACCGTAATTACCCGTCAGCCTAAAAAAAGTGCACTACCGTAATTACCCGTCAGCCTAAAAAAAGGGCACTACTGTAATTACCCGGCAGCCTAAAAAAAGGGCACTACCGTAATAACCCGCCAGCCTAAAAAAAGGGCAATACCGTAATTACCCATCAGCCGCAAAAAAGCGCACTACCGTAAATACCCATCAGCCTTAAAAAGGGCACTACCGTAATTACCCATCATCTTAAATAAAGGGCACTATCGTAATTACCTGTCAGCCTCAATAAAGAGCACCATCATAATTACCCATCATCTTAAAGGGCACTACCGTAATTTACCCGTCAGCCTAAATAGAGGGCACTACCGTAATTACCCATCAGCCTTAAAAAAGGGCACTACCGTAATTACCCACCAGCCTAAAAAAAGGGCATTACCGTAATTACCCGCCAGCCTAAAAAAAGATCATTACTGTAATTATCCGTCAGCCTAAAAAAAGAGCACTACCGTAATTACCCATCATCTTAAGTAAAGGGCACTACCGTAATTACCTGTCAGCCTCAATAAAGAGCACTATCATAATTACCCATCATCTTAAAGAGCACTACCGTAATTACCCATCAGCCTAAATAGAGGGCACTACCGTAATTACCCATCAGCCTTAAAAAAGGGCACTACCGTAATTACCCGCCAGCCTAAAAAAAGGGCATTACCGTAATTACCCGCCAGCCTAAAAAAAGAGCATTACCGTAATTACCCATCAGCCTAAATAAAGGGCACTACCGTAATTACCCGTCAGCCTAAATAAAGGGCACTACCGTAATTACCCGTCAGCCTCAATAAAGAGCACTATCATAATTACCCATCATCTTAAAGGGCATTACCGTAATTACCCGCCAGCCTAAAAAAAGGGCATTACCGTAATTACCTGCCAGCCTTAAAAAAGGGAATTACCATAATTACCCGTCATCTTAAATAAAGGGCACTACCGTAATTATCCATCAGCCTAAATAAAGAGCACTATAATAATTACCCATCATCTAAAAAGGCACTACCGTAATTACCCGCCAGCCTAAAAAGAGGGCATTACCGTAATTACCCGTCAGCCTAAATAGAGGGCACTACCGTAATTACCCGCCAGCCTAAAAAAGGGCATTACCGTAATTACCCGCCAGCCTAAAAAAAAGCGCACTACCGTAAATACCCATCAGCCTTAAAAAGGGCACTACCGTAATTACCCGCCAGCCTAAAAAAGGGCAATACCGTAATTACCCGTCAGCCTAAAAAAAGAGCACTACCGTAAATACCCGCCAGCCTTAAAAAAGGGTATTACCGTAATTACCCGTCAGCCTAAAAAAAGGGCATTACCGTAATTACCCGGCAGCCTTAAAAAAGGGCACTACCGTAATTACCCGGCAGCCTAAAAAAAGGGCACTACCGTAATTACCCGCCAACCTAAAAAAAGGCAATTACCGTAATTACCAGTCAGCCTAAAAAAGAGCACTACCGTAATTACCCGTCAGCCTAAAAAAGGGCACTACCGTAATTACCCGCCAGCCTAAAAAAGGGCACTACCGTAATTACCCGTCAGCCTAAAAAAAGGGCACTACCATAATTACCCGCCAGCCTAAAAAAAGGGCAATACCGTAATTACCCGTCAGCCTAAAAAAAGAGCACTACCGTAAATACCCGCCAGCCTTAAAAAAGGGCACTACCGTAATTACCCACCAGCCTAAAAAAAGGGCACTACCGTAATTACCCGCCAGCCTTAAAAAAGGGCATTACTGTAATTACCCGTCAGCCTAAAAAAAGGGCATTACCGTAATTACCCGTCAGCCTGAAAAAAGCGCACTACCGTAATTACCTGTCAGCCTAAATAGAGGACACTACCGTAATTACCTGTCAGCCTAAATAAAGGGCACTACCGTAATTACCCGGCAGCATAAAAAAGGGCACTACCGTAATTACCCGCCAGCCTAAAAAAGGGCACTACCGTAATTACCCACCAGCCTAAAAAAGGGCATTACCGTAATTACCCGTCAGCCTAAAAAAAGCGCACTACCGTAATTACCCGTCAGCCCAAAAAAAGGGCACTACCGTAATTACCGGTCAGCCTAAATAAAGAGCACTATCATAATTACCCATCATCTTAAAGGGCATTACCGTAATTACCCACCAGCCTAATAAAAGGGCATTACCGTAATTACCTGCCAGCCTTAAAAAAGGAAATTACCATAATTACCCGTCATCTTAAATAAAGGGCACTACCGTAATTACCCGTCAGCCTAAATAAAGGGCACTATCGTAATTTCCCGTCAGCCTAAAAAAAGGCACTACCGTAATTACCCGTCATCTTAAATAAAGGGCACTACCGTAATTACCCGTCAGCCTAAATAAAGAGCTCTATCATAATTACCCATCATCTTAAAGGGCACTACCGTAATTACCCGCCAGCCTAAAAAAAGGGCATTACTGTAATTACCCGTCAGCCTAAATAGGGGGCACTACCGTAATTACCTGCCAGCCTAAATAAAGGGCACTACCGTAATTACCCGTTAGCCTAAATAAAGGGCACTACCATAATTACCCATCAGCCTAAATAAAGGGCACTATCGTAATTACCCGCCAGCCTAAATAGAGGGCACTACCGTAATTACCCGTCAGCCTTAAAAAAGGGCACTACCGTAATTACCCGCCAGCCTAAATAGAGGGCACTACCGTAATTACCCATCAGCCTTAAAAAAGGGAACTACCGTAATTACCCGACCGCCTAAAAAAAGGGCATTACCGTAATTACCCGCCAGCCTTAAAAAAGATCATTACCGTAATTACCCGTCAGCCTTAAAAAAGAGCACTACCGTAATTACCCATCAGCCTAAAAACAGGGCACTCCCGTAAATACCCATCAGCCTAAAAAAAGGGCATTACCGTAATTAGCCGTCAGCCTAAATAGAGGGCACTACCGTAATTACTCGTCAGCCTAAAAAGGGCACTACCGTAATTACCCGCTAGCCTTAAAAAGGGCATTACCGTAATTACCCACTAGCCTATAAAAAAGGGCATTACCGTAATTACCCATCAACTTAAATAAAGAGCATTACCATAATTTCCCATCAGCCTAAAAAAAGGGCACTACCGTCATTACCCGCCAGCCTTAAAAAATGGCATTACCGTAATTACCTGTCAGCCTAAAAAAGGGCACTACTGTAATTACCCGCCAGCCTTAAAAAAGGGCATTACCGTAATTACCCGTCTGCCTAAATAGAGGACACTACCGTAATTACCTGTCAGCCTAAATAAAGGGCACTCCCGTAATTACCTGGCAGTCTAAAAAAAGGGCACTACCGTAATTACCCGACAGCCTAAAAAAAGAGCACTACCGTAATTACCCGGCAGCCTAAAAAAAGGGCACTACCGTAATTACCCGCCAACCTAAAAAAAGGCAATTACCGTAATTACCAGTCAGCCTAAAAAAAGAGCACTACCGTAATTACCCGTCAGCCTAAAAAAGGGCACTACCGTAATTACCCGCCAGCCTAAAAAAGGGCAATACCGTAATTACCCGTCAGCCTAAAAAAAGAGCACTACCGTAAATACCCGCCAGCCTTAAAAAAGGGTATTACCGTAATTACCCGTCAGCCTAAAAAAAGGGCATTACCGTAATTACCCGGCAGCCTTAAAAAAGGGCACTACCGTAATTACCCGGCAGCCTAAAAAAAGGGCACTACCGTAATTACCCGCCAACCTAAAAAAAGGCAATTACTGTAATTACCAGTCAGCCTAAAAAAAGAGCACTACCGTAATTACCCGTCAGCCTAAAAAAGGGCACTACCGTAATTACCCGCCAGCCTAAAAAAGGGCACTACCGTAATTACCCGTCAGCCTAAAAAAAGGGCACTACCATAATTACCCGCCAGCCTAAAAAAAGGGCAATACCGTAATTACCCGTCAGCCTAAAAAAAGAGCACTACCGTAAATACCCGCCAGCCTTAAAAAAGGGCACTACCGTAATTACCCACCAGCCTAAAAAAAGGGCACTACCGTAATTACCCGCCAGCCTTAAAAAAGGGCATTACTGTAATTACCCGTCAGCCTAAAAAAAGGGCATTACCGTAATTACCCGTCAGCCTGAAAAAAGCGCACTACCGTAATTACCTGTCAGCCTAAATAGAGGACACTACCGTAATTACCTGTCAGCCTAAATAAAGGGCACTACCGTAATTACCCGGCAGCATAAAAAAGGGCACTACCGTAATTACCCGCCAGCCTAAAAAAGGGCACTACCGTAATTACCCACCAGCCTAAAAAAGGGCATTACCGTAATTACCCGTCAGCCTAAAAAAAGCGCACTACCGTAATTACCCGTCAGCCTAAAAAAAGGGCACTACCGTAATTACCGGTCAGCCTAAATAAAGAGCACTATCAAAATTACCCATCATCTTAAAGGGCACTACCGTAATTACCCGGCAGCCTTAAAAAAGGGCACTACCGTAATTACCCAGCAGCCTTAAAAAAGGGCATTACCGTAATTACCCGTCAGCCTAAAAAAAGTGCACTACCGTAATTACCCGTCAGCCTAAAAAAAGGGCACTACTGTAATTACCCGGCAGCCTAAAAAAAGGGCACTACCGTAATAACCCGCCAGCCTAAAAAAAGGGCAATACCGTAATTACCCATCAGCCGCAAAAAAGCGCACTACCGTAAATACCCATCAGCCTTAAAAAGGGCACTACCGTAATTACCCATCATCTTAAATAAAGGGCACTATCGTAATTACCTGTCAGCCTCAATAAAGAGCACCATCATAATTACCCATCATCTTAAAGGGCACTACCGTAATTTACCCGTCAGCCTAAATAGAGGGCACTACCGTAATTACCCATCAGCCTTAAAAAAGGGCACTACCGTAATTACCCACCAGCCTAAAAAAAGGGCATTACCGTAATTACCCGCCAGCCTAAAAAAAGATCATTACTGTAATTATCCGTCAGCCTAAAAAAAGAGCACTACCGTAATTACCCATCATCTTAAGTAAAGGGCACTACCGTAATTACCTGTCAGCCTCAATAAAGAGCACTATCATAATTACCCATCATCTTAAAGAGCACTACCGTAATTACCCATCAGCCTAAATAGAGGGCACTACCGTAATTACCCATCAGCCTTAAAAAAGGGCACTACCGTAATTACCCGCCAGCCTAAAAAAAGGGCATTACCGTAATTACCCGCCAGCCTAAAAAAAGAGCATTACCGTAATTACCCATCAGCCTAAATAAAGGGCACTACCGTAATTACCCGTCAGCCTAAATAAAGGGCACTACCGTAATTACCCGTCAGCCTCAATAAAGAGCACTATCATAATTACCCATCATCTTAAAGGGCATTACCGTAATTACCCGCCAGCCTAAAAAAAGGGCATTACCGTAATTACCTGCCAGCCTTAAAAAAGGGAATTACCATAATTACCCGTCATCTTAAATAAAGGGCACTACCGTAATTATCCATCAGCCTAAATAAAGAGCACTATAATAATTACCCATCATCTAAAAAGGCACTACCGTAATTACCCGCCAGCCTAAAAAGAGGGCATTACCGTAATTACCCGTCAGCCTAAATAGAGGGCACTACCGTAATTACCCGCCAGCCTAAATAAAGGGCACTACCGTAATTACCCGTTAGCCTATAAAAAGGGCATTACCGTAATTACCCATCAACTTAAATAAAGGGCACTACCGTAAATACTCGCCAGCCTGAAAAAAGGGCACTACCGTAATTACCGGTCAGCCTAAATAAAGAGCACTACCGTAATTACCCGTCAGCCTAAAAAAGGGCACTACTGTAATTACCCGGCAGCCTAAAAAAAGGGCACTACCGTAATTACCCGCCAGCCTAAAAAAGGGCATTACCGTAATTACCCGTCAGCCTAAAAAAAGGGCACTACCGTAATTACCCGCCAGCCTAAAAAAGGGCATTACCGTAATTACCCGCCAGCCTAAAAAAAAGCGCACTACCGTAAATACCCATCAGCCTTAAAAAGGGCACTACCGTAATTACCCGCCAGCCTAAAAAAGGGCAATACCGTAATTACCCGTCAGCCTAAAAAAAGAGCACTACCGTAAATACCCGCCAGCCTTAAAAAAGGGTATTACCGTAATTACCCGCCAGCCTAAAAAATGGCACTACCGTAATTACCCGTCAGCCTAAAAAAAGGGCACTACCATAATTACCCGCCAGCCTTAAAAAAGGGCACTACCGTAATTACCCACCAGCCTAAAAAAAGGGCACTACCGTAATTACCCGCCAGCCTTAAAAAAGGGCATTACTGTAATTACCCGTCAGTCTAAAAAAAGGGCATTACCGTAATTACCCGTCAGCCTGAAAAAAGCGCACTACCGTAATTACCTGTCAGCCTAAATAGAGGACACTACCGTAATTACCTGTCAGCCTAAATAAAGGGCACTACCGTAATTACCCGGCAGCATAAAAAAGGGCACTACCGTAATTACCCGCCAGCCTAAAAAAGGGCACTACCGTAATTACCCACCAGCCTAAAAAAGGGCATTACCGTAATTACCCGTCAGCCTAAAAAAAGCGCACTACCGTAATTACCCGTCAGCCTAAAAAAAGGGCACTACCGTAATTACCGGTCAGCCTAAATAAAGAGCACTATCAAAATTACCCATCATCTTAAAGGGCACTACCGTAATTACCCGGCAGCCTTAAAAAAGGGCACTACCGTAATTACCCAGCAGCCTTAAAAAAGGGCATTACCGTAATTACCCGTCAGCCTAAAAAAAGTGCACTACCGTAATTACCCGTCAGCCTAAAAAAAGGGCACTACTGTAATTACCCGGCAGCCTAAAAAAAGGGCACTACCGTAATAACCCGCCAGCCTAAAAAAAGGGCAATACCGTAATTACCCATCAGCCGCAAAAAAGCGCACTACCGTAAATACCCATCAGCCTTAAAAAGGGCACTACCGTAATTACCCATCATCTTAAATAAAGGGCACTATCGTAATTACCTGTCAGCCTCAATAAAGAGCACCATCATAATTACCCATCATCTTAAAGGGCACTACCGTAATTTACCCGTCAGCCTAAATAGAGGGCACTACCGTAATTACCCATCAGCCTTAAAAAAGGGCACTACCGTAATTACCCACCAGCCTAAAAAAAGGGCATTACCGTAATTACCCGCCAGCCTAAAAAAAGATCATTACTGTAATTATCCGTCAGCCTAAAAAAAGAGCACTACCGTAATTACCCATCATCTTAAGTAAAGGGCACTACCGTAATTACCTGTCAGCCTCAATAAAGAGCACTATCATAATTACCCATCATCTTAAAGAGCACTACCGTAATTACCCATCAGCCTAAATAGAGGGCACTACCGTAATTACCCATCAGCCTTAAAAAAGGGCACTACCGTAATTACCCGCCAGCCTAAAAAAAGGGCATTACCGTAATTACCCGCCAGCCTAAAAAAAGAGCATTACCGTAATTACCCATCAGCCTAAATAAAGGGCACTACCGTAATTACCCGTCAGCCTAAATAAAGGGCACTACCGTAATTACCCGTCAGCCTCAATAAAGAGCACTATCATAATTACCCATCATCTTAAAGGGCATTACCGTAATTACCCGCCAGCCTAAAAAAAGGGCATTACCGTAATTACCTGCCAGCCTTAAAAAAGGGAATTACCATAATTACCCGTCATCTTAAATAAAGGGCACTACCGTAATTATCCATCAGCCTAAATAAAGAGCACTATAATAATTACCCATCATCTAAAAAGGCACTACCGTAATTACCCGCCAGCCTAAAAAGAGGGCATTACCGTAATTACCCGTCAGCCTAAATAGAGGGCACTACCGTAATTACCCGCCAGCCTAAATAAAGGGCACTACCGTAATTACCCGTTAGCCTATAAAAAGGGCATTACCGTAATTACCCATCAACTTAAATAAAGGGCACTACCGTAAATACTCGCCAGCCTGAAAAAAGGGCACTACCGTAATTACCGGTCAGCCTAAATAAAGAGCACTACCGTAATTACCCGTCAGCCTAAAAAAGGGCACTACTGTAATTACCCGGCAGCCTAAAAAAAGGGCACTACCGTAATTACCCGCCAGCCTAAAAAAGGGCATTACCGTAATTACCCGTCAGCCTAAAAAAAGGGCACTACCGTAATTACCCGCCAGCCTAAAAAAGGGCATTACCGTAATTACCCGCCAGCCTAAAAAAAAGCGCACTACCGTAAATACCCATCAGCCTTAAAAAGGGCACTTCCGTAATTACCCATCTTAAATAAAGGGCACTACCGTAATTACCTATCAGCCTCAATAAAGAGCACTATCATAATTACCCATCATCTTAAAGGGCATTACCGTAATTACCCGCCAGCCTAATAAAAGGGCATTACCGTAATTACCTGCCAGCCTTAAAAAAGGAAATTACCATAATTACCCGTCATCTTAAATAAAGGGCACTACCGTAATTACCCGTCAGCCTAAATAAAGAGCACTATAATAATTACCCATCATCTAAAAAGGCACTACCGTAATTACCCGCCAGCCTAAAAAGAGGGCATTACCGTAATTACCCGTCAGCCTAAATAGAGGGCACTACCGTAATTACCCGCCAGCCTAAATAAAGGGCACTACCGTAATTACCCGTTAGCCTATAAAAAGGGCATTACCGTAATTACCCATCAACTTAAATAAAGGGCACTACCGTAAATACTCGCCAGCCTGAAAAAAGGGCACTACCGTAATTACCGGTCAGCCTAAATAAAGAGCACTATCAAAATTATCCATCATCTTAAAGGGCACTACCGTAATTACCCGGCAGCCTTAAAAAGGGCACTACTGTAATTACCCGGCAGCCTAAAAAAAGGGCACTACCGTAATTACCCGCCAGCCTAAAAAAGGGCATTACCGTAATTACCCGTCAGCCTAAAAAAAGGGCACTACCGTAATTACCCGCCAGCCTAAAAAAGGGCATTACCGTAATTACCCGCCAGCCTAAAAAATGCCATTACTGTAATTACCCATCAGCCTAAATAGGGGGCACTACCGTAATTACCCGCCAGCCTAAATAAAGGGCACTACCGTAATTACCCGTTAGCCTAAATAAAGGGCACTACCGTAATTACCCGTCAGCCTAAATAAAGGGCACTATCGTAATTACCCATCAGCCTCAATAAAGAGCACTATCAAAATTACCCATCATCTTAAAGGGCACTACCGTAATTACCTGCCAGCCTAAAAAAAGGGCATTACCATAATTACCGGTGAGCCTAAATAAAGAGCACTATCAAAATTACCCATCATCTTGAAGGGCACTACCGTAATTACCCGGCAGCCTTAAAAAAGGGCACTACCATAATTACCCATCAGCCTTAAAAAGGGCACTACCGTAATTACCCGTCAGCCTAAATAAAGGGCATTACCGTAATTACCCATCAGTCTAAATAAAGGGCACTACCATAATTACCCGTCAGCCTAAATAAAGGGCACTACCGTAATTACCCATCATCTTAAATAAAGGGCTCTACCGTAATTACCCGTCAGCCTCAATAAAGAGCACTATCATAATTACCCATCATCTTAAAGGGCATTACCGTAATTACCCGCCAGCCTAATAAAAGGGCATTACCGTAATTACCTGCCAGCCTTAAAAAAGGAAATTACCATAATTACCCGTCATCTTAAATAAAGGGCACTACCGTAATTACCCGTCAGCCTAAATAAAGGGCACTATCGTAATTTCCCGTCAGCCTAAAAAAAGGCACTACCGTAGTTACCCGTCATCTTAAATAAAGGGCACTACCGTAATTACCCATCAGCCTAAATAAAGAGCTCTATCATAATTACCCATCATCTTAAAGGGCACTACCGTAATTACCCGCCAGCCTAAAAAAAGGGCATTACTGTAATTACCCGTCAGCCTAAATAGGGGGCACTACCGTAATTACCTGCCAGCCTAAATAAAGGGCACTACCGTAATTACCCGTTAGCCTAAATAAAGGGCACTACCATAATTACCCATCAGCCTAAATAGAGGGCACTACCGTAATTACCCGTCAGCCTTAAAAAAGGGAACTACCGTAATTACCCGACCGCCTAAAAAAAGGGCATTACCGTAATTACCCGCCAGCCTTAAAAAAGAGCACTACCGTAATTACCCATCAGCCTAAAAACAGGGCACTACCGTAAATACCCATCAGCCTAAAAAAAGGGCATTACCGTAATTAGCCGTCAGCCTAAATAGAGGGCACTACCGTAATTACTCGTCAGCCTAAAAAGGGCATTACCGTAATTACCCACTAGCCTATAAAAAAGGGCATTACCGTAATTACCCATCAACTTAAATAAAGAGCATTACCATAATTTCCCATCAGCCTAAAAAAAGGGCACTACCGTCATTACCCGCCAGCCTTAAAAAATGGCATTACCGTAATTACCTGTCAGCCTAAAAAAGGGCACTACCGTAATTACCCGCCAGCCTTAAAAAAGGGCATTACCGTAATTACCCGTCTGCCTAAATAGAGGACACTACCGTAATTACCTGTCAGCCTAAATAAAGGGCACTCCCGTAATTACCTGGCAGTCTAAAAAAAAGGCACTACCGTAATTACCCGACAGCCTAAAAAAAGAGCACTACCGTAATTACCCGGCAGCCTAAAAAAAGGGCACTACCGTAATTACCCGCCAACCTAAAAAAAGGCAATTACCGTAATTACCAGTCAGCCTAAAAAAAGAGCACTACCGTAATTACCCGTCAGCCTAAAAAAGGGCACTACCGTAATTACCCGCCAGCCTAAAAAAGGGCACTACCGTAATTACCCGTCAGCCTAAAAAAGGGCACTACCGTAATTACCCGGCAGCCTAAAAAAGGGCACTACCGTAATTACCTGGCAGCCTAAAAAAAGGGCACTACCATAATTACCCGCCAGCCTAAAAAAGGGCAATACCGTAATTACCCGTCAGCCTAAAAAAAGAGCACTACCGTAAATACCCGCCAGCCTTAAAAAAGGGTATTACCGTAATTACCCGTCAGCCTAAAAAAAGGGCATTACCGTAATTACCCGGCAGCCTTAAAAAAGGGCACTACCGTAATTACCCACCAGCCTAAAAAAAAGGGCATTACCGTAATTACCCGTCAGCCTAAAAAAAGTGCACTACCATAATTACCCATCAGCCTCAATAAAGAGCACTACCGTAATTACCTGGCAGCCTAAAAAAGGGCACTACCGTAATTACCCGGCAGCCTAAAAAAAGGGCACTACCGTAATTACCCGCCAACCTAAAAAAAGGCAATTACCGTAATTACCAGTCAGCCTAAAAAAAGAGCACTACCGTAATTACCCGTCAGCCTAAAAAAGGGCACTACCGTAATTACCCGCCAGCCTAAAAAAGGGCACTACCGTAATTACCCGTCAGCCTAAAAAAAGGGCACTACCATAATTACCCGCCAGCCTAAAAAAAGGGCAATACCGTAATTACCCGTCAGCCTAAAAAAAGAGCACTACCGTAAATACCCGCCAGCCTTAAAAAAGGGCACTACCGTAATTACCCACCAGCCTAAAAAAAGGGCACTACCGTAATTACCCGCCAGCCTTAAAAAAGGGCATTACTGTAATTACCTGTCAGCCTAAATAGAGGACACTACCGTAATTACCTGTCAGCCTAAATAAAGGGCACTACCGTAATTACCCGGCAGCATAAAAAAGGGCACTACCGTAATTACCCACCAGCCTAAAAAAGGGCACTACCGTAATTACCCGCCAGCCTAAAAAAGGGCATTACCGTAATTACCCGTCAGCCTAAAAAAAGCGCACTACCGTAATTACCCGTCAGCCTAAAAAAAGGGCACTACCGTAATTACCGGTCAGCCTAAATAAAGAGCACTATCAAAATTACCCATCATCTTAAAGGGCACTACCGTAATTACCCGTCAGCCTAAAAAAAGGGCACTACCATAATTACCCGCCAGCCTAAAAAAAGGGCAATACCGTAATTACCCGTCAGCCTAAAAAAAGAGCACTACCGTAAATACCCGCCAGCCTTAAAAAAGGGCACTACCGTAATTACCCACCAGCCTAAAAAAAGGGCACTACCGTAATTACCGGTCAGCCTAAATAAAGAGCACTACCGTAATTACCTGTCAGCCTAAAAAAGGGCACTACTGTAATTACCCGGCAGCCTAAAAAAAGGGCACTACCGTAATTACCCGCCAGCCTAAAAAAGGGCATTACCGTAATTACCCGCCAGCCTAAAAAAAAGCGCACTACCGTAAATACCCATCAGCCTTAAAAAGGGCACTACCGTAATTACCCATCATCTTAAATAAAGGGCACTACCGTAATTACCTATCAGCCTCAATAAAGAGCACTATCATAATTACCCATCATCTTAAAGGGCATTACCGTAATTACCCGCCAGCCTAATAAAAGGGCATTACCGTAATTACCTGCCAGCCTTAAAAAAGGAAATTACCATAATTACCCGTCATCTTAAATAAAGGGCACTACCGTAATTACCCGTCAGCCTAAATAAAGGGCACTATCGTAATTACCCATCAGCCTAAAAAAGGGCACTACCGTAATTACCCGGCAGCCTAAAAAAGGGCACTACCGTAATTACCTGGCAGCCTAAAAATAGGGCACTACCATAATTACCCGCCAGCCTAAAAAAGGGCAATACCGTAATTACCCGTCAGCCTAAAAAAAGAGCACTACCGTAAATACCCGCCAGCCTTAAAAAAGGGTATTACCGTAATTACCCGTCAGCCTAAAAAAAGGGCATTACCGTAATTACCCGGCAGCCTTCAAAAAGGGCACTACCGTAATTACCCACCAGCCTAAAAAAAAAGGGCATTACCGTAATTACCCGTCAGCCTAAAAAAAAAGCACTACCGTAAATACCCGCCAGCCTTAAAAAAGGGCACTACCGTAATTACCCACCAGCCTAAAAAAAGGGCACTACCGTAATTACCCGCCAGCCTTAAAAAAGGGCATTACTGTAATTACCCGTCAGCCTAAAAAAAGGGCATTACCGTAATTACCCGTCAGCCTGAAAAAAGCGCACTACCGTAATTACCTGTCAGCCTAAATAGAGGACACTACCGTAATTACCTGTCAGCCTAAATAAAGGGCACTACCGTAATTAACCGGCAGCCTAAATAAAGGGCACTACCGTAATTACCCGCTAGCCTATAAAAAGGGCATTACCGTAATTACCCATCAACTTAAATAAAGGGCACTACCGTAAATACTCACCAGCCTGAAAAAAGGGCACTACCGTAATTACCGGTCAGCCTAAATAAATAGCACTATCAAAATTACCCATCATCTTAAAGGGCACTACCGTAATTACCCGGCAGCCTTAAAAAAGGGCACTACCGTAATTACCCAGCAGCCTTAAAAAAGGGCATTACCGTAATTACCCGTCAGCCTAAAAAAAGTGCACTACCGTAATTACCCGTCAGCCTAAAAAAAGGGCACTACTGTAATTACCCGGCAGCCTAAAAAAGGGCACTACCGTAATAACCCGCCAGCCTAAAAAAAGGGCAATACCGTAATTACCCATCAGCCGCAAAAAAGCGCACTACCGTAAATACCCATCAGCCTTAAAAAGGGCACTACCGTAATTACCCATCATCTTAAATAAAGGGCACTATCGTAATTACCTGTCAGCCTCAATAAAGAGCACTATCATAATTACCCATCATCTTAAAGGGCACTACCGTAATTTACCCGTCAGCCTAAATAGAGGGCACTACCGTAATTACCCATCAGCCTTAAAAAAGGGCACTACCGTAATTACCCACCAGCCTAAAAAAAGGGCATTACCGTAATTACCCGCCAGCCTAAAAAAAGATCATTACTGTAATTATCCGTCAGCCTTAAAAAAGAGCACTACCGTAATTACCCATCATCTTAAGTAAAGGGCACTACCGTAATTACCTGTCAGCCTCAATAAAGAGCACTATCATAATTACCCATCATCTTAAAGAGCACTACCGTAATTACCCATCAGCCTAAATAGAGGGCACTACCGTAATTACCCATCAGCCTTAAAAAAGGGCACTACCGTAATTACCCGCCAGCCTAAAAAAAGGGCATTACCGTAATTACCCGCCAGCCTAAAAAAAGAGCATTACCGTAATTACCCATCAGCCTAAATAAAGGGCACTACCGTAATTACCCGTCAGCCTAAATAAAGGGCACTACCGTAATTACCCGTCAGCCTCAATAAAGAGCACTATCATAATTACCCATCATCTTAAAGGGCATTACCGTAATTACCCGCCAGCCTAAAAAAAGGGCATTACCGTAATTACCTGCCAGCCTTAAAAAAGGGAATTACCATAATTACCCGTCATCTTAAATAAAGGGCACTACCGTAATTATCCGTCAGCCTAAATAAAGAGCACTATAATAATTACCCATCATCTAAAAAGGCACTACCATAATTACCCGCCAGCCTAAAAAGAGGGCATTACCGTAATTACCCGTCAGCCTAAATAGAGGGCACTACCGTAATTACCCGCCAGCCTAAATAAAGGGCACTACCGTAATTACCCGTTAGCCTATAAAAAGGGCATTACCGTAATTACCCATCAACTTAAATAAAGGGCACTACCGTAAATACTCGCCAGCCTGAAAAAAGGGCACTACCGTAATTACCGGTCAGCCTAAATAAAGAGCACTACCGTAATTACCCGTCAGCCTAAAAAAGGGCACTACCGTAATTACCCGGCAGCCTAAAAAAGGGCATTACCGTAATTACCCGTCAGCCTAAAAAAAGGGCACTACCGTAATTACCCGCCAGCCTAAAAAAGGGCATTACCGTAATTACCCGCCAGCCTAAAAAAAAGCGCACTACCGTAAATACCCATCAGCCTTAAAAAGGGCACTACCGTAATTACCCATCATCTTAAATAAAGGGCACTACCGTAATTACCTATCAGCCTCAATAAAGAGCACTATCATAATTACCCATCATCTTAAAGGGCATTACCGTAATTACCCACCAGCCTAATAAAAGGGCATTACCGTAATTACCTGCCAGCCTTAAAAAAGGAAATTACCATAATTACCCGTCATCTTAAATAAAGGGCACTACCGTAATTACCCGTCAGCCTAAATAAAGGGCACTATCGTAATTTCCCGTCAGCCTAAAAAAAGGCACTACCGTAATTACCCGTCATCTTAAATAAAGGGCACTACCGTAATTACCCGTCAGCCTAAATAAAGAGCTCTATCATAATTACCCATCATCTTAAAGGGCACTACCGTAATTACCCGCCAGCCTAAAAAAAGGGCATTACTGTAATTACCCGTCAGCCTAAATAGGGGGCACTACCGTAATTACCTGCCAGCCTAAATAAAGGGCACTACCGTAATTACCCGTTAGCCTAAATAAAGGGCACTACCATAATTACCCATCAGCCTAAATAAAGGGCACTATCGTAATTACCCGCCAGCCTAAATAGAGGGCACTACCGTAATTACCCGTCAGCCTTAAAAAAGGGCACTACCGTAATTACCCGCCAGCCTAAATAGAGGGCACTACCGTAATTACCCATCAGCCTTAAAAAAGGGAACTACCGTAATTACCCGACCGCCTAAAAAAAGGGCATTACCGTAATTACCCGCCAGCCTTAAAAAAGATCATTACCGTAATTACCCGTCAGCCTTAAAAAAGAGCACTACCGTAATTACCCATCAGCCTAAAAACAGGGCACTCCTGTAAATACCCATCAGCCTAAAAAAAGGGCATTACCGTAATTAGCCGTCAGCCTAAATAGAGGGCACTACCGTAATTACTCGTCAGCCTAAAAAGGGCACTACCGTAATTACCTGCTAGCCTTAAAAAGGGCATTACCGTAATTACCCACTAGCCTATAAAAAAGGGCATTACCGTAATTACCCATCAACTTAAATAAAGAGCATTACCATAATTTCCCATCAGCCTAAAAAAAGGGCACTACCGTCATTACCCGCCAGCCTTAAAAAATGGCATTACCGTAATTACCTGTCAGCCTAAAAAAGGGCACTACTGTAATTACCCGCCAGCCTTAAAAAAGGGCATTACCGTAATTACCCGTCTGCCTAAATAGAGGACACTACCGTAATTACCTGTCAGCCTAAATAAAGGGCACTCCCGTAATTACCTGGCAGTCTAAAAAAAGGGCACTACCGTAATTACCCGACAGCCTAAAAAAAGAGCACTACCGTAATTATCCGGCAGCCTAAAAAAAGGGCACTACCGTAATTACCCGCCAACCTAAAAAAAGGCAATTACCGTAATTACCAGTCAGCCTAAAAAAAGAGCACTACCGTAATTACCCGTCAGCCTAAAAAAGGGCACTACCGTAATTACCCGCCAGCCTAAAAAAGGGCAATACCGTAATTACCCGTCAGCCTAAAAAAAGAGCACTACCGTAAATACCCGCCAGCCTTAAAAAAGGGTATTACCGTAATTACCCGTCAGCCTAAAAAAAGGGCATTACCGTAATTACCCGGCAGCCTTAAAAAAGGGCACTACCGTAATTACCCGGCAGCCTAAAAAAAGGGCACTACCGTAATTACCCGCCAACCTAAAAAAAGGCAATTACCGTAATTACCAGTCAGCCTAAAAAAAGAGCACTACCGTAATTACCCGTCAGCCTAAAAAAGGGCACTACCGTAATTACCCGCCAGCCTAAAAAAGGGCACTACCGTAATTACCCGTCAGCCTAAAAAAAGGGCACTACCATAATTACCCGCCAGCCTAAAAAAAGGGCAATACCGTAATTACCCGTCAGCCTAAAAAAAGAGCACTACCGTAAATACCCGCCAGCCTTAAAAAAGGGCACTACCGTAATTACCCACCAGCCTAAAAAAAGGGCACTACCGTAATTACCCGCCAGCCTTAAAAAAGGGCATTACTGTAATTACCCGTCAGCCTAAAAAAAGGGCATTACCGTAATTACCCGTCAGCCTGAAAAAAGCGCACTACCGTAATTACCTGT
This sequence comes from Rana muscosa, assembly GCA_029206835.1. NCBI lineage: Eukaryota > Metazoa > Chordata > Amphibia > Anura > Ranidae > Rana > Rana muscosa. Next base: position 1,066,129,037 of record CM055116.1, on the reverse strand, counting down.
CAGCCTAAATAGAGGACACTACCGTAATTACCTGTCAGCCTAAATAAAGGGCACTACCGTAATTACCCGGCAGCATAAAAAAGGGCACTACCGTAATTACCCGCCAGCCTAAAAAAGGGCACTACCGTAATTACCCACCAGCCTAAAAAAGGGCATTACCGTAATTACCCGTCAGCCTAAAAAAAGCGCACTACCGTAATTACCCGTCAGCCTAAAAAAAGGGCACTACCGTAATTACCGGTCAGCCTAAATAAAGAGCACTATCAAAATTACCCATCATCTTAAAGGGCACTACCGTAATTACCCGGCAGCCTTAAAAAAGGGCACTACCGTAATTACCCAGCAGCCTTAAAAAAGGGCATTACCGTAATTACCCGTCAGCCTAAAAAAAGTGCACTACCGTAATTACCCGTCAGCCTAAAAAAAGGGCACTACTGTAATTACCCGGCAGCCTAAAAAAAGGGCACTACCGTAATAACCCGCCAGCCTAAAAAAAGGGCAATACCGTAATTACCCATCAGCCGCAAAAAAGCGCACTACCGTAAATACCCATCAGCCTTAAAAAGGGCACTACCGTAATTACCCATCATCTTAAATAAAGGGCACTATCGTAATTACCTGTCAGCCTCAATAAAGAGCACCATCATAATTACCCATCATCTTAAAGGGCACTACCGTAATTTACCCGTCAGCCTAAATAGAGGGCACTACCGTAATTACCCATCAGCCTTAAAAAAGGGCACTACCGTAATTACCCACCAGCCTAAAAAAAGGGCATTACCGTAATTACCCGCCAGCCTAAAAAAAGATCATTACTGTAATTATCCGTCAGCCTAAAAAAAGAGCACTACCGTAATTACCCATCATCTTAAGTAAAGGGCACTACCGTAATTACCTGTCAGCCTCAATAAAGAGCACTATCATAATTACCCATCATCTTAAAGAGCACTACCGTAATTACCCATCAGCCTAAATAGAGGGCACTACCGTAATTACCCATCAGCCTTAAAAAAGGGCACTACCGTAATTACCCGCCAGCCTAAAAAAAGGGCATTACCGTAATTACCCGCCAGCCTAAAAAAAGAGCATTACCGTAATTACCCATCAGCCTAAATAAAGGGCACTACCGTAATTACCCGTCAGCCTAAATAAAGGGCACTACCGTAATTACCCGTCAGCCTCAATAAAGAGCACTATCATAATTACCCATCATCTTAAAGGGCATTACCGTAATTACCCGCCAGCCTAAAAAAAGGGCATTACCGTAATTACCTGCCAGCCTTAAAAAAGGGAATTACCATAATTACCCGTCATCTTAAATAAAGGGCACTACCGTAATTATCCATCAGCCTAAATAAAGAGCACTATAATAATTACCCATCATCTAAAAAGGCACTACCGTAATTACCCGCCAGCCTAAAAAGAGGGCATTACCGTAATTACCCGTCAGCCTAAATAGAGGGCACTACCGTAATTACCCGCCAGCCTAAAAAAGGGCATTACCGTAATTACCCGCCAGCCTAAAAAAAAGCGCACTACCGTAAATACCCATCAGCCTTAAAAAGGGCACTACCGTAATTACCCGCCAGCCTAAAAAAGGGCAATACCGTAATTACCCGTCAGCCTAAAAAAAGAGCACTACCGTAAATACCCGCCAGCCTTAAAAAAGGGTATTACCGTAATTACCCGTCAGCCTAAAAAAAGGGCATTACCGTAATTACCCGGCAGCCTTAAAAAAGGGCACTACCGTAATTACCCGGCAGCCTAAAAAAAGGGCACTACCGTAATTACCCGCCAACCTAAAAAAAGGCAATTACCGTAATTACCAGTCAGCCTAAAAAAAGAGCACTACCGTAATTACCCGTCAGCCTAAAAAAGGGCACTACCGTAATTACCCGCCAGCCTAAAAAAGGGCACTACCGTAATTACCCGTCAGCCTAAAAAAAGGGCACTACCATAATTACCCGCCAGCCTAAAAAAAGGGCAATACCGTAATTACCCGTCAGCCTAAAAAAAGAGCACTACCGTAAATACCCGCCAGCCTTAAAAAAGGGCACTACCGTAATTACCCACCAGCCTAAAAAAAGGGCACTACCGTAATTACCCGCCAGCCTTAAAAAAGGGCATTACTGTAATTACCCGTCAGCCTAAAAAAAGGGCATTACCGTAATTACCCGTCAGCCTGAAAAAAGCGCACTACCGTAATTACCTGTCAGCCTAAATAGAGGACACTACCGTAATTACCTGTCAGCCTAAATAAAGGGCACTACCGTAATTACCCGGCAGCATAAAAAAGGGCACTACCGTAATTACCCGCCAGCCTAAAAAAGGGCACTACCGTAATTACCCACCAGCCTAAAAAAGGGCATTACCGTAATTACCCGTCAGCCTAAAAAAAGCGCACTACCGTAATTACCCGTCAGCCCAAAAAAAGGGCACTACCGTAATTACCGGTCAGCCTAAATAAAGAGCACTATCATAATTACCCATCATCTTAAAGGGCATTACCGTAATTACCCACCAGCCTAATAAAAGGGCATTACCGTAATTACCTGCCAGCCTTAAAAAAGGAAATTACCATAATTACCCGTCATCTTAAATAAAGGGCACTACCGTAATTACCCGTCAGCCTAAATAAAGGGCACTATCGTAATTTCCCGTCAGCCTAAAAAAAGGCACTACCGTAATTACCCGTCATCTTAAATAAAGGGCACTACCGTAATTACCCGTCAGCCTAAATAAAGAGCTCTATCATAATTACCCATCATCTTAAAGGGCACTACCGTAATTACCCGCCAGCCTAAAAAAAGGGCATTACTGTAATTACCCGTCAGCCTAAATAGGGGGCACTACCGTAATTACCTGCCAGCCTAAATAAAGGGCACTACCGTAATTACCCGTTAGCCTAAATAAAGGGCACTACCATAATTACCCATCAGCCTAAATAAAGGGCACTATCGTAATTACCCGCCAGCCTAAATAGAGGGCACTACCGTAATTACCCGTCAGCCTTAAAAAAGGGCACTACCGTAATTACCCGCCAGCCTAAATAGAGGGCACTACCGTAATTACCCATCAGCCTTAAAAAAGGGAACTACCGTAATTACCCGACCGCCTAAAAAAAGGGCATTACCGTAATTACCCGCCAGCCTTAAAAAAGATCATTACCGTAATTACCCGTCAGCCTTAAAAAAGAGCACTACCGTAATTACCCATCAGCCTAAAAACAGGGCACTCCCGTAAATACCCATCAGCCTAAAAAAAGGGCATTACCGTAATTAGCCGTCAGCCTAAATAGAGGGCACTACCGTAATTACTCGTCAGCCTAAAAAGGGCACTACCGTAATTACCCGCTAGCCTTAAAAAGGGCATTACCGTAATTACCCACTAGCCTATAAAAAAGGGCATTACCGTAATTACCCATCAACTTAAATAAAGAGCATTACCATAATTTCCCATCAGCCTAAAAAAAGGGCACTACCGTCATTACCCGCCAGCCTTAAAAAATGGCATTACCGTAATTACCTGTCAGCCTAAAAAAGGGCACTACTGTAATTACCCGCCAGCCTTAAAAAAGGGCATTACCGTAATTACCCGTCTGCCTAAATAGAGGACACTACCGTAATTACCTGTCAGCCTAAATAAAGGGCACTCCCGTAATTACCTGGCAGTCTAAAAAAAGGGCACTACCGTAATTACCCGACAGCCTAAAAAAAGAGCACTACCGTAATTACCCGGCAGCCTAAAAAAAGGGCACTACCGTAATTACCCGCCAACCTAAAAAAAGGCAATTACCGTAATTACCAGTCAGCCTAAAAAAAGAGCACTACCGTAATTACCCGTCAGCCTAAAAAAGGGCACTACCGTAATTACCCGCCAGCCTAAAAAAGGGCAATACCGTAATTACCCGTCAGCCTAAAAAAAGAGCACTACCGTAAATACCCGCCAGCCTTAAAAAAGGGTATTACCGTAATTACCCGTCAGCCTAAAAAAAGGGCATTACCGTAATTACCCGGCAGCCTTAAAAAAGGGCACTACCGTAATTACCCGGCAGCCTAAAAAAAGGGCACTACCGTAATTACCCGCCAACCTAAAAAAAGGCAATTACCGTAATTACCAGTCAGCCTAAAAAAAGAGCACTACCGTAATTACCCGTCAGCCTAAAAAAGGGCACTACCGTAATTACCCGCCAGCCTAAAAAAGGGCACTACCGTAATTACCCGTCAGCCTAAAAAAAGGGCACTACCATAATTACCCGCCAGCCTAAAAAAAGGGCAATACCGTAATTACCCGTCAGCCTAAAAAAAGAGCACTACCGTAAATACCCGCCAGCCTTAAAAAAGGGCACTACCGTAATTACCCACCAGCCTAAAAAAAGGGCACTACCGTAATTACCCGCCAGCCTTAAAAAAGGGCATTACTGTAATTACCCGTCAGCCTAAAAAAAGGGCATTACCGTAATTACCCGTCAGCCTGAAAAAAGCGCACTACCGTAATTACCTGTCAGCCTAAATAGAGGACACTACCGTAATTACCTGTCAGCCTAAATAAAGGGCACTACCGTAATTACCCGGCAGCATAAAAAAGGGCACTACCGTAATTACCCGCCAGCCTAAAAAAGGGCACTACCGTAATTACCCACCAGCCTAAAAAAGGGCATTACCGTAATTACCCGTCAGCCTAAAAAAAGCGCACTACCGTAATTACCCGTCAGCCTAAAAAAAGGGCACTACCGTAATTACCGGTCAGCCTAAATAAAGAGCACTATCAAAATTACCCATCATCTTAAAGGGCACTACCGTAATTACCCGGCAGCCTTAAAAAAGGGCACTACCGTAATTACCCAGCAGCCTTAAAAAAGGGCATTACCGTAATTACCCGTCAGCCTAAAAAAAGTGCACTACCGTAATTACCCGTCAGCCTAAAAAAAGGGCACTACTGTAATTACCCGGCAGCCTAAAAAAAGGGCACTACCGTAATAACCCGCCAGCCTAAAAAAAGGGCAATACCGTAATTACCCATCAGCCGCAAAAAAGCGCACTACCGTAAATACCCATCAGCCTTAAAAAGGGCACTACCGTAATTACCCATCATCTTAAATAAAGGGCACTATCGTAATTACCTGTCAGCCTCAATAAAGAGCACCATCATAATTACCCATCATCTTAAAGGGCACTACCGTAATTTACCCGTCAGCCTAAATAGAGGGCACTACCGTAATTACCCATCAGCCTTAAAAAAGGGCACTACCGTAATTACCCACCAGCCTAAAAAAAGGGCATTACCGTAATTACCCGCCAGCCTAAAAAAAGATCATTACTGTAATTATCCGTCAGCCTAAAAAAAGAGCACTACCGTAATTACCCATCATCTTAAGTAAAGGGCACTACCGTAATTACCTGTCAGCCTCAATAAAGAGCACTATCATAATTACCCATCATCTTAAAGAGCACTACCGTAATTACCCATCAGCCTAAATAGAGGGCACTACCGTAATTACCCATCAGCCTTAAAAAAGGGCACTACCGTAATTACCCGCCAGCCTAAAAAAAGGGCATTACCGTAATTACCCGCCAGCCTAAAAAAAGAGCATTACCGTAATTACCCATCAGCCTAAATAAAGGGCACTACCGTAATTACCCGTCAGCCTAAATAAAGGGCACTACCGTAATTACCCGTCAGCCTCAATAAAGAGCACTATCATAATTACCCATCATCTTAAAGGGCATTACCGTAATTACCCGCCAGCCTAAAAAAAGGGCATTACCGTAATTACCTGCCAGCCTTATAAAAGGGAATTACCATAATTACCCGTCATCTTAAATAAAGGGCACTACCGTAATTATCCATCAGCCTAAATAAAGAGCACTATAATAATTACCCATCATCTAAAAAGGCACTACCGTAATTACCCGCCAGCCTAAAAAGAGGGCATTACCGTAATTACCCGTCAGCCTAAATAGAGGGCACTACCGTAATTACCCGCCAGCCTAAATAAAGGGCACTACCGTAATTACCCGTTAGCCTATAAAAAGGGCATTACCGTAATTACCCATCAACTTAAATAAAGGGCACTACCGTAAATACTCGCCAGCCTGAAAAAAGGGCACTACCGTAATTACCGGTCAGCCTAAATAAAGAGCACTACCGTAATTACCCGTCAGCCTAAAAAAGGGCACTACTGTAATTACCCGGCAGCCTAAAAAAAGGGCACTACCGTAATTACCCGCCAGCCTAAAAAAGGGCATTACCGTAATTACCCGTCAGCCTAAAAAAAGGGCACTACCGTAATTACCCGCCAGCCTAAAAAAGGGCATTACCGTAATTACCCGCCAGCCTAAAAAAAAGCGCACTACCGTAAATACCCATCAGCCTTAAAAAGGGCACTACCGTAATTACCCGCCAGCCTAAAAAAGGGCAATACCGTAATTACCCGTCAGCCTAAAAAAAGAGCACTACCGTAAATACCCGCCAGCCTTAAAAAAGGGTATTACCGTAATTACCCGTCAGCCTAAAAAAAGGGCATTACCGTAATTACCCGGCAGCCTTAAAAAAGGGCACTACCGTAATTACCCGGCAGCCTAAAAAAAGGGCACTACCGTAATTACCCGCCAACCTAAAAAAAGGCAATTACCGTAATTACCAGTCAGCCTAAAAAAAGAGCACTACCGTAATTACCCGTCAGCCTAAAAAAGGGCACTACCGTAATTACCCGCCAGCCTAAAAAATGGCACTACCGTAATTACCCACCAGCCTAAAAAAAGGGCACTACCGTAATTACCCGCCAGCCTTAAAAAAGGGCATTACTGTAATTACCCGTCAGCCTAAAAAAAGGGCATTACCGTAATTACCCGTCAGCCTGAAAAAAGCGCACTACCGTAATTACCTGTCAGCCTAAATAGAGGACACTACCGTAATTACCTGTCAGCCTAAATAAAGGGCACTACCGTAATTACCCGGCAGCATAAAAAAGGGCACTACCGTAATTACCCGCCAGCCTAAAAAAGGGCACTACCGTAATTACCCACCAGCCTAAAAAAGGGCATTACCGTAATTACCCGTCAGCCTAAAAAAAGCGCACTACCGTAATTACCCGTCAGCCTAAAAAAAGGGCACTACCGTAATTACCGGTCAGCCTAAATAAAGAGCACTATCAAAATTACCCATCATCTTAAAGGGCACTACCGTAATTACCCGGCAGCCTTAAAAAAGGGCACTACCGTAATTACCCAGCAGCCTTAAAAAAGGGCATTACCGTAATTACCCGTCAGCCTAAAAAAAGTGCACTACCGTAATTACCCGTCAGCCTAAAAAAAGGGCACTACTGTAATTACCCGGCAGCCTAAAAAAAGGGCACTACCGTAATAACCCGCCAGCCTAAAAAAAGGGCAATACCGTAATTACCCATCAGCCGCAAAAAAGCGCACTACCGTAAATACCCATCAGCCTTAAAAAGGGCACTACCGTAATTACCCATCATCTTAAATAAAGGGCACTATCGTAATTACCTGTCAGCCTCAATAAAGAGCACCATCATAATTACCCATCATCTTAAAGGGCACTACCGTAATTTACCCGTCAGCCTAAATAGAGGGCACTACCGTAATTACCCATCAGCCTTAAAAAAGGGCACTACCGTAATTACCCACCAGCCTAAAAAAAGGGCATTACCGTAATTACCCGCCAGCCTAAAAAAAGATCATTACTGTAATTATCCGTCAGCCTAAAAAAAGAGCACTACCGTAATTACCCATCATCTTAAGTAAAGGGCACTACCGTAATTACCTGTCAGCCTCAATAAAGAGCACTATCATAATTACCCATCATCTTAAAGAGCACTACCGTAATTACCCATCAGCCTAAATAGAGGGCACTACCGTAATTACCCATCAGCCTTAAAAAAGGGCACTACCGTAATTACCCGCCAGCCTAAAAAAAGGGCATTACCGTAATTACCCGCCAGCCTAAAAAAAGAGCATTACCGTAATTACCCATCAGCCTAAATAAAGGGCACTACCGTAATTACCCGTCAGCCTAAATAAAGGGCACTACCGTAATTACCCGTCAGCCTCAATAAAGAGCACTATCATAATTACCCATCATCTTAAAGGGCATTACCGTAATTACCCGCCAGCCTAAAAAAAGGGCATTACCGTAATTACCTGCCAGCCTTAAAAAAGGGAATTACCATAATTACCCGTCATCTTAAATAAAGGGCACTACCGTAATTATCCATCAGCCTAAATAAAGAGCACTATAATAATTACCCATCATCTAAAAAGGCACTACCGTAATTACCCGCCAGCCTAAAAAGAGGGCATTACCGTAATTACCCGTCAGCCTAAATAGAGGGCACTACCGTAATTACCCGCCAGCCTAAATAAAGGGCACTACCGTAATTACCCGTTAGCCTATAAAAAGGGCATTACCGTAATTACCCATCAACTTAAATAAAGGGCACTACCGTAAATACTCGCCAGCCTGAAAAAAGGGCACTACCGTAATTACCGGTCAGCCTAAATAAAGAGCACTACCGTAATTACCCGTCAGCCTAAAAAAGGGCACTACTGTAATTACCCGGCAGCCTAAAAAAAGGGCACTACCGTAATTACCCGCCAGCCTAAAAAAGGGCATTACCGTAATTACCCGTCAGCCTAAAAAAAGGGCACTACCGTAATTACCCGCCAGCCTAAAAAAGGGCATTACCGTAATTACCCGCCAGCCTAAAAAAAAGCGCACTACCGTAAATACCCATCAGCCTTAAAAAGGGCACTACCGTAATTACCCATCTTAAATAAAGGGCACTACCGTAATTACCTATCAGCCTCAATAAAGAGCACTATCATAATTACCCATCATCTTAAAGGGCATTACCGTAATTACCCGCCAGCCTAATAAAAGGGCATTACCGTAATTACCTGCCAGCCTTAAAAAAGGAAATTACCATAATTACCCGTCATCTTAAATAAAGGGCACTACCGTAATTACCCGTCAGCCTAAATAAAGAGCACTATAATAATTACCCATCATCTAAAAAGGCACTACCGTAATTACCCGCCAGCCTAAAAAGAGGGCATTACCGTAATTACCCGTCAGCCTAAATAGAGGGCACTACCGTAATTACCCGCCAGCCTAAATAAAGGGCACTACCGTAATTACCCGTTAGCCTATAAAAAGGGCATTACCGTAATTACCCATCAACTTAAATAAAGGGCACTACCGTAAATACTCGCCAGCCTGAAAAAAGGGCACTACCGTAATTACCGGTCAGCCTAAATAAAGAGCACTATCAAAATTATCCATCATCTTAAAGGGCACTACCGTAATTACCCGGCAGCCTTAAAAAGGGCACTACTGTAATTACCCGGCAGCCTAAAAAAAGGGCACTACCGTAATTACCCGCCAGCCTAAAAAAGGGCATTACCGTAATTACCCGTCAGCCTAAAAAAGGGCATTACCGTAATTACCCGCCAGCCTAAAAAATGCCATTACTGTAATTACCCATCAGCCTAAATAGGGGGCACTACCGTAATTACCCGCCAGCCTAAATAAAGGGCACTACCGTAATTACCCGTTAGCCTAAATAAAGGGCACTACCGTAATTACCCGTCAGCCTAAATAAAGGGCACTATCGTAATTACCCATCAGCCTCAATAAAGAGCACTATCAAAATTACCCATCATCTTAAAGGGCACTACCGTAATTACCTGCCAGCCTAAAAAAAGGGCATTACCATAATTACCGGTGAGCCTAAATAAAGAGCACTATCAAAATTACCCATCATCTTGAAGGGCACTACCGTAATTACCCGGCAGCCTTAAAAAAGGGCACTACCATAATTACCCATCAGCCTTAAAAAGGGCACTACCGTAATTACCCGTCAGCCTAAATAAAGGGCATTACCGTAATTACCCATCAGTCTAAATAAAGGGCACTACCATAATTACCCGTCAGCCTAAATAAAGGGCACTACCGTAATTACCCATCATCTTAAATAAAGGGCTCTACCGTAATTACCCGTCAGCCTCAATAAAGAGCACTATCATAATTACCCATCATCTTAAAGGGCATTACCGTAATTACCCGCCAGCCTAATAAAAGGGCATTACCATAATTACCTGCCAGCCTTAAAAAAGGAAATTACCATAATTACCCGTCATCTTAAATAAAGGGCACTACCGTAATTACCCGTCAGCCTAAATAAAGGGCACTATCGTAATTTCCCATCAGCCTAAAAAAAGGCACTACCGTAGTTACCCGTCATCTTAAATAAAGGGCACTACCGTAATTACCCATCAGCCTAAATAAAGAGCTCTATCATAATTACCCATCATCTTAAAGGGCACTACCGTAATTACCCGCCAGCCTAAAAAAAGGGCATTACTGTAATTACCCGTCAGCCTAAATAGGGGGCACTACCGTAATTACCTGCCAGCCTAAATAAAGGGCACTACCGTAATTACCCGTTAGCCTAAATAAAGGGCACTACCATAATTACCCATCAGCCTAAATAAAGGGCACTATCGTAATTACCCGCCAGCCTAAATAGAGGGCACTACCGTAATTACCCGTCAGCCTTAAAAAAGGGCACTACCGTAATTACCCGCCAGCCTAAATAGAGGGCACTACCGTAATTACCCGTCAGCCTTAAAAAAGGGAACTACCGTAATTACCCGACCGCCTAAAAAAAGGGCATTACCGTAATTACCCGCCAGCCTTAAAAAAGAGCACTACCGTAATTACCCATCAGCCTAAAAACAGGGCACTACCGTAAATACCCATCAGCCTAAAAAAAGGGCATTACCGTAATTAGCCGTCAGCCTAAATAGAGGGCACTACCGTAATTACTCGTCAGCCTAAAAAGGGCATTACCGTAATTACCCACTAGCCTATAAAAAAGGGCATTACCGTAATTACCCATCAACTTAAATAAAGAGCATTACCATAATTTCCCATCAGCCTAAAAAAAGGGCACTACCGTCATTACCCGCCAGCCTTAAAAAATGGCATTACCGTAATTACCTGTCAGCCTAAAAAAGGGCACTACCGTAATTACCCGCCAGCCTTAAAAAAGGGCATTACCGTAATTACCCGTCTGCCTAAATAGAGGACACTACCGTAATTACCTGTCAGCCTAAATAAAGGGCACTCCCGTAATTACCTGGCAGTCTAAAAAAAGGGCACTACCGTAATTACCCGACAGCCTAAAAAAAGAGCACTACCGTAATTACCCGGCAGCCTAAAAAAAGGGCACTACCGTAATTACCCGCCAACCTAAAAAAAGGCAATTACCGTAATTACCAGTCAGCCTAAAAAAAGAGCACTACCGTAATTACCCGTCAGCCTAAAAAAGGGCACTACCGTAATTACCCGCCAGCCTAAAAAAGGGCACTACCGTAATTACCCGTCAGCCTAAAAAAGGGCACTACCGTAATTACCCGGCAGCCTAAAAAAGGGCACTACCATAATTACCTGGCAGCCTAAAAAAAGGGCACTACCATAATTACCCGCCAGCCTAAAAAAGGGCAATACCGTAATTACCCGTCAGCCTAAAAAAAGAGCACTACCGTAAATACCCGCCAGCCTTAAAAAAGGGTATTACCGTAATTACCCGTCAGCCTAAAAAAAGGGCATTACCGTAATTACCCGGCAGCCTTAAAAAAGGGCACTACCGTAATTACCCACCAGCCTAAAAAAAAGGGCATTACCGTAATTACCCGTCAGCCTAAAAAAAGTGCACTACCATAATTACCCATCAGCCTCAATAAAGAGCACTACCGTAATTACCTGGCAGCCTAAAAAAGGGCACTACCGTAATTACCCGGCAGCCTAAAAAAAGGGCACTACCGTAATTACCCGCCAACCTAAAAAAAGGCAATTACCGTAATTACCAGTCAGCCTAAAAAAAGAGCACTACCGTAATTACCCGTCAGCCTAAAAAAGGGCACTACCGTAATTACCCGCCAGCCTAAAAAAGGGCACTACCGTAATTACCCGTCAGCCTAAAAAAAGGGCACTACCATAATTACCCGCCAGCCTAAAAAAAGGGCAATACCGTAATTACCCGTCAGCCTAAAAAAAGAGCACTACCGTAAATACCCGCCAGCCTTAAAAAAGGGCACTACCGTAATTACCCACCAGCCTAAAAAAAGGGCACTACCGTAATTACCCGCCAGCCTTAAAAAAGGGCATTACTGTAATTACCTGTCAGCCTAAATAGAGGACACTACCGTAATTACCTGTCAGCCTAAATAAAGGGCACTACCGTAATTACCCGGCAGCATAAAAAAGGGCACTACCGTAATTACCCACCAGCCTAAAAAAGGGCACTACCGTAATTACCCGCCAGCCTAAAAAAGGGCATTACCGTAATTACCCGTCAGCCTAAAAAAAGCGCACTACCGTAATTACCCGTCAGCCTAAAAAAAGGGCACTACCGTAATTACCGGTCAGCCTAAATAAAGAGCACTATCAAAATTACCCATCATCTTAAAGGGCACTACCGTAATTACCCGTCAGCCTAAAAAAAGGGCACTACCGTAATTACCGGTCAGCCTAAATAAAGAGCACTATCAAAATTACCCATCATCTTAAAGGGCACTACCGTAATTACCCGGCAGCCTTAAAAAAGGGCACTACCGTAATTACCCAGCAGCCTTAAAAAAGGGCATTACCGTAATTACCCGTCAGCCTAAAAAAAGTGCACTACCGTAATTACCCGTCAGCCTAAAAAAAGGGCACTACTGTAATTACCCGGCAGCCTAAAAAAAGGGCACTACCGTAATAACCCGCCAGCCTAAAAAAAGGGCAATACCGTAATTACCCATCAGCCGCAAAAAAGCGCACTACCGTAAATACCCATCAGCCTTAAAAAGGGCACTACCGTAATTACCCATCATCTTAAATAAAGGGCACTATCGTAATTACCTGTCAGCCTCAATAAAGAGCACCATCATAATTACCCATCATCTTAAAGGGCACTACCGTAATTTACCCGTCAGCCTAAATAGAGGGCACTACCGTAATTACCCATCAGCCTTAAAAAAGGGCACTACCGTAATTACCCACCAGCCTAAAAAAAGGGCATTACCGTAATTACCCGCCAGCCTAAAAAAAGATCATTACTGTAATTATCCGTCAGCCTAAAAAAAGAGCACTACCGTAATTACCCATCATCTTAAGTAAAGGGCACTACCGTAATTACCTGTCAGCCTCAATAAAGAGCACTATCATAATTACCCATCATCTTAAAGAGCACTACCGTAATTACCCATCAGCCTAAATAGAGGGCACTACCGTAATTACCCATCAGCCTTAAAAAAGGGCACTACCGTAATTACCCGCCAGCCTAAAAAAAGGGCATTACCGTAATTACCCGCCAGCCTAAAAAAAGAGCATTACCGTAATTACCCATCAGCCTAAATAAAGGGCACTACCGTAATTACCCGTCAGCCTAAATAAAGGGCACTACCGTAATTACCCGTCAGCCTCAATAAAGAGCACTATCATAATTACCCATCATCTTAAAGGGCATTACCGTAATTACCCGCCAGCCTAAAAAAAGGGCATTACCGTAATTACCTGCCAGCCTTAAAAAAGGGAATTACCATAATTACCCGTCATCTTAAATAAAGGGCACTACCGTAATTATCCATCAGCCTAAATAAAGAGCACTATAATAATTACCCATCATCTAAAAAGGCACTACCGTAATTACCCGCCAGCCTAAAAAGAGGGCATTACCGTAATTACCCGTCAGCCTAAATAGAGGGCACTACCGTAATTACCCGCCAGCCTAAATAAAGGGCACTACCGTAATTACCCGTTAGCCTATAAAAAGGGCATTACCGTAATTACCCATCAACTTAAATAAAGGGCACTACCGTAAATACTCGCCAGCCTGAAAAAAGGGCACTACCGTAATTACCGGTCAGCCTAAATAAAGAGCACTACCGTAATTACCCGTCAGCCTAAAAAAGGGCACTACTGTAATTACCCGGCAGCCTAAAAAAAGGGCACTACCGTAATTACCCGCCAGCCTAAAAAAGGGCATTACCGTAATTACCCGTCAGCCTAAAAAAAGGGCACTACCGTAATTACCCGCCAGCCTAAAAAAGGGCATTACCGTAATTACCCGCCAGCCTAAAAAAAAGCGCACTACCGTAAATACCCATCAGCCTTAAAAAGGGCACTACCGTAATTACCCGCCAGCCTAAAAAAGGGCAATACCGTAATTACCCGTCAGCCTAAAAAAAGAGCACTACCGTAAATACCCGCCAGCCTTAAAAAAGGGTATTACCGTAATTACCCGTCAGCCTAAAAAAAGGGCATTACCGTAATTACCCGGCAGCCTTAAAAAAGGGCACTACCGTAATTACCCGGCAGCCTAAAAAAAGGGCACTACCGTAATTACCCGCCAACCTAAAAAAAGGCAATTACCGTAATTACCAGTCAGCCTAAAAAAAGAGCACTACCGTAATTACCCGTCAGCCTAAAAAAGGGCACTACCGTAATTACCCGCCAGCCTAAAAAATGGCACTACCGTAATTACCCGTCAGCCTAAAAAAAGGGCACTACCATAATTACCCGCCAGCCTAAAAAAAGGGCAATACCGTAATTACCCGTCAGCCTAAAAAAAGAGCACTACCGTAAATACCCGCCAGCCTTAAAAAAGGGCACTACCGTAATTACCCACCAGCCTAAAAAAAGGGCACTACCGTAATTACCCGCCAGCCTTAAAAAAGGGCATTACTGTAATTACCCGTCAGCCTAAAAAAAGGGCATTACCGTAATTACCCGTCAGCCTGAAAAAAGCGCACTACCGTAATTACCTGTCAGCCTAAATAGAGGACACTACCGTAATTACCTGTCAGCCTAAATAAAGGGCACTACCGTAATTACCCGGCAGCATAAAAAAGGGCACTACCGTAATTACCCGCCAGCCTAAAAAAGGGCACTACCGTAATTACCCACCAGCCTAAAAAAGGGCATTACCGTAATTACCCGTCAGCCTAAAAAAAGCGCACTACCGTAATTACCCGTCAGCCTAAAAAAAGGGCACTACCGTAATTACCGGTCAGCCTAAATAAAGAGCACTATCAAAATTACCCATCATCTTAAAGGGCACTACCGTAATTACCCGGCAGCCTTAAAAAAGGGCACTACCGTAATTACCCAGCAGCCTTAAAAAAGGGCATTACCGTAATTACCCGTCAGCCTAAAAAAAGTGCACTACCGTAATTACCCGTCAGCCTAAAAAAAGGGCACTACTGTAATTACCCGGCAGCCTAAAAAAAGGGCACTACCGTAATAACCCGCCAGCCTAAAAAAAGGGCAATACCGTAATTACCCATCAGCCGCAAAAAAGCGCACTACCGTAAATACCCATCAGCCTTAAAAAGGGCACTACCGTAATTACCCATCATCTTAAATAAAGGGCACTATCGTAATTACCTGTCAGCCTCAATAAAGAGCACCATCATAATTACCCATCATCTTAAAGGGCACTACCGTAATTTACCCGTCAGCCTAAATAGAGGGCACTACCGTAATTACCCATCAGCCTTAAAAAAGGGCACTACCGTAATTACCCACCAGCCTAAAAAAAGGGCATTACCGTAATTACCCGCCAGCCTAAAAAAAGATCATTACTGTAATTATCCGTCAGCCTAAAAAAAGAGCACTACCGTAATTACCCATCATCTTAAGTAAAGGGCACTACCGTAATTACCTGTCAGCCTCAATAAAGAGCACTATCATAATTACCCATCATCTTAAAGAGCACTACCGTAATTACCCATCAGCCTAAATAGAGGGCACTACCGTAATTACCCATCAGCCTTAAAAAAGGGCACTACCGTAATTACCCGCCAGCCTAAAAAAAGGGCATTACCGTAATTACCCGCCAGCCTAAAAAAAGAGCATTACCGTAATTACCCATCAGCCTAAATAAAGGGCACTACCGTAATTACCCGTCAGCCTAAATAAAGGGCACTACCGTAATTACCCGTCAGCCTCAATAAAGAGCACTATCATAATTACCCATCATCTTAAAGGGCATTACCGTAATTACCCGCCAGCCTAAAAAAAGGGCATTACCGTAATTACCTGCCAGCCTTAAAAAAGGGAATTACCATAATTACCCGTCATCTTAAATAAAGGGCACTACCGTAATTATCCATCAGCCTAAATAAAGAGCACTATAATAATTACCCATCATCTAAAAAGGCACTACCGTAATTACCCGCCAGCCTAAAAAGAGGGCATTACCGTAATTACCCGTCAGCCTAAATAGAGGGCACTACCGTAATTACCCGCCAGCCTAAATAAAGGGCACTACCGTAATTACCCGTTAGCCTATAAAAAGGGCATTACCGTAATTACCCATCAACTTAAATAAAGGGCACTACCGTAAATACTCGCCAGCCTGAAAAAAGGGCACTACCGTAATTACCGGTCAGCCTAAATAAAGAGCACTACCGTAATTACCCGTCAGCCTAAAAAAGGGCACTACTGTAATTACCCGGCAGCCTAAAAAAAGGGCACTACCGTAATTACCCGCCAGCCTAAAAAAGGGCATTACCGTAATTACCCGTCAGCCTAAAAAAAGGGCACTACCGTAATTACCCGCCAGCCTAAAAAAGGGCATTACCGTAATTACCCGCCAGCCTAAAAAAAAGCGCACTACCGTAAATACCCATCAGCCTTAAAAAGGGCACTACCGTAATTACCCATCTTAAATAAAGGGCACTACCGTAATTACCTATCAGCCTCAATAAAGAGCACTATCATAATTACCCATCATCTTAAAGGGCATTACCGTAATTACCCGCCAGCCTAATAAAAGGGCATTACCGTAATTACCTGCCAGCCTTAAAAAAGGAAATTACCATAATTACCCGTCATCTTAAATAAAGGGCACTACCGTAATTACCCGTCAGCCTAAATAAAGAGCACTATAATAATTACCCATCATCTAAAAAGGCACTACCGTAATTACCCGCCAGCCTAAAAAGAGGGCATTACCGTAATTACCCGTCAGCCTAAATAGAGGGCACTACCGTAATTACCCGCCAGCCTAAATAAAGGGCACTACCGTAATTACCCGTTAGCCTATAAAAAGGGCATTACCGTAATTACCCATCAACTTAAATAAAGGGCACTACCGTAAATACTCGCCAGCCTGAAAAAAGGGCACTACCGTAATTACCGGTCAGCCTAAATAAAGAGCACTATCAAAATTATCCATCATCTTAAAGGGCACTACCGTAATTACCCGGCAGCCTTAAAAAGGGCACTACTGTAATTACCCGGCAGCCTAAAAAAAGGGCACTACCGTAATTACCCGCCAGCCTAAAAAAGGGCATTACCGTAATTACCCGTCAGCCTAAAAAAAGGGCACTACCGTAATTACCCGCCAGCCTAAAAAAGGGCATTACCGTAATTACCCGCCAGCCTAAAAAATGCCATTACTGTAATTACCCATCAGCCTAAATAGGGGGCACTACCGTAATTACCCGCCAGCCTAAATAAAGGGCACTACCGTAATTACCCGTTAGCCTAAATAAAGGGCACTACCGTAATTACCCGTCAGCCTAAATAAAGGGCACTATCGTAATTACCCATCAGCCTCAATAAAGAGCACTATCAAAATTACCCATCATCTTAAAGGGCACTACCGTAATTACCTGCCAGCCTAAAAAAAGGGCATTACCATAATTACCGGTGAGCCTAAATAAAGAGCACTATCAAAATTACCCATCATCTTGAAGGGCACTACCGTAATTACCCGGCAGCCTTAAAAAAGGGCACTACCATAATTACCCATCAGCCTTAAAAAGGGCACTACCGTAATTACCCGTCAGCCTAAATAAAGGGCATTACCGTAATTACCCATCAGTCTAAATAAAGGGCACTACCATAATTACCCGTCAGCCTAAATAAAGGGCACTACCGTAATTACCCATCATCTTAAATAAAGGGCTCTACCGTAATTACCCGTCAGCCTCAATAAAGAGCACTATCATAATTACCCATCATCTTAAAGGGCATTACCGTAATTACCCGCCAGCCTAATAAAAGGGCATTACCGTAATTACCTGCCAGCCTTAAAAAAGGAAATTACCATAATTACCCGTCATCTTAAATAAAGGGCACTACCGTAATTACCCGTCAGCCTAAATAAAGGGCACTATCGTAATTTCCCGTCAGCCTAAAAAAAGGCACTACCGTAGTTACCCGTCATCTTAAATAAAGGGCACTACCGTAATTACCCATCAGCCTAAATAAAGAGCTCTATCATAATTACCCATCATCTTAAAGGGCACTACCGTAATTACCCGCCAGCCTAAAAAAAGGGCATTACTGTAATTACCCGTCAGCCTAAATAGGGGGCACTACCGTAATTACCTGCCAGCCTAAATAAAGGGCACTACCGTAATTACCCGTTAGCCTAAATAAAGGGCACTACCATAATTACCCATCAGCCTAAATAAAGGGCACTATCGTAATTACCCGCCAGCCTAAATAGAGGGCACTACCGTAATTACCCGTCAGCCTTAAAAAAGGGCACTACCGTAATTACCCGCCAGCCTAAATAGAGGGCACTACCGTAATTACCCGTCAGCCTTAAAAAAGGGAACTACCGTAATTACCCGACCGCCTAAAAAAAGGGCATTACCGTAATTACCCGCCAGCCTTAAAAAAGAGCACTACCGTAATTACCCATCAGCCTAAAAACAGGGCACTACCGTAAATACCCATCAGCCTAAAAAAAGGGCATTACCGTAATTAGCCGTCAGCCTAAATAGAGGGCACTACCGTAATTACTCGTCAGCCTAAAAAGGGCATTACCGTAATTACCCACTAGCCTATAAAAAAGGGCATTACCGTAATTACCCATCAACTTAAATAAAGAGCATTACCATAATTTCCCATCAGCCTAAAAAAAGGGCACTACCGTCATTACCCGCCAGCCTTAAAAAATGGCATTACCGTAATTACCTGTCAGCCTAAAAAAGGGCACTACCGTAATTACCCGCCAGCCTTAAAAAAGGGCATTACCGTAATTACCCGTCTGCCTAAATAGAGGACACTACCGTAATTACCTGTCAGCCTAAATAAAGGGCACTCCCGTAATTACCTGGCAGTCTAAAAAAAGGGCACTACCGTAATTACCCGACAGCCTAAAAAAAGAGCACTACCGTAATTACCCGGCAGCCTAAAAAAAGGGCACTACCGTAATTACCCGCCAACCTAAAAAAAGGCAATTACCGTAATTACCAGTCAGCCTAAAAAAAGAGCACTACCGTAATTACCCGTCAGCCTAAAAAAGGGCACTACCGTAATTACCCGCCAGCCTAAAAAAGGGCACTACCGTAATTACCCGTCAGCCTAAAAAAGGGCACTACCGTAATTACCCGGCAGCCTAAAAAAGGGCACTACCGTAATTACCTGGCAGCCTAAAAAAAGGGCACTACCATAATTACCCGCCAGCCTAAAAAAGGGCAATACCGTAATTACCCGTCAGCCTAAAAAAAGAGCACTACCGTAAATACCCGCCAGCCTTAAAAAAGGGTATTACCGTAATTACCCGTCAGCCTAAAAAAAGGGCATTACCGTAATTACCCGGCAGCCTTAAAAAAGGGCACTACCGTAATTACCCACCAGCCTAAAAAAAAGGGCATTACCGTAATTACCCGTCAGCCTAAAAAAAGTGCACTACCATAATTACCCATCAGCCTCAATAAAGAGCACTACCGTAATTACCTGGCAGCCTAAAAAAGGGCACTACCGTAATTACCCGGCAGCCTAAAAAAAGGGCACTACCGTAATTACCCGCCAACCTAAAAAAAGGCAATTACCGTAATTACCAGTCAGCCTAAAAAAAGAGCACTACCGTAATTACCCGTCAGCCTAAAAAAGGGCACTACCGTAATTACCCGCCAGCCTAAAAAAGGGCACTACCGTAATTACCCGTCAGCCTAAAAAAAGGGCACTACCATAATTACCCGCCAGCCTAAAAAAAGGGCAATACCGTAATTACCCGTCAGCCTAAAAAAAGAGCACTACCGTAAATACCCGCCAGCCTTAAAAAAGGGCACTACCGTAATTACCCACCAGCCTAAAAAAAGGGCACTACCGTAATTACCCGCCAGCCTTAAAAAAGGGCATTACTGTAATTACCTGTCAGCCTAAATAGAGGACACTACCGTAATTACCTGTCAGCCTAAATAAAGGGCACTACCGTAATTACCCGGCAGCATAAAAAAGGGCACTACCGTAATTACCCACCAGCCTAAAAAAGGGCACTACCGTAATTACCCGCCAGCCTAAAAAAGGGCATTACCGTAATTACCCGTCAGCCTAAAAAAAGCGCACTACCGTAATTACCCGTCAGCCTAAAAAAAGGGCACTACCGTAATTACCGGTCAGCCTAAATAAAGAGCACTATCAAAATTACCCATCATCTTAAAGGGCACTACCGTAATTACCCGTCAGCCTAAAAAAAGGGCACTACCATAATTACCCGCCAGCCTAAAAAAAGGGCAATACCGTAATTACCCGTCAGCCTAAAAAAAGAGCACTACCGTAAATACCCGCCAGCCTTAAAAAAGGGCACTACCGTAATTACCCACCAGCCTAAAAAAAGGGCACTACCGTAATTACCGGTCAGCCTAAATAAAGAGCACTACCGTAATTACCTGTCAGCCTAAAAAAGGGCACTACTGTAATTACCCGGCAGCCTAAAAAAAGGGCACTACCGTAATTACCCGCCAGCCTAAAAAAGGGCACTACCGTAATTACCCACCAGCCTAAAAAAAGGGCACTACCGTAATTACCGGTCAGCCTAAATAAAGAGCACTACCGTAATTACCTGCCAGCCTAAATAAAGGGCACTACCGTAATTACCCGTTAGCCTAAATAAAGGGCACTACCATAATTACCCATCAGCCTAAATAAAGGGCACTATCGTAATTACCCGCCAGCCTAAATAGAGGGCACTACCGTAATTACCCGTCAGCCTTAAAAAAGGGCACTACCGTAATTACCCGCCAGCCTAAATAGAGGGCACTACCGTAATTACCCGTCAGCCTTAAAAAAGGGAACTACCGTAATTACCCGACCGCCTAAAAAAAGGGCATTACCGTAATTACCCGCCAGCCTTAAAAAAGAGCACTACCGTAATTACCCATCAGCCTAAAAACAGGGCACTACCGTAAATACCCATCAGCCTAAAAAAAGGGCATTACCGTAATTAGCCGTCAGCCTAAATAGAGGGCACTACCGTAATTACTCGTCAGCCTAAAAAGGGCATTACCGTAATTACCCACTAGCCTATAAAAAAGGGCATTACCGTAATTACCCATCAACTTAAATAAAGAGCATTACCATAATTTCCCATCAGCCTAAAAAAAGGGCACTACCGTCATTACCCGCCAGCCTTAAAAAATGGCATTACCGTAATTACCTGTCAGCCTAAAAAAGGGCACTACCGTAATTACCCGCCAGCCTTAAAAAAGGGCATTACCGTAATTACCCGTCTGCCTAAATAGAGGACACTACCGTAATTACCTGTCAGCCTAAATAAAGGGCACTCCCGTAATTACCTGGCAGTCTAAAAAAAGGGCACTACCGTAATTACCCGACAGCCTAAAAAAAGAGCACTACCGTAATTACCCGGCAGCCTAAAAAAAGGGCACTACCGTAATTACCCGCCAACCTAAAAAAAGGCAATTACCGTAATTACCAGTCAGCCTAAAAAAAGAGCACTACCGTAATTACCCGTCAGCCTAAAAAAGGGCACTACCGTAATTACCCGCCAGCCTAAAAAAGGGCACTACCGTAATTACCCGTCAGCCTAAAAAAGGGCACTACCGTAATTACCCGGCAGCCTAAAAAAGGGCACTACCGTAATTACCTGGCAGCCTAAAAAAGGGCACTACCATAATTACCCGCCAGCCTAAAAAAGGGCAATACCGTAATTACCCGTCAGCCTAAAAAAAGAGCACTACCGTAAATACCCGCCAGCCTTAAAAAAGGGTATTACCGTAATTACCCGTCAGCCTAAAAAAAGGGCATTACCGTAATTACCCGGCAGCCTTAAAAAAGGGCACTACCGTAATTACCCACCAGCCTAAAAAAAAGGGCATTACCGTAATTACCCGTCAGCCTAAAAAAAGTGCACTACCATAATTACCCATCAGCCTCAATAAAGAGCACTACCGTAATTACCTGGCAGCCTAAAAAAGGGCACTACCGTAATTACCCGGCAGCCTAAAAAAAGGGCACTACCGTAATTACCCGCCAACCTAAAAAAAGGCAATTACCGTAATTACCAGTCAGCCTAAAAAAAGAGCACTACCGTAATTACCCGTCAGCCTAAAAAAGGGCACTACCGTAATTACCCGCCAGCCTAAAAAAGGGCACTACCGTAATTAC
The DNA here is from genome assembly GCA_029206835.1 of Rana muscosa. Lineage (NCBI taxonomy): Eukaryota > Metazoa > Chordata > Amphibia > Anura > Ranidae > Rana > Rana muscosa. The sequence goes on along the minus strand of CM055116.1, from coordinate 1,066,106,597 downwards.
CCGTCAGCCTAAAAAAAGGGCACTACCATAATTACCCGCCAGCCTAAAAAAAGGGCAATACCGTAATTACCCGTCAGCCTAAAAAAAGAGCACTACCGTAAATACCCGCCAGCCTTAAAAAAGGGCACTACCGTAATTACCCACCAGCCTAAAAAAAGGGCACTACCGTAATTACCCGCCAGCCTTAAAAAAGGGCATTACTGTAATTACCTGTCAGCCTAAATAGAGGACACTACCGTAATTACCTGTCAGCCTAAATAAAGGGCACTACCGTAATTACCCGGCAGCATAAAAAAGGGCACTACCGTAATTACCCACCAGCCTAAAAAAGGGCACTACCGTAATTACCCGCCAGCCTAAAAAAGGGCATTACCGTAATTACCCGTCAGCCTAAAAAAAGCGCACTACCGTAATTACCCGTCAGCCTAAAAAAAGGGCACTACCGTAATTACCGGTCAGCCTAAATAAAGAGCACTATCAAAATTACCCATCATCTTAAAGGGCACTACCGTAATTACCCGTCAGCCTAAAAAAAGGGCACTACCATAATTACCCGCCAGCCTAAAAAAAGGGCAATACCGTAATTACCCGTCAGCCTAAAAAAAGAGCACTACCGTAAATACCCGCCAGCCTTAAAAAAGGGCACTACCGTAATTACCCACCAGCCTAAAAAAAGGGCACTACCGTAATTACCGGTCAGCCTAAATAAAGAGCACTACCGTAATTACCTGTCAGCCTAAAAAAGGGCACTACTGTAATTACCCGGCAGCCTAAAAAAAGGGCACTACCGTAATTACCCGCCAGCCTAAAAAAGGGCATTACCGTAATTACCCGTCAGCCTAAAAAAAGGGCACTACCGTAATTACCCGCCAGCCTAAAAAAGGGCATTACCGTAATTACCCGCCAGCCTAAAAAAAAGCGCACTACCGTAAATACCCATCAGCCTTAAAAAGGGCACTACCGTAATTACCCATCATCTTAAATAAAGGGCACTACCGTAATTACCTATCAGCCTCAATAAAGAGCACTATCATAATTACCCATCATCTTAAAGGGCATTACCGTAATTACCCGCCAGCCTAATAAAAGGGCATTACCGTAATTACCTGCCAGCCTTAAAAAAGGAAATTACCATAATTACCCGTCATCTTAAATAAAGGGCACTACCGTAATTACCCGTCAGCCTAAATAAAGGGCACTATCGTAATTACCCGTCAGCCTAAAAAAGGGCACTACCGTAATTACCCGGCAGCCTAAAAAAGGGCACTACCGTAATTACCTGGCAGCCTAAAAATAGGGCACTACCATAATTACCCGCCAGCCTAAAAAAGGGCAATACCGTAATTACCCGTCAGCCTAAAAAAAGAGCACTACCGTAAATACCCGCCAGCCTTAAAAAAGGGTATTACCGTAATTACCCGTCAGCCTAAAAAAAGGGCATTACCGTAATTACCCGGCAGCCTTCAAAAAGGGCACTACCGTAATTACCCACCAGCCTAAAAAAAAAGGGCATTACCGTAATTACCCGTCAGCCTAAAAAAAAAGCACTACCGTAAATACCCGCCAGCCTTAAAAAAGGGCACTACCGTAATTACCCACCAGCCTAAAAAAAGGGCACTACCGTAATTACCCGCCAGCCTTAAAAAAGGGCATTACTGTAATTACCCGTCAGCCTAAAAAAAGGGCATTACCGTAATTACCCGTCAGCCTGAAAAAAGCGCACTACCGTAATTACCTGTCAGCCTAAATAGAGGACACTACCGTAATTACCTGTCAGCCTAAATAAAGGGCACTACCGTAATTACCCGGCAGCCTAAATAAAGGGCACTACCGTAATTACCCGTTAGCCTATAAAAAGGGCATTACCGTAATTACCCATCAACTTAAATAAAGGGCACTACCGTAAATACTCACCAGCCTGAAAAAAGGGCACTACCGTAATTACCGGTCAGCCTAAATAAATAGCACTATCAAAATTACCCATCATCTTAAAGGGCACTACCGTAATTACCCGGCAGCCTTAAAAAAGGGCACTACCGTAATTACCCAGCAGCCTTAAAAAAGGGCATTACCGTAATTACCCGTCAGCCTAAAAAAAGTGCACTACCGTAATTACCTGTCAGCCTAAAAAAAGGGCACTACTGTAATTACCCGGCAGCCTAAAAAAGGGCACTACCGTAATAACCCGCCAGCCTAAAAAAAGGGCAATACCGTAATTACCCATCATCTTAAATAAAGGGCACTATCGTAATTACCTGTCAGCCTCAATAAAGAGCACTATCATAATTACCCATCATCTTAAAGGGCACTACCGTAATTTACCCGTCAGCCTAAATAGAGGGCACTACCGTAATTACCCATCAGCCTTAAAAAAGGGCACTACCGTAATTACCCACCAGCCTAAAAAAAGGGCATTACCGTAATTACCCGCCAGCCTAAAAAAAGATCATTACTGTAATTATCCGTCAGCCTTAAAAAAGAGCACTACCGTAATTACCCATCATCTTAAGTAAAGGGCACTACCGTAATTACCTGTCAGCCTCAATAAAGAGCACTATCATAATTACCCATCATCTTAAAGAGCACTACCGTAATTACCCATCAGCCTAAATAGAGGGCACTACCGTAATTACCCATCAGCCTTAAAAAAGGGCACTACCGTAATTACCCGCCAGCCTAAAAAAAGGGCATTACCGTAATTACCCGCCAGCCTAAAAAAAGAGCATTACCGTAATTACCCATCAGCCTAAATAAAGGGCACTACCGTAATTACCCGTCAGCCTAAATAAAGGGCACTACCGTAATTACCCGTCAGCCTCAATAAAGAGCACTATCATAATTACCCATCATCTTAAAGGGCATTACCGTAATTACCCGCCAGCCTAAAAAAAGGGCATTACCGTAATTACCTGCCAGCCTTAAAAAAGGGAATTACCATAATTACCCGTCATCTTAAATAAAGGGCACTACCGTAATTATCCGTCAGCCTAAATAAAGAGCACTATAATAATTACCCATCATCTAAAAAGGCACTACCGTAATTACCCGCCAGCCTAAATAAAGGGCACTACCGTAATTACCCGTTAGCCTATAAAAAGGGCATTACCGTAATTACCCATCAACTTAAATAAAGGGCACTACCGTAAATACTCGCCAGCCTGAAAAAAGGGCACTACCGTAATTACCGGTCAGCCTAAATAAAGAGCACTACCGTAATTACCCGCCAGCCTAAAAAAAAGCGCACTACCGTAAATACCCATCAGCCTTAAAAAGGGCACTACCGTAATTACCCATCATCTTAAATAAAGGGCACTACCGTAATTACCTATCAGCCTCAATAAAGAGCACTATCATAATTACCCATCATCTTAAAGGGCATTACCGTAATTACCCACCAGCCTAATAAAAGGGCATTACCGTAATTACCTGCCAGCCTTAAAAAAGGAAATTACCATAATTACCCGTCATCTTAAATAAAGGGCACTACCGTAATTACCCGTCAGCCTAAATAAAGGGCACTATCGTAATTTCCCGTCAGCCTAAAAAAAGGCACTACCGTAATTACCCGTCATCTTAAATAAAGGGCACTACCGTAATTACCCGTCAGCCTAAATAAAGAGCTCTATCATAATTACCCATCATCTTAAAGGGCACTACCGTAATTACCCGCCAGCCTAAAAAAAGGGCATTACTGTAATTACCCGTCAGCCTAAATAGGGGGCACTACCGTAATTACCTGCCAGCCTAAATAAAGGGCACTACCGTAATTACCCGTTAGCCTAAATAAAGGGCACTACCATAATTACCCATCAGCCTAAATAAAGGGCACTATCGTAATTACCCGCCAGCCTAAATAGAGGGCACTACCGTAATTACCCGTCAGCCTTAAAAAAGGGCACTACCGTAATTACCCGCCAGCCTAAATAGAGGGCACTACCGTAATTACCCATCAGCCTTAAAAAAGGGAACTACCGTAATTACCCGACCGCCTAAAAAAAGGGCATTACCGTAATTACCCGCCAGCCTTAAAAAAGATCATTACCGTAATTACCCGTCAGCCTTAAAAAAGAGCACTACCGTAATTACCCATCAGCCTAAAAACAGGGCACTCCTGTAAATACCCATCAGCCTAAAAAAAGGGCATTACCGTAATTACCCGTCAGCCTAAAAAAAGAGCACTACCGTAAATACCCGCCAGCCTTAAAAAAGGGCACTACCGTAATTACCCACCAGCCTAAAAAAAGGGCACTACCGTAATTACCCGCCAGCCTTAAAAAAGGGCATTACTGTAATTACCTGTCAGCCTAAATAGAGGACACTACCGTAATTACCTGTCAGCCTAAATAAAGGGCACTACCGTAATTACCCGGCAGCATAAAAAAGGGCACTACCGTAATTACCCACCAGCCTAAAAAAGGGCACTACCGTAATTACCCGCCAGCCTAAAAAAGGGCATTACCGTAATTACCCGTCAGCCTAAAAAAAGCGCACTACCGTAATTACCCGTCAGCCTAAAAAAAGGGCACTACCGTAATTACCGGTCAGCCTAAATAAAGAGCACTATCAAAATTACCCATCATCTTAAAGGGCACTACCGTAATTACCCGTCAGCCTAAAAAAAGGGCACTACCATAATTACCCGCCAGCCTAAAAAAAGGGCAATACCGTAATTACCCGTCAGCCTAAAAAAAGAGCACTACCGTAAATACCCGCCAGCCTTAAAAAAGGGCACTACCGTAATTACCCACCAGCCTAAAAAAAGGGCACTACCGTAATTACCGGTCAGCCTAAATAAAGAGCACTACCGTAATTACCTGTCAGCCTAAAAAAGGGCACTACTGTAATTACCCGGCAGCCTAAAAAAAGGGCACTACCGTAATTACCCGCCAGCCTAAAAAAGGGCATTACCGTAATTACCCGTCAGCCTAAAAAAAGGGCACTACCGTAATTACCCGCCAGCCTAAAAAAGGGCATTACCGTAATTACCCGCCAGCCTAAAAAAAAGCGCACTACCGTAAATACCCATCAGCCTTAAAAAGGGCACTACCGTAATTACCCATCATCTTAAATAAAGGGCACTACCGTAATTACCTATCAGCCTCAATAAAGAGCACTATCATAATTACCCATCATCTTAAAGGGCATTACCGTAATTACCCGCCAGCCTAATAAAAGGGCATTACCGTAATTACCTGCCAGCCTTAAAAAAGGAAATTACCATAATTACCCGTCATCTTAAATAAAGGGCACTACCGTAATTACCCGTCAGCCTAAATAAAGGGCACTATCGTAATTACCCGTCAGCCTAAAAAAGGGCACTACCGTAATTACCCGGCAGCCTAAAAAAGGGCACTACCGTAATTACCTGGCAGCCTAAAAATAGGGCACTACCATAATTACCCGCCAGCCTAAAAAAGGGCAATACCGTAATTACCCGTCAGCCTAAAAAAAGAGCACTACCGTAAATACCCGCCAGCCTTAAAAAAGGGTATTACCGTAATTACCCGTCAGCCTAAAAAAAGGGCATTACCGTAATTACCCGGCAGCCTTCAAAAAGGGCACTACCGTAATTACCCACCAGCCTAAAAAAAAAGGGCATTACCGTAATTACCCGTCAGCCTAAAAAAAAAGCACTACCGTAAATACCCGCCAGCCTTAAAAAAGGGCACTACCGTAATTACCCACCAGCCTAAAAAAAGGGCACTACCGTAATTACCCGCCAGCCTTAAAAAAGGGCATTACTGTAATTACCCGTCAGCCTAAAAAAAGGGCATTACCGTAATTACCCGTCAGCCTGAAAAAAGCGCACTACCGTAATTACCTGTCAGCCTAAATAGAGGACACTACCGTAATTACCTGTCAGCCTAAATAAAGGGCACTACCGTAATTACCCGGCAGCCTAAATAAAGGGCACTACCGTAATTACCCGTTAGCCTATAAAAAGGGCATTACCGTAATTACCCATCAACTTAAATAAAGGGCACTACCGTAAATACTCACCAGCCTGAAAAAAGGGCACTACCGTAATTACCGGTCAGCCTAAATAAATAGCACTATCAAAATTACCCATCATCTTAAAGGGCACTACCGTAATTACCCGGCAGCCTTAAAAAAGGGCACTACCGTAATTACCCAGCAGCCTTAAAAAAGGGCATTACCGTAATTACCCGTCAGCCTAAAAAAAGTGCACTACCGTAATTACCCGTCAGCCTAAAAAAAGGGCACTACTGTAATTACCCGGCAGCCTAAAAAAGGGCACTACCGTAATAACCCGCCAGCCTAAAAAAAGGGCAATACCGTAATTACCCATCATCTTAAATAAAGGGCACTATCGTAATTACCTGTCAGCCTCAATAAAGAGCACTATCATAATTACCCATCATCTTAAAGGGCACTACCGTAATTTACCCGTCAGCCTAAATAGAGGGCACTACCGTAATTACCCATCAGCCTTAAAAAAGGGCACTACCGTAATTACCCACCAGCCTAAAAAAAGGGCATTACCGTAATTACCCGCCAGCCTAAAAAAAGATCATTACTGTAATTATCCGTCAGCCTTAAAAAAGAGCACTACCGTAATTACCCATCATCTTAAGTAAAGGGCACTACCGTAATTACCTGTCAGCCTCAATAAAGAGCACTATCATAATTACCCATCATCTTAAAGAGCACTACCGTAATTACCCATCAGCCTAAATAGAGGGCACTACCGTAATTACCCATCAGCCTTAAAAAAGGGCACTACCGTAATTACCCGCCAGCCTAAAAAAAGGGCATTACCGTAATTACCCGCCAGCCTAAAAAAAGAGCATTACCGTAATTACCCATCAGCCTAAATAAAGGGCACTACCGTAATTACCCGTCAGCCTAAATAAAGGGCACTACCGTAATTACCCGTCAGCCTCAATAAAGAGCACTATCATAATTACCCATCATCTTAAAGGGCATTACCGTAATTACCCGCCAGCCTAAAAAAAGGGCATTACCGTAATTACCTGCCAGCCTTAAAAAAGGGAATTACCATAATTACCCGTCATCTTAAATAAAGGGCACTACCGTAATTATCCGTCAGCCTAAATAAAGAGCACTATAATAATTACCCATCATCTAAAAAGGCACTACCGTAATTACCCGCCAGCCTAAAAAGAGGGCATTACCGTAATTACCCGTCAGCCTAAATAGAGGGCACTACCGTAATTACCCGCCAGCCTAAATAAAGGGCACTACCGTAATTACCCGTTAGCCTATAAAAAGGGCATTACCGTAATTACCCATCAACTTAAATAAAGGGCACTACCGTAAATACTCGCCAGCCTGAAAAAAGGGCACTACCGTAATTACCGGTCAGCCTAAATAAAGAGCACTACCGTAATTACCCGCCAGCCTAAAAAAAAGCGCACTACCGTAAATACCCATCAGCCTTAAAAAGGGCACTACCGTAATTACCCATCATCTTAAATAAAGGGCACTACCGTAATTACCTATCAGCCTCAATAAAGAGCACTATCATAATTACCCATCATCTTAAAGGGCATTACCGTAATTACCCACCAGCCTAATAAAAGGGCATTACCGTAATTACCTGCCAGCCTTAAAAAAGGAAATTACCATAATTACCCGTCATCTTAAATAAAGGGCACTACCGTAATTACCCGTCAGCCTAAATAAAGGGCACTATCGTAATTTCCCGTCAGCCTAAAAAAAGGCACTACCGTAATTACCCGTCATCTTAAATAAAGGGCACTACCGTAATTACCCGTCAGCCTAAATAAAGAGCTCTATCATAATTACCCATCATCTTAAAGGGCACTACCGTAATTACCCGCCAGCCTAAAAAAAGGGCATTACTGTAATTACCCGTCAGCCTAAATAGGGGGCACTACCGTAATTACCTGCCAGCCTAAATAAAGGGCACTACCGTAATTACCCGTTAGCCTAAATAAAGGGCACTACCATAATTACCCATCAGCCTAAATAAAGGGCACTATCGTAATTACCCGCCAGCCTAAATAGAGGGCACTACCGTAATTACCCGTCAGCCTTAAAAAAGGGCACTACCGTAATTACCCGCCAGCCTAAATAGAGGGCACTACCGTAATTACCCATCAGCCTTAAAAAAGGGAACTACCGTAATTACCCGACCGCCTAAAAAAAGGGCATTACCGTAATTACCCGCCAGCCTTAAAAAAGATCATTACCGTAATTACCCGTCAGCCTTAAAAAAGAGCACTACCGTAATTACCCATCAGCCTAAAAACAGGGCACTCCTGTAAATACCCATCAGCCTAAAAAAAGGGCATTACCGTAATTAGCCGTCAGCCTAAATAGAGGGCACTACCGTAATTACTCGTCAGCCTAAAAAGGGCACTACCGTAATTACCCGCTAGCCTTAAAAAGGGCATTACCGTAATTACCCACTAGCCTATAAAAAAGGGCATTACCGTAATTACCCATCAACTTAAATAAAGAGCATTACCATAATTTCCCATCAGCCTAAAAAAAGGGCACTACCGTCATTACCCGCCAGCCTTAAAAAATGGCATTACCGTAATTACCTGTCAGCCTAAAAAAGGGCACTACTGTAATTACCCGCCAGCCTTAAAAAAGGGCATTACCGTAATTACCCGTCTGCCTAAATAGAGGACACTACCGTAATTACCTGTCAGCCTAAATAAAGGGCACTCCCGTAATTACCTGGCAGTCTAAAAAAAGGGCACTACCGTAATTACCCGACAGCCTAAAAAAAGAGCACTACCGTAATTATCCGGCAGCCTAAAAAAAGGGCACTACCGTAATTACCCGCCAACCTAAAAAAAGGCAATTACCGTAATTACCAGTCAGCCTAAAAAAAGAGCACTACCGTAATTACCCGTCAGCCTAAAAAAGGGCACTACCGTAATTACCCGCCAGCCTAAAAAAGGGCAATACCGTAATTACCCGTCAGCCTAAAAAAAGAGCACTACCGTAAATACCCGCCAGCCTTAAAAAAGGGTATTACCGTAATTACCCGTCAGCCTAAAAAAAGGGCATTACCGTAATTACCCGGCAGCCTTAAAAAAGGGCACTACCGTAATTACCCGGCAGCCTAAAAAAAGGGCACTACCGTAATTACCCGCCAACCTAAAAAAAGGCAATTACCGTAATTACCAGTCAGCCTAAAAAAAGAGCACTACCGTAATTACCCGTCAGCCTAAAAAAGGGCACTACCGTAATTACCCGCCAGCCTAAAAAAGGGCACTACCGTAATTACCCGTCAGCCTAAAAAAAGGGCACTACCATAATTACCCGCCAGCCTAAAAAAAGGGCAATACCGTAATTACCCGTCAGCCTAAAAAAAGAGCACTACCGTAAATACCCGCCAGCCTTAAAAAAGGGCACTACCGTAATTACCCACCAGCCTAAAAAAAGGGCACTACCGTAATTACCCGCCAGCCTTAAAAAAGGGCATTACTGTAATTACCCGTCAGCCTAAAAAAAGGGCATTACCGTAATTACCCGTCAGCCTGAAAAAAGCGCACTACCGTAATTACCTGTCAGCCTAAATAGAGGACACTACCGTAATTACCTGTCAGCCTAAATAAAGGGCACTACCGTAATTACCCGGCAGCATAAAAAAGGGCACTACCGTAATTACCCGCCAGCCTAAAAAAGGGCACTACCGTAATTACCCACCAGCCTAAAAAAGGGCATTACCGTAATTACCCGTCAGCCTAAAAAAAGCGCACTACCGTAATTACCCGTCAGCCTAAAAAAAGGGCACTACCGTAATTACCGGTCAGCCTAAATAAAGAGCACTATCAAAATTACCCATCATCTTAAAGGGCACTACCGTAATTACCCGGCAGCCTTAAAAAAGGGCACTACCGTAATTACCCAGCAGCCTTAAAAAAGGGCATTACCGTAATTACCCGTCAGCCTAAAAAAAGTGCACTACCGTAATTACCCGTCAGCCTAAAAAAAGGGCACTACTGTAATTACCCGGCAGCCTAAAAAAAGGGCACTACCGTAATAACCCGCCAGCCTAAAAAAAGGGCAATACCGTAATTACCCATCAGCCGCAAAAAAGCGCACTACCGTAAATACCCATCAGCCTTAAAAAGGGCACTACCGTAATTACCCATCATCTTAAATAAAGGGCACTATCGTAATTACCTGTCAGCCTCAATAAAGAGCACCATCATAATTACCCATCATCTTAAAGGGCACTACCGTAATTTACCCGTCAGCCTAAATAGAGGGCACTACCGTAATTACCCATCAGCCTTAAAAAAGGGCACTACCGTAATTACCCACCAGCCTAAAAAAAGGGCATTACCGTAATTACCCGCCAGCCTAAAAAAAGATCATTACTGTAATTATCCGTCAGCCTAAAAAAAGAGCACTACCGTAATTACCCATCATCTTAAGTAAAGGGCACTACCGTAATTACCTGTCAGCCTCAATAAAGAGCACTATCATAATTACCCATCATCTTAAAGAGCACTACCGTAATTACCCATCAGCCTAAATAGAGGGCACTACCGTAATTACCCATCAGCCTTAAAAAAGGGCACTACCGTAATTACCCGCCAGCCTAAAAAAAGGGCATTACCGTAATTACCCGCCAGCCTAAAAAAAGAGCATTACCGTAATTACCCATCAGCCTAAATAAAGGGCACTACCGTAATTACCCGTCAGCCTAAATAAAGGGCACTACCGTAATTACCCGTCAGCCTCAATAAAGAGCACTATCATAATTACCCATCATCTTAAGGGGCATTACCGTAATTACCCGCCAGCCTAAAAAAAGGGCATTACCGTAATTACCTGCCAGCCTTAAAAAAGGGAATTACCATAATTACCCGTCATCTTAAATAAAGGGCACTACCGTAATTATCCATCAGCCTAAATAAAGAGCACTATAATAATTACCCATCATCTAAAAAGGCACTACCGTAATTACCCGCCAGCCTAAAAAGAGGGCATTACCGTAATTACCCGTCAGCCTAAATAGAGGGCACTACCGTAATTACCCGCCAGCCTAAAAAAGGGCATTACCGTAATTACCCGCCAGCCTAAAAAAAAGCGCACTACCGTAAATACCCATCAGCCTTAAAAAGGGCACTACCGTAATTACCCGCCAGCCTAAAAAAGGGCAATACCGTAATTACCCGTCAGCCTAAAAAAAGAGCACTACCGTAAATACCCGCCAGCCTTAAAAAAGGGTATTACCGTAATTACCCGTCAGCCTAAAAAAAGGGCATTACCGTAATTACCCGGCAGCCTTAAAAAAGGGCACTACCGTAATTACCCGGCAGCCTAAAAAAAGGGCACTACCGTAATTACCCGCCAACCTAAAAAAAGGCAATTACCGTAATTACCAGTCAGCCTAAAAAAAGAGCACTACCGTAATTACCCGTCAGCCTAAAAAAGGGCACTACCGTAATTACCCGCCAGCCTAAAAAAGGGCACTACCGTAATTACCCGTCAGCCTAAAAAAAGGGCACTACCATAATTACCCGCCAGCCTAAAAAAAGGGCAATACCGTAATTACCCGTCAGCCTAAAAAAAGAGCACTACCGTAAATACCCGCCAGCCTTAAAAAAGGGCACTACCGTAATTACCCACCAGCCTAAAAAAAGGGCACTACCGTAATTACCCGCCAGCCTTAAAAAAGGGCATTACTGTAATTACCCGTCAGCCTAAAAAAAGGGCATTACCGTAATTACCCGTCAGCCTGAAAAAAGCGCACTACCGTAATTACCTGTCAGCCTAAATAGAGGACACTACCGTAATTACCTGTCAGCCTAAATAAAGGGCACTACCGTAATTACCCGGCAGCATAAAAAAGGGCACTACCGTAATTACCCGCCAGCCTAAAAAAGGGCACTACCGTAATTACTCACCAGCCTAAAAAAGGGCATTACCGTAATTACCCGTCAGCCTAAAAAAAGCGCACTACCGTAATTACCCGTCAGCCTAAAAAAAGGGCACTACCGTAATTACCGGTCAGCCTAAATAAAGAGCACTATCAAAATTACCCATCATCTTAAAGGGCACTACCGTAATTACCCGGCAGCCTTAAAAAAGGGCACTACCGTAATTACCCAGCAGCCTTAAAAAAGGGCATTACCGTAATTACCCGTCAGCCTAAAAAAAGTGCACTACCGTAATTACCCGTCAGCCTAAAAAAAGGGCACTACTGTAATTACCCGGCAGCCTAAAAAAAGGGCACTACCGTAATAACCCACCAGCCTAAAAAAAGGGCAATACCGTAATTACCCATCAGCCGCAAAAAAGCGCACTACCGTAAATACCCATCAGCCTTAAAAAGGGCACTACCGTAATTACCCATCATCTTAAATAAAGGGCACTATCGTAATTACCTGTCAGCCTCAATAAAGAGCACCATCATAATTACCCATCATCTTAAAGGGCACTACCGTAATTTACCCGTCAGCCTAAATAGAGGGCACTACCGTAATTACCCATCAGCCTTAAAAAAGGGCACTACCGTAATTACCCACCAGCCTAAAAAAAGGGCATTACCGTAATTACCCGCCAGCCTAAAAAAAGATCATTACTGTAATTATCCGTCAGCCTAAAAAAAGAGCACTACCGTAATTACCCATCATCTTAAGTAAAGGGCACTACCGTAATTACCTGTCAGCCTCAATAAAGAGCACTATCATAATTACCCATCATCTTAAAGAGCACTACCGTAATTACCCATCAGCCTAAATAGAGGGCACTACCGTAATTACCCATCAGCCTTAAAAAAGGGCACTACCGTAATTACCCGCCAGCCTAAAAAAAGGGCATTACCGTAATTACCCGCCAGCCTAAAAAAAGAGCATTACCGTAATTACCCATCAGCCTAAATAAAGGGCACTACCGTAATTACCCGTCAGCCTAAATAAAGGGCACTACCGTAATTACCCGTCAGCCTCAATAAAGAGCACTATCATAATTACCCATCATCTTAAAGGGCATTACCGTAATTACCCGCCAGCCTAAAAAAAGGGCATTACCGTAATTACCTGCCAGCCTTAAAAAAGGGAATTACCATAATTACCCGTCATCTTAAATAAAGGGCACTACCGTAATTATCCATCAGCCTAAATAAAGAGCACTATAATAATTACCCATCATCTAAAAAGGCACTACCGTAATTACCCGCCAGCCTAAAAAGAGGGCATTACCGTAATTACCCGTCAGCCTAAATAGAGGGCACTACCGTAATTACCCGCCAGCCTAAATAAAGGGCACTACCGTAATTACCCGTTAGCCTATAAAAAGGGCATTACCGTAATTACCCATCAACTTAAATAAAGGGCACTACCGTAAATACTCGCCAGCCTGAAAAAAGGGCACTACCGTAATTACCGGTCAGCCTAAATAAAGAGCACTACCGTAATTACCCGTCAGCCTAAAAAAGGGCACTACTGTAATTACCCGGCAGCCTAAAAAAAGGGCACTACCGTAATTACCCGCCAGCCTAAAAAAGGGCATTACCGTAATTACCCGTCAGCCTAAAAAAAGGGCACTACCGTAATTACCCGCCAGCCTAAAAAAGGGCATTACCGTAATTACCCGCCAGCCTAAAAAAAAGCGCACTACCGTAAATACCCATCAGCCTTAAAAAGGGCACTACCGTAATTACCCATCTTAAATAAAGGGCACTACCGTAATTACCTATCAGCCTCAATAAAGAGCACTATCATAATTACCCATCATCTTAAAGGGCATTACCGTAATTACCCGCCAGCCTAATAAAAGGGCATTACCGTAATTACCTGCCAGCCTTAAAAAAGGAAATTACCATAATTACCCGTCATCTTAAATAAAGGGCACTACCGTAATTACCCGTCAGCCTAAATAAAGAGCACTATAATAATTACCCATCATCTAAAAAGGCACTACCGTAATTATCCGCCAGCCTAAAAAGAAGGCATTACCGTAATTACCCGTCAGCCTAAATAGAGGGCACTACCATAATTACCCGCCAGCCTAAATAAAGGGCACTACCGTAATTACCCATTAGCCTATAAAAAGGGCATTACCGTAATTACCCATCAACTTAAATAAAGGGCATTACCGTAATTTCCCATCAGCCTAAAAAAAGGGACTACCGTAATTACCCGTCAGCCTAAATAAATCGCACTACTGTAATTACCCGGCAGCCTAAAAAAGGGCACTACCGTAATTACCCGCCAGACTAAAAAAAGGGAATTACCATTGATCGGGTAAATGGAATAGCCATTTACTTATCAAACATTTATTCATGATTATCAAAGCATGTGTTTCTGATCTGATGTATGTGTATGTATGTATGGGTATATATATATATATGAATATGTATGTGTGTATACATGTATACATGTATGTATGCGTATGTGTTTAGAGTTGGTTGTATAATCTGTTAAAAGTCATATTATGTAATAAGATGATGTTTCTGTGTTCAGAGATTGATCAAGCAATCTCTGAGTCACAGGATATAACAAAGGGACACCTTCTCTTTGTAGTCAAAGTTACATTCACACCCCCAGCTAGGAATGAGGTCCTGTGTGACATTTCCCAGAGGTGGCTGGAAGTAACACATAGATGCTAAATGTCCATTTGTTCTTCATGTAAACATCAACAAATTGCCTTGTATTTGAAAGAAGTAATGTGCCTCCCCCTTTGTCTTGTATAAAAGGACTGGGACAAATCAGTCTAATCAGAGCAATTATATTGAATGTATCACCATGTACTGTGTTGCTCTCCAGGCTTGTGGTTAACTGCTTGCCTGAATATTAAATACATCTTTTAAAAATAACTTTGGTTCAGCAGTCAACATGTTATTGGAAACCCCTAGTTCTGGGGGTGCCCCGACACCGTAATTACCCGTCAGCCTAAAAAAAGCGCACTACCGTAATTACCCGTCAGCCTAAAAAAAGGGCACTACTGTAATTACCCGGCAGCCTAAAAAAAGGGCACTATTGTAATTACCCGTCAGCCTAAAAAAAGGGCACTACCGTAATTACCGGTCAGCCTAAATAAAGAGCACAATCAAAATTACCCATCATCTTAAAGGGCACTACCGTAATTACCCGCCAGCCTAAAAAAAGAGCACTACCGTAAATACTCATCAGCCTAAAAAAGGGCACTACCGTAATTACCCGTCAGCCTAAATAAAGGGCACTACCGTAATTACCCGCCAGCCTATAAAAATGGCATTACCGTAATTACCCGCCAGCCTAAAAAGGGGCACTACCGTAATTACCCGTCAGCCTAAAAAAAGAGCATTACCGTAATTACCCATCAGCCTAAAAAAAGGGCACTACCGTAATTACACGACAGCCTAAAAAAGGGTCATTACCGTAATTACCCATCAATTTAAATAAAGGGCACTACCATAATTACCCATCATCTGAAATAAAGGGCACTACCGTAATTACCCGCCAACCTAAAAAAAAGGACATAACCGTAATTACCCATCAGCCTAAATAGAGGGCACTACCGTAATTACCCGTAAGCCTTAAAAAAGGGCACTACCGTAATTACCCCCCAGCCTAAATAGAGGGCACTACCGTAATTACCCGTCAGCCTTAAAAAAGGGAACTACCGTAATTACCCGACCGCCTAAAAAAAGGGCATTACCGTAATTACCCGTCAGTCTTAAAAAAGAGCACTACCGTAATTACCCATCAGCCTAAAAACAGGGCACTACCGTAAATACCCATCAGCCTAAAAAAAGAGCACTACCGTAATTACCCGTCAGCCTAAAAAAAGGGCACTACCGTAATTACCCGGCAGCCTAAAAAAGGGCACTACCGTAATTACCCGCCAGCCTAAAAAAGGGCATTACCGTAATTACCCGTCAGCCTAAAAAAAGGGCACTACCGTAATTACCCGGCAGCCTAAAAAAGGGCACTACCGTAATTACCCGCCAGCCTAAAAAAAGGGCATTACCGTAATTACCCGCCAGCCTAAAAAAGATCATTACTGTAATTATCCGTCAGCCTTAAAAAAGAGCACTACCGTAATTACCCATCATCTTAAGTAAAGGGCACTACCGTAATTACCTGTCAGCCTCAATAAAGAGCACTATCATAATTACCCATCATCTTAAAGAGCACTACCGTAATTACCCATCAGCCTAAATAGAGGGCACTACCGTAATTACCCATCAGCCTTAAAAAAGGGCACTACCGTAATTACCCGCCAGCCTAAAAAAAGGGCATTACCGTAATTACCCGCCAGCCTAAAAAAAGAGCATTACCGTAATTACCCATCAGCCTAAATAAAGGGCACTACCGTAATTACCCGTCAGCCTAAATAAAGGGCACTACCGTAATTACCCGTCAGCCTCAATAAAGAGCACTATCATAATTACCCATCATCTTAAAGGGCATTACCGTAATTACCCGCCAGCCTAAAAAAAGGGCATTACCGTAATTACCTGCCAGCCTTAAAAAAGGGAATTACCATAATTACCCGTCATCTTAAATAAAGGGCACTACCGTAATTACCCGTCAGCCTAAATAAAGAGCACTATAATAATTACCCATCATCTAAAAAGGCACTACCGTAATTACCCGCCAGCCTAAAAAGAGGGCATTACCGTAATTACCCGTCAGCCTAAATAGAGGGCACTACCGTAATTACCCGCCAGCCTAAATAAAGGGCACTACCGTAATTACCCGTTAGCCTATAAAAAGGGCATTACCGTAATTACCCATCAACTTAAATAAAGGGCACTACCGTAAATACTCGCCAGCCTGAAAAAAGGGCACTACCGTAATTACCGGTCAGCCTAAATAAAGAGCACTATCAAAATTATCCATCATCTTAAAGGGCACTACCGTAATTACCCGGCAGCCTTAAAAAAGGGCACTACCGTAATTACCCGGCAGCCTTAAAAAGGGCACTACTGTAATTACCCGTCAGCCTAAAAAAGGGCACTACTGTAATTACCCGGCAGCCTAAAAAAAGGGCACTACCATAATTACCCGCCAGCCTAAAAAAAGGGCAATACCGTAATTACCCGTCAGCCTAAAAAAAGAGCACTACCGTAAATACCCGCCAGCCTTAAAAAAGGGCACTACCGTAATTACCCACCAGCCTAAAAAAAGGGCACTACCGTAATTACCCGCCAGCCTTAAAAAAGGGCATTACTGTAATTACCCGTCAGCCTAAAAAAAGGGCATTACCGTAATTACCCGTCAGCCTGAAAAAAGCGCACTACCGTAATTACCTGTCAGCCTAAATAGAGGACACTACCGTAATTACCTGTCAGCCTAAATAAAGGGCACTACCGTAATTACCCGGCAGCATAAAAAAGGGCACTACCGTAATTACCCGCCAGCCTAAAAAAGGGCACTACCGTAATTACTCACCAGCCTAAAAAAGGGCATTACCGTAATTACCCGTCAGCCTAAAAAAAGCGCACTACCGTAATTACCCGTCAGCCTAAAAAAAGGGCACTACCGTAATTACCGGTCAGCCTAAATAAAGAGCACTATCAAAATTACCCATCATCTTAAAGGGCACTACCGTAATTACCCGGCAGCCTTAAAAAAGGGCACTACCGTAATTACCCAGCAGCCTTAAAAAGGGCACTACTGTAATTACCCGTCAGCCTAAAAAAGGGCACTACTGTAATTACCCGGCAGCCTAAAAAAAGGGCACTACCGTAATTACCCGCCAGCCTAAAAAAGGGCATTACCGTAATTACCCGTCAGCCTAAAAAAAGGGCACTACCGTAATTACCCGCCAGCCTAAAAAAGGGCATTACCGTAATTACCCGCCAGCCTAAAAAATGCCATTACTGTAATTACCCATCAGCCTAAATAGGGGGCACTACCGTAATTACCCGCCAGCCTAAATAAAGGGCACTACCGTAATTACCCGTCAGCCTAAATAAAGGGCACTATCGTAATTACCCATCAGCCTCAATAAAGAGCACTATCAAAATTACCCATCATCTTAAAGGGCACTACCGTAATTACCTGCCAGCCTAAAAAAAGGGCATTACCATAATTACCGGTGAGCCTAAATAAAGAGCACTATCAAAATTACGCATCATCTTGAAGGGCACTACCGTAATTACCCGGCAGCCTTAAAAAAGGGCACTACCATAATTACCCATCAGCCTTAAAAAGGGCACTACCGTAATTACCCGTCAGCCTAAATAAAGGGCATTACCGTAATTACCCATCAGTCTAAATAAAGGGCACTACCATAATTACCCGTCAGCCTAAATAAAGGGCACTACCGTAATTACCCATCATCTTAAATAAAGGGCTCTACCGTAATTACCCGTCAGCCTCAATAAAGAGCACTATCATAATTACCCATCATCTTAAAGGGCATTACCGTAATTACCCGCCAGCCTAATAAAAGGGCATTACCGTAATTACCTGCCAGCCTTAAAAAAGGAAATTACCATAATTACCCGTCATCTTAAATAAAGGGCACTACCGTAATTACCCGTCAGCCTAAATAAAGGGCACTATCGTAATTTCCCGTCAGCCTAAAAAAAGGCACTACCGTAGTTACCCGTCATCTTAAATAAAGGGCACTACCGTAATTACCCATCAGCCTAAATAAAGAGCTCTATCATAATTACCCATCATCTTAAAGGGCACTACCGTAATTACCCGCCAGCCTAAAAAAAGGGCATTACTGTAATTACCCGTCAGCCTAAATAGGGGGCACTACCGTAATTACCTGCCAGCCTAAATAAAGGGCACTACCGTAATTACCCGTTAGCCTAAATAAAGGGCACTACCATAATTACCCATCAGCCTAAATAAAGGGCACTATCGTAATTACCCGCCAGCCTAAATAGAGGGCACTACCGTAATTACCCGTCAGCCTTAAAAAAGGGCACTACCGTAATTACCCGCCAGCCTAAATAGAGGGCACTACCGTAATTACCCGTCAGCCTTAAAAAAGGGAACTACCGTAATTACCCGACCGCCTAAAAAAAGGGCATTACCGTAATTACCCGCCAGCCTTAAAAAAGAGCACTACCGTAATTACCCATCAGCCTAAAAACAGGGCACTACCGTAATTACCTATCAGCCTCAATAAAGAGCACTATCATAATTACCCATCATCTTAAAGGGCATTACCGTAATTACCCGCCAGCCTAATAAAAGGGCATTACCGTAATTACCTGCCAGCCTTAAAAAAGGAAATTACCATAATTACCCGTCATCTTAAATAAAGGGCACTACCGTAATTACCCGTCAGCCTAAATAAAGAGCACTATAATAATTACCCATCATCTAAAAAGGCACTACCGTAATTATCCGCCAGCCTAAAAAGAAGGCATTACCGTAATTACCCGTCAGCCTAAATAGAGGGCACTACCATAATTACCCGCCAGCCTAAATAAAGGGCACTACCGTAATTACCCATTAGCCTATAAAAAGGGCATTACCGTAATTACCCATCAACTTAAATAAAGGGCATTACCGTAATTTCCCATCAGCCTAAAAAAAGGGACTACCGTAATTACCCGTCAGCCTAAATAAATCGCACTACTGTAATTACCCGGCAGCCTAAAAAAGGGCACTACCGTAATTACCCGCCAGACTAAAAAAAGGGAATTACCATTGATCGGGTAAATGGAATAGCCATTTACTTATCAAACATTTATTCATGATTATCAAAGCATGTGTTTCTGATCTGATGTATGTGTATGTATGTATGGGTATATATATATATATGAATATGTATGTGTGTATACATGTATACATGTATGTATGCGTATGTGTTTAGAGTTGGTTGTATAATCTGTTAAAAGTCATATTATGTAATAAGATGATGTTTCTGTGTTCAGAGATTGATCAAGCAATCTCTGAGTCACAGGATATAACAAAGGGACACCTTCTCTTTGTAGTCAAAGTTACATTCACACCCCCAGCTAGGAATGAGGTCCTGTGTGACATTTCCCAGAGGTGGCTGGAAGTAACACATAGATGCTAAATGTCCATTTGTTCTTCATGTAAACATCAACAAATTGCCTTGTATTTGAAAGAAGTAATGTGCCTCCCCCTTTGTCTTGTATAAAAGGACTGGGACAAATCAGTCTAATCAGAGCAATTATATTGAATGTATCACCATGTACTGTGTTGCTCTCCAGGCTTGTGGTTAACTGCTTGCCTGAATATTAAATACATCTTTTAAAAATAACTTTGGTTCAGCAGTCAACATGTTATTGGAAACCCCTAGTTCTGGGGGTGCCCCGACACCGTAATTACCCGTCAGCCTAAAAAAAGCGCACTACCGTAATTACCCGTCAGCCTAAAAAAAGGGCACTACTGTAATTACCCGGCAGCCTAAAAAAAGGGCACTATTGTAATTACCCGTCAGCCTAAAAAAAGGGCACTACCGTAATTACCGGTCAGCCTAAATAAAGAGCACAATCAAAATTACCCATCATCTTAAAGGGCACTACCGTAATTACCCGCCAGCCTAAAAAAAGAGCACTACCGTAAATACTCATCAGCCTAAAAAAGGGCACTACCGTAATTACCCGTCAGCCTAAATAAAGGGCACTACCGTAATTACCCGCCAGCCTATAAAAATGGCATTACCGTAATTACCCGCCAGCCTAAAAAGGGGCACTACCGTAATTACCCGTCAGCCTAAAAAAAGAGCATTACCGTAATTACCCATCAGCCTAAAAAAAGGGCACTACCGTAATTACACGACAGCCTAAAAAAGGGTCATTACCGTAATTACCCATCAATTTAAATAAAGGGCACTACCATAATTACCCATCATCTGAAATAAAGGGCACTACCGTAATTACCCGCCAACCTAAAAAAAAGGACATAACCGTAATTACCCATCAGCCTAAATAGAGGGCACTACCGTAATTACCCGTAAGCCTTAAAAAAGGGCACTACCGTAATTACCCCCCAGCCTAAATAGAGGGCACTACCGTAATTACCCGTCAGCCTTAAAAAAGGGAACTACCGTAATTACCCGACCGCCTAAAAAAAGGGCATTACCGTAATTACCCGTCAGTCTTAAAAAAGAGCACTACCGTAATTACCCATCAGCCTAAAAACAGGGCACTACCGTAAATACCCATCAGCCTAAAAAAAGAGCACTACCGTAATTACCCGTCAGCCTAAAAAAAGGGCACTACCGTAATTACCCGGCAGCCTAAAAAAGGGCACTACCGTAATTACCCGCCAGCCTAAAAAAGGGCATTACCGTAATTACCCGTCAGCCTAAAAAAAGGGCACTACCGTAATTACCCGGCAGCCTAAAAAAGGGCACTACCGTAATTACCCGCCAGCCTAAAAAAAGGGCATTACCGTAATTACCCGCCAGCCTAAAAAAAGATCATTACTGTAATTATCCGTCAGCCTTAAAAAAGAGCACTACCGTAATTACCCATCATCTTAAGTAAAGGGCACTACCGTAATTACCTGTCAGCCTCAATAAAGAGCACTATCATAATTACCCATCATCTTAAAGAGCACTACCGTAATTACCCATCAGCCTAAATAGAGGGCACTACCGTAATTACCCATCAGCCTTAAAAAAGGGCACTACCGTAATTACCCGCCAGCCTAAAAAAAGGGCATTACCGTAATTACCCGCCAGCCTAAAAAAAGAGCATTACCGTAATTACCCATCAGCCTAAATAAAGGGCACTACCGTAATTACCCATCAGCCTAAATAAAGGGCACTACCGTAATTACCCGTCAGCCTCAATAAAGAGCACTATCATAATTACCCATCATCTTAAAGGGCATTACCGTAATTACCCGCCAGCCTAAAAAAAGGGCATTACCGTAATTACCTGCCAGCCTTAAAAAAGGGAATTACCATAATTACCCGTCATCTTAAATAAAGGGCACTACCGTAATTACCCGTCAGCCTAAATAAAGAGCACTATAATAATTACCCATCATCTAAAAAGGCACTACCGTAATTACCCGCCAGCCTAAAAAGAGGGCATTACCGTAATTACCCGTCAGCCTAAATAGAGGGCACTACCGTAATTACCCGCCAGCCTAAATAAAGGGCACTACCGTAATTACCCGTTAGCCTATAAAAAGGGCATTACCGTAATTACCCATCAACTTAAATAAAGGGCACTACCGTAAATACTCGCCAGCCTGAAAAAAGGGCACTACCGTAATTACCGGTCAGCCTAAATAAAGAGCACTATCAAAATTATCCATCATCTTAAAGGGCACTACCGTAATTACCCGGCAGCCTTAAAAAAGGGCACTACCGTAATTACCCGGCAGCCTTAAAAAGGGCACTACTGTAATTACCCGTCAGCCTAAAAAAGGGCACTACTGTAATTACCCGGCAGCCTAAAAAAAGGGCACTACCGTAATTACCCGCCAGCCTAAAAAAGGGCATTACCGTAATTACCCGTCAGCCTAAAAAAAGGGCACTACCGTAATTACCCGCCAGCCTAAAAAAGGGCATTACCGTAATTACCCGCCAGCCTAAAAAATGCCATTACTGTAATTACCCATCAGCCTAAATAGGGGGCACTACCGTAATTACCCGCCAGCCTAAATAAAGGGCACTACCGTAATTACCCGTCAGCCTAAATAAAGGGCACTATCGTAATTACCCATCAGCCTCAATAAAGAGCACTATCAAAATTACCCATCATCTTAAAGGGCACTACCGTAATTACCTGCCAGCCTAAAAAAAGGGCATTACCATAATTACCGGTGAGCCTAAATAAAGAGCACTATCAAAATTACGCATCATCTTGAAGGGCACTACCGTAATTACCCGGCAGCCTTAAAAAAGGGCACTACCATAATTACCCATCAGCCTTAAAAAGGGCACTACCGTAATTACCCGTCAGCCTAAATAAAGGGCATTACCGTAATTACCCATCAGTCTAAATAAAGGGCACTACCATAATTACCCGTCAGCCTAAATAAAGGGCACTACCGTAATTACCCATCATCTTAAATAAAGGGCTCTACCGTAATTACCCGTCAGCCTCAATAAAGAGCACTATCATAATTACCCATCATCTTAAAGGGCATTACCGTAATTACCCGCCAGCCTAATAAAAGGGCATTACCGTAATTACCTGCCAGCCTTAAAAAAGGAAATTACCATAATTACCCGTCATCTTAAATAAAGGGCACTACCGTAATTACCCGTCAGCCTAAATAAAGGGCACTATCGTAATTTCCCGTCAGCCTAAAAAAAGGCACTACCGTAGTTACCCGTCATCTTAAATAAAGGGCACTACCGTAATTACCCATCAGCCTAAATAAAGAGCTCTATCATAATTACCCATCATCTTAAAGGGCACTACCGTAATTACCCGCCAGCCTAAAAAAAGGGCATTACTGTAATTACCCGTCAGCCTAAATAGGGGGCACTACCGTAATTACCTGCCAGCCTAAATAAAGGGCACTACCGTAATTACCCGTTAGCCTAAATAAAGGGCACTACCATAATTACCCATCAGCCTAAATAAAGGGCACTATCGTAATTACCCGCCAGCCTAAATAGAGGGCACTACCGTAATTACCCGTCAGCCTTAAAAAAGGGCACTACCGTAATTACCCGCCAGCCTAAATAGAGGGCACTACCGTAATTACCCGTCAGCCTTAAAAAAGGGAACTACCGTAATTACCCGACCGCCTAAAAAAAGGGCATTACCGTAATTACCCGCCAGCCTTAAAAAAGAGCACTACCGTAATTACCCATCAGCCTAAAAACAGGGCACTACCGTAAATACCCATCAGCCTAAAAAAAGGGCATTACCGTAATTAGCCGTCAGCCTAAATAGAGGGCACTACCGTAATTACTCGTCAGCCTAAAAAGGGCATTACCGTAATTACCCACTAGCCTATAAAAAAGGGCATTACCGTAATTACCCATCAACTTAAATAAAGAGCATTACCATAATTTCCCATCAGCCTAAAAAAAGGGCACTACCGTCATTACCCGCCAGCCTTAAAAAATGGCATTACCGTAATTACCTGTCAGCCTAAAAAAGGGCACTACCGTAATTACCCGCCAGCCTTAAAAAAGGGCATTACCGTAATTACCCGTCTGCCTAAATAGAGGACACTACCGTAATTACCTGTCAGCCTAAATAAAGGGCACTCCCGTAATTACCTGGCAGTCTAAAAAAAGGGCACTACCGTAATTACCCGACAGCCTAAAAAAAGAGCACTACCGTAATTACCCGGCAGCCTAAAAAAAGGGCACTACCGTAATTACCCGCCAACCTAAAAAAAGGCAATTACCGTAATTACCAGTCAGCCTAAAAAAAGAGCACTACCGTAATTACCCGTCAGCCTAAAAAAGGGCACTACCGTAATTACCCGCCAGCCTAAAAAAGGGCACTACCGTAATTACCCGTCAGCCTAAAAAAGGGCACTACCGTAATTACCCGGCAGCCTAAAAAAGGGCACTACCGTAATTACCTGGCAGCCTAAAAAAAGGGCACTACCATAATTACCCGCCAGCCTAAAAAAGGGCAATACCGTAATTACCCGTCAGCCTAAAAAAAGAGCACTACCGTAAATACCCGCCAGCCTTAAAAAAGGGTATTACCGTAATTACCCGTCAGCCTAAAAAAAGGGCATTACCGTAATTACCCGGCAGCCTTAAAAAAGGGCACTACCGTAATTACCCACCAGCCTAAAAAAAAGGGCATTACCGTAATTACCCGTCAGCCTAAAAAAAGTGCACTACCATAATTACCCATCAGCCTCAATAAAGAGCACTACCGTAATTACCTGGCAGCCTAAAAAAGGGCACTACCGTAATTACCCGGCAGCCTAAAAAAAGGGCACTACCGTAATTACCCGCCAACCTAAAAAAAGGCAATTACCGTAATTACCAGTCAGCCTAAAAAAAGAGCACTACCGTAATTACCCATCAGCCTAAAAAAGGGCACTACCGTAATTACCCGCCAGCCTAAAAAAGGGCACTACCGTAATTACCCGTCAGCCTAAAAAAAGGGCACTACCATAATTACCCGCCAGCCTAAAAAAAGGGCAATACCGTAATTACCCGTCAGCCTAAAAAAAGAGCACTACCGTAAATACCCGCCAGCCTTAAAAAAGGGCACTACCGTAATTACCCACCAGCCTAAAAAAAGGGCACTACCGTAATTACCCGCCAGCCTTAAAAAAGGGCATTACTGTAATTACCTGTCAGCCTAAATAGAGGACACTACCGTAATTACCTGTCAGCCTAAATAAAGGGCACTACCGTAATTACCCGGCAGCATAAAAAAGGGCACTACCGTAATTACCCGCCAGCCTAAAAAAGGGCACTACCGTAATTACCCGCCAGCCTAAAAAAGGGCATTACCGTAATTACCCGTCAGCCTAAAAAAAGCGCACTACCGTAATTACCCGTCAGCCTAAAAAAAGGGCACTACCGTAATTACCGGTCAGCCTAAATAAAGAGCACTATCAAAATTACCCATCATCTTAAAGGGCACTACCGTAATTACCCGGCAGCCTTAAAAAAGGGCACTACCGTAATTACCCAGCAGCCTTAAAAAAGGGCATTACCGTAATTACCCGTCAGCCTAAAAAAAGTGCACTACCGTAATTACCCGTCAGCCTAAAAAAGGGCACTACTGTAATTACCCGGCAGCCTAAAAAAAGGGCACTACCGTAATAACCCGCCAGCCTAAAAAAAGGGCAATACCGTAATTACCCATCAGCCGCAAAAAAGCGCACTACCGTAAATACCCATCAGCCTTAAAAAGGGCACTACCGTAATTACCCATCATCTTAAATAAAGGGCACTATCGTAATTACCTGTCAGCCTCAATAAAGAGCACTATCATAATTACCCATCATCTTAAAGGGCACTACCGTAATTTACCCGTCAGCCTAAATAGAGGGCACTACCGTAATTACCCATCAGCCTTAAAAAGGGCACTACCGTAATTACCCACCAGCCTAAAAAAAGGGCATTACCGTAATTACCCGCCAGCCTAAAAAAAGATCATTACTGTAATTATCCGTCAGCCTTAAAAAAGAGCACTACCGTAATTACCCATCATCTTAAGTAAAGGGCACTACCGTAATTACCTGTCAGCCTCAATAAAGAGCACTATCATAATTACCCATCATCTTAAAGAGCACTACCGTAATTACCCATCAGCCTAAATAGAGGGCACTACCGTAATTACCCATCAGCCTTAAAAAGGGCACTACCGTAATTACCCGCCAGCCTAAAAAAAGGGCATTACCGTAATTACCCGTCAGCCTAAATAGAGGGCACTACCGTAATTACCCGCCAGCCTAAATAAAGGGCACTACCGTAATTACCCGTTAGCCTATAAAAAGGGCATTACCGTAATTACCCATCAACTTAAATAAAGGGCACTACCGTAAATACTCGCCAGCCTGAAAAAAGGGCACTACCGTAATTACCGGTCAGCCTAAATAAAGAGCACTACCGTAATTACCCGTCAGCCTAAAAAAGGGCACTACTGTAATTACCCGGCAGCCTAAAAAAAGGGCACTACCGTAATTACCCGCCAGCCTAAAAAAGGGCATTACCGTAATTACCCGTCAGCCTAAAAAAAGGGCACTACCGTAATTACCCGCCAGCCTAAAAAAGGGCATTACCGTAATTACCCGCCAGCCTAAAAAAAAGCGCACTACCGTAAATACCCATCAGCCTTAAAAAGGGCACTACCGTAATTACCCATCATCTTAAATAAAGGGCACTACCGTAATTACCTATCAGCCTCAATAAAGAGCACTATCATAATTACCCATCATCTTAAAGGGCATTACCGTAATTACCCGCCAGCCTAATAAAAGGGCATTACCGTAATTACCTGCCAGCCTTAAAAAAGGAAATTACCATAATTACCCGTCATCTTAAATAAAGGGCACTACCGTAATTACCCGTCAGCCTAAATAAAGGGCACTATCGTAATTACCCGTCAGCCTAAAAAAGGGCACTACCGTAATTACCCGGCAGCCTAAAAAAGGGCACTACCGTAATTACCTGGCAGCCTAAAAAAAGGGCACTACCATAATTACCCGCCAGCCTAAAAAAGGGCAATACCGTAATTACCCGTCAGCCTAAAAAAAGAGCACTACCGTAATTACCCGTCAGCCTAAAAAAGGGCACTACCGTAATTACCCGCCAGCCTAAAAAAGGGCACTACCGTAATTACCCGTCAGCCTAAAAAAAGGGCACTACCATAATTACCCGCCAGCCTAAAAAAAGGGCAATACCGTAATTACCCGTCAGCCTAAAAAAAAAACACTACCGTAAATACCCGCCAGCCTTAAAAAAGGGCACTACCGTAATTACCCACCAGCCTAAAAAAAGGGCACTACCGTAATTACCCGCCAGCCTTAAAAAAGGGCATTACTGTAATTACCCGTCAGCCTAAAAAAAGGGCATTACCGTAATTACCCGTCAGCCTGAAAAAAGCGCACTACCGTAATTACCTGTCAGCCTAAATAGAGGACACTACCGTAATTACCTGTCAGCCTAAATAAAGGGCACTACCGTAATTACCCGGCAGCCTAAATAAAGGGCACTACCGTAATTACCCGTTAGCCTATAAAAAGGGCATTACCGTAATTACCCATCAACTTAAATAAAGGGCACTACCGTAAATACTCACCAGCCTGAAAAAAGGGCACTACCGTAATTACCGGTCAGCCTAAATAAAGAGCACTATCAAAATTACCCATCATCTTAAAGGGCACTACCGTAATTACCCGGCAGCCTTAAAAAAGGGCACTACCGTAATTACCCAGCAGCCTTAAAAAAGGGCATTACCGTAATTACCCGTCAGCCTAAAAAAAGTGCACTACCGTAATTACCCGTCAGCCTAAAAAAAGGGCACTACTGTAATTACCCGGCAGCCTAAAAAAAGGGCACTACCGTAATAACCCGCCAGCCTAAAAAAAGGGCAATACCGTAATTACCCATCAGCCGCAAAAAAGCGCACTACCGTAAATACCCATCAGCCTTAAAAAGGGCACTACCGTAATTACCCATCATCTTAAATAAAGGGCACTATCGTAATTACCTGTCAGCCTCAATAAAGAGCACTATCATAATTACCCATCATCTTAAAGGGCACTACCGTAATTTACCCGTCAGCCTAAATAGAGGGCACTACCGTAATTACCCATCAGCCTTAAAAAAGGGCACTACCGTAATTACCCACCAGCCTAAAAAAAGGGCATTACCGTAATTACCCGCCAGCCTAAAAAAAGATCATTACTGTAATTATCCGTCAGCCTTAAAAAAGAGCACTACCGTAATTACCCATCATCTTAAGTAAAGGGCACTACCGTAATTACCTGTCAGCCTCAATAAAGAGCACTATCATAATTACCCATCATCTTAAAGAGCACTACCGTAATTACCCATCAGCCTAAATAGAGGGCACTACCGTAATTACCCATCAGCCTTAAAAAAGGGCACTACCGTAATTACCCGCCAGCCTAAAAAAAGGGCATTACCGTAATTACCCGCCAGCCTAAAAAAAGAGCATTACCGTAATTACCCATCAGCCTAAATAAAGGGCACTACCGTAATTACCCGTCAGCCTAAATAAAGGGCACTACCGTAATTACCCGTCAGCCTCAATAAAGAGCACTATCATAATTACCCATCATCTTAAAGGGCATTACCGTAATTACCCGCCAGCCTAAAAAAAGGGCATTACCGTAATTACCTGCCAGCCTTAAAAAAGGGAATTACCATAATTACCCGTCATCTTAAATAAAGGGCACTACCGTAATTATCCGTCAGCCTAAATAAAGAGCACTATAATAATTACCCATCATCTAAAAAGGCACTACCGTAATTACCCGCCAGCCTATAAAAAGGGCATTACCGTAATTACCCATCAACTTAAATAAAGGGCACTACCGTAAATACTCGCCAGCCTAAAAAAAGGGCACTACCGTAATTACCTGTCATCTTAAATAAAGGGCACAACTGTAATTACCCGGCAGCCTAAAAAAAGGGCACTACCGTAATTACCCGCCAGCCTAAAAAAGGGCATTACCGTAATTACCCGTCAGCCTAAAAAAAGGGCACTACCGCAATTACCCGCCAGCCTAAAAAAGGGCATTACCGTAATTACCCGCCAGCCTAAAAAAAAGCGCACTACCGTAAATACCCATCAGCCTAATAAAAGGGCATTACCGTAATTACCTGCCAGCCTTAAAAAAGGAAATTACCATAATTACCCGTCATCTTAAATAAAGGGCACTACCGTAATTACCCGTCAGCCTAAATAAAGGGCACTATCGTAATTTCCCGTCAGCCTAAAAAAAGGCACTACCGTAATTACCCGTCATCTTAAATAAAGGGCACTACCGTAATTACCCGTCAGCCTAAATAAACAGCTCTATCATAATTACCCATCATCTTAAAGGGCACTACCGTAATTACCCGCCAGCCTAAAAAAGGGCATTACTGTAATTACCCGTCAGCCTAAATAGGGGGCACTACCGTAATTACCTGCCAGCCTAAATAAAGGGCACTACCGTAATTACCCGTTAGCCTAAATAAAGGGCACTACCATAATTACCCATCAGCCTAAATAAAGGGCACTATCGTAATTACCCGCCAGCCTAAATAGAGGGCACTACCGTAATTACCCGTCAGCCTTAAAAAAGGGCACTACCGTAATTACCCGCCAGCCTAAATAGAGGGCACTACCGTAATTACCCGTCAGCCTTAAAAAAGGGAACTACCGTAATTACCCGACCGCCTAAAAAAAGGGCATTACCGTAATTACCCGCCAGCCTTAAAAAAGATCATTACCGTAATTACCTGTCAGCCTTAAAAAAGAGCACTACCGTAATTACCCATCAGCCTAAAAACAGGGCACTACCGTAAATACCCATCAGCCTAAAAAAAGGGCATTACCGTAATTAGCCGTCAGCCTAAATAGAGGGCACTACCGTAATTACTCGTCAGCCTAAAAAGGGCACTACCGTAATTACCCGCTAGCCTTAAAAAGGGCATTACCGTAATTACCCACTAGCCTATAAAAAAGGGCATTACCGTAATTACCCATCAACTTAAATAAAGAGCATTGCCATAATTTCCCATCAGCCTAAAAAAAGGGCACTACCGTCATTACCCGCCAGCCTTAAAAAATGGCATTACCGTAATTACCTGTCAGCCTAAAAAAGGGCACTACCGTAATTACCCGCCAGCCTTAAAAAAGGGCATTACCGTAATTACCCGTCTGCCTAAATAGAGGTCACTACCGTAATTACCTGTCAGCCTAAATAAAGGGCACTCCCGTAATTACCTGGCAGTCTAAAAAAAGGGCACTACCGTAATTACCCGACAGCCTAAAAAAAGAGCACTACCGTAATTACCCGGCAGCCTAAAAAAAGGGCACTACCATAATTACCCGCCAGCCTAAAAAAGGGCAATACCGTAATTACCCGTCAGCCTAAAAAAAGAGCACTACCGTAAATACCCGCCAGCCTTAAAAAAGGGTATTACCGTAATTACCCGTCAGCCTAAAAAAAGGGCATTACCGTAATTACCCGGCAGCCTTAAAAAAGGGCACTACCGTAATTACCCGGCAGCCTAAAAAAAGGGCACTACCGTAATTACCCGCCAACCTAAAAAAAGGCAATTACCGTAATTACCAGTCAGCCTAAAAAAAGAGCACTACCGTAATTACCCGTCAGCCTAAAAAAGGGCACTACCGTAATTACCCACCAGCCTAAAAAAAGGGCATTACCGTAATTACCCGCCAGCCTAAAAAAAGATCATTACTGTAATTATCCGTCAGCCTTAAAAAAGAGCACTACCGTAATTACCCATCATCTTAAGTAAAGGGCACTACCGTAATTACCTGTCAGCCTCAATAAAGAGCACTATCATAATTACCCATCATCTTAAAGAGCACTACCGTAATTACCCATCAGCCTAAATAGAGGGCACTACCGTAATTACCCATCAGCCTTAAAAAAGGGCACTACCGTAATTACCCGCCAGCCTAAAAAAAGGGCATTACCGTAATTACCCGCCAGCCTAAAAAAAGAGCATTACCGTAATTACCCATCAGCCTAAATAAAGGGCACTACCGTAATTACCCGTCAGCCTAAATAAAGGGCACTACCGTAATTACCCGTCAGCCTCAATAAAGAGCACTATCATAATTACCCATCATCTTAAAGGGCATTACCGTAATTACCCGCCAGCCTAAAAAAAGGGCATTACCGTAATTACCTGCCAGCCTTAAAAAAGGGAATTACCATAATTACCCGTCATCTTAAATAAAGGGCACTACCGTAATTATCCGTCAGCCTAAATAAAG
The DNA here is from genome assembly GCA_029206835.1 of Rana muscosa. Taxonomy (NCBI): domain Eukaryota; kingdom Metazoa; phylum Chordata; class Amphibia; order Anura; family Ranidae; genus Rana; species Rana muscosa. The sequence continues at coordinate 1,066,075,306 of CM055116.1, read as the reverse complement.
AGCACTATAATAATTACCCATCATCTAAAAAGGCACTACCGTAATTACCCGCCAGCCTAAAAAGAGGGCATTACCGTAATTACCCGTCAGCCTAAATAGAGGGCACTACCGTAATTACCCGCCAGCCTAAATAAAGGGCACTACCGTAATTACCCGTTAGCCTATAAAAAGGGCATTACCGTAATTACCCATCAACTTAAATAAAGGGCACTACCGTAAATACTCGCCAGCCTGAAAAAAGGGCACTACCGTAATTACCGGTCAGCCTAAATAAAGAGCACTACCGTAATTACCCGTCAGCCTAAAAAAGGGCACTACTGTAATTACCCGGCAGCCTAAAAAAAGGGCACTACCGTAATTACCCGCCAGCCTAAAAAAGGGCATTACCGTAATTACCCGTCAGCCTAAAAAAAGGGCACTACCGTAATTACCCGCCAGCCTAAAAAAGGGCATTACCGTAATTACCCGCCAGCCTAAAAAAAAGCGCACTACCGTAAATACCCATCAGCCTTAAAAAGGGCACTACCGTAATTACCCATCATCTTAAATAAAGGGCACTACCGTAATTACCTATCAGCCTCAATAAAGAGCACTATCATAATTACCCATCATCTTAAAGGGCATTACCGTAATTACCCGCCAGCCTAATAAAAGGGCATTACCGTAATTACCTGCCAGCCTTAAAAAAGGAAATTACCATAATTACCTGTCATCTTAAATAAAGGGCACTACCGTAATTACCCGTCAGCCTAAATAAAGGGCACTATCGTAATTTCCCGACAGCCTAAAAAAAGGCACTACCGTAATTATCCCTCAGCCTAAATAAAGAGCACTATAATAATTACCCATCATCTAAAAAGGCACTACCGTAATTACCCGCCAGCATAAAAAGAGGGCATTACCGTAATTACCCGTCAGCCTAAATAGAGGGCACTACCGTAATTACCCGCCAGCCTAAATAAAGGGCACTACCGTAATTACCCGTTAGCCTATAAAAAGGGCATTACCGTAATTACCCATCAACTTAAATAAAGGGCACTACCGTAAATACTCGCCAGCCTGAAAAAAGGGCACTACCGTAATTACCGGTCAGCCTAAATAAAGAGCACTACCGTAATTACCCGTCAGCCTAAAAAAGGGCACTACTGTAATTACCCGGCAGCCTAAAAAAAGGGCACTACCGTAATTACCCGCCAGCCTAAAAAAGGGCATTACCGTAATTACCCGTCAGCCTAAAAAAAGGGCACTACCGTAATTACCCGCCAGCCTAAAAAAGGGCATTACCGTAATTACCCGCCAGCCTAAAAAAAAGCGCACTACCGTAAATACCCATCAGCCTTAAAAAGGGCACTACCGTAATTACCCATCATCTTAAATAAAGGGCACTACCGTAATTACCTATCAGCCTCAATAAAGAGCACTATCATAATTACCCATCATCTTAAAGGGCATTACCGTAATTACCCGCCAGCCTAATAAAAGGGCATTACCGTAATTACCTGCCAGCCTTAAAAAAGGAAATTACCATAATTACCTGTCATCTTAAATAAAGGGCACTACCGTAATTACCCGTCAGCCTAAATAAAGGGCACTATCGTAATTTCCCGTCAGCCTAAAAAAAGGCACTACCGTAATTACCCGTCATCTTAAATAAAGGGCACTACCGTAATTACCCGTCAGCCTAAATAAAGAGCTCTATCATAATTACCCATCATCTTAAAGGGCACTACCGTAATTACCCGCCAGCCTAAAAAAAGGGCATTACTGTAATTACCCGTCAGCCTAAATAGGGGGCACTACCGTAATTACCTGCCAGCCTAAATAAAGGGCACTACCGTAATTACCCGTTAGCCTAAATAAAGGGCACTACCATAATTACCCATAAGCCTAAATAAAGGGCACTATCGTAATTACCCGCCAGCCTAAATAGAGGGCACTACCGTAATTACCCGTCAGCCTTAAAAAAGGGCACTACCGTAATTACCCGCCAGCCTAAATAGAGGGCACTACCGTAATTACCCGTCAGCCTTAAAAAAGGGAACTACCGTAATTACCCGACCGCCTAAAAAAAGGGCATTACCGTAATTACCCGCCAGCCTTAAAAAAGATCATTACCGTAATTACCCGTCAGCCTTAAAAAAGAGCACTACCGTAATTACCCATCAGCCTAAAAACAGGGCACTACCGTAAATACCCATCAGCCTAAAAAAAGGGCATTACCGTAATTAGCCGTCAGCCTAAATAGAGGGCACTACCGTAATTACTCGTCAGCCTAAAAAGGGCACTACCGTAATTACCCGCTAGCCTTAAAAAGGGCATTACCGTAATTACCCACTAGCCTATAAAAAAGGGCATTACCGTAATTACCCATCAACTTAAATAAAGAGCATTACCATAATTTCCCATCAGCCTAAAAAAAGGGCACTACCGTCATTACCCGCCAGCCTTAAAAAATGGCATTACCGTAATTACCTGTCAGCCTAAAAAAGGGCACTACCGTAATTACCCGCCAGCCTTAAAAAAGGGCATTACCGTAATTACCCGTCTGCCTAAATAGAGGACACTACCGTAATTACCTGTCAGCCTAAATAAAGGGCACTCCCGTAATTACCTGGCAGTCTAAAAAAAGGGCACTACCGTAATTACCCGACAGCCTAAAAAAAGAGCACTACCGTAATTACCCGGCAGCCTAAAAAAAGGGCACTACCGTAATTACCCGCCAACCTAAAAAAAGGCAATTACCGTAATTACCAGTCAGCCTAAAAAAAGAGCACTACCGTAATTACCCGTCAGCCTAAAAAAGGGCACTACCGTAATTACCCGCCAGCCTAAAAAAGGGCACTACCGTAATTACCCGTCAGCCTAAAAAAAGGGCACTACCATAATTACCCGCCAGCCTAAAAAAAGGGCAATACCGTAATTACCCGTCAGCCTAAAAAAAGAGCACTACCGTAAATACCCGCCAGCCTTAAAAAAGGGCATTACCGTAATTACCCATCAGTCTAAATAAAGGGCACTACCATAATTACCCGTCAGCCTAAATAAAGGGCACTACCGTAATTACCCGTCAGCCTAAATAAAGGGCACTATCGTAATTTCCCGTCAGCCTCAATAAAGAGCACTATCATAATTACCCATCATCTTAAAGGGCATTACCGTAATTACCCGCCAGCCTAATAAAAGGGCATTACCGTAATTACCTGCCAGCCTTAAAAAAGGAAATTACCATAATTACCCGTCATCTTAAATAAAGGGCACTACCGTAATTACCCGTCAGCCTAAATAAAGGGCACTATCGTAATTTCCCGTCAGCCTAAAAAAAGGCACTACCGTAGTTACCCGTCATCTTAAATAAAGGGCACTACCGTAATTACCCATCAGCCTAAATAAAGAGCTCTATCATAATTACCCATCATCTTAAAGGGCATTACCGTAATTACCCGCCAGCCTAAAAAAAGGGCATTACTGTAATTACCCGTCAGCCTAAATAGGGGGCACTACCGTAATTACCTGCCAGCCTAAATAAAGGGCACTACCGTAATTACCCGTTAGCCTAAATAAAGGGCACTACCATAATTACCCATCAGCCTAAATAAAGGGCACTATCGTAATTACACGCCAGCCTAAATAGAGGGCACTACCGTAATTACACGTCAGCCTTAAAAAAGGGCACTACCGTAATTACCCGCCAGCCTAAATAGAGGGCACTACCGTAATTACCCGTCAGCCTTAAAAAAGGGAACTACCGTAATTACCCGACCGCCTAAAAAAAGGGCATTACCGTAATTACCCGCCAGCCTTAAAAAAGAGCACTACCGTAATTACCCATCAGCCTAAAAACAGGGCACTACCGTAAATACCCATCAGCCTAAAAAAAGGGCATTACCGTAATTAGCCGTCAGCCTAAATAGAGGGCACTACCGTAATTACTCGTCAGCCTAAAAAGGGCATTACCGTAATTACCCACTAGCCTATAAAAAAGGGCATTACCGTAATTACCCATCAACTTAAATAAAGAGCATTACCATAATTTCCCATCAGCCTAAAAAAAGGGCACTACCGTCATTACCCGCCAGCCTTAAAAAATGGCATTACCGTAATTACCTGTCAGCCTAAAAAAGGGCACTACCGTAATTACCCGCCAGCCTTAAAAAAGGGCATTACCGTAATTACCCGTCTGCCTAAATAGAGGACACTACCGTAATTACCTGTCAGCCTAAATAAAGGGCACTCCCGTAATTACCTGGCAGTCTAAAAAAAGGGCACTACCGTAATTACCCGACAGCCTAAAAAAAGAGCACTACCGTAATTACCCGTCAGCCTCAATAAAGAGCACTACCGTAATTACCTGGCAGCCTAAAAAAGGGCACTACCGTAATTACCCGGCAGCCTAAAAAAAGGGCACTACCGTAATTACCCGCCAACCTAAAAAAAGGCAATTACCGTAATTACCAGTCAGCCTAAAAAAAGAGCACTACCGTAATTACCCGTCAGCCTAAAAAGGGGCACTACCGTAATTACCCGCCAGCCTAAAAAAGGGCACTACCGTAATTACCCGTCAGCCTAAAAAAAGGGCACTACCATAATTACCCGCCAGCCTAAAAAAAGGGCAATACCGTAATTACCCGTCAGCCTAAAAAAAGAGCACTACCGTAAATACCCGCCAGCCTTAAAAAAGGGCACTACCGTAATTACCCACCAGCCTAAAAAAAGGGCACTACCGTAATTACCCGCCAGCCTTAAAAAAGGGCATTACTGTAATTACCTGTCAGCCTAAATAGAGGACACTACCGTAATTACCTGTCAGCCTAAATAAAGGGCACTACCGTAATTACCCGGCAGCATAAAAAAGGGCACTACCGTAATTACCCGCCAGCCTAAAAAAGGGCACTACCGTAATTACCCGCCAGCCTAAAAAAGGGCATTACCGTAATTTCCCGTCAGCCTAAAAAAAGCGCACTACCGTAATTACCCGTCAGCCTAAAAAAAGGGCACTACCGTAATTACCGGTCAGCCTAAATAAAGAGCACTATCAAAATTACCCATCATCTTAAAGGGCACTACCGTAATTACCCGGCAGCCTTAAAAAAGGGCACTACCGTAATTACCCAGCAGCCTTAAAAAAGGGCATTACCGTAATTACCCGTCAGCCTAAAAAAAGTGCACTACCGTAATTACCCGTCAGCCTAAAAAAAGGGCACTACTGTAATTACCCGGCAGCCTAAAAAAAGGGCACTACCGTAATAACCCGCCAGCCTAAAAAAAGGGCAATACCGTAATTACCCATCAGCCGCAAAAAAGCGCACTACCGTAAATACCCATCAGCCTTAAAAAGGGCACTACCGTAATTACCCATCATCTTAAATAAAGGGCACTATCGTAATTACCTGTCAGCCTCAATAAAGAGCACTATCATAATTACCCATCATCTTAAAGGGCACTACCGTAATTTACCCGTCAGCCTAAATAGAGGGCACTACCGTAATTACCCATCAGCCTTAAAAAAGGGCACTACCGTAATTACCCACCAGCCTAAAAAAAGGGCATTACCGTAATTACCCGCCAGCCTAAAAAAAGATCATTACTGTAATTATCCGTCAGCCTTAAAAAAGAGCACTACCGTAATTACCCATCATCTTAAGTAAAGGGCACTACCGTAATTACCTGTCAGCCTCAATAAAGAGCACTATCATAATTACCCATCATCTTAAAGAGCACTACCGTAATTACCCATCAGCCTAAATAGAGGGCACTACCGTAATTACCCATCAGCCTTAAAAAGGGCACTACCGTAATTACCCGCCAGCCTAAAAAAAGGGCATTACCGTAATTACCCGCCAGCCTAAAAAAAGAGCATTACCGTAATTACCCATCAGCCTAAATAAAGGGCACTACCGTAATTACCCATCAGCCTAAATAAAGGGCACTACCGTAATTACCCGTCAGCCTCAATAAAGAGCACTATCATAATTACCCATCATCTTAAAGGGCATTACCGTAATTACCCGCCAGCCTAAAAAAAGGGCATTACCGTAATTACCTGCCAGCCTTAAAAAAGGGAATTACCATAATTACCCGTCATCTTAAATAAAGGGCACTACCGTAATTATCCGTCAGCCTAAATAAAGAGCACTATAATAATTACCCATCATCTAAAAAGGCACTACCGTAATTACCCGCCAGCCTAAAAAGAGGGCATTACCGTAATTACCCGTCAGCCTAAATAGAGGGCACTACCGTAATTACCCGCCAGCCTAAATAAAGGGCACTACCGTAATTACCCATCAACTTAAATAAAGGGCACTACCGTAAATACTCGTCAGCCTGAAAAAAGGGCACTACCGTAATTACCGGTCAGCCTAAATAAAGAGCACTACCGTAATTACCCGTCAGCCTAAAAAAGGGCACTACTGTAATTACCCGGCAGCCTAAAAAAAGGGCACTACCGTAATTACCCGCCAGCCTAAAAAAGGGCATTACCGTAATTACCCGTCAGCCTAAAAAAAGGGCACTACCGTAATTACCCGCCAGCCTAAAAAAGGGCATTACCGTAATTACCCGCCAGCCTAAAAAAAAGCGCACTACCGTAAATACCCATCAGCCTTAAAAAGGGCACTACCGTAATTACCCATCATCTTAAATAAAGGGCACTACCGTAATTACCTATCAGCCTCAATAAAGAGCACTATCATAATTACCCATCATCTTAAAGGGCATTACCGTAATTACCCGCCAGCCTAATAAAAGGGCATTACCGTAATTACCTGCCAGCCTTAAAAAAGGAAATTACCATAATTACCCGTCATCTTAAATAAAGGGCACTACCGTAATTACCCGTCAGCCTAAATAAAGGGCACTATCGTAATTACCCGTCAGCCTAAAAAAGGGCACTACCGTAATTACCCGGCAGCCTAAAAAAGGGCACTACCGTAATTACCTGGCAGCCTAAAAAAAGGGCACTACCATAATTACCCGCCAGCCTAAAAAAAGAGCACTACCGTAAATACCCGCCAGCCTTAAAAAAGGGTATTACCGTAATTACCCGTCAGCCTAAAAAAAGGGCATTACCGTAATTACCCGGCAGCCTTAAAAAAGGGCACTACCGTAATTACCCACCAGCCTAAAAAAAAGGGCATTACCGTAATTACCCGTCAGCCTAAAAAAGTGCACTACCATAATTACCCGTCAGCCTCAATAAAGAGCACTACCGTAATTACCTGGCAGCCTAAAAAAGGGCACTACCGTAATTACCCGGCAGCCTAAAAAAAGGGCACTACCGTAATTACCCGCCAACCTAAAAAAAGGCAATTACCGTAATTACCAGTCAGCCTAAAAAAAGAGCACTACCGTAATTACCCGTCAGCCTAAAAAAGGGCACTACCGTAATTACCCGCCAGCCTAAAAAAGGGCACTACCGTAATTACCCGTCAGCCTAAAAAAAGGGCACTACCATAATTACCCGCCAGCCTAAAAAAAGGGCAATACCGTAATTACCCGTCAGCCTAAAAAAAAAGCACTACCGTAAATACCCGCCAGCCTTAAAAAAGGGCACTACCGTAATTACCCACCAGCCTAAAAAAAGGGCACTACCGTAATTACCCGCCAGCCTTAAAAAAGGGCATTACTGTAATTACCCGTCAGCCTAAAAAAAGGGCATTACCGTAATTACCCGTCAGCCTGAAAAAAGCGCACTACCGTAATTACCTGTCAGCCTAAATAGAGGACACTACCGTAATTACCTGTCAGCCTAAATAAAGGGCACTACCGTAATTACCCGGCAGCCTAAATAAAGGGCACTACCGTAATTACCCGTTAGCCTATAAAAAGGGCATTACCGTAATTACCCATCAACTTAAATAAAGGGCACTACCGTAAATACTCACCAGCCTGAAAAAAGGGCACTACCGTAATTACCGGTCAGCCTAAATAAAGAGCACTATCAAAATTACCCATCATCTTAAAGGGCACTACCGTAATTACCCGGCAGCCTTAAAAAAGGGCACTACCGTAATTACCCAGCAGCCTTAAAAAAGGGCATTACCGTAATTACCCGTCAGCCTAAAAAAAGTGCACTACCGTAATTACCCGTCAGCCTAAAAAAAGGGCACTACTGTAATTACCCGGCAGCCTAAAAAAAGGGCACTACCGTAATAACCCGCCAGCCTAAAAAAAGGGCAATACCGTAATTACCCATCAGCCGCAAAAAAGCGCACTACCGTAAATACCCATCAGCCTTAAAAAGGGCACTACCGTAATTACCCATCATCTTAAATAAAGGGCACTATCGTAATTACCTGTCAGCCTCAATAAAGAGCACTATCATAATTACCCATCATCTTAAAGGGCACTACCGTAATTTACCCGTCAGCCTAAATAGAGGGCACTACCGTAATTACCCATCAGCCTTAAAAAAGGGCACTACCGTAATTACCCACCAGCCTAAAAAAAGGGCATTACCGTAATTACCCGCCAGCCTAAAAAAAGATCATTACTGTAATTATCCGTCAGCCTTAAAAAAGAGCACTACCGTAATTACCCATCATCTTAAGTAAAGGGCACTACCGTAATTACCTGTCAGCCTCAATAAAGAGCACTATCATAATTACCCATCATCTTAAAGAGCACTACCATAATTACCCATCAGCCTAAATAGAGGGCACTACCGTAATTACCCATCAGCCTTAAAAAAGGGCACTACCGTAATTACCCGCCAGCCTAAAAAAAGGGCATTACCGTAATTACCCGCCAGCCTAAAAAAAGAGCATTACCGTAATTACCCATCAGCCTAAATAAAGGGCACTACCGTAATTACCCGTCAGCCTAAATAAAGGGCACTACCGTAATTACCCGTCAGCCTCAATAAAGAGCACTATCATAATTACCCATCATCTTAAAGGGCATTACCGTAATTACCCGCCAGCCTAAAAAAAGGGCATTACCGTAATTACCTGCCAGCCTTAAAAAAGGGAATTACCATAATTACCCGTCATCTTAAATAAAGGGCACTACCGTAATTATCCGTCAGCCTAAATAAAGAGCACTATAATAATTACCCATCATCTAAAAAGGCACTACCGTAATTACCCGCCAGCCTAAAAAGAGGGCATTACCGTAATTACCCGTCAGCCTAAATAGAGGGCACTACCGTAATTACCCGCCAGCCTAAATAAAGGGCACTACCGTAATTACCCGTTAGCCTATAAAAAGGGCATTACCGTAATTACCCATCAACTTAAATAAAGGGCACTACCGTAAATACTCGCCAGCCTGAAAAAAGGGCACTACCGTAATTACCGGTCAGCCTAAATAAAGAGCACTACCGTAATTACCCGTCAGCCTAAAAAAGGGCACTACTGTAATTACCCGGCAGCCTAAAAAAAGGGCACTACCGTAATTACCCGCCAGCCTAAAAAAGGGCATTACCGTAATTACCCGTCAGCCTAAAAAAAGGGCACTACCGTAATTACCCGCCAGCCTAAAAAAGGGCATTACCGTAATTACCCGCCAGCCTAAAAAAAAGCGCACTACCGTAAATACCCATCAGCCTTAAAAAGGGCACTACCGTAATTACCCATCATCTTAAATAAAGGGCACTACCGTAATTACCTATCATTCTCAATAAAGAGCACTATCATAATTACCCATCATCTTAAAGTGCATTACCGTAATTACCCGCCAGCCTAATAAAAGGGCATTACCGTAATTACCTGCCAGCCTTAAAAAAGGAAATTACCATAATTACCCGTCATCTTAAATAAAGGGCACTACCGTAATTACCCGTCAGCCTAAATAAAGGGCACTATCGTAATTTCCCGTCAGCCTAAAAAAAGGCACTACCGTAATTACCCGTCATCTTAAATAAAGGGCACTACCGTAATTACCCGTCAGCCTAAATAAAGAGCTCTATCATAATTACCCATCATCTTAAAGGGCACTACCGTAATTACCCGCCAGCCTAAAAAAAGGGCATTACTGTAATTACCCGTCAGCCTAAATAGGGGGCACTACCGTAATTACCTGCCAGCCTAAATAAAGGGCACTACCGTAATTACCCGTTAGCCTAAATAAAGGGCACTACCATAATTACCCATCAGCCTAAATAAAGGGCACTATCGTAATTACCCGCCAGCCTAAATAGAGGGCACTACCGTAATTACCCGTCAGCCTTAAAAAAGGGCACTACCGTAATTACCCGCCAGCCTAAATAGAGGGCACTACCGTAATTACCCGTCAGCCTTAAAAAAGGGAACTACCGTAATTACCCGACCGCCTAAAAAAAGGGCATTACCGTAATTACCCGCCAGCCTTAAAAAAGATCATTACCGTAATTACCCGTCAGCCTTAAAAAAGAGCACTACCGTAATTACCCATCAGCCTAAAAACAGGGCACTACCGTAAATACCCATCAGCCTAAAAAAAGGGCATTACCGTAATTAGCCGTCAGCCTAAATAGAGGGCACTACCGTAATTACTCGTCAGCCTAAAAAGGGCACTACCGTAATTACCCGCTAGCCTTAAAAAGGGCATTACCGTAATTACCCACTAGCCTATAAAAAAGGGCATTACCGTAATTACCCATCAACTTAAATAAAGAGCATTACCATAATTTCCCATCAGCCTAAAAAAAGGGCACTACCGTCATTACCCGCCAGCCTTAAAAAATGGCATTACCGTAATTACCTGTCAGCCTAAAAAAGGGCACTACCGTAATTACCCGCCAGCCTTAAAAAAGGGCATTACCGTAATTACCCGTCTGCCTAAATAGAGGACACTACCGTAATTACCTGTCAGCCTAAATAAAGGGCACTCCCGTAATTACCTGGCAGTCTAAAAAAAGGGCACTACCGTAATTACCCGACAGCCTAAAAAAAGAGCACTACCGTAATTACCCGGCAGCCTAAAAAAAGGGCACTACCGTAATTACCCGCCAACCTAAAAAAAGGCAATTACCGTAATTACCAGTCAGCCTAAAAAAAGAGCACTACCGTAATTACCCGTCAGCCTAAAAAAGGGCACTACCGTAATTACCCGCCAGCCTAAAAAAGGGCAATACCGTAATTACCCGTCAGCCTAAAAAAAGAGCACTACCATAAATACCCGCCAGCCTTAAAAAAGGGTATTACCGTAATTACCCACCAGCCTAAAAAAAGGGCACTACCGTAATTACCCGCCAGCCTTAAAAAAGGGCATTACTGTAATTACCCGTCAGCCTAAAAAAAGGGCATTACCGTAATTACCCGTCAGCCTGAAAAAAGCGCACTACCGTAATTACCTGTCAGCCTAAATAGAGGACACTACCGTAATTACCTGTCAGCCTAAATAAAGGGCACTACCGTAATTACCCGGCAGCCTAAATAAAGGGCACTACCGTAATTACCCGTTAGCCTATAAAAAGGGCATTACCGTAATTACCCATCAACTTAAATAAAGGGCACTACCGTAAATACTCACCAGCCTGAAAAAAGGGCACTACCGTAATTACCGGTCAGCCTAAATAAAGAGCACTATCAAAATTACCCATCATCTTAAAGGGCACTACCGTAATTACCCGGCAGCCTTAAAAAAGGGCACTACCGTAATTACCCAGCAGCCTTAAAAAAGGGCATTACCGTAATTACCCGTCAGCCTAAAAAAAGTGCACTACCGTAATTACCCGTCAGCCTAAAAAAAGGGCACTACTGTAATTACCCGGCAGCCTAAAAAAAGGGCACTACCGTAATAACCCGCCAGCCTAAAAAAAGGGCAATACCGTAATTACCCATCAGCCGCAAAAAAGCGCACTACCGTAAATACCCATCAGCCTTAAAAAGGGCACTACCGTAATTACCCATCATCTTAAATAAAGGGCACTATCGTAATTACCTGTCAGCCTCAATAAAGAGCACTATCATAATTACCCATCATCTTAAAGGGCACTACCGTAATTTACCCGTCAGCCTAAATAGAGGGCACTACCGTAATTACCCATCAGCCTTAAAAAAGGGCACTACCGTAATTACCCACCAGCCTAAAAAAAGGGCATTACCGTAATTACCCGCCAGCCTAAAAAAAGATCATTACTGTAATTATCCGTCAGCCTTAAAAAAGAGCACTACCGTAATTACCCATCATCTTAAGTAAAGGGCACTACCGTAATTACCTGTCAGCCTCAATAAAGAGCACTATCATAATTACCCATCATCTTAAAGAGCACTACCGTAATTACCCATCAGCCTAAATAGAGGGCACTACCGTAATTACCCGTCAGCCTAAAAAAGGGCACTACCGTAATTACCCGCCAGCCTAAAAAAGGGCAATACCGTAATTACCCGTCAGCCTAAAAAAAGAGCACTACCATAAATACCCGCCAGCCTTAAAAAAGGGTATTACCGTAATTACCCGGCAGCCTTAAAAAAGGGCACTACCGTAATTACCCGGCAGCCTAAAAAAAGGGCACTACCGTAATTACCCGCCAACCTAAAAAAAGGCAATTACCGTAATTACCAGTCAGCCTAAAAAAAGAGCACTACCGTAATTACCCGTCAGCCTAAAAAAAGGGCATTACTGTAATTACCCGTCAGCCTAAAAAAAGGGCATTACCGTAATTACCCGTCAGCCTGAAAAAAGCGCACTACCGTAATTACCTGTCAGCCTAAATAGAGGACACTACCGTAATTACCTGTCAGCCTAAATAAAGGGCACTACCGTAATTACCCGGCAGCATAAAAAAGGGCACTACCGTAATTACCCGCAGGCCTAAAAAAGGGCACTACCGTAATTACCCACCAGCCTAAAAAAGGGCATTACCGTAATTACCCGTCAGCCTAAAAAAAGCGCACTACCGTAATTACCCGTCAGCCTAAAAAAAGGGCACTACCGTAATTACCGGTCAGCCTAAATAAAGAGCACTATCAAAATTACCCATCATCTTAAAGGGCACTACCGTAATTACCCGGCAGCCTTAAAAAAGAGCATTACCGTAATTACCCATCAGCCTAAATAAAGGGCACTACCGTAATTACCCATCAGCCTAAATAAAGGGCACTACCGTAATTACCCGTCAGCCTCAATAAAGAGCACTATCATAATTACCCATCATCTTAAAGGGCATTACCGTAATTACCCGCCAGCCTAAAAAAAGGGCATTACCGTAATTACCTGCCAGCCTTAAAAAAGGGAATTACCATAATTACCCGTCATCTTAAATAAAGGGCACTACCGTAATTATCCGTCAGCCTAAATAAAGAGCACTATAATAATTACCCATCATCTAAAAAGGCACTACCGTAATTACCCGCCAGCCTAAAAAGAGGGCATTACCGTAATTACCCGTCAGCCTAAATAGAGGGCACTACCGTAATTACCCGCCAGCCTAAATAAAGGGCACTACCGTAATTACCCGCCAGCCTTAAAAAAGGGCATTACTGTAATTACCCGTCAGCCTAAAAAAAGGGCATTACCGTAATTACCCGTCAGCCTGAAAAAAGCGCACTACCGTAATTACCTGTCAGCCTAAATAGAGGACACTACCGTAATTACCTGTCAGCCTAAATAAAGGGCACTACCGTAATTACCCGGCAGCCTAAATAAAGGGCACTACCGTAATTACCCGTTAGCCTATAAAAAGGGCATTACCGTAATTACCCATCAACTTAAATAAAGGGCACTACCGTAAATACTCACCAGCCTGAAAAAAGGGCACTACCGTAATTACCGGTCAGCCTAAATAAAGAGCACTATCAAAATTACCCATCATCTTAAAGGGCACTACCGTAATTACCCGGCAGCCTTAAAAAAGGGCACTACCGTAATTACCCAGCAGCCTTAAAAAAGGGCATTACCGTAATTACCCGTCAGCCTAAAAAAAGTGCACTACCGTAATTACCCGTCAGCCTAAAAAAAGGGCACTACTGTAATTACCCGGCAGCCTAAAAAAAGGGCACTACCGTAATAACCCGCCAGCCTAAAAAAAGGGCAATACCGTAATTACCCATCAGCCGCAAAAAAGCGCACTACCGTAAATACCCATCAGCCTTAAAAAGGGCACTACCGTAATTACCCATCATCTTAAATAAAGGGCACTATCGTAATTACCTGTCAGCCTCAATAAAGAGCACTATCATAATTACCCATCATCTTAAAGGGCACTACCGTAATTTACCCGTCAGCCTAAATAGAGGGCACTACCGTAATTACCCATCAGCCTTAAAAAAGGGCACTACCGTAATTACCCACCAGCCTAAAAAAAGGGCATTACCGTAATTACCCGCCAGCCTAAAAAAAGATCATTACTGTAATTATCCGTCAGCCTTAAAAAAGAGCACTACCGTAATTACCCATCATCTTAAGTAAAGGGCACTACCGTAATTACCTGTCAGCCTCAATAAAGAGCACTATCATAATTACCCATCATCTTAAAGAGCACTACCGTAATTACCCATCAGCCTAAATAGAGGGCACTACCGTAATTACCCATCAGCCTTAAAAAAGGGCACTACCGTAATTACCCGCCAGCCTAAAAAAAGGGCATTACCGTAATTACCCGCCAGCCTAAAAAAAGAGCATTACCGTAATTACCCATCAGCCTAAATAAAGGGCACTACCGTAATTACCCGTCAGCCTAAATAAAGGGCACTACCGTAATTACCCGTCAGCCTCAATAAAGAGCACTATCATAATTACCCATCATCTTAAAGGGCATTACCGTAATTACCCGCCAGCCTAAAAAAGGGCATTACCGTAATTACCTGCCAGCCTTAAAAAAGGGAATTACCATAATTACCCGTCATCTTAAATAAAGGGCACTACCGTAATTATCCGTCAGCCTAAATAAAGAGCACTATAATAATTACCCATCATCTAAAAAGGCACTACCGTAATTACCCGCCAGCCTAAAAAGAGGGCATTACCGTAATTACCCGTCAGCCTAAATAGAGGGCACTACCGTAATTACCCGCCAGCCTAAATAAAGGGCACTACCGTAATTACCCGTTAGCCTATAAAAAGGGCATTACCGTAATTACCCATCAACTTAAATAAAGGGCACTACCGTAAATACTCGCCAGCCTGAAAAAAGGGCACTACCGTAATTACCGGTCAGCCTAAATAAAGAGCACTACCGTAATTACCCGTCAGCCTAAAAAAGGGCACTACTGTAATTACCCGGCAGCCTAAAAAAAGGGCACTACCGTAATTACCCGCCAGCCTAAAAAAGGGCATTACCGTAATTACCCGTCAGCCTAAAAAAAGGGCACTACCGTAATTACCCGCCAGCCTAAAAAAGGGCATTACCGTAATTACCCGCCAGCCTAAAAAAAAGCGCACTACCGTAAATACCCATCAGCCTTAAAAAGGGCACTACCGTAATTACCCATCATCTTAAATAAAGGGCACTACCGTAATTACCTATCATTCTCAATAAAGAGCACTATCATAATTACCCATCATCTTAAAGGGCATTACCGTAATTACCCGCCAGCCTAATAAAAGGGCATTACCGTAATTACCTGCCAGCCTTAAAAAAGGAAATTACCATAATTACCCGTCATCTTAAATAAAGGGCACTACCGTAATTACCCGTCAGCCTAAATAAAGAGCTCTATCATAATTACCCATCATCTTAAAGGGCACTACCGTAATTACCCGCCAGCCTAAAAAAAGGGCATTACTGTAATTACCCGTCAGCCTAAATAGGGGGCACTACCGTAATTACCTGCCAGCCTAAATAAAGGGCACTACCGTAATTACCCGTTAGCCTAAATAAAGGGCACTACCATAATTACCCATCAGCCTAAATAAAGGGCACTATCGTAATTACCCGTCAGCCTTAAAAAAGGGCACTACCGTAATTACCCGCCAGCCTAAATAGAGGGCACTACCGTAATTACCCGTCAGCCTTAAAAAAGGGAACTACCGTAATTACCCGACCGCCTAAAAAAAGGGCATTACCGTAATTACCCGCCAGCCTTAAAAAAGATCATTACCGTAATTACCCGTCAGCCTTAAAAAAGAGCACTACCGTAATTACCCATCAGCCTAAAAACAGGGCACTACCGTAAATACCCATCAGCCTAAAAAAAGGGCATTACCGTAATTAGCCGTCAGCCTAAATAGAGGGCACTACCGTAATTACTCGTCAGCCTAAAAAGGGCACTACCGTAATTACCCGCTAGCCTTAAAAAGGGCATTACCGTAATTACCCACTAGCCTATAAAAAAGGGCATTACCGTAATTACCCATCAACTTAAATAAAGAGCATTACCATAATTTCCCATCAGCCTAAAAAAAGGGCACTACCGTCATTACCCGCCAGCCTTAAAAAATGGCATTACCGTAATTACCTGTCAGCCTAAAAAAGGGCACTACCGTAATTACCCGCCAGCCTTAAAAAAGGGCATTACCGTAATTACCCGTCTGCCTAAATAGAGGACACTACCGTAATTACCTGTCAGCCTAAATAAAGGGCACTCCCGTAATTACCTGGCAGTCTAAAAAAAGGGCACTACCGTAATTACCCGACAGCCTAAAAAAAGAGCACTACCGTAATTACCCGGCAGCCTAAAAAAAGGGCACTACCGTAATTACCCGCCAACCTAAAAAAAGGCAATTACCGTAATTACCAGTCAGCCTAAAAAAAGAGCACTACCGTAATTACCCGTCAGCCTAAAAAAGGGCACTACCGTAATTACCCGCCAGCCTAAAAAAGGGCAATACCGTAATTACCCGTCAGCCTAAAAAAAGAGCACTACCGTAAATACCCGCCAGCCTTAAAAAAGGGTATTACCGTAATTACCCGGCAGCCTTAAAAAAGGGCACTACCGTAATTACCCGGCAGCCTAAAAAAAGGGCACTACCGTAATTACCCGCCAACCTAAAAAAAGGCAATTACCGTAATTACCAGTCAGCCTAAAAAAAGAGCACTACCGTAATTACCCGTCAGCCTAAAAAAGGGCACTACCGTAATTACCCGCCAGCCTAAAAAAGGGCACTACCGTAATTACCCGTCAGCCTAAAAAAAGGGCACTACCATAATTACCCGCCAGCCTAAAAAAAGGGCAATACCGTAATTACCCGTCAGCCTAAAAAAAGAGCACTACCGTAAATACCCGCCAGCCTTAAAAAAGGGCACTACCGTAATTACCCACCAGCCTAAAAAAAGGGCACTACCGTAATTACCCGCCAGCCTTAAAAAAGGGCATTACTGTAATTACCCGTCAGCCTAAAAAAAGGGCATTACCGTAATTACCCGTCAGCCTGAAAAAAGCGCACTACCGTAATTACCTGTCAGCCTAAATAGAGGACACTACCGTAATTACCTGTCAGCCTAAATAAAGGGCACTACCGTAATTACCCGGCAGCATAAAAAAGGGCACTACCGTAATTACCCGCCAGCCTAAAAAAGGGCACTACCGTAATTACCCACCAGCCTAAAAAAGGGCATTACCGTAATTACCCGTCAGCCTAAAAAAAGCGCACTACCGTAATTACCCGTCAGCCTAAAAAAAGGGCACTACCGTAATTACCGGTCAGCCTAAATAAAGAGCACTATCAAAATTACCCATCATCTTAAAGGGCACTACCGTAATTACCCGGCAGCCTTAAAAAAGGGCACTACCGTAATTACCAAGCAGCCTTAAAAAAGGGCATTACCGTAATTACCCGTCAGCCTAAAAAAAGTGCACTACCGTAATTACCCGTCAGCCTAAAAAAGGGCACTACTGTAATTACCCGGCAGCCTAAAAAAAGGGCACTACCGTAATAACCCGCCAGCCTAAAAAAAGGGCAATACCGTAATTACCCATCAGCCGCAAAAAAGCGCACTACCGTAAATACCCATCAGCCTTAAAAAGGGCACTACCGTAATTACCCATCATCTTAAATAAAGGGCACTATCGTAATTACCCGACAGCCTAAAAAAAGAGCACTACCGTAATTACCCGGCAGCCTAAAAAAAGGGCACTACCGTAATTACCCGCCAACCTAAAAAAAGGCAATTACCGTAATTACCAGTCAGCCTAAAAAAAGAGCACTACCGTAATTACCCGTCAGCCTAAAAAGGGCACTACCGTAATTACCCGCCAGCCTAAAAAAGGGCACTACCGTAATTACCCGTCAGCCTAAAAAAGGGCACTACCGTAATTACCCGTCAGCCTAAAAAAGGGCACTACCGTAATTACCTGGCAGCCTAAAAAAAGGGCACTACCATAATTACCCGCCAGCCTAAAAAAGGGCAATACCGTAATTACCCGTCAGCCTAAAAAAAGAGCACTACCGTAAATACCCGCCAGCCTTAAAAAAGGGTATTACCGTAATTACCCGTCAGCCTAAAAAAAGGGCATTACCGTAATTACCCGGCAGCCTTAAAAAAGGGCACTACCGTAATTACCCGGCAGCCTAAAAAAAGGGCACTACCGTAATTACCCGCCAACCTAAAAAAAGGCAATTACCGTAATTACCAGTCAGCCTAAAAAAAGAGCACTACCGTAATTACCCGTCAGCCTAAAAAAGGGCACTACCGTAATTACCCACCAGCCTAAAAAAAGGGCATTACCGTAATTACCCGCCAGCCTAAAAAAAGATCATTACTGTAATTATCCGTCAGCCTTAAAAAAGAGCACTACCGTAATTACCCATCAGCCTAAATAAAGGGCACTACCGTAATTACCCGTCAGCCTAAATAAAGGGCACTACCGTAATTACCCGTCAGCCTCAATAAAGAGCACTATCATAATTACCCATCATCTTAAAGGGCATTACCGTAATTACCCGCCAGCCTAAAAAAAGGGCATTACCGTAATTACCTGCCAGCCTTAAAAAAGGGAATTACCATAATTACCCGTCATCTTAAATAAAGGGCACTACCGTAATTATCCTTCAGCCTAAATAAAGAGCACTATAATAATTACCCATCATCTAAAAAGGCACTACCGTAATTACCCGCCAGCCTAAAAAGAGGGCATTACCGTAATTACCCGTCAGCCTAAATAGAGGGCACTACCGTAATTACCCGCCAGCCTAAATAAAGGGCACTACCGTAATTACCCGTTAGCCTATAAAAAGGGCATTACCGTAATTACCCATCAACTTAAATAAAGGGCACTACCGTAAATACTCGCCAGCCTGAAAAAAGGGCACTACCGTAATTACCGGTCAGCCTAAATAAAGAGCACTACCGTAATTACCCGTCAGCCTAAAAAAGGGCACTACTGTAATTACCCGGCAGCCTAAAAAAAGGGCACTACCGTAATTACCTGCCAGCCTTAAAAAAGGGAATTACCATAATTACCCGTCATCTTAAATAAAGGGCACTACCGTAATTATCCGTCAGCCTAAATAAAGAGCACTATAATAATTACCCATCATCTAAAAAGGCACTACCGTAATTACCCGCCAGCCTAAAAAGAGGGCATTACCGTAATTACCCGTCAGCCTAAATAGAGGGCACTACCGTAATTACCCGCCAGCCTAAATAAAGGGCACTACCGTAATTACCCGTTAGCCTATAAAAAGGGCATTACCGTAATTACCCATCAACTTAAATAAAGGGCACTACCGTAAATACTCGCCAGCCTGAAAAAAGGGCACTACCGTAATTACCGGTCAGCCTAAATAAAGAGCACTACCGTAATTACCCGTCAGCCTAAAAAAGGGCACTACTGTAATTACCCGGCAGCCTAAAAAAAGGGCACTACCGTAATTACCCGCCAGCCTAAAAAAGGGCATTACCGTAATTACCCGTCAGCCTAAAAAAAGGGCACTACCGTAATTACCCGCCAGCCTAAAAAAGGGCATTACCGTAATTACCCGCCAGCCTAAAAAAAAGTGCACTACCGTAAATACCCATCAGCCTTAAAAAGGGCACTACCGTAATTACCCATCATCTTAAATAAAGGGCACTACCGTAATTACCTATCAGCCTCAATAAAGAGCACTATCATAATTACCCATCATCTTAAAGGGCATTACCGTAATTACCCGCCAGCCTAATAAAAGGGCATTACGGTAATTACCTGCCAGCCTTAAAAAAGGAAATTACCATAATTACCCGTCATCTTAAATAAAGGGCACTACCGTAATTACCCGTCAGCCTAAATAAAGGGCACTATCGTAATTTCCCGTCAGCCTAAAAAAAGGCACTACCGTAATTACCCGTCATCTTAAATAAAGGGCACTACCGTAATTACCCGTCAGCCTAAATAAAGAGCTCTATCATAATTACCCATCATCTTAAAGGGCACTACCGTAATTACCCGCCAGCCTAAAAAAAGGGCATTACTGTAATTACCCGTCAGCCTAAATAGGGGGCACTACCGTAATTACCTGCCAGCCTAAATAAAGGGCACTACCGTAATTACCCGTTAGCCTAAATAAAGGGCACTACCATAATTACCCATCAGCCTAAATAAAGGGCACTATCGTAATTACCCGCCAGCCTAAATAGAGGGCACTACCGTAATTACCCGTCAGCCTTAAAAAAGGGCACTACCGTAATTACCCGCCAGCCTAAATAGAGGGCACTACCGTAATTACCCGTCAGCCTTAAAAAAGGGAACTACCGTAATTACCCGACCGCCTAAAAAAAGGGCATTACCGTAATTACCCGCCAGCCTTAAAAAAGATCATTACCGTAATTACCCGTCAGCCTTAAAAAAGAGCACTACCGTAATTACCCATCAGCCTAAAAACAGGGCACTACCGTAAATACCCATCAGCCTAAAAAAAGGGCATTACCGTAATTAGCCGTCAGCCTAAATAGAGGGCACTACCGTAATTACTCGTCAGCCTAAAAAGGGCACTACCGTAATTACCCGCTAGCCTTAAAAAGGGCATTACCGTAATTACCCACTAGCCTATAAAAAAGGGCATTACCGTAATTACCCATCAACTTAAATAAAGAGCATTACCATAATTTCCCATCAGCCTAAAAAAAGGGCACTACCGTCATTACCCGCCAGCCTTAAAAAATGGCATTACCGTAATTACCTGTCAGCCTAAAAAAGGGCACTACCGTAATTACCCGCCAGCCTTAAAAAAGGGCATTACCGTAATTACCCGTCTGCCTAAATAGAGGACACTACCGTAATTACCTGTCAGCCTAAATAAAGGGCACTCCCGTAA
The DNA here is from genome assembly GCA_029206835.1 of Rana muscosa. Classification (NCBI taxonomy): domain Eukaryota; kingdom Metazoa; phylum Chordata; class Amphibia; order Anura; family Ranidae; genus Rana; species Rana muscosa. Next base: position 1,066,054,210 of record CM055116.1, on the reverse strand, counting down.
TTACCTGGCAGTCTAAAAAAAGGGCACTACCGTAATTACCCGACAGCCTAAAAAAAGAGCACTACCGTAATTACCCGGCAGCCTAAAAAAAGGGCACTACCGTAATTACCCGCCAACCTAAAAAAAGGCAATTACCGTAATTACCAGTCAGCCTAAAAAAAGAGCACTACCGTAATTACCCGTCAGCCTAAAAAAGGGCACTACCGTAATTACCCGCCAGCCTAAAAAAGGGCACTACCGTAATTACCCGTCAGCCTAAAAAAGGGCACTACCGTAATTACCCGGCAGCCTAAAAAAGGGCACTACCGTAATTACCTGGCAGCCTAAAAAAAGGGCACTACCATAATTACCCGCCAGCCTAAAAAAGGGCAATACCGTAATTACCCGTCAGCCTAAAAAAAGAGCACTACCGTAAATACCCGCCAGCCTTAAAAAAGGGTATTACCGTAATTACCCGTCAGCCTAAAAAAAGGGCATTACCGTAATTACCCGGCAGCCTTAAAAAAGGGCACTACCGTAATTACCCGGCAGCCTAAAAAAAGGGCACTACCGTAATTACCCAGAGCCTAAAAAAAGGGCAATACCGTAATTACCCGTCAGCCTAAAAAAAGAGCACTACCGTAAATACCCGCCAGCCTTAAAAAAGGGCACTACCGTAATTACCCACCAGCCTAAAAAAAGGGCACTACCGTAATTACCCGCCAGCCTTAAAAAAGGGCATTACTGTAATTACCCGTCAGCCTAAAAAAAGGGCATTACCGTAATTACCCGTCAGCCTGAAAAAAGCGCACTACCGTAATTACCTGTCAGCCTAAATAGAGGACACTACCGTAATTACCTGTCAGCCTAAATAAAGGGCACTACCGTAATTACCCGGCAGCATAAAAAAGGGCACTACCGTAATTACCCGCCAGCCTAAAAAAGGGCACTACCGTAATTACCCACCAGCCTAAAAAAGGGCATTACCGTAATTACCCGTCAGCCTAAAAAAAGCGCACTACCGTAATTACCCGTCAGCCTAAAAAAAGGGCACTACCGTAATTACCGGTCAGCCTAAATAAAGAGCACTATCAAAATTACCCATCATCTTAAAGGGCACTACCGTAATTACCCGGCAGCCTTAAAAAAGGGCACTACCGTAATTACCCAGCAGCCTTAAAAAAGGGCATTACCGTAATTACCCGTCAGCCTAAAAAAAGTGCACTACCGTAATTACCCGTCAGCCTAAAAAAAGGGCACTACTGTAATTACCCGGCAGCCTAAAAAAAGGGCACTACCGTAATAACCCGCCAGCCTAAAAAAAGGGCAATACCGTAATTACCCATCAGCCGCAAAAAAGCGCACTACCGTAAATACCCATCAGCCTTAAAAAGGGCACTACCGTAATTACCCATCATCTTAAATAAAGGGCACTATCGTAATTACCTGTCAGCCTCAATAAAGAGCACTATCATAATTACCCATCATCTTAAAGGGCACTACCGTAATTTACCCGTCAGCCTAAATAGAGGGCACTACCGTAATTACCCATCAGCCTTAAAAAAGGGCACTACCGTAATTACCCACCAGCCTAAAAAAAGGGCATTACCGTAATTACCCGCCAGCCTAAAAAAAGATCATTACTGTAATTATCCGTCAGCCTTAAAAAAGAGCACTACCGTAATTACCCATCATCTTAAGTAAAGGGCACTACCGTAATTACCTGTCAGCCTCAATAAAGAGCACTATCATAATTACCCATCATCTTAAAGAGCACTACCGTAATTACCCATCAGCCTAAATAGAGGGCACTACCGTAATTACCCATCAGCCTTAAAAAAGGGCACTACCGTAATTACCCGCCAGCCTAAAAAAAAGGGCATTACCGTAATTACCCGCCAGCCTAAAAAAAGAGCATTACCGTAATTACCCATCAGCCTAAATAAAGGGCACTACCGTAATTACCCGTCAGCCTAAATAAAGGGCACTACCGTAATTACCCGTCAGCCTCAATAAAGAGCACTATCATAATTACCCATCATCTTAAAGGGCATTACCGTAATTACCCGCCAGCCTAAAAAAAGGGCATTACCGTAATTACCTGCCAGCCTTAAAAAAGGGAATTACCATAATTACCCGTCATCTTAAATAAAGGGCACTACCGTAATTATCCGTCAGCCTAAATAAAGAGCACTATAATAATTACCCATCATCTAAAAAGGCACTACCGTAATTACCCGCCAGCCTAAAAAGAGGGCATTACCGTAATTACCCGTCAGCCTAAATAGAGGGCACTACCGTAATTACCCGCCAGCCTAAATAAAGGGCACTACCGTAATTACCCGTTAGCCTATAAAAAGGGCATTACCGTAATTACCCATCAACTTAAATAAAGGGCACTACCGTAAATACTCGCCAGCCTGAAAAAAGGGCACTACCGTAATTACCGGTCAGCCTAAATAAAGAGCACTACCGTAATTACCCGTCAGCCTAAAAAAGGGCACTACTGTAATTACCCGGCAGCCTAAAAAAAGGGCACTACCGTAATTACCCGCCAGCCTAAAAAAGGGCATTACCGTAATTACCCGTCAGCCTAAAAAAAGGGCACTACCGTAATTACCCGCCAGCCTAAAAAAGGGCATTACCGTAATTACCCGCCAGCCTAAAAAAAGCGCACTACCGTAAATACCCATCAGCCTTAAAAAGGGCACTACCGTAATTACCCATCATCTTAAATAAAGGGCACTACCGTAATTACCTATCAGCCTCAATAAAGAGCACTATCATTATTACCCATCATCTTAAAGGGCACTACCGTAATTACCCGTCAGCCTAAATAGAGGGCACTACCGTAATTACCCATCAGCCTTAAAAAAGGGCACTACCGTAATTACCCACCAGCCTAAAAAAAGGGCATTACCGTAATTACCCGCCAGCCTAAAAAAAGATCATTACCGTAATTACCCGCCAGCCTAAAAAATGCCATTACTGTAATTACCCATCAGCCTAAATAGGGGGCACTACCGTAATTACCCGCCAGCCTAAATAAAGGGCACTACCGTAATTACCCGTTAGCCTAAATAAAGGGCACTACCGTAATTACCCGTCAGCCTAAATAAAGGGCACTATCGTAATTACCCATCAGCCTCAATAAAGAGCACTATCAAAATTACCCATCATCTTAAAGGGCACTACCGTAATTACCTGCCAGCCTAAAAAAAGGGCATTACCATAATTACCGGTGAGCCTAAATAAAGAGCACTATCAAAATTACCCATCATCTTAAAGGGCACTACCGTAATTACCCGGCAGCCTTAAAAAAGGGCACTACCATAATTACCCATCAGCCTTAAAAAGGGCACTACCGTAATTACCCGTCAGCCTAAATAAAGGGCATTACCGTAATTACCCATCAGTCTAAATAAAGGGCACTACCATAATTACCCGTCAGCCTAAATAAAGGGCACTACCGTAATTACCCATCATCTTAAATAAAGGGCTCTACCGTAATTACCCGTCAGCCTCAATAAAGAGCACTATCATAATTACCCATCATCTTAAAAGCCATTACCGTAATTACCCGCCAGCCTAATAAAAGGGCATTACCGTAATTACCTGCCAGCCTTAAAAAAGGAAATTACCATAATTACCCGTCATCTTAAATAAAGGGCACTACCGTAATTACCCGTCAGCCTAAATAAAGGGCACTATCATAATTTCCCGTCAGCCTAAAAAAAGGGCACTACCGTAATTACCCGGCAGCCTAAAAGAGGGCACTACCGTAATTACACGCCAGCCTAAAAAAAGGGCATTACCGTAATTACCCGTCAGCCTAAAAAAAGGGCACTACCGTAATTACCCGGCAGCCTAAAAAAGGGCACTACCGTAATTACCCGCCAGCCTAAAAAAATGGCATTACCGTAATTACCCGTCAGCCTAAAAAAAGCGCACTACCGTAATTACCCGTCAGCCTTCAAAAAGGGCACCACTGTAATTACCCGGCAGCCTAAAAAAAGGGCACTACCGTAATTACCCGCCAGCCTAAAAAAAGGGCAATACCGTAATTACCCGTCAGCCTAAAAAAAGTGCACTACCGTAAATACCCATCAGCCTTAAAAAGGGCACTACCATAATTACACATCATCTTAAATAAAGGGCACTACCGTAATTACCTGTCAGCCTCAATAAAGAGCACTATCATAATTACCCATCATCTCAAAGGGCACTACCGTAATTACCCGTCAGCCTAAATAGAGGGCACTACCGTAATTACCCATCAGCCTTAAAAAAGGGCACTACCGTAATTACCCGCCAGCCTAAAAAAAGGGCATTATCGTAATTACCCGCCAGCCTAAAAAAAGATCATTACCGTAATTACCCGTCAGCCTTAAAAAAGAGCACTACCGTAATTACCCGTCATCTTAAATAAAGGGCACTACCGTAATTACCCGTCAACCCAAATAAAGAGCTCTATCATAATTACCCATCATCTTAAAGGGCACTACCGTAATTACCCGCCAGCCTAAAAAAAAGGCATTACTGTAATTACCCATCAGCCTAAATAGGGGGCACTACCGTAATTACCCGCCAGCCTAAATAAAGGGCACTACCGTAATTACCTGTTAGCTTAAATAAAGGGCACTCCCGTAATTACCTGGCAGTCTAAAAAAAGGGCACTACCGTAATTACCCGACAGCCTAAAAAAAGAGCACTACCGTAATTACCCGGCAGCCTAAAAAAAGGGCACTACCGTAATTACCCGCCAACCTAAAAAAAGGCAATTACCGTAATTACCAGTCAGCCTAAAAAAAGAGCACTACCGTAATTACCCGTCAGCCTAAAAAAGGGCACTACCGTAATTACCCGCCAGCCTAAAAAAGGGCACTACCGTAATTACCCGCCAGCCTAAAAAAGGGCACTACCGTAATTACCCGTTAGCCTAAATAAAGGGTACTACCGTAATTACCCGTCAGCCTAAATAAAGGGCACTACCGTAATTACCCGGCAGCCTAAAAAAGGACACTACCGTAATTACCCGGCAGCCTAAAGAAAGGGCACTACCGTAATTACCCGCCAGCCTAAAAAAAGGGCACTACCGTAATTACCCGCCAGCCTAAAAAAGGGCACTACCGTAATTACCCGTCAGCCTAAAAAAGGCCACTACCGTAATTACCCGGCAGCCTAAAAAAGGGCACTACCGTAATTACCCGGCAGCCTAAAAAAGGGCACTACCGTAATTACCCGGCAGCCTAAAGAAAGGGCACTACCGTAATTACCCGCCAGCCTAAAAAAAGGGCAATACCGTAATTACCCGTCAGCCTAAAAAAGGGCACTACCGTAATTACCCGCCAGCCTAAAAAAAGGGCATTACCGTAATTACCCGGCAGCCTAAAAAAGGGCACTACCGTAATTACCCGTCAGCCTAAAAAAAGGCCACTACTGTACTTACCCGGCAGCCTAAAAAAAGGGCACTACCGTAATTACCCGTCAGCCTAAATAGAGGGCACTACCGTAATTAGCCATCAGCCTTAAAAAAGGGCACTACCGTAATTACCCGCCAGCCTAAATAGAGGGCACTACCGTAATTACCCATCAGCCTTAAAAAGGGCACTACCGTAATTACCCGCCAGCCTTAAAAAAGGGCATTACCGTAATTACCCGTCTGCCTAAATAGAGGACACTACCGTAATTACCTGTCAGCCTAAATAAAGGGCACTACCGTAATTACCTGGCAGTCTAAAAAAAGGGCACTACCGTAATTACCCGACAGCCTAAAAAAAGAGCACTACCGTAATTACCCGGCAGCCTAAAAAAAGGGCACTACCGTAATTACCCGCCAACCTAAAAAAAGGGCACTACCGTAATTACCCGGCAGCCTAAAAAAAGGGCACTGCCGTAATTACCCGCCAGCCTAAAAAAAGGGCAATACCGTAATTACCCGTCAGCCTAAAAAAAGAGCACTACCGTAAATACCCGCCAGCCTTAAAAAAGGGCATTACCGTATTTACCCGTCAGCCTAAAAAAAGGGCATTACCGTAATTACCCGGCAGCCTTAAAAAAGGGCACTACCGTAATTACCCACCAGCCTAAAAAAAAGGACACTACCATAATTACCCGCCAGCCTTAAAAAAGGGCATTACCGTAATTACCCGTCAGCCTAAAAAAAAGGGCATTACCGTAATTACCCATCAGCCTAAAAAAAGCGCACTACCGTAATTACCTGTCAGCCTAAATAGAGGACACTACCGTAATTACCTGTCAGCCTAAATAAAGGGCACTACCGTAATTACCCGGCAGCATAAAAAAGGGCACTACCGTAATTACCCGCCAGCCTAAAAAAGGGCACTACCGTAATTACCCGCCAGCCTAAAAAAAGGGCATTACCGTAATTACCCGTCAGCCTAAAAAAAGCGCACTACCGTAATTACCCGTCAGCCTAAAAAAAGGGCACTACCGTAATTACCGGTCAGCCTAAATAAAGAGCACTATCAAAATTACCCATCATCTTAAAGGGCACTACCGTAATTACCCGGCAGCCTTAAAAAAGGTCACTACCCTAATTACCCAGCAGCCTTAAAAAAGGGCATTACCGTAATTACCCGTCAGCCTAAAAAAAGTGCACTACCGTAATTACCCGTCAGCCTAAAAAAAGGGCACTGCTGTAATTACCCGGCAGCCTAAAAAAAGGGCACTACCGTAATAACCCGCCAGCCTAAAAAAAGGGCAATACCGTAATTACCCATCAGCCGCAAAAAAGCGCACTACCGTAAATACCCATCAGCCTTAAAAAGGGCACTACCGTAATTACCCATCATCTTAAATAAAGGGCACTATCGTAATTACCTGTCAGCCTCAATAAAGAGCACTATCATAATTACCCATCATCTTAAAGGGCACTACCGTAATTTACCCGTCAGCCTAAATAGAGGGCACTACCGTAATTACCCATCAGCCTTAAAAAAGGGCACTACCGTAATTACCCACCAGCCTAAAAAAGGGCATTACCGTAATTACCCGCCAGCCTAAAAAAAGATCATTACTGTAATTATCCGTCAGCCTTAAAAAAGAGCACTACCGTAATTACCCATCATCTTAAGTAAAGGGCACTACCGTAATTACCTGTCAGCCTCAATACAGAGCACTATCATAATTACCCATCATCTTAAAGAGCACTACCGTAATTACCCATCAGCCTAAATAGAGGGCACTACCGTAATTACCCATCAGCCTTAAAAAAGGGCACTACCGTAATTACCCGCCAGCCTAAAAAAAGGGCATTACCGTAATTACCCGCCAGCCTAAAAAAAGAGCATTACCGTAATTACCCATCAGCCTAAATAAAGGGCACTACCGTAATTACCCGTCAGCCTAAATAAAGGGCACTACCGTAATTACCCGTCAGCCTCAATAAAGAGCACTATCATAATTACCCATCATCTTAAAGGGCATTACCGTAATTACCCGCCAGCCTAAAAAAAGGGCATTACCGTAATTACCTGCCAGCCTTAAAAAAGGGAATTACCATAATTACCCGTCATCTTAAATAAAGGGCACTACCGTAATTACCCGTCAGCCTAAATAAAGAGCACTATAATAATTACCCATCATCTAAAAAGGCACTACCGTAATTACCCGCCAGCCTAAAAAGAGGGCATTACCGTAATTACCCGTCAGCCTAAATAGAGGGCACTACCGTAATTACCCGCCAGCCTAAATAAAGGGCACTACCGTAATTACCCGTTATCCTATAAAAAGGGCATTACCGTAATTACCCATCAACTTAAATAAAGGGCACTACCGTAAATACTCACCAGCCTGAAAAAAGGGCACTACCGTAATTACCGGTCAGCCTAAATAAAGAGCACTATCAAAATTATCCATCATCTTAAAGGGCACTACCGTAATTACCCGGCAGCCTTAAAAAAGGGCACTACCGTAATTACCCGGCAGCCTTAAAAAGGGCACTACCGTAATTACCCGTCAGCCTAAAAAAGGGCACTACTGTAATTACCCGGCAGCCTAAAAAAAGGGCACTACCGTAATTACCCGCCAGCCTAAAAAAGGGCATTACCGTAATTACCCGTCAGCCTAAAAAAGGGCACTACCGTAATTACCCGCCAGCCTAAAAAAGGGCATTACCGTAATTACCCGCCAGCCTAAAAAAAAGCGCACTACCGTAAATACCCATCAGCCTTAAAAAGGGCACTACCGTAATTACCCATAATCTTAAATAAAGGGCACTACCGTAATTACCTATCAGCCTCAATAAAGAGCACTATCATAATTACCCATCATCTTAAAGGGCATTACCGTAATTACCCGCCAGCCTAATAAAAGGGCATTACGGTAATTACCTGCCAGCCTTAAAAAAGGAAATTACCATAATTACCCGTCATCTTAAATAAAGGGCACTACCGTAATTACCCGTCAGCCTAAATAAAGGGCACTATCGTAATTTCCCGTCAGCCTAAAAAAAGGCACTACCGTAATTACCCGTCATCTTAAATAAAGGGCACTACCGTAATTACCCGTCAGCCTAAATAAAGAGCTCTATCATAATTACCCATCATCTTAAAGGGCACTACCGTAATTACCCGCCAGCCTAAAAAAAGGGCATTACTGTAATTACCCGTCAGCCTAAATAGGGGGCACTACCGTAATTACCTGCCAGCCTAAATAAAGGGCACTACCGTAATTACCCGTTAGCCTAAATAAAGGGCACTACCATAATTACCCATCAGCCTAAATAAAGGGCACTATCGTAATTACCCGCCAGCCTAAATAGAGGGCACTACCGTAATTACCCGTCAGCCTTAAAAAAGGGCACTACCGTAATTACCCGCCAGCCTAAATAGAGGGCACTACCGTAATTACCCGTCAGCCTTAAAAAAGGGAACTACCGTAATTACCCGACCGCCTAAAAAAAGGGCATTACCGTAATTACCCGCCAGCCTTAAAAAAGATCATTACCGTAATTACCCGTCAGCCTTAAAAAAGAGCACTACCGTAATTACCCATCAGCCTAAAAACAGGGCACTACCGTAAATACCCATCAGCCTAAAAAAAGGGCATTACCGTAATTAGCCGTCAGCCTAAATAGAGGGCACTACCGTAATTACTCGTCAGCCTAAAAAGGGCACTACCGTAATTACCCGCTAGCCTTAAAAAGGGCATTACCGTAATTACCCACTAGCCTATAAAAAAGGGCATTACCGTAATTACCCATCAACTTAAATAAAGAGCATTACCATAATTTCCCATCAGCCTAAAAAAAGGGCACTACCGTCATTACCCGCCAGCCTTAAAAAATGGCATTACCGTAATTACCTGTCAGCCTAAAAAAGGGCACTACCGTAATTACCCGCCAGCCTTAAAAAAGGGCATTACCGTAATTACCCGTCTGCCTAAATAGAGGACACTACCGTAATTACCTGTCAGCCTAAATAAAGGGCACTCCCGTAATTACCTGGCAGTCTAAAAAAAGGGCACTACCGTAATTACCCGACAGCCTAAAAAAAGAGCACTACCGTAATTACCCGGCAGCCTAAAAAAAGGGCACTACCGTAATTACCCGCCAACCTAAAAAAAGGCAATTACCGTAATTACCAGTCAGCCTAAAAAAAGAGCACTACCGTAATTACCCGTCAGCCTAAAAAAGGGCACTACCGTAATTACCCGCCAGCCTAAAAAAGGGCACTACCGTAATTACCCGTCAGCCTAAAAAAGGGCACTACCGTAATTACCCGGCAGCCTAAAAAAGGGCACTACCGTAATTACCTGGCAGCCTAAAAAAAGGGCACTACCATAATTACCCGCCAGCCTAAAAAAGGGCAATACCGTAATTACCCGTCAGCCTAAAAAAAGAGCACTACCGTAAATACCCGCCAGCCTTAAAAAAGGGTATTACCGTAATTACCCGTCAGCCTAAAAAAAGGGCATTACCGTAATTACCCGGCAGCCTTAAAAAAGGGCACTACCGTAATTACCCGGCAGCCTAAAAAAAGGGCACTACCGTAATTACCCAGAGCCTAAAAAAAGGGCAATACCGTAATTACCCGTCAGCCTAAAAAAAGAGCACTACCGTAAATACCCGCCAGCCTTAAAAAAGGGCACTACCGTAATTACCCACCAGCCTAAAAAAAGGGCACTACCGTAATTACCCGCCAGCCTTAAAAAAGGGCATTACTGTAATTACCCGTCAGCCTAAAAAAAGGGCATTACCGTAATTACCCGTCAGCCTGAAAAAAGCGCACTACCGTAATTACCTGTCAGCCTAAATAGAGGACACTACCGTAATTACCTGTCAGCCTAAATAAAGGGCACTACCGTAATTACCCGGCAGCATAAAAAAGGGCACTACCGTAATTACCCGCCAGCCTAAAAAAGGGCACTACCGTAATTACCCACCAGCCTAAAAAAGGGCATTACCGTAATTACCCGTCAGCCTAAAAAAAGCGCACTACCGTAATTACCCGTCAGCCTAAAAAAAGGGCACTACCGTAATTACCGGTCAGCCTAAATAAAGAGCACTATCAAAATTACCCATCATCTTAAAGGGCACTACCGTAATTACCCGGCAGCCTTAAAAAAGGGCACTACCGTAATTACCCAGCAGCCTTAAAAAAGGGCATTACCGTAATTACCCGTCAGCCTAAAAAAAGTGCACTACCGTAATTACCCGTCAGCCTAAAAAAAGGGCACTACTGTAATTACCCGGCAGCCTAAAAAAAGGGCACTACCGTAATAACCCGCCAGCCTAAAAAAAGGGCAATACCGTAATTACCCATCAGCCGCAAAAAAGCGCACTACCGTAAATACCCATCAGCCTTAAAAAGGGCACTACCGTAATTACCCATCATCTTAAATAAAGGGCACTATCGTAATTACCTGTCAGCCTCAATAAAGAGCACTATCATAATTACCCATCATCTTAAAGGGCACTACCGTAATTTACCCGTCAGCCTAAATAGAGGGCACTACCGTAATTACCCATCAGCCTTAAAAAAGGGCACTACCGTAATTACCCACCAGCCTAAAAAAAGGGCATTACCGTAATTACCCGCCAGCCTAAAAAAAGATCATTACTGTAATTATCCGTCAGCCTTAAAAAAGAGCACTACCGTAATTACCCATCATCTTAAGTAAAGGGCACTACCGTAATTACCTGTCAGCCTCAATAAAGAGCACTATCATAATTACCCATCATCTTAAAGAGCACTACCGTAATTACCCATCAGCCTAAATAGAGGGCACTACCGTAATTACCCATCAGCCTTAAAAAAGGGCACTACCGTAATTACCCGCCAGCCTAAAAAAAAGGGCATTACCGTAATTACCCGCCAGCCTAAAAAAAGAGCATTACCGTAATTACCCATCAGCCTAAATAAAGGGCACTACCGTAATTACCCGTCAGCCTAAATAAAGGGCACTACCGCAATTACCCGTCAGCCTCAATAAAGAGCACTATCATAATTACCCATCATCTTAAAGGGCATTACCGTAATTACCCGCCAGCCTAAAAAAAGGGCATTACCGTAATTACCTGCCAGCCTTAAAAAAGGGAATTACCATAATTACCCGTCATCTTAAATAAAGGGCACTACCGTAATTATCCGTCAGCCTAAATAAAGAGCACTATAATAATTACCCATCATCTAAAAAGGCACTACCGTAATTACCCGCCAGCCTAAAAAGAGGGCATTACCGTAATTACCCGTCAGCCTAAATAGAGGGCACTACCGTAATTACCCGCCAGCCTAAATAAAGGGCACTACCGTAATTACCCGTTAGCCTATAAAAAGGGCATTACCGTAATTACCCATCAACTTAAATAAAGGGCACTACCGTAAATACTCGCCAGCCTGAAAAAAGGGCACTACCGTAATTACCGGTCAGCCTAAATAAAGAGCACTACCGTAATTACCCGTCAGCCTAAAAAAGGGCACTACTGTAATTACCCGGCAGCCTAAAAAAAGGGCACTACCGTAATTACCCGCCAGCCTAAAAAAGGGCATTACCGTAATTACCCGTCAGCCTAAAAAAAGGGCACTACCGTAATTACCCGCCAGCCTAAAAAAGGGCATTACCGTAATTACCCGCCAGCCTAAAAAAAGCGCACTACCGTAAATACCCATCAGCCTTAAAAAGGGCACTACCGTAATTACCCATCATCTTAAATAAAGGGCACTACCGTAATTACCTATCAGCCTCAATAAAGAGCACTATCATTATTACCCATCATCTTAAAGGGCACTACCGTAATTACCCGTCAGCCTAAATAGAGGGCACTACCGTAATTACCCATCAGCCTTAAAAAAGGGCACTACCGTAATTACCCACCAGCCTAAAAAAAGGGCATTACCGTAATTACCCGCCAGCCTAAAAAAAGATCATTACCGTAATTACCCGCCAGCCTAAAAAATGCCATTACTGTAATTACCCATCAGCCTAAATAGGGGGCACTACCGTAATTACCCGCCAGCCTAAATAAAGGGCACTACCGTAATTACCCGTTAGCCTAAATAAAGGGCACTACCGTAATTACCCGTCAGCCTAAATAAAGGGCACTATCGTAATTACCCATCAGCCTCAATAAAGAGCACTATCAAAATTACCCATCATCTTAAAGGGCACTACCGTAATTACCTGCCAGCCTAAAAAAAGGGCATTACCATAATTACCGGTGAGCCTAAATAAAGAGCACTATCAAAATTACCCATCATCTTAAAGGGCACTACCGTAATTACCCGGCAGCCTTAAAAAAGGGCACTACCATAATTACCCATCAGCCTTAAAAAGGGCACTACCGTAATTACCCGTCAGCCTAAATAAAGGGCATTACCGTAATTACCCATCAGTCTAAATAAAGGGCACTACCATAATTACCCGTCAGCCTAAATAAAGGGCACTACCGTAATTACCCATCATCTTAAATAAAGGGCTCTACCGTAATTACCCGTCAGCCTCAATAAAGAGCACTATCATAATTACCCATCATCTTAAAAGCCATTACCGTAATTACCCGCCAGCCTAATAAAAGGGCATTACCGTAATTACCTGCCAGCCTTAAAAAAGGAAATTACCATAATTACCCGTCATCTTAAATAAAGGGCACTACCGTAATTACCCGTCAGCCTAAATAAAGGGCACTATCATAATTTCCCGTCAGCCTAAAAAAAGGGCACTACCGTAATTACCCGGCAGCCTAAAAGAGGGCACTACCGTAATTACACGCCAGCCTAAAAAAAGGGCATTACCGTAATTACCCGTCAGCCTAAAAAAAGGGCACTACCGTAATTACCCGGCAGCCTAAAAAAGGGCACTACCGTAATTACCCGCCAGCCTAAAAAAATGGCATTACCGTAATTACCCGTCAGCCTAAAAAAAGCGCACTACCGTAATTACCCGTCAGCCTTCAAAAAGGGCACCACTGTAATTACCCGGCAGCCTAAAAAAAGGGCACTACCGTAATTACCCGCCAGCCTAAAAAAAGGGCAATACCGTAATTACCCGTCAGCCTAAAAAAAGTGCACTACCGTAAATACCCATCAGCCTTAAAAAGGGCACTACCATAATTACACATCATCTTAAATAAAGGGCACTACCGTAATTACCTGTCAGCCTCAATAAAGAGCACTATCATAATTACCCATCATCTCAAAGGGCACTACCGTAATTACCCGTCAGCCTAAATAGAGGGCACTACCGTAATTACCCATCAGCCTTAAAAAAGGGCACTACCGTAATTACCCGCCAGCCTAAAAAAAGGGCATTATCGTAATTACCCGCCAGCCTAAAAAAAGATCATTACCGTAATTACCCGTCAGCCTTAAAAAAGAGCACTACCGTAATTACCCGTCATCTTAAATAAAGGGCACTACCGTAATTACCCGTCAACCCAAATAAAGAGCTCTATCATAATTACCCATCATCTTAAAGGGCACTACCGTAATTACCCGCCAGCCTAAAAAAAAGGCATTACTGTAATTACCCATCAGCCTAAATAGGGGGCACTACCGTAATTACCCGCCAGCCTAAATAAAGGGCACTACCGTAATTACCTGTTAGCTTAAATAAAGGGCACTCCCGTAATTACCTGGCAGTCTAAAAAAAGGGCACTACCGTAATTACCCGACAGCCTAAAAAAAGAGCACTACCGTAATTACCCGGCAGCCTAAAAAAAGGGCACTACCGTAATTACCCGCCAACCTAAAAAAAGGCAATTACCGTAATTACCAGTCAGCCTAAAAAAAGAGCACTACCGTAATTACCCGTCAGCCTAAAAAAGGGCACTACCGTAATTACCCGCCAGCCTAAAAAAGGGCACTACCGTAATTACCCGCCAGCCTAAAAAAGGGCACTACCGTAATTACCCGTCAGCCTAAAAAAGGCCACTACCGTAATTACCCGGCAGCCTAAAAAAGGGCACTACCGTAATTACCCGGCAGCCTAAAAAAGGACACTACCGTAATTACCCGGCAGCCTAAAGAAAGGGCACTACCGTAATTACCCGCCAGCCTAAAAAAAGGGCACTACCGTAATTACCCGCCAGCCTAAAAAAGGGCACTACCGTAATTACCCGTCAGCCTAAAAAAGGCCACTACCGTAATTACCCGGCAGCCTAAAAAAGGGCACTACCGTAATTACCCGGCAGCCTAAAAAAGGGCACTACCGTAATTACCCGGCAGCCTAAAGAAAGGGCACTACCGTAATTACCCGCCAGCCTAAAAAAAGGGCAATACCGTAATTACCCGTCAGCCTAAAAAAGGGCACTACCGTAATTACCCCCAGCCTAAAAAAAGGGCATTACCGTAATTACCCGGCAGCCTAAAAAAGGGCACTACCGTAATTACCCGTCAGCCTAAAAAAAGGCCACTACTGTACTTACCCGGCAGCCTAAAAAAAGGGCACTACCGTAATTACCCGTCAGCCTAAATAGAGGGCACTACCGTAATTAGCCATCAGCCTTAAAAAAGGGCACTACCGTAATTACCCGCCAGCCTAAATAGAGGGCACTACCGTAATTACCCATCAGCCTTAAAAAGGGCACTACCGTAATTACCCGCCAGCCTTAAAAAAGGGCATTACCGTAATTACCCGTCTGCCTAAATAGAGGACACTACCGTAATTACCTGTCAGCCTAAATAAAGGGCACTACCGTAATTACCTGGCAGTCTAAAAAAAGGGCACTACCGTAATTACCCGACAGCCTAAAAAAAGAGCACTACCGTAATTACCCGGCAGCCTAAAAAAAGGGCACTACCGTAATTACCCGCCAACCTAAAAAAAGGGCACTACCGTAATTACCCGGCAGCCTAAAAAAAGGGCACTGCCGTAATTACCCGCCAGCCTAAAAAAAGGGCAATACCGTAATTACCCGTCAGCCTAAAAAAAGAGCACTACCGTAAATACCCGCCAGCCTTAAAAAAGGGCATTACCGTATTTACCCGTCAGCCTAAAAAAAGGGCATTACCGTAATTACCCGGCAGCCTTAAAAAAGGGCACTACCGTAATTACCCACCAGCCTAAAAAAAAGGACACTACCATAATTACCCGCCAGCCTTAAAAAAGGGCATTACCGTAATTACCCGTCAGCCTAAAAAAAAGGGCATTACCGTAATTACCCATCAGCCTAAAAAAAGCGCACTACCGTAATTACCTGTCAGCCTAAATAGAGGACACTACCGTAATTACCTGTCAGCCTAAATAAAGGGCACTACCGTAATTACCCGGCAGCATAAAAAAGGGCACTACCGTAATTACCCGCCAGCCTAAAAAAGGGCACTACCGTAATTACCCGCCAGCCTAAAAAAAGGGCATTACCGTAATTACCCGTCAGCCTAAAAAAAGCGCACTACCGTAATTACCCGTCAGCCTAAAAAAAGGGCACTACCGTAATTACCGGTCAGCCTAAATAAAGAGCACTATCAAAATTACCCATCATCTTAAAGGGCACTACCGTAATTACCCGGCAGCCTTAAAAAAGGGCACTACCGTAATTACCCAGCAGCCTTAAAAAAGGGCATTACCGTAATTACCCATCATCTTAAATAAAGGGCACTATCGTAATTACCTGTCAGCCTCAATAAAGAGCACTATCATAATTACCCATCATCTTAAAGGGCACTACCGTAATTTACCCGTCAGCCTAAATAGAGGGCACTACCGTAATTACCCATCAGCCTTAAAAAAGGGCACTACCGTAATTACCCACCAGCCTAAAAAAGGGCATTACCGTAATTACCCGCCAGCCTAAAAAAAGATCATTACTGTAATTATCCGTCAGCCTTAAAAAAGAGCACTACCGTAATTACCCATCATCTTAAGTAAAGGGCACTACCGTAATTACCTGTCAGCCTCAATACAGAGCACTATCATAATTACCCATCATCTTAAAGAGCACTACCGTAATTACCCATCAGCCTAAATAGAGGGCACTACCGTAATTACCCATCAGCCTTAAAAAAGGGCACTACCGTAATTACCCGCCAGCCTAAAAAAAGGGCATTACCGTAATTACCCGCCAGCCTAAAAAAAGAGCATTACCGTAATTACCCATCAGCCTAAATAAAGGGCACTACCGTAATTACCCGTCAGCCTAAATAAAGGGCACTACCGTAATTACCCGTCAGCCTCAATAAAGAGCACTATCATAATTACCCATCATCTTAAAGGGCATTACCGTAATTACCCGCCAGCCTAAAAAAAGGGCATTACCGTAATTACCTGCCAGCCTTAAAAAAGGGAATTACCATAATTACCCGTCATCTTAAATAAAGGGCACTACCGTAATTACCCGTCAGCCTAAATAAAGAGCACTATAATAATTACCCATCATCTAAAAAGGCACTACCGTAATTACCCGCCAGCCTAAAAAGAGGGCATTACCGTAATTACCCGTCAGCCTAAATAGAGGGCACTACCGTAATTACCCGCCAGCCTAAATAAAGGGCACTACCGTAATTACCCGTTATCCTATAAAAAGGGCATTACCGTAATTACCCATCAACTTAAATAAAGGGCACTACCGTAAATACTCACCAGCCTGAAAAAAGGGCACTACCGTAATTACCGGTCAGCCTAAATAAAGAGCACTATCAAAATTATCCATCATCTTAAAGGGCACTACCGTAATTACCCGGCAGCCTTAAAAAAGGGCACTACCGTAATTACCCGGCAGCCTTAAAAAGGGCACTACCGTAATTACCCGTCAGCCTAAAAAAGGGCACTACTGTAATTACCCGGCAGCCTAAAAAAAGGGCACTACCGTAATTACCCGCCAGCCTAAAAAAGGGCATTACCGTAATTACCCGTCAGCCTAAAAAAGGGCACTACCGTAATTACCCGCCAGCCTAAAAAAGGGCATTACCGTAATTACCCGCCAGCCTAAAAAAAAGCGCACTACCGTAAATACCCATCAGCCTTAAAAAGGGCACTACCGTAATTACCCATAATCTTAAATAAAGGGCACTACCGTAATTACCTATCAGCCTCAATAAAGAGCACTATCATTATTACCCATCATCTTAAAGGGCACTACCGTAATTACCCGTCAGCCTAAATAGAGGGCACTACCGTAATTACCCATCAGCCTTAAAAAAGGGCACTACCGTAATTACCCACCAGCCTAAAAAAAGGGCATTACCGTAATTACCCGCCAGCCTAAAAAAAGATCATTACCGTAATTACCCGCCAGCCTAAAAAATGCCATTACTGTAATTACCCATCAGCCTAAATAGGGGGCACTACCGTAATTACCCGCCAGCCTAAATAAAGGGCACTACCGTAATTACCCGTTAGCCTAAATAAAGGGCACTACCGTAATTACCAGTCAGCCTAAATAAAGGGCACTATCGTAATTACCCATCAGCCTCAATAAAGAGCACTATCAAAATTACCCATCATCTTAAAGGGCACTACCGTAATTACCTGCCAGCCTAAAAAAAGGGCATTACCATAATTACCGGTGAGCCTAAATAAAGAGCACTATCAAAATTACCCATCATCTTAAAGGGCACTACCGTAATTACCCGGCAGCCTTAAAAAAGGGCACTACCATAATTACCCATCAGCCTTAAAAAGGGCACTACCGTAATTACCCGTCAGCCTAAATAAAGGGCATTACCGTAATTACCCATCAGTCTAAATAAAGGGCACTACCATAATTACCCATCAGCCTAAATAAAGGGCACTACCGTAATTACCCATCATCTTAAATAAAGGGCTCTACCGTAATTACCCGTCAGCCTCAATAAAGAGCACTATCATAATTACCCATCATCTTAAAGGGCATTACCGTAATTACCCGCCAGCCTAATAAAAGGGCATTACCGTAATTACCTGCCAGCCTTAAAAAAGGAAATTACCATAATTACCCGTCATCTTAAATAAAGGGCACTACCGTAATTACCCGTCAGCCTAAATAAAGGGCACTATCGTAATTTCCCGTCAGCCTAAAAAAAGGCACTACCGTAATTACCCGTCATCTTAAATAAAGGGCACTACCGTAATTACCCGTCAGCCTAAATAAAGAGCTCTATCATAATTACCCATCATCTTAAAGGGCACTACCGTAATTACCCGCCAGCCTAAAAAAAGGGCATTACTGTAATTACCCGTCAGCCTAAATAGGGGGCACTACCGTAATTACCTGCCAGCCTAAATAAAGGGCACTACCGTAATTACCCGTTAGCCTAAATAAAGGGTACTACCGTAATTACCCGTCAGCCTAAATAAAGGGCACTATCGTAATTACCCGTCAGCCTAAAAAAAGGCACTACCGTAATTACCAGCCAGCCTAAAAAAAGGGCATTACCGTAATTACCCGTCAGCCTAAAAAAGAGCACTACCGTAATTACCCGCCAGCCTAAAAAAGGGCATTACCGTAATTACCCGTCAGCCTAAAAAAAGAGCACTACCATAATTACCCATTAGCCTAAAAAAGGGCATTACCATAAATACCCATCAGCCTAAAAAAAGGCACTACTGTAATTACCCGTCAGCCTAAATAAATCGCACTACTGTAATTACCCGGCAGCCTAAAAAAGGGCATTACCGTAATTACCCGTCAGCCTAAAAAAAGAGCACTACCGTAAATACCCATCAGCCTAAAAAAAGGCACTACCATAATTACCCGTCAGCCTAAATAAATCGCACTACTGTAATTACCCGGCAGCCTAAAAAAGGGCACTACCGTAATTACCCGCCAGACTAAAAAAAGGGCATTACCGTTGATCGGGTAAATGGAATAGCCATTTACTTATCAAACATGTATTCATGATTATCAAAGCATGTGTTTCTGATCTGATGTATGTGTATGTATATATGGGTATATATATATATGAATATGTATGTGTGTATACATGTATACATGTATGCATGCGTATGTGTTTAGAGTTGGTTGTATAATCTGTTAAAAGTCATATTATGTAATATGATGATGTTTCTGTGTTCAGAGATTGATCAAGCAATCTCTGAGTCACAGGATATAACAAAGGGACACCTTCTCTTTGTAGTCAAAGTTACATTCACACCCCCAGCTAGGAATGAGGTCCTGTGTGACATTTCCCAGAGGTGGCTGGAAGTAACACATAGATGCTAAATGTCCATTTGTTCTTCATGTAAACATCAACAAATTGCCTTGTATTTGAAAGAAGTAATGTGCCTCCCCCTTTGTCTTGCATAAAAGGACTGGGACAAATCAGTCTAATCAGAGCAATTATATTGAATATATCACCATGTACTGTGTTGCTCTCCAGGCTTGTGGTTAACTGCTTGCCTGAATATTAAATACATCTTTTAAAAATAACTTTGGTTCAGCAGTCAACATGTTATTGGAAACCCCTAGTTCTGGGGGTGCCCCGACACCGTAATTACCCATCAGCCTAAAAAAGGGGACTACCGTAATTACCCGTCAGTCTAAATAAAGGGCACTACCATAATTACCCATTATCTTAAAGGGCACTACCGTAATTACCCATCAGCCTCATTAAAGAGCACTATCATAATTAACCATCATCTTAAAGGGCACTACCGTAATTACCCGCCAGCCTAAAAAAAGGGCATTACCGTAATTAGCCGTCAGCCTAAATAAGGGCACTACCGTAATTATCCATCAGCCTAAAAAAGAGCACTACCGTAATTACCCGCTAGCCTATAAAAAGGGCATTACCGTAATTACCCACTAGCCTATAAAAAGGGCATTACCGTAATTACCCATCAACTTAAATAAAGAGCATTACCGTAATCACCCATCAGCCTTAAAAAGGGCACTACCGTAATTACCCTTCAGCCTAAATAAAGGGCACTATCGTAATTACCCATCATCCTTAAAAAAGGGCACTACCGTAATTACCCGCTAACCTTAAAAAAGGGCATTACCGTAATTACCCGCCAGCCTAAAAAAAGATCATTACCGTAATTACCCGTCAGCCTTAAAAAAGAGCACTACCATAATTATCTGTCGTCTTAATTAAAGGGCACTACCTTAATTAACCGTCAGCCTAAATAAAGATCACTATCATAATTACCTATCATCTTAAAGGGCACTACCGTAATTACCCGTCAGCCTAAAAAAAGAGCACTACCGTAATTACCCGTCAGCCTAAAAAAAGGGCACTACCGTAATTACCCGGCAGCCTAAAAGAGGGCACTACCGTAATTACACGCCAGCCTAAAAAAAGGGCATTACCATAATTACCCGTCAGCCTAAAAAAAGGGCACTACCGTAATTACCCGGCAGCCTAAAAAAGGGCACTACCGTAATTACCCGCCAGCCTAAAAAAAGGGCATTACCGTAATTACCCGTCAGCCTAAAAAAGCGCACTACCGTAATTACCCGTCAGCCTAAAAAAAGGGCACCACTGTAATTACCCGGCAGCCTAAAAAAAGGGCACTACGGTAATTACCCGCCAGCCTAAAAAAAATTACCCATCATCTTAAAGGGCACTACCGTAATTACCCGCCAGCCTAAAAAAAAGGCATTACTGTAATTACCCATCAGCCTAAATAGGGGGCACTACCGTAATTACCCGCCAGCCTAAATAAAGGGCACTACCGTAATTACCTGTTAGCTTAAATAAAGGGCACTACCGTAATTACCCGTCAGCCTAAATAAAGGGCACTATCGTAATTACCCATCAGCCTAAAAAAGGCACTACCTTAATTACCCACCAGCCTAAAAAAAGGGCATTACCGTAATTACCCGTCAGCCTAAAAAAAGAGCATTACCGTAATTACCCGTCAGCCTAAATAAAGGGCACTACCGTAATTACCCGTCAGCCTAAATAAAGGGCACTACCGTAATTACCCATCATCTTAAATAAAGGGCTCTACCGTAATTACCCGTCAGCCTCAATAAAGAGCACTATCATAATTACCCATCATCTTAAAGGGCATTACCGTAATTACCCGCCAGCCTAAAAAAAGGGCATTACCGTAATTACCTGCCAGCCTTAAAAAAGGGAATTACCATAATTACCCGTCATCTTAAATAAAGGGCAGTACCGTAATTACCCGTCAGCCTAAATAAAGAGCACTATAATAATTACCCATCATCTAAAAAGGCACTACCGTAATTATCCGCCAGCCTAAAAAGAGGGCATTACCGTAATTACCCGTCAGCCTAAATAAAGGGCACTACCGTAATTACCCGTCAGCCTAAAAAAAGGGCACTACCGTAATTACCGGTCAGCCTAAATAAAGAGCACTATCAAAATTACCCATCATCTTAAAGGGCACTACCGTAATTACCCGGCAGCCTTAAAAAAGGGCACTACCGTAATTACCCAGCAGCCTTAAAAAAGGGCATTACCGTAATTACCCGTCAGCCTAAAAAAAGTGCACTACCGTAATTACCCGTCAGCCTAAAAAAAGGGCACTACTGTAATTACCCGGCAGCCTAAAAAAAGGGCACTACCGTAATAACCCGCCAGCCTAAAAAAAGGGCAATACCGTAATTACCCATCAGCCGCAAAAAAGCGCACTACCGTAAATACCCATCAGCCTTAAAAAGGGCACTACCGTAATTACCCATCATCTTAAATAAAGGGCACTATCGTAATTACCTGTCAGCCTCAATAAAGAGCACTATCATAATTACCCATCATCTTAAAGGGCACTACCGTAATTTACCCGTCAGCCTAAATAGAGGGCACTACCGTAATTACCCATCAGCCTTAAAAAAGGGCACTACCGTAATTACCCACCAGCCTAAAAAAAGGGCATTACCGTAATTACCCGCCAGCCTAAAAAAAGATCATTACTGTAATTATCCGTCAGCCTTAAAAAAGAGCACTACCGTAATTACCCATCATCTTAAGTAAAGGGCACTACCGTAATTACCTGTCAGCCTCAATAAAGAGCACTATCATAATTACCCATCATCTTAAAGAGCACTACCGTAATTACCCATCAGCCTAAATAGAGGGCACTACCGTAATTACCCATCAGCCTTAAAAAGGGCACTACCGTAATTACCCGCCAGCCTAAAAAAAGGGCATTACCGTAATTACCCGCCAGCCTAAAAAAAGAGCATTACCGTAATTACCCATCAGCCTAAATAAAGGGCACTACCGTAATTACCCATCAGCCTAAATAAAGGGCACTACCGTAATTACCCGTCAGCCTCAATAAAGAGCACTATCATAATTACCCATCATCTTAAAGGGCATTACCGTAATTACCCGCCAGCCTAAAAAAAGGGCATTACCGTAATTACCTGCCAGCCTTAAAAAAGGGAATTACCATAATTACCCGTCATCTTAAATAAAGGGCACTACCGTAATTATCCGTCAGCCTAAATAAAGAGCACTATAATAATTACCCATCATCTAAAAAGGCACTACCGTAATTACCCGCCAGCCTAAAAAGAGGGCATTACCGTAATTACCCGTCAGCCTAAATAGAGGGCACTACCGTAATTACCCGCCAGCCTAAATAAAGGGCACTACCGTAATTACCCATCAACTTAAATAAAGGGCACTACCGTAAATACTCGCCAGCCTGAAAAAAGGGCACTACCGTAATTACCGGTCAGCCTAAATAAAAAACACTACCGTAATTACCCGTCGGCATAAAAAAGGGCACTACTGTAATTACCCGGCAGCCTAAAAAAAGGGCACTACCGTAATTACCCGCCAGCCTAAAAAAGGGCATTACCGTAATTACCCGTCAGCCTAAAAAAAGGGCACTACCGTAATTACCCGCCAGCCTAAAAAAGGGCATTACCGTAATTACCCGCCAGCCTAAAAAAAAGCGCACTACCGTAAATACCCATCAGCCTTAAAAAGGGCACTACCGTAATTACCCATCATCTTAAATAAAGGGCACTACCGTAATTACCTATCAGCCTCAATAAAGAGCACTATCATAATTACCCATCATCTTAAAGGGCATTACCGTAATTACCCGCCAGCCTAATAAAAGGGCATTACCGTAATTACCTGCCAGCCTTAAAAAAGGAAATTACCATAATTACCCGTCATCTTAAATAAAGGGCACTACCGTAATTACCCGTCAGCCTAAATAAAGGGCACTATCGTAATTACCCGTCAGCCTAAAAAAGGGCACTACCGTAATTACCCGGCAGCCTAAAAAAGGGCACTACCGTAATTACCTGGCAGCCTAAAAAAAGGGCACTACCATAATTACCCGCCAGCCTAAAAAAGGGCAATACCGTAATTACCCGTCAGCCTAAAAAAAGAGCACTACCGTAAATACCCGCCAGCCTTAAAAAAGGGTATTACCGTAATTACCCGTCAGCCTAAAAAAAGGGCATTACCGTAATTACCCGGCAGCCTTAAAAAAGGGCACTACCGTAATTACCCACCAGCCTAAAAAAAAGGGCATTACCGTAATTACCCGTCAGCCTAAAAAAGTGCACTACCATAATTACCCGTCAGCCTCAATAAAGAGCACTACCGTAATTACCTGGCAGCCTAAAAAAGGGCACTACCGTAATTACCCGTCAGCCTAAAAAAAGGGCACTACCATAATTACCCGCCAGCCTAAAAAAAGGGCAATACCGTAATTACCCGTCAGCCTAAAAAAAAAGCACTACCGTAAATACCCGCCAGCCTTAAAAAAGGGCACTACCGTAATTACCCACCAGCCTAAAAAAAGGGCACTACCGTAATTACCCGCCAGCCTTAAAAAAGGGCATTACTGTAATTACCCGTCAGCCTAAAAAAAGGGCATTACCGTAATTACCCGTCAGCCTGAAAAAAGCGCACTACCGTAATTACCTGTCAGCCTAAATAGAGGACACTACCGTAATTACCTGTCAGCCTAAATAAAGGGCACTACCGTAATTACCCGGCAGCCTAAATAAAGGGCACTACCGTAATTACCCGTTAGCCTATAAAAAGGGCATTACCGTAATTACCCATCAACTTAAATAAAGGGCACTACCGTAAATACTCACCAGCCTGAAAAAAGGGCACTACCGTAATTACCGGTCAGCCTAAATAAAGAGCACTATCAAAATTACCCATCATCTTAAAGGGCACTACCGTAATTACCCGGCAGCCTTAAAAAAGGGCACTACCGTAATTACCCAGCAGCCTTAAAAAAGGGCATTACCGTAATTACCCGTCAGCCTAAAAAAAGTGCACTACCGTAATTACCCGTCAGCCTAAAAAAAGGGCACTACTGTAATTACCCGGCAGCCTAAAAAAAGGGCACTACCGTAATAACCCGCCAGCCTAAAAAAAGGGCAATACCGTAATTACCCATCAGCCGCAAAAAAGCGCACTACCGTAAATACCCATCAGCCTTAAAAAGGGCACTACCGTAATTACCCATCATCTTAAATAAAGGGCACTATCGTAATTACCTGTCAGCCTCAATAAAGAGCACTATCATAATTACCCATCATCTTAAAGGGCACTACCGTAATTTACCCGTCAGCCTAAATAGAGGGCACTACCGTAATTACCCATCAGCCTTAAAAAAGGGCACTACCGTAATTACCCACCAGCCTAAAAAAAGGGCATTACCGTAATTACCCGCCAGCCTAAAAAAAGATCATTACTGTAATTATCCGTCAGCCTTAAAAAAGAGCACTACCGTAATTACCCATCATCTTAAGTAAAGGGCACTACCGTAATTACCTGTCAGCCTCAATAAAGAGCACTATCATAATTACCCATCATCTTAAAGAGCACTACCGTAATTACCCATCAGCCTAAATAGAGGGCACTACCGTAATTACCCATCAGCCTTAAAAAAGGGCACTACCGTAATTACCCGCCAGCCTAAAAAAAGGGCATTACCGTAATTACCCGCCAGCCTAAAAAAAGAGCATTACCGTAATTACCCATCAGCCTAAATAAAGGGCACTACCGTAATTACCCGTCAGCCTAAATAAAGGGCACTACCGTAATTACCCGTCAGCCTCAATAAAGAGCACTATCATAATTACCCATCATCTTAAAGGGCATTACCGTAATTACCCGCCAGCCTAAAAAAAGGGCATTACCGTAATTACCTGCCAGCCTTAAAAAAGGGAATTACCATAATTACCCGTCATCTTAAATAAAGGGCACTACCGTAATTATCCGTCAGCCTAAATAAAGAGCACTATAATAATTACCCATCATCTAAAAAGGCACTACCGTAATTACCCGCCAGCCTAAAAAGAGGGCATTACCGTAATTACCCGTCAGCCTAAATAGAGGGCACTACCGTAATTACCCGCCAGCCTAAATAAAGGGCACTACCGTAATTACCCGTTAGCCTATAAAAAGGGCATTACCGTAATTACCCATCAACTTAAATAAAGGGCACTACCGTAAATACTCGCCAGCCTGAAAAAAGGGCACTACCGTAATTACCGGTCAGCCTAAATAAAGAGCACTACCGTAATTACCCGTCAGCCTAAAAAAGGGCACTACTGTAATTACCCGGCAGCCTAAAAAAAGGGCACTACCGTAATTACCCGCCAGCCTAAAAAAGGGCATTACCGTAATTACCCGTCAGCCTAAAAAAAGGGCACTACCGTAATTACCCGCCAGCCTAAAAAAGGGCATTACCGTAATTACCCGCCAGCCTAAAAAAAAGCGCACTACCGTAAATACCCATCAGCCTTAAAAAGGGCACTACCGTAATTACCCATCATCTTAAATAAAGGGCACTACCGTAATTACCTATCATTCTCAATAAAGAGCACTATCATAATTACCCATCATCTTAAAGGGCATTACCGTAATTACCCGCCAGCCTAATAAAAGGGCATTACCGTAATTACCTGCCAGCCTTAAAAAAGGAAATTACCATAATTACCCGTCATCTTAAATAAAGGGCACTACCGTAATTACCCGTCAGCCTAAATAAAGGGCACTATCGTAATTTCCCGTCAGCCTAAAAAAAGGCACTACCGTAATTACCCGTCATCTTAAATAAAGGGCACTACCGTAATTACCCGTCAGCCTAAATAAAGAGCTCTATCATAATTACCCATCATCTTAAAGGGCACTACCGTAATTACCCGCCAGCCTAAAAAAAGGGCATTACTGTAATTACCCGTCAGCCTAAATAGGGGGCACTACCGTAATTACCTGCCAGCCTAAATAAAGGGCACTACCGTAATTACCCGTTAGCCTAAATAAAGGGCACTACCATAATTACCCATCAGCCTAAATAAAGGGCACTATCGTAATTACCCGCCAGCCTAAATAGAGGGCACTACCGTAATTACCCGTCAGCCTTAAAAAAGGGCACTACCGTAATTACCCGCCAGCCTAAATAGAGGGCACTACCGTAATTACCCGTCAGCCTTAAAAAAGGGAACTACCGTAATTACCCGACCGCCTAAAAAAAGGGCATTACCGTAATTACCCGCCAGCCTTAAAAAAGATCATTACCGTAATTACCCGTCAGCCTTAAAAAAGAGCACTACCGTAATTACCCATCAGCCTAAAAACAGGGCACTACCGTAAATACCCATCAGCCTAAAAAAAGGGCATTACCGTAATTAGCCGTCAGCCTAAATAGAGGGCACTACCGTAATTACTCGTCAGCCTAAAAAGGGCACTACCGTAATTACCCGCTAGCCTTAAAAAGGGCATTACCGTAATTACCCACTAGCCTATAAAAAAGGGCATTACCGTAATTACCCATCAACTTAAATAAAGAGCATTACCATAATTTCCCATCAGCCTAAAAAAAGGGCACTACCGTCATTACCCGCCAGCCTTAAAAAATGGCATTACCGTAATTACCTGTCAGCCTAAAAAAGGGCACTACCGTAATTACCCGCCAGCCTTAAAAAAGGGCATTACCGTAATTACCCGTCTGCCTAAATAGAGGACACTACCGTAATTACCTGTCAGCCTAAATAAAGGGCACTCCCGTAATTACCTGGCAGTCTAAAAAAAGGGCACTACCGTAATTACCCGACAGCCTAAAAAAAGAGCACTACCGTAATTACCCGGCAGCCTAAAAAAAGGGCACTACCGTAATTACCCGCCAACCTAAAAAAAGGCAATTACCGTAATTACCAGTCAGCCTAAAAAAAGAGCACTACCGTAATTACCCGTCAGCCTAAAAAAGGGCACTACCGTAATTACCCGCCAGCCTAAAAAAGGGCAATACCGTAATTACCCGTCAGCCTAAAAAAAGAGCACTACCGTAAATACCCGCCAGCCTTAAAAAAGGGTATTACCGTAATTACCCGGCAGCCTTAAAAAAGGGCACTACCGTAATTACCCGGCAGCCTAAAAAAAGGGCACTACCGTAATTACCCGCCAACCTAAAAAAAGGCAATTACCGTAATTACCAGTCAGCCTAAAAAAAGAGCACTACCGTAATTACCCGTCAGCCTAAAAAAGGGCACTACCGTAATTACCCGCCAGCCTAAAAAAGGGCACTACCGTAATTACCCGTCAGCCTAAAAAAAGGGCACTACCATAATTACCCGCCAGCCTAAAAAAAGGGCAATACCGTAATTACCCGTCAGCCTAAAAAAAGAGCACTACCGTAAATACCCGCCAGCCTTAAAAAAGGGCACTACCGTAATTACCCACCAGCCTAAAAAAAGGGCACTACCGTAATTACCCGCCAGCCTTAAAAAAGGGCATTACTGTAATTACCCGTCAGCCTAAAAAAAGGGCATTACCGTAATCACCCGTCAGCCTGAAAAAAGCGCACTACCGTAATTACCTGTCAGCCTAAATAGAGGACACTACCGTAATTACCTGTCAGCCTAAATAAAGGGCACTACCGTAATTACCCGGCAGCATAAAAAAGGGCACTACCGTAATTACCCGCCAGCCTAAAAAAGGGCACTACCGTAATTACCCACCAGCCTAAAAAAGGGCATTACCGTAATTACCCGTCAGCCTAAAAAAAGCGCACTACCGTAATTACCCGTCAGCCTAAAAAAAGGGCACTACCGTAATTACCGGTCAGCCTAAATAAAGAGCACTATCAAAATTACCCATCATCTTAAAGGGCACTACCGTAATTACCCGGCAGCCTTAAAAAAGGGCACTACCGTAATTACCCAGCAGCCTTAAAAAAGGGCATTACCGTAATTACCCGTCAGCCTAAAAAAAGTGCACTACCGTAATTACCCGTCAGCCTAAAAAAAGGGCACTACTGTAATTACCCGGCAGCCTAAAAAAAGGGCACTACCGTAATAACCCGCCAGCCTAAAAAAAGGGCAATACCGTAATTACCCATCAGCCGCAAAAAAGCGCACTACCGTAAATACCCATCAGCCTTAAAAAGGGCACTACCGTAATTACCCATCATCTTAAATAAAGGGCACTATCGTAATTACCTGTCAGCCTCAATAAAGAGCACTATCATAATTACCCATCATCTTAAAGGGCACTACCGTAATTTACCCGTCAGCCTAAATAGAGGGCACTACCGTAATTACCCATCAGCCTTAAAAAAGGGCACTACCGTAATTACCCACCAGCCTAAAAAAAGGGCATTACCGTAATTACCCGCCAGCCTAAAAAAAGATCATTACTGTAATTATCCGTCAGCCTTAAAAAAGAGCACTACCGTAATTACCCATCATCTTAAGTAAAGGGCACTACCGTAATTACCTGTCAGCCTCAATAAAGAGCACTATCATAATTACCCATCATCTTAAAGAGCACTACCGTAATTACCCATCAGCCTAAATAGAGGGCACTACCGTAATTACCCATCAGCCTTAAAAAAGGGCACTACCGTAATTACCCGCCAGCCTAAAAAAAGGGCATTACCGTAATTACCCGCCAGCCTAAAAAAAGAGCATTACCGTAATTACCCATCAGCCTAAATAAAGGGCACTACCGTAATTACCCGTCAGCCTAAATAAAGGGCACTACCGTAATTACCCGTCAGCCTCAATAAAGAGCACTATCATAATTACCCATCATCTTAAAGGGCATTACCGTAATTACCCGCCAGCCTAAAAAAAGGGCATTACCGTAATTACCTGCCAGCCTTAAAAAAGGGAATTACCATAATTACCCGTCATCTTAAATAAAGGGCACTACCGTAATTATCCGTCAGCCTAAATAAAGAGCACTATAATAATTACCCATCATCTAAAAAGGCACTACCGTAATTACCCGCCAGCCTAAAAAGAGGGCATTACCGTAATTACCCGTCAGCCTAAATAGAGGGCACTACCGTAATTACCCGCCAGCCTAAATAAAGGGCACTACCGTAATTACCCGTTAGCCTATAAAAAGGGCATTACCGTAATTACCCATCAACTTAAATAAAGGGCACTACCGTAAATACTCGCCAGCCTGAAAAAAGGGCACTACCGTAATTACCGGTCAGCCTAAATAAAGAGCACTACCGTAATTACCCGTCAGCCTAAAAAAGGGCACTACTGTAATTACCCGGCAGCCTAAAAAAAGGGCACTACCGTAATTACCCGCCAGCCTAAAAAAGGGCATTACCGTAATTACCCGTCAGCCTAAAAAAAGGGCACTACCGTAATTACCCGCCAGCCTAAAAAAGGGCATTACCGTAATTACCCGCCAGCCTAAAAAAAAGCGCACTACCGTAAATACCCATCAGCCTTAAAAAGGGCACTACCGTAATTACCCATCATCTTAAATAAAGGGCACTACCGTAATTACCTATCATTCTCAATAAAGAGCACTATCATAATTACCCATCATCTTAAAGGGCATTACCGTAATTACCCGCCAGCCTAATAAAAGGGCATTACCGTAATTACCTGCCAGCCTTAAAAAAGGAAATTACCATAATTACCCGTCATCTTAAATAAAGGGCACTACCGTAATTACCCGTCAGCCTAAATAAAGGGCACTATCGTAATTTCCCGTCAGCCTAAAAAAAGGCACTACCGTAATTACCCGTCATCTTAAATAAAGGGCACTACCGTAATTACCCGTCAGCCTAAATAAAGAGCTCTATCATAATTACCCATCATCTTAAAGGGCACTACCGTAATTACCCGCCAGCCTAAAAAAAGGGCATTACTGTAATTACCCGTCAGCCTAAATAGGGGGCACTACCGTAATTACCTGCCAGCCTAAATAAAGGGCACTACCGTAATTACCCGTTAGCCTAAATAAAGGGCACTACCATAATTACCCATCAGCCTAAATAAAGGGCACTATCGTAATTACCCGCCAGCCTAAATAGAGGGCACTACCGTAATTACCCGTCAGCCTTAAAAAAGGGCACTACCGTAATTACCCGCCAGCCTAAATAGAGGGCACTACCGTAATTACCCGTCAGCCTTAAAAAAGGGAACTACCGTAATTACCCGACCGCCTAAAAAAAGGGCATTACCGTAATTACCCGCCAGCCTTAAAAAAGATCATTACCGTAATTACCCGTCAGCCTTAAAAAAGAGCACTACCGTAATTACCCATCAGCCTAAAAACAGGGCACTACCGTAAATACCCATCAGCCTAAAAAAAGGGCATTACCGTAATTAGCCGTCAGCCTAAATAGAGGGCACTACCGTAATTACTCGTCAGCCTAAAAAGGGCACTACCGTAATTACCCGCTAGCCTTAAAAAGGGCATTACCGTAATTACCCACTAGCCTATAAAAAAGGGCATTACCGTAATTACCCATCAACTTAAATAAAGAGCATTACCATAATTTCCCATCAGCCTAAAAAAAGGGCACTACCGTCATTACCCGCCAGCCTTAAAAAATGGCATTACCGTAATTACCTGTCAGCCTAAAAAAGGGCACTACCGTAATTACCCGCCAGCCTTAAAAAAGGGCATTACCGTAATTACCCGTCTGCCTAAATAGAGGACACTACCGTAATTACCTGTCAGCCTAAATAAAGGGCACTCCCGTAATTACCTGGCAGTCTAAAAAAAGGGCACTACCGTAATTACCCGACAGCCTAAAAAAAGAGCACTACCGTAATTACCCGGCAGCCTAAAAAAAGGGCACTACCGTAATTACCCGCCAACCTAAAAAAAGGCAATTACCGTAATTACCAGTCAGCCTAAAAAAAGAGCACTACCGTAATTACCCGTCAGCCTAAAAAAGGGCACTACCGTAATTACCCGCCAGCCTAAAAAAGGGCAATACCGTAATTACCCGTCAGCCTAAAAAAAGAGCACTACCGTAAATACCCGCCAGCCTTAAAAAAGGGTATTACCGTAATTACCCGGCAGCCTTAAAAAAGGGCACTACCGTAATTACCCGGCAGCCTAAAAAAAGGGCACTACCGTAATTACCCGCCAACCTAAAAAAAGGCAATTACCGTAATTACCTGTCAGCCTAAAAAAAGAGCACTACCGTAATTACCCGTCAGCCTAAAAAAAGGGCATTACTGTAATTACCCGTCAGCCTAAAAAAAGGGCATTACCGTAATTACCCGTCAGCCTGAAAAAAGCGCACTACCGTAATTACCTGTCAGCCTAAATAGAGGACACTACCGTAATTACCTGTCAGCCTAAATAAAGGGCACTACCGTAATTACCCGGCAGCATAAAAAAGGGCACTACCGTAATTGCCCGCAGGCCTAAAAAAGGGCACTACCGTAATTACCCACCAGCCTAAAAAAGGGCATTACCGTAATTACCCGTCAGCCTAAAAAAAGCGCACTACCGTAATTACCCGTCAGCCTAAAAAAAGGGCACTACCGTAATTACCGGTCAGCCTAAATAAAGAGCACTATCAAAATTACCCATCATCTTAAAGGGCACTACCGTAATTACCCGGCAGCCTTAAAAAAGAGCATTACCGTAATTACCCATCAGCCTAAATAAAGGGCACTACCGTAATTACCCATCAGCCTAAATAAAGGGCACTACCGTAATTACCCGTCAGCCTCAATAAAGAGCACTATCATAATTACCCATCATCTTAAAGGGCATTACCGTAATTACCCGCCAGCCTAAAAAAAGGGCATTACCGTAATTACCTGCCAGCCTTAAAAAAGGGAATTACCATAATTACCCGTCATCTTAAATAAAGGGCACTACCATAATTATCCGTCAGCCTAAATAAAGAGCACTATAATAATTACCCATCATCTAAAAAGGCACTACCGTAATTACCCGCCAGCCTAAAAAGAGGGCATTACCGTAATTACCCGTCAGCCTAAATAGAGGGCACTACCGTAATTACCCGCCAGCCTAAATAAAGGGCACTACCGTAATTACCCGCCAGCCTTAAAAAAGGGCATTACTGTAATTACCCGTCAGCCTAAAAAAAGGGCATTACCGTAATTACCCGTCAGCCTGAAAAAAGCGCACTACCGTAATTACCTGTCAGCCTAAATAGAGGACACTACCGTAATTACCTGTCAGCCTAAATAAAGGGCACTACCGTAATTACCCGGCAGCCTAAATAAAGGGCACTACCGTAATTACCCGTTAGCCTATAAAAAGGGCATTACCGTAATTACCCATCAACTTAAATAAAGGGCACTACCGTAAATACTCACCAGCCTGAAAAAAGGGCACTACCGTAATTACCGGTCAGCCTAAATAAAGAGCACTATCAAAATTACCCATCATCTTAAAGGGCACTACCGTAATTACCCGGCAGCCTTAAAAAAGGGCACTACCGTAATTACCCAGCAGCCTTAAAAAAGGGCATTACCGTAATTACCCGTCAGCCTAAAAAAAGTGCACTACCGTAATTACCCGTCAGCCTAAAAAAAGGGCACTACTGTAATTACCCGGCAGCCTAAAAAAAGGGCACTACCGTAATAACCCGCCAGCCTAAAAAAAGGGCAATACCGTAATTACCCATCAGCCGCAAAAAAGCGCACTACCGTAAATACCCATCAGCCTTAAAAAGGGCACTACCGTAATTACCCATCATCTTAAATAAAGGGCACTATCGTAATTACCTGTCAGCCTCAATAAAGAGCACTATCATAATTACCCATCATCTTAAAGGGCACTACCGTAATTTACCCGTCAGCCTAAATAGAGGGCACTACCGTAATTACCCATCAGCCTTAAAAAAGGGCACTACCGTAATTACCCACCAGCCTAAAAAAAGGGCATTACCGTAATTACCCGCCAGCCTAAAAAAAGATCATTACTGTAATTATCCGTCAGCCTTAAAAAAGAGCACTACCGTAATTACCCATCATCTTAAGTAAAGGGCACTACCGTAATTACCTGTCAGCCTCAATAAAGAGCACTATCATAATTACCCATCATCTTAAAGAGCACTACCGTAATTACCCATCAGCCTAAATAGAGGGCACTACCGTAATTACCCATCAGCCTTAAAAAAGGGCACTACCGTAATTACCCGCCAGCCTAAAAAAAGGGCATTACCGTAATTACCCGCCAGCCTAAAAAAAGAGCATTACCGTAATTACCCATCAGCCTAAATAAAGGGCACTACCGTAATTACCCGTCAGCCTAAATAAAGGGCACTACCGTAATTACCCGTCAGCCTCAATAAAGAGCACTATCATAATTACCCATCATCTTAAAGGGCATTACCGTAATTACCCGCCAGCCTAAAAAAGGGCATTACCGTAATTACCTGCCAGCCTTAAAAAAGGGAATTACCATAATTACCCGTCATCTTAAATAAAGGGCACTACCGTAATTATCCGTCAGCCTAAATAAAGAGCACTATAATAATTACCCATCATCTAAAAAGGCACTACCGTAATTACCCGCCAGCCTAAAAAGAGGGCATTACCGTAATTACCCGTCAGCCTAAATAGAGGGCACTACCGTAATTACCCGCCAGCCTAAATAAAGGGCACTACCGTAATTACCCGTTAGCCTATAAAAAGGGCATTACCGTAATTACCCATCAACTTAAATAAAGGGCACTACCGTAAATACTCGCCAGCCTGAAAAAAGGGCACTACCGTAATTACCGGTCAGCCTAAATAAAGAGCACTACCGTAATTACCCGTCAGCCTAAAAAAGGGCACTACTGTAATTACCCGGCAGCCTAAAAAAAGGGCACTACCGTAATTACCCGCCAGCCTAAAAAAGGGCATTACCGTAATTACCCGTCAGCCTAAAAAAAGGGCACTACCGTAATTACCCGCCAGCCTAAAAAAGGGCATTACCGTAATTACCCGCCAGCCTAAAAAAAAGCGCACTACCGTAAATACCCATCAGCCTTAAAAAGGGCACTACCGTAATTACCCATCATCTTAAATAAAGGGCACTACCGTAATTACCTATCATTCTCAATAAAGAGCACTATCATAATTACCCATCATCTTAAAGGGCATTACCGTAATTACCCGCCAGCCTAATAAAAGGGCATTACCGTAATTACCTGCCAGCCTTAAAAAAGGAAATTACCATAATTACCCGTCATCTTAAATAAAGGGCACTACCGTAATTACCCGTCAGCCTAAATAAAGGGCACTATCGTAATTTCCCGTCAGCCTAAAAAAAGGCACTACCGTAATTACCCGTCATCTTAAATAAAGGGCACTACCGTAATTACCCGTCAGCCTAAATAAAGAGCTCTATCATAATTACCCATCATCTTAAAGGGCACTACCGTAATTACCCGCCAGCCTAAAAAAAGGGCATTACTGTAATTACCCGTCAGCCTAAATAGGGGGCACTACCGTAATTACCTGCCAGCCTAAATAAAGGGCACTACCGTAATTACCCGTTAGCCTAAATAAAGGGCACTACCATAATTACCCATCAGCCTAAATAAAGGGCACTATCGTAATTACCCGCCAGCCTAAATAGAGGGCACTACCGTAATTACCCGTCAGCCTTAAAAAAGGGCACTACCGTAATTACCCGCCAGCCTAAATAGAGGGCACTACCGTAATTACCCGTCAGCCTTAAAAAAGGGAACTACCGTAATTACCCGACCGCCTAAAAAAAGGGCATTACCGTAATTACCCGCCAGCCTTAAAAAAGATCATTACCGTAATTACCCGTCAGCCTTAAAAAAGAGCACTACCGTAATTACCCATCAGCCTAAAAACAGGGCACTACCGTAAATACCCATCAGCCTAAAAAAAGGGCATTACCGTAATTAGCCGTCAGCCTAAATAGAGGGCACTACCGTAATTACTCGTCAGCCTAAAAAGGGCACTACCGTAATTACCCGCTAGCCTTAAAAAGGGCATTACCGTAATTACCCACTAGCCTATAAAAAAGGGCATTACCGTAATTACCCATCAACTTAAATAAAGAGCATTACCATAATTTCCCATCAGCCTAAAAAAAGGGCACTACCGTCATTACCCGCCAGCCTTAAAAAATGGCATTACCGTAATTACCTGTCAGCCTAAAAAAGGGCACTACCGTAATTACCCGCCAGCCTTAAAAAAGGGCATTACCGTAATTACCCGTCTGCCTAAATAGAGGACACTACCG
The DNA here is from genome assembly GCA_029206835.1 of Rana muscosa. NCBI lineage: Eukaryota > Metazoa > Chordata > Amphibia > Anura > Ranidae > Rana > Rana muscosa. Next base: position 1,066,018,436 of record CM055116.1, on the reverse strand, counting down.
TAATTACCTGTCAGCCTAAATAAAGGGCACTCCCGTAATTACCTGGCAGTCTAAAAAAAGGGCACTACCGTAATTACCCGACAGCCTAAAAAAAGAGCACTACCGTAATTACCCGGCAGCCTAAAAAAAGGGCACTACCGTAATTACCCGCCAACCTAAAAAAAGGCAATTACCGTAATTACCAGTCAGCCTAAAAAAAGAGCACTACCGTAATTACCCGTCAGCCTAAAAAAGGGCACTACCGTAATTACCCGCCAGCCTAAAAAAGGGCAATACCGTAATTACCCGTCAGCCTAAAAAAAGAGCACTACCGTAAATACCCGCCAGCCTTAAAAAAGGGTATTACCGTAATTACCCGGCAGCCTTAAAAAAGGGCACTACCGTAATTACCCGGCAGCCTAAAAAAAGGGCACTACCGTAATTACCCGCCAACCTAAAAAAAGGCAATTACCGTAATTACCAGTCAGCCTAAAAAAAGAGCACTACCGTAATTACCCGTCAGCCTAAAAAAGGGCACTACCGTAATTACCCGCCAGCCTAAAAAAGGGCACTACCGTAATTACCCGTCAGCCTAAAAAAAGGGCACTACCATAATTACCCGCCAGCCTAAAAAAAGGGCAATACCGTAATTACCCGTCAGCCTAAAAAAAGAGCACTACCGTAAATACCCGCCAGCCTTAAAAAAGGGCACTACCGTAATTACCCACCAGCCTAAAAAAAGGGCACTACCGTAATTACCCGCCAGCCTTAAAAAAGGGCATTACTGTAATTACCCGTCAGCCTAAAAAAAGGGCATTACCGTAATCACCCGTCAGCCTGAAAAAAGCGCACTACCGTAATTACCTGTCAGCCTAAATAGAGGACACTACCGTAATTACCTGTCAGCCTAAATAAAGGGCACTACCGTAATTACCCGGCAGCATAAAAAAGGGCACTACCGTAATTACCCGCCAGCCTAAAAAAGGGCACTACCGTAATTACCCACCAGCCTAAAAAAGGGCATTACCGTAATTACCCGTCAGCCTAAAAAAAGCGCACTACCGTAATTACCCGTCAGCCTAAAAAAAGGGCACTACCGTAATTACCGGTCAGCCTAAATAAAGAGCACTATCAAAATTACCCATCATCTTAAAGGGCACTACCGTAATTACCCGGCAGCCTTAAAAAAGGGCACTACCGTAATTACCCAGCAGCCTTAAAAAAGGGCATTACCGTAATTACCCGTCAGCCTAAAAAAAGTGCACTACCGTAATTACCCGTCAGCCTAAAAAAAGGGCACTACTGTAATTACCCGGCAGCCTAAAAAAAGGGCACTACCGTAATAACCCGCCAGCCTAAAAAAAGGGCAATACCGTAATTACCCATCAGCCGCAAAAAAGCGCACTACCGTAAATACCCATCAGCCTTAAAAAGGGCACTACCGTAATTACCCATCATCTTAAATAAAGGGCACTATCGTAATTACCCGACAGCCTAAAAAAAGAGCACTACCGTAATTACCCGCCAACCTAAAAAAAGGCAATTACCGTAATTACCAGTCAGCCTAAAAAAAGAGCACTACCGTAATTACCCGTCAGCCTAAAAAGGGCACTACCGTAATTACCCGCCAGCCTAAAAAAGGGCACTACCGTAATTACCCGTCAGCCTAAAAAAGGGCACTACCGTAATTACCCGGCAGCCTAAAAAAGGGCACTACCGTAATTACCTGGCAGCCTAAAAAAAGGGCACTACCATAATTACCCGCCAGCCTAAAAAAGGGCAATACCGTAATTACCCGTCAGCCTAAAAAAAGAGCACTACCGTAAATACCCGCCAGCCTTAAAAAAGGGTATTACCGTAATTACCCGTCAGCCTAAAAAAAGGGCATTACCGTAATTACCCGGCAGCCTTAAAAAAGGGCACTACCGTAATTACCCGGCAGCCTAAAAAAAGGGCACTACCGTAATTACCCGCCAACCTAAAAAAAGGCAATTACCGTAATTACCAGTCAGCCTAAAAAAAGAGCACTACCGTAATTACCCGTCAGCCTAAAAAAGGGCACTACCGTAATTACCCACCAGCCTAAAAAAAGGGCATTACCGTAATTACCCGCCAGCCTAAAAAAAGATCATTACTGTAATTATCCGTCAGCCTTAAAAAAGAGCACTACCGTAATTACCCATCATCTTAAGTAAAGGGCACTACCGTAATTACCTGTCAGCCTCAATAAAGAGCACTATCATAATTACCCATCATCTTAAAGAGCACTACCGTAATTACCCATCAGCCTAAATAGAGGGCACTACCGTAATTACCCATCAGCCTTAAAAAAGGGCACTACCGTAATTACCCGCCAGCCTAAAAAAAGGGCATTACCGTAATTACCCGCCAGCCTAAAAAAAGAGCATTACCGTAATTACCCATCAGCCTAAATAAAGGGCACTACCGTAATTACCCGTCAGCCTAAATAAAGGGCACTACCGTAATTACCCGTCAGCCTCAATAAAGAGCACTATCATAATTACCCATCATCTTAAAGGGCATTACCGTAATTACCCGCCAGCCTAAAAAAAGGGCATTACCGTAATTACCTGCCAGCCTTAAAAAAGGGAATTACCATAATTACCCGTCATCTTAAATAAAGGGCACTACCGTAATTATCCTTCAGCCTAAATAAAGAGCACTATAATAATTACCCATCATCTAAAAAGGCACTACCGTAATTACCCGCCAGCCTAAAAAGAGGGCATTACCGTAATTACCCGTCAGCCTAAATAGAGGGCACTACCGTAATTACCCGCCAGCCTAAATAAAGGGCACTACCGTAATTACCCGTTAGCCTATAAAAAGGGCATTACCGTAATTACCCATCAACTTAAATAAAGGGCACTACCGTAAATACTCGCCAGCCTGAAAAAAGGGCACTACCGTAATTACCGGTCAGCCTAAATAAAGAGCACTACCGTAATTACCCGTCAGCCTAAAAAAGGGCACTACTGTAATTACCCGGCAGCCTAAAAAAAGGGCACTACCGTAATTACCTGCCAGCCTTAAAAAAGGGAATTACCATAATTACCCGTCATCTTAAATAAAGGGCACTACCGTAATTATCCGTCAGCCTAAATAAAGAGCACTATAATAATTACCCATCATCTAAAAAGGCACTACCGTAATTACCCGCCAGCCTAAAAAGAGGGCATTACCGTAATTACCCGTCAGCCTAAATAGAGGGCACTACCGTAATTACCCGCCAGCCTAAATAAAGGGCACTACCGTAATTACCCGTTAGCCTATAAAAAGGGCATTACCGTAATTACCCATCAACTTAAATAAAGGGCACTACCGTAAATACTCGCCAGCCTGAAAAAAGGGCACTACCGTAATTACCGGTCAGCCTAAATAAAGAGCACTACCGTAATTACCCGTCAGCCTAAAAAAGGGCACTACTGTAATTACCCGGCAGCCTAAAAAAAGGGCACTACCGTAATTACCCGCCAGCCTAAAAAAGGGCATTACCGTAATTACCCGTCAGCCTAAAAAAAGGGCACTACCGTAATTACCCGCCAGCCTAAAAAAGGGCATTACCGTAATTACCCGCCAGCCTAAAAAAAAGCGCACTACCGTAAATACCCATCAGCCTTAAAAAGGGCACTACCGTAATTACCCATCATCTTAAATAAAGGGCACTACCGTAATTACCTATCAGCCTCAATAAAGAGCACTATCATAATTACCCATCATCTTAAAGGGCATTACCGTAATTACCCGCCAGCCTAATAAAAGGGCATTACCGTAATTACCTGCCAGCCTTAAAAAAGGAAATTACCATAATTACCCGTCATCTTAAATAAAGGGCACTACCGTAATTACCCGTCAGCCTAAATAAAGGGCACTATCGTAATTTCCCGTCAGCCTAAAAAAAGGCACTACCGTAATTACCCGTCATCTTAAATAAAGGGCACTACCGTAATTACCCGTCAGCCTAAATAAAGAGCTCTATCATAATTACCCATCATCTTAAAGGGCACTACCGTAATTACCCGCCAGCCTAAAAAAAGGGCATTACTGTAATTACCCGTCAGCCTAAATAGGGGGCACTACCGTAATTACCTGCCAGCCTAAATAAAGGGCACTACCGTAATTACCCGTTAGCCTAAATAAAGGGCACTACCATAATTACCCATCAGCCTAAATAAAGGGCACTATCGTAATTACCCGCCAGCCTAAATAGAGGGCACTACCGTAATTACCCGTCAGCCTTAAAAAAGGGCACTACCGTAATTACCCGCCAGCCTAAATAGAGGGCACTACCGTAATTACCCGTCAGCCTTAAAAAAGGGAACTACCGTAATTACCCGACCGCCTAAAAAAAGGGCATTACCGTAATTACCCGCCAGCCTTAAAAAAGATCATTACCGTAATTACCCGTCAGCCTTAAAAAAGAGCACTACCGTAATTACCCATCAGCCTAAAAACAGGGCACTACCGTAAATACCCATCAGCCTAAAAAAAGGGCATTACCGTAATTAGCCGTCAGCCTAAATAGAGGGCACTACCGTAATTACTCGTCAGCCTAAAAAGGGCACTACCGTAATTACCCGCTAGCCTTAAAAAGGGCATTACCGTAATTACCCACTAGCCTATAAAAAAGGGCATTACCGTAATTACCCATCAACTTAAATAAAGAGCATTACCATAATTTCCCATCAGCCTAAAAAAAGGGCACTACCGTCATTACCCGCCAGCCTTAAAAAATGGCATTACCGTAATTACCTGTCAGCCTACAAAAGGGCACTACCGTAATTACCCGCCAGCCTTAAAAAAGGGCATTACCGTAATTACCCGTCTGCCTAAATAGAGGACACTACCGTAATTACCTGTCAGCCTAAATAAAGGGCACTCCCGTAATTACCTGGCAGTCTAAAAAAAGGGCACTACCGTAATTACCCGACAGCCTAAAAAAAGAGCACTACCGTAATTACCCGGCAGCCTAAAAAAAGGGCACTACCGTAATTACCCGCCAACCTAAAAAAAGGCAATTACCGTAATTACCAGTCAGCCTAAAAAAAGAGCACTACCGTAATTACCCGTCAGCCTAAAAAAGGGCACTACCGTAATTACCCGCCAGCCTAAAAAAGGGCACTACCGTAATTACCCGTCAGCCTAAAAAAGGGCACTACCGTAATTACCCGGCAGCCTAAAAAAGGGCACTACCGTAATTACCTGGCAGCCTAAAAAAAGGGCACTACCATAATTACCCGCCAGCCTAAAAAAGGGCAATACCGTAATTACCCGTCAGCCTAAAAAAAGAGCACTACCGTAAATACCCGCCAGCCTTAAAAAAGGGTATTACCGTAATTACCCGTCAGCCTAAAAAAAGGGCATTACCGTAATTACCCGGCAGCCTTAAAAAAGGGCACTACCGTAATTACCCGGCAGCCTAAAAAAAGGGCACTACCGTAATTACCCAGAGCCTAAAAAAAGGGCAATACCGTAATTACCCGTCAGCCTAAAAAAAGAGCACTACCGTAAATACCCGCCAGCCTTAAAAAAGGGCACTACCGTAATTACCCACCAGCCTAAAAAAAGGGCACTACCGTAATTACCCGCCAGCCTTAAAAAAGGGCATTACTGTAATTACCCGTCAGCCTAAAAAAAGGGCATTACCGTAATTACCCGTCAGCCTGAAAAAAGCGCACTACCGTAATTACCTGTCAGCCTAAATAGAGGACACTACCGTAATTACCTGTCAGCCTAAATAAAGGGCACTACCGTAATTACCCGGCAGCATAAAAAAGGGCACTACCGTAATTACCCGCCAGCCTAAAAAAGGGCACTACCGTAATTACCCACCAGCCTAAAAAAGGGCATTACCGTAATTACCCGTCAGCCTAAAAAAAGCGCACTACCGTAATTACCCGTCAGCCTAAAAAAAGGGCACTACCGTAATTACCGGTCAGCCTAAATAAAGAGCACTATCAAAATTACCCATCATCTTAAAGGGCACTACCGTAATTACCCGGCAGCCTTAAAAAAGGGCACTACCGTAATTACCCAGCAGCCTTAAAAAAGGGCATTACCGTAATTACCCGTCAGCCTAAAAAAAGTGCACTACCGTAATTACCCGTCAGCCTAAAAAAAGGGCACTACTGTAATTACCCGGCAGCCTAAAAAAAGGGCACTACCGTAATAACCCGCCAGCCTAAAAAAAGGGCAATACCGTAATTACCCATCAGCCGCAAAAAAGCGCACTACCGTAAATACCCATCAGCCTTAAAAAGGGCACTACCGTAATTACCCATCATCTTAAATAAAGGGCACTATCGTAATTACCTGTCAGCCTCAATAAAGAGCACTATCATAATTACCCATCATCTTAAAGGGCACTACCGTAATTTACCCGTCAGCCTAAATAGAGGGCACTACCGTAATTACCCATCAGCCTTAAAAAAGGGCACTACCGTAATTACCCACCAGCCTAAAAAAAGGGCATTACCGTAATTACCCGCCAGCCTAAAAAAAGATCATTACTGTAATTATCCGTCAGCCTTAAAAAAGAGCACTACCGTAATTACCCATCATCTTAAGTAAAGGGCACTACCGTAATTACCTGTCAGCCTCAATAAAGAGCACTATCATAATTACCCATCATCTTAAAGAGCACTACCGTAATTACCCATCAGCCTAAATAGAGGGCACTACCGTAATTACCCATCAGCCTTAAAAAAGGGCACTACCGTAATTACCCGCCAGCCTAAAAAAAAGGGCATTACCGTAATTACCCGCCAGCCTAAAAAAAGAGCATTACCGTAATTACCCATCAGCCTAAATAAAGGGCACTACCGTAATTACCCGTCAGCCTAAATAAAGGGCACTACCGTAATTACCCGTCAGCCTCAATAAAGAGCACTATCATAATTACCCATCATCTTAAAGGGCATTACCGTAATTACCCGCCAGCCTAAAAAAAGGGCATTACCGTAATTACCTGCCAGCCTTAAAAAAGGGAATTACCATAATTACCCGTCATCTTAAATAAAGGGCACTACCGTAATTATCCGTCAGCCTAAATAAAGAGCACTATAATAATTACCCATCATCTAAAAAGGCACTACCGTAATTACCCGCCAGCCTAAAAAGAGGGCATTACCGTAATTACCCGTCAGCCTAAATAGAGGGCACTACCGTAATTACCCGCCAGCCTAAATAAAGGGCACTACCGTAATTACCCGTTAGCCTATAAAAAGGGCATTACCGTAATTACCCATCAACTTAAATAAAGGGCACTACCGTAAATACTCGCCAGCCTGAAAAAAGGGCACTACCGTAATTACCGGTCAGCCTAAATAAAGAGCACTACCGTAATTACCCGTCAGCCTAAAAAAGGGCACTACTGTAATTACCCGGCAGCCTAAAAAAAGGGCACTACCGTAATTACCCGCCAGCCTAAAAAAGGGCATTACCGTAATTACCCGTCAGCCTAAAAAAAGGGCACTACCGTAATTACCCGCCAGCCTAAAAAAGGGCATTACCGTAATTACCCGCCAGCCAAAAAAAAGCGCACTACCGTAAATACCCATCAGCCTTAAAAAGGGCACTACCGTAATTACCCATCATCTTAAATAAAGGGCACTACCGTAATTACCTATCAGCCTCAATAAAGAGCACTATCATTATTACCCATCATCTTAAAGGGCACTACCGTAATTACCCGTCAGCCTAAATAGAGGGCACTACCGTAATTACCCATCAGCCTTAAAAAAGGGCACTACCGTAATTACCCACCAGCCTAAAAAAAGGGCATTACCGTAATTACCCGCCAGCCTAAAAAAAGATCATTACCGTAATTACCCGCCAGCCTAAAAAATGCCATTACTGTAATTACCCATCAGCCTAAATAGGGGGCACTACCGTAATTACCCGCCAGCCTAAATAAAGGGCACTACCGTAATTACCCGTTAGCCTAAATAAAGGGCACTACCGTAATTACCCGTCAGCCTAAATAAAGGGCACTATCGTAATTACCCATCAGCCTCAATAAAGAGCACTATCAAAATTACCCATCATCTTAAAGGGCACTACCGTAATTACCTGCCAGCCTAAAAAAAGGGCATTACCATAATTACCGGTGAGCCTAAATAAAGAGCACTATCAAAATTACCCATCATCTTAAAGGGCACTACCGTAATTACCCGGCAGCCTTAAAAAAGGGCACTACCATAATTACCCATCAGCCTTAAAAAGGGCACTACCGTAATTACCCGTCAGCCTAAATAAAGGGCATTACCGTAATTACCCATCAGTCTAAATAAAGGGCACTACCATAATTACCCGTCAGCCTAAATAAAGGGCACTACCGTAATTACCCATCATCTTAAATAAAGGGCTCTACCGTAATTACCCGTCAGCCTCAATAAAGAGCACTATCATAATTACCCATCATCTTAAAGGGCATTACCGTAATTACCCGCCAGCCTAATAAAAGGGCATTACCGTAATTACCTGCCAGCCTTAAAAAAGGAAATTACCATAATTACCCGTCATCTTAAATAAAGGGCACTACCGTAATTACCCGTCAGCCTAAATAAAGGGCACTATCATAATTTCCCGTCAGCCTAAAAAAAGGGCACTACCGTAATTACCCGGCAGCCTAAAAGAGGGCACTACCGTAATTACACGCCAGCCTAAAAAAAGGGCATTACCGTAATTACCCGTCAGCCTAAAAAAAGGGCACTACCGTAATTACCCGGCAGCCTAAAAAAGGGCACTACCGTAATTACCCGCCAGCCTAAAAAAATGGCATTACCGTAATTACCCGTCAGCCTAAAAAAAGTGCACTACCGTAATTACCCGTCAGCCTTCAAAAAGGGCACCACTGTAATTACCCGGCAGCCTAAAAAAAGGGCACTACCGTAATTACCCGCCAGCCTAAAAAAAGGGCAATACCGTAATTACCCGTCAGCCTAAAAAAAGTGCACTACCGTAAATACCCATCAGCCTTAAAAAGGGCACTACCATAATTACACATCATCTTAAATAAAGGGCACTACCGTAATTACCTGTCAGCCTCAATAAAGAGCACTATCATAATTACCCATCATCTCAAAGGGCACTACCGTAATTACCCGTCAGCCTAAATAGAGGGCACTACCGTAATTACCCATCAGCCTTAAAAAAGGGCACTACCGTAATTACCCGCCAGCCTAAAAAAAGGGCATTACCGTAATTACCCGCCAGCCTAAAAAAAGATCATTACCGTAATTACCCGTCAGCCTTAAAAAAGAGCACTACCGTAATTACCCGTCATCTTAAATAAAGGGCACTACCGTAATTACCCGTCAACCCAAATAAAGAGCTCTATCATAATTACCCATCATCTTAAAGGGCACTACCGTAATTACCCGCCAGCCTAAAAAAAAGGCATTACTGTAATTACCCATCAGCCTAAATAGGGGGCACTACCGTAATTACCCGCCAGCCTAAATAAAGGGCACTACCGTAATTACCTGTTAGCTTAAATAAAGGGCACTCCCGTAATTACCTGGCAGTCTAAAAAAAGGGCACTACCGTAATTACCCGACAGCCTAAAAAAAGAGCACTACCGTAATTACCCGGCAGCCTAAAAAAAGGGCACTACCGTAATTACCCGCCAACCTAAAAAAAGGCAATTACCGTAATTACCAGTCAGCCTAAAAAAAGAGCACTACCGTAATTACCCGTCAGCCTAAAAAAGGGCACTACCGTAATTACCCGCCAGCCTAAAAAAGGGCACTACCGTAATTACCCGTCAGCCTAAAAAAGGCCACTACCGTAATTACCCGGCAGCCTAAAAAAGGGCACTACCGTAATTACCCGGCAGCCTAAAAAAAGGGCACTACCATAATTACCCGCCAGCCTAAAAAAGGGCAATACCGTAATTACCCGTCAGCCTAAAAAAAGAGCAGTACCGTAAATACCCGCCAGCCTTAAAAAAGGGCATTACCGTAATTACCCGTCAGCCTTAAAAAAAGGGCATTACCGTAATTACCCGGCAGCCTTAAAAAAGGGCACTACCGTAATTACCCACCAGCCTAAAAAAAGGGCATTACCGTAATTACCCGTCAGCCTAAAAAAAGTGCACTACCATAATTACCCGTCAGCCTCAATAAAGAGCACTACCGTAATTACCCGGCAGCCTAAAAAAGGGCACTACCGTAATTACCCGGCAGCCTAAAAAAGGGCACTACCGTAATTACCCGGCAGCCTAAAGAAAGGGCACTACCGTAATTACCCGCCAGCCTAAAAAAAGGGCAATACCGTAATTACCCGTCAGCCTAAAAAAGGGCACTACCGTAATTACCCGCCAGCCTAAAAAAAGGGCATTACCGTAATTACCCGGCAGCCTAAAAAAGGGCACTACCGTAATTACCCATCAGCCTAAAAAAAGGCCACTACTGTAATTACCCGGCAGCCTAAAAAAAGGGCACTACCGTAATTACCCGTCAGCCTAAATAGAGGGCACTACCGTAATTAGCCATCAGCCTTAAAAAAGGGCACTACCGTAATTACCCGCCAGCCTAAATAGAGGGCACTACCGTAATTACCCATCAGCCTTAAAAAGGGCACTACCGTAATTACCCGCCAGCCTTAAAAAAGGGCATTACCGTAATTACCCGTCTGCCTAAATAGAGGACACTACCGTAATTACCTGTCAGCCTAAATAAAGGGCACTACCGTAATTACCTGGCAGTCTAAAAAAAGGGCACTACCGTAATTACCCGACAGCCTAAAAAAAGAGCACTACCGTAATTACCCGGCAGCCTAAAAAAAGGGCACTACCGTAATTACCCGCCAACCTAAAAAAAGGGCACTACCGTAATTACCCGGCAGCCTAAAAAAAGGGCACTGCCATAATTACCCGCCAGCCTAAAAAAAGGGCAATACCGTAATTACCCGTCAGCCTAAAAAAAGAGCACTACCGTAAATACCCGCCAGCCTTAAAAAAGGGCATTACCGTATTTACCCGTCAGCCTAAAAAAAGGGCATTACCGTAATTACCCGGCAGCCTTAAAAAAGGGCACTACCGTAATTACCCACCAGCCTAAAAAAAAGGACACTACCATAATTACCCGCCAGCCTTAAAAAAGGGCATTACCGTAATTACCCGTCAGCCTAAAAAAAAGGGCATTACCGTAATTACCCATCAGCCTAAAAAAAGCGCACTACCGTAATTACCTGTCAGCCTAAATAGAGGACACTACCGTAATTACCTGTCAGCCTAAATAAAGGGCACTACCGTAATTACCCGGCAGCATAAAAAAGGGCACTACCGTAATTACCCGCCAGCCTAAAAAAGGGCACTACCGTAATTACCCGCCAGCCTAAAAAAAGGGCATTACCGTAATTACCCGTCAGCCTAAAAAAAGCGCACTACCGTAATAACCCGCCAGCCTAAAAAAAGGGCAATACCGTAATTACCCATCAGCCGCAAAAAAGCGCACTACCGTAAATACCCATCAGCCTTAAAAAGGGCACTACCGTAATTACCCATCATCTTAAATAAAGGGCACTATCGTAATTACCTGTCAGCCTCAATAAAGAGCACTATCATAATTACCCATCATCTTAAAGGGCACTACCGTAATTTACCCGTCAGCCTAAATAGAGGGCACTACCGTAATTACCCATCAGCCTTAAAAAAGGGCACTACCGTAATTACCCACCAGCCTAAAAAAGGGCATTACCGTAATTACCCGCCAGCCTAAAAAAAGATCATTACTGTAATTATCCGTCAGCCTTAAAAAAGAGCACTACCGTAATTACCCATCATCTTAAGTAAAGGGCACTACCGTAATTACCTGTCAGCCTCAATACAGAGCACTATCATAATTACCCATCATCTTAAAGAGCACTACCGTAATTACCCATCAGCCTAAATAGAGGGCACTACCGTAATTACCCATCAGCCTTAAAAAAGGGCACTACCGTAAATACCCGCCAGCCTTAAAAAAGGGCATTACCGTAATTACCCGTCAGCCTTAAAAAAAGGGCATTACCGTAATTACCCGGCAGCCTTAAAAAAGGGCACTACCGTAATTACCCACCAGCCTAAAAAAAGGGCATTACCGTAATTACCCGTCAGCCTAAAAAAAGTGCACTACCATAATTACCCGTCAGCCTCAATAAAGAGCACTACCGTAATTACCCGGCAGCCTAAAAAAGGGCACTACCGTAATTACCCGGCAGCCTAAAAAAGGGCACTACCGTAATTACCCGGCAGCCTAAAGAAAGGGCACTACCGTAATTACCCGCCAGCCTAAAAAAAGGGCAATACCGTAATTACCCGTCAGCCTAAAAAAGGGCACTACCGTAATTACCCGCCAGCCTAAAAAAAGGGCATTACCGTAATTACCCGGCAGCCTAAAAAAGGGCACTACCGTAATTACCCATCAGCCTAAAAAAAGGCCACTACTGTAATTACCCGGCAGCCTAAAAAAAGGGCACTACCGTAATTACCCGTCAGCCTAAATAGAGGGCACTACCGTAATTAGCCATCAGCCTTAAAAAAGGGCACTACCGTAATTACCCGCCAGCCTAAATAGAGGGCACTACCGTAATTACCCATCAGCCTTAAAAAGGGCACTACCGTAATTACCCGCCAGCCTTAAAAAAGGGCATTACCGTAATTACCCGTCTGCCTAAATAGAGGACACTACCGTAATTACCTGTCAGCCTAAATAAAGGGCACTACCGTAATTACCTGGCAGTCTAAAAAAAGGGCACTACCGTAATTACCCGACAGCCTAAAAAAAGAGCACTACCGTAATTACCCGGCAGCCTAAAAAAAGGGCACTACCGTAATTACCCGCCAACCTAAAAAAAGGGCACTACCGTAATTACCCGGCAGCCTAAAAAAAGGGCACTGCCATAATTACCCGCCAGCCTAAAAAAAGGGCAATACCGTAATTACCCGTCAGCCTAAAAAAAGAGCACTACCGTAAATACCCGCCAGCCTTAAAAAAGGGCATTACCGTATTTACCCGTCAGCCTAAAAAAAGGGCATTACCGTAATTACCCGGCAGCCTTAAAAAAGGGCACTACCGTAATTACCCACCAGCCTAAAAAAAAGGACACTACCATAATTACCCGCCAGCCTTAAAAAAGGGCATTACCGTAATTACCCGTCAGCCTAAAAAAAAGGGCATTACCGTAATTACCCATCAGCCTAAAAAAAGCGCACTACCGTAATTACCTGTCAGCCTAAATAGAGGACACTACCGTAATTACCTGTCAGCCTAAATAAAGGGCACTACCGTAATTACCCGGCAGCATAAAAAAGGGCACTACCGTAATTACCCGCCAGCCTAAAAAAGGGCACTACCGTAATTACCCGCCAGCCTAAAAAAAGGGCATTACCGTAATTACCCGTCAGCCTAAAAAAAGCGCACTACCGTAATAACCCGCCAGCCTAAAAAAAGGGCAATACCGTAATTACCCATCAGCCGCAAAAAAGCGCACTACCGTAAATACCCATCAGCCTTAAAAAGGGCACTACCGTAATTACCCATCATCTTAAATAAAGGGCACTATCGTAATTACCTGTCAGCCTCAATAAAGAGCACTATCATAATTACCCATCATCTTAAAGGGCACTACCGTAATTTACCCGTCAGCCTAAATAGAGGGCACTACCGTAATTACCCATCAGCCTTAAAAAAGGGCACTACCGTAATTACCCACCAGCCTAAAAAAGGGCATTACCGTAATTACCCGCCAGCCTAAAAAAAGATCATTACTGTAATTATCCGTCAGCCTTAAAAAAGAGCACTACCGTAATTACCCATCATCTTAAGTAAAGGGCACTACCGTAATTACCTGTCAGCCTCAATACAGAGCACTATCATAATTACCCATCATCTTAAAGAGCACTACCGTAATTACCCATCAGCCTAAATAGAGGGCACTACCGTAATTACCCATCAGCCTTAAAAAAGGGCACTACCGTAAATACCCGCCAGCCTTAAAAAAGGGCATTACCGTAATTACCCGTCAGCCTTAAAAAAAGGGCATTACCGTAATTACCCGGCAGCCTTAAAAAAGGGCACTACCGTAATTACCCACCAGCCTACAAAAAGGGCATTACCGTAATTACCCGTCAGCCTAAAAAAAGTGCACTACCATAATTACCCGTCAGCCTCAATAAAGAGCACTACCGTAATTACCCGGCAGCCTAAAAAAGGGCACTACCGTAATTACCCGGCAGCCTAAAAAAGGGCACTACCGTAATTACCCGGCAGCCTAAAGAAAGGGCACTACCGTAATTACCCGCCAGCCTAAAAAAAGGGCAATACCGTAATTACCCGTCAGCCTAAAAAAGGGCACTACCGTAATTACCCGCCAGCCTAAAAAAAGGGCATTACCGTAATTACCCGGCAGCCTAAAAAAGGGCACTACCGTAATTACCCATCAGCCTAAAAAAAGGCCACTACTGTAATTACCCGGCAGCCTAAAAAAAGGGCACTACCGTAATTACCCGTCAGCCTAAATAGAGGGCACTACCGTAATTAGCCATCAGCCTTAAAAAAGGGCACTACCGTAATTACCCGCCAGCCTAAATAGAGGGCACTACCGTAATTACCCATCAGCCTTAAAAAGGGCACTACCGTAATTACCCGCCAGCCTTAAAAAAGGGCATTACCGTAATTACCCGTCTGCCTAAATAGAGGACACTACCGTAATTACCTGTCAGCCTAAATAAAGGGCACTACCGTAATTACCTGGCAGTCTAAAAAAAGGGCACTACCGTAATTACCCGACAGCCTAAAAAAAGAGCACTACCGTAATTACCCGGCAGCCTAAAAAAAGGGCACTACCGTAATTACCCGCCAACCTAAAAAAAGGGCACTACCGTAATTACCCGGCAGCCTAAAAAAAGGGCACTGCCATAATTACCCGCCAGCCTAAAAAAAGGGCAATACCGTAATTACCCGTCAGCCTAAAAAAAGAGCACTACCGTAAATACCCGCCAGCCTTAAAAAAGGGCATTACCGTATTTACCCGTCAGCCTAAAAAAAGGGCATTACCGTAATTACCCGGCAGCCTTAAAAAAGGGCACTACCGTAATTACCCACCAGCCTAAAAAAAAGGACACTACCATAATTACCCGCCAGCCTTAAAAAAGGGCATTACCGTAATTACCCGTCAGCCTAAAAAAAAGGGCATTACCGTAATTACCCATCAGCCTAAAAAAAGCGCACTACCGTAATTACCTGTCAGCCTAAATAGAGGACACTACCGTAATTACCTGTCAGCCTAAATAAAGGGCACTACCGTAATTACCCGGCAGCATACAAAAGGGCACTACCGTAATTACCCGCCAGCCTAAAAAAGGGCACTACCGTAATTACCCGCCAGCCTAAAAAAAGGGCATTACCGTAATTACCCGTCAGCCTAAAAAAAGCGCACTACCGTAATAACCCGCCAGCCTAAAAAAAGGGCAATACCGTAATTACCCATCAGCCGCAAAAAAGCGCACTACCGTAAATACCCATCAGCCTTAAAAAGGGCACTACCGTAATTACCCATCATCTTAAATAAAGGGCACTATCGTAATTACCTGTCAGCCTCAATAAAGAGCACTATCATAATTACCCATCATCTTAAAGGGCACTACCGTAATTTACCCGTCAGCCTAAATAGAGGGCACTACCGTAATTACCCATCAGCCTTAAAAAAGGGCACTACCGTAATTACCCACCAGCCTAAAAAAGGGCATTACCGTAATTACCCGCCAGCCTAAAAAAAGATCATTACTGTAATTATCCGTCAGCCTTAAAAAAGAGCACTACCGTAATTACCCATCATCTTAAGTAAAGGGCACTACCGTAATTACCTGTCAGCCTCAATACAGAGCACTATCATAATTACCCATCATCTTAAAGAGCACTACCGTAATTACCCATCAGCCTAAATAGAGGGCACTACCGTAATTACCCATCAGCCTTAAAAAAGGGCACTACCGTAATTACCCGCCAGCCTAAAAAAAGGGCATTACCGTAATTACCCGCCAGCCTAAAAAAAGAGCATTACCGTAATTACCCATCAGCCTAAATAAAGGGCACTACCGTAATTACCCGTCAGCCTAAATAAAGGGCACTACCGTAATTACCCGTCAGCCTCAATAAAGAGCACTATCATAATTACCCATCATCTTAAAGGGCATTACCGTAATTACCCGCCAGCCTAAAAAAAGGGCATTACCGTAATTACCTGCCAGCCTTAAAAAAGGGAATTACCATAATTACCCGTCATCTTAAATAAAGGGCACTACCGTAATTACCCGTCAGCCTAAATAAAGAGCACTATAATAATTACCCATCATCTAAAAAGGCACTACCGTAATTACCCGCCAGCCTAAAAAGAGGGCATTACCGTAATTACCCGTCAGCCTAAATAGAGGGCACTACCGTAATTACCCGCCAGCCTAAATAAAGGGCACTACCGTAATTACCCGTTAGCCTATAAAAAGGGCATTACCGTAATTACCCATCAACTTAAATAAAGGGCACTACCGTAAATACTCACCAGCCTGAAAAAAGGGCACTACCGTAATTACCGGTCAGCCTAAATAAAGAGCACTATCAAAATTATCCATCATCTTAAAGGGCACTACCGTAATTACCCGGCAGCCTTAAAAAAGGGCACTACCGTAATTACCCGGCAGCCTTAAAAAGGGCACTACCGTAATTACCCGTCAGCCTAAAAAAGGGCACTACTGTAATTACCCGGCAGCCTAAAAAAAGGGCACTACCGTAATTACCCGCCAGCCTAAAAAAGGGCATTACCGTAATTACCCGTCAGCCTAAAAAAGGGCACTACCGTAATTACCCGCCAGCCTAAAAAAGGGCATTACCGTAATTACCCGCCAGCCTAAAAAAAAGCGCACTACCGTAAATACCCATCAGCCTTAAAAAGGGCACTACCGTAATTACCCATAATCTTAAATAAAGGGCACTACCGTAATTACCTATCAGCCTCAATAAAGAGCACTATCATTATTACCCATCATCTTAAAGGGCACTACCGTAATTACCCGTCAGCCTAAATAGAGGGCACTACCGTAATTACCCATCAGCCTTAAAAAAGGGCACTACCGTAATTACCCACCAGCCTAAAAAAAGGGCATTACCGTAATTACCCGCCAGCCTAAAAAAAGATCATTACCGTAATTACCCGCCAGCCTAAAAAATGCCATTACTGTAATTACCCATCAGCCTAAATAGGGGGCACTACCGTAATTACCCGCCAGCCTAAATAAAGGGCACTACCGTAATTACCCGTTAGCCTAAATAAAGGGCACTACCGTAATTACCAGTCAGCCTAAATAAAGGGCACTATCGTAATTACCCATCAGCCTCAATAAAGAGCACTATCAAAATTACCCATCATCTTAAAGGGCACTACCGTAATTACCTGCCAGCCTAAAAAAAGGGCATTACCATAATTACCGGTGAGCCTAAATAAAGAGCACTATCAAAATTACCCATCATCTTAAAGGGCACTACCGTAATTACCCGGCAGCCTTAAAAAAGGGCACTACCATAATTACCCATCAGCCTTAAAAAGGGCACTACCGTAATTACCGTCAGCCTAAATAAAGGGCATTACCGTAATTACCCATCAGTCTAAATAAAGGGCACTACCATAATTACCCATCAGCCTAAATAAAGGGCACTACCGTAATTACCCATCATCTTAAATAAAGGGCTCTACCGTAATTACCCGTCAGCCTCAATAAAGAGCACTATCATAATTACCCATCATCTTAAAGGGCATTACCGTAATTACCCGCCAGCCTAATAAAAGGGCATTACCGTAATTACCTGCCAGCCTTAAAAAAGGAAATTACCATAATTACCCGTCATCTTAAATAAAGGGCACTACCGTAATTACCCGTCAGCCTAAATAAAGGGCACTATCGTAATTTCCCGTCAGCCTAAAAAAAGGCACTACCGTAATTACCCGTCATCTTAAATAAAGGGCACTACCGTAATTACCCGTCAGCCTAAATAAAGAGCTCTATCATAATTACCCATCATCTTAAAGGGCACTACCGTAATTACCCGCCAGCCTAAAAAAAGGGCATTACTGTAATTACCCGTCAGCCTAAATAGGGGGCACTACCGTAATTACCTGCCAGCCTAAATAAAGGGCACTACCGTAATTACCCGTTAGCCTAAATAAAGGGTACTACCGTAATTACCCGTCAGCCTAAATAAAGGGCACTATCGTAATTACCCGTCAGCCTAAAAAAAGGCACTACCGTAATTACCAGCCAGCCTAAAAAAAGGGCATTACCGTAATTACCCGTCAGCCTAAAAAAGAGCACTACCGTAATTACCCGCCAGCCTAAAAAAGGGCATTACCGTAATTACCCGTCAGCCTAAAAAAAGAGCACTACCATAATTACCCATTAGCCTAAAAAAGGGCATTACCATAAATACCCATCAGCCTAAAAAAAGGCACTACTGTAATTACCCGTCAGCCTAAATAAATCGCACTACTGTAATTACCCGGCAGCCTAAAAAAGGGCATTACCGTAATTACCCGTCAGCCTAAAAAAAGAGCACTACCGTAAATACCCATCAGCCTAAAAAAAGGCACTACCATAATTACCCGTCAGCCTAAATAAATCGCACTACTGTAATTACCCGGCAGCCTAAAAAAGGGCACTACCGTAATTACCCGCCAGACTAAAAAAAGGGCATTACCGTTGATCGGGTAAATGGAATAGCCATTTACTTATCAAACATGTATTCATGATTATCAAAGCATGTGTTTCTGATCTGATGTATGTGTATGTATATATGGGTATATATATATATATGAATATGTATGTGTGTATACATGTATACATGTATGCATGCGTATGTGTTTAGAGTTGGTTGTATAATCTGTTAAAAGTCATATTATGTAATATGATGATGTTTCTGTGTTCAGAGATTGATCAAGCAATCTCTGAGTCACAGGATATAACAAAGGGACACCTTCTCTTTGTAGTCAAAGTTACATTCACACCCCCAGCTAGGAATGAGGTCCTGTGTGACATTTCCCAGAGGTGGCTGGAAGTAACACATAGATGCTAAATGTCCATTTGTTCTTCATGTAAACATCAACAAATTGCCTTGTATTTGAAAGAAGTAATGTGCCTCCCCCTTTGTCTTGCATAAAAGGACTGGGACAAATCAGTCTAATCAGAGCAATTATATTGAATATATCACCATGTACTGTGTTGCTCTCCAGGCTTGTGGTTAACTGCTTGCCTGAATATTAAATACATCTTTTAAAAATAACTTTGGTTCAGCAGTCAACATGTTATTGGAAACCCCTAGTTCTGGGGGTGCCCCGACACCGTAATTACCCATCAGCCTAAAAAAGGGGACTACCGTAATTACCCGTCAGTCTAAATAAAGGGCACTACCATAATTACCCATTATCTTAAAGGGCACTACCGTAATTACCCATCAGCCTCATTAAAGAGCACTATCATAATTAACCATCATCTTAAAGGGCACTACCGTAATTACCCGCCAGCCTAAAAAAAGGGCATTACCGTAATTAGCCGTCAGCCTAAATAAGGGCACTACCGTAATTATCCATCAGCCTAAAAAAGAGCACTACCGTAATTACCCGCTAGCCTATAAAAAGGGCATTACCGTAATTACCCACTAGCCTATAAAAAGGGCATTACCGTAATTACCCATCAACTTAAATAAAGAGCATTACCGTAATCACCCATCAGCCTTAAAAAGGGCACTACCGTAATTACCCTTCAGCCTAAATAAAGGGCACTATCGTAATTACCCATCATCCTTAAAAAAGGGCACTACCGTAATTACCCGCCAGCCTTAAAAAAGGGCATTACCGTAATTACCCGCCAGCCTAAAAAAAGATCATTACCGTAATTACCCGTCAGCCTTAAAAAAGAGCACTACCATAATTATCTGTCGTCTTAATTAAAGGGCACTACCTTAATTAACCGTCAGCCTAAATAAAGATCACTATCATAATTACCTATCATCTTAAAGGGCACTACCGTAATTACCCGTCAGCCTAAAAAAAGAGCACTACCGTAATTACCCGTCAGCCTAAAAAAAGGGCACTACCGTAATTACCCGGCAGCCTAAAAGAGGGCACTACCGTAATTACACGCCAGCCTAAAAAAAGGGCATTACCATAATTACCCGTCAGCCTAAAAAAAGGGCACTACCGTAATTACCCGGCAGCCTAAAAAAGGGCACTACCGTAATTACCCGCCAGCCTAAAAAAAGGGCATTACCGTAATTACCCGTCAGCCTAAAAAAGCGCACTACCGTAATTACCCGTCAGCCTAAAAAAAGGGCACCACTGTAATTACCCGGCAGCCTAAAAAAAGGGCACTACGGTAATTACCCGCCAGCCTAAAAAAAATTACCCATCATCTTAAAGGGCACTACCGTAATTACCCGCCAGCCTAAAAAAAGGCATTACTGTAATTACCCATCAGCCTAAATAGGGGGCACTACCGTAATTACCCACCAGCCTAAATAAAGGGCACTACCGTAATTACCTGTTAGCTTAAATAAAGGGCACTACCGTAATTACCCGTCAGCCTAAATAAAGGGCACTATCGTAATTACCCATCAGCCTAAAAAAGGCACTACCTTAATTACCCACCAGCCTAAAAAAAGGGCATTACCGTAATTACCCGTCAGCCTAAAAAAAGAGCATTACCGTAATTACCCGTCAGCCTAAATAAAGGGCACTACCGTAATTACCCGTCAGCCTAAATAAAGGGCACTACCGTAATTACCCATCATCTTAAATAAAGGGCTCTACCGTAATTACCCGTCAGCCTCAATAAAGAGCACTATCATAATTACCCATCATCTTAAAGGGCATTACCGTAATTACCCGCCAGCCTAAAAAAAGGGCATTACCGTAATTACCTGCCAGCCTTAAAAAAGGGAATTACCATAATTACCCGTCATCTTAAATAAAGGGCAGTACCGTAATTACCCGTCAGCCTAAATAAAGAGCACTATAATAATTACCCATCATCTAAAAAGGCACTACCGTAATTATCCGCCAGCCTAAAAAGAGGGCATTACCGTAATTACCCGTCAGCCTAAATAAAGGGCACTACCGTAATTACCCGTCAGCCTAAAAAAAGGGCACTACCGTAATTACCGGTCAGCCTAAATAAAGAGCACTATCAAAATTACCCATCATCTTAAAGGGCACTACCGTAATTACCCGGCAGCCTTAAAAAAGGGCACTACCGTAATTACCCAGCAGCCTTAAAAAAGGGCATTACCGTAATTACCCGTCAGCCTAAAAAAAGTGCACTACCGTAATTACCCGTCAGCCTAAAAAAAGGGCACTACTGTAATTACCCGGCAGCCTAAAAAAAGGGCACTACCGTAATAACCCGCCAGCCTAAAAAAAGGGCAATACCGTAATTACCCATCAGCCGCAAAAAAGCGCACTACCGTAAATACCCATCAGCCTTAAAAAGGGCACTACCGTAATTACCCATCATCTTAAATAAAGGGCACTATCGTAATTACCTGTCAGCCTCAATAAAGAGCACTATCATAATTACCCATCATCTTAAAGGGCACTACCGTAATTTACCCGTCAGCCTAAATAGAGGGCACTACCGTAATTACCCATCAGCCTTAAAAAAGGGCACTACCGTAATTACCCATCATCTTAAGTAAAGGGCACTACCGTAATTACCTGTCAGCCTCAATAAAGAGCACTATCATAATTACCCATCATCTTAAAGAGCACTACCGTAATTACCCATCAGCCTAAATAGAGGGCACTACCGTAATTACCCATCAGCCTTAAAAAGGGCACTACCGTAATTACCCGCCAGCCTAAAAAAAGGGCATTACCGTAATTACCCGCCAGCCTAAAAAAAGAGCATTACCGTAATTACCCATCAGCCTAAATAAAGGGCACTACCGTAATTACCCATCAGCCTAAATAAAGGGCACTACCGTAATTACCCGTCAGCCTCAATAAAGAGCACTATCATAATTACCCATCATCTTAAAGGGCATTACCGTAATTACCCGCCAGCCTAAAAAAAGGGCATTACCGTAATTACCTGCCAGCCTTAAAAAAGGGAATTACCATAATTACCCGTCATCTTAAATAAAGGGCACTACCGTAATTATCCGTCAGCCTAAATAAAGAGCACTATAATAATTACCCATCATCTAAAAAGGCACTACCGTAATTACCCGCCAGCCTAAAAAGAGGGCATTACCGTAATTACCCGTCAGCCTAAATAGAGGGCACTACCGTAATTACCCGCCAGCCTAAATAAAGGGCACTACCGTAATTACCCATCAACTTAAATAAAGGGCACTACCGTAAATACTCGCCAGCCTGAAAAAAGGGCACTACCGTAATTACCGGTCAGCCTAAATAAAAAACACTACCGTAATTACCCGTCAGCCTAAAAAAGGGCACTACTGTAATTACCCGGCAGCCTAAAAAAAGGGCACTACCGTAATTACCCGCCAGCCTAAAAAAGGGCATTACCGTAATTACCCGTCAGCCTAAAAAAAGGGCATTACCGTAATTACCCGCCAGCCTAAAAAAAAGCGCACTACCGTAAATACCCATCAGCCTTAAAAAGGGCACTACCGTAATTACCTATCAGCCTCAATAAAGAGCACTATCATAATTACCCATCATCTTAAAGGGCATTACCGTAATTACCCGCCAGCCTAATAAAAGGGCATTACCGTAATTACCTGCCAGCCTTAAAAAAGGAAATTACCATAATTACCCGTCATCTTAAATAAAGGGCACTACCGTAATTACCCGTCAGCCTAAATAAAGGGCACTATCGTAATTACCCGTCAGCCTAAAAAAGGGCACTACCGTAATTACCCGGCAGCCTAAAAAAGGGCACTACCGTAATTACCTGGCAGCCTAAAAAAAGGGCACTACCATAATTACCCGCCAGCCTAAAAAAGGGCAATACCGTAATTACCCGTCAGCCTAAAAAAAGAGCACTACCGTAAATACCCGCCAGCCTTAAAAAAGGGTATTACCGTAATTACCCGTCAGCCTAAAAAAAGGGCATTACCGTAATTACCCGGCAGCCTTAAAAAAGGGCACTACCGTAATTACCCACCAGCCTAAAAAAAAGGGCATTACCGTAATTACCCGTCAGCCTAAAAAAGTGCACTACCATAATTACCCGTCAGCCTCAATAAAGAGCACTACCGTAATTACCTGGCAGCCTAAAAAAGGGCACTACCGTAATTACCCGGCAGCCTAAAAAAAGGGCACTACCGTAATTACCCGCCAACCTAAAAAAAGGCAATTACCGTAATTACCAGTCAGCCTAAAAAAAGAGCACTACCGTAATTACCCGTCAGCCTAAAAAAGGGCACTACCGTAATTACCCGCCAGCCTAAAAAAGGGCACTACCGTAATTACCCGTCAGCCTAAAAAAAGGGCACTACCATAATTACCCGCCAGCCTAAAAAAAGGGCAATACCGTAATTACCCGTCAGCCTAAAAAAAAAGCACTACCGTAAATACCCGCCAGCCTTAAAAAAGGGCACTACCGTAATTACCCACCAGCCTAAAAAAGGGCACTACCGTAATTACCCGCCAGCCTTAAAAAAGGGCATTACTGTAATTACCCGTCAGCCTAAAAAAAGGGCATTACCGTAATTACCCGTCAGCCTGAAAAAAGCGCACTACCGTAATTACCTGTCAGCCTAAATAGAGGACACTACCGTAATTACCTGTCAGCCTAAATAAAGGGCACTACCGTAATTACCCGGCAGCCTAAATAAAGGGCACTACCGTAATTACCCGTTAGCCTATAAAAAGGGCATTACCGTAATTACCCATCAACTTAAATAAAGGGCACTACCGTAAATACTCACCAGCCTGAAAAAAGGGCACTACCGTAATTACCGGTCAGCCTAAATAAAGAGCACTATCAA
Organism: Rana muscosa; assembly: GCA_029206835.1. Lineage (NCBI taxonomy): Eukaryota > Metazoa > Chordata > Amphibia > Anura > Ranidae > Rana > Rana muscosa. The sequence continues at coordinate 1,065,994,455 of CM055116.1, read as the reverse complement.
AATTACCCATCATCTTAAAGGGCACTACCGTAATTACCCGGCAGCCTTAAAAAAGGGCACTACCGTAATTACCCAGCAGCCTTAAAAAAGGGCATTACCGTAATTACCCGTCAGCCTAAAAAAAGTGCACTACCGTAATTACCCGTCAGCCTAAAAAAAGGGCACTACTGTAATTACCCGGCAGCCTAAAAAAAGGGCACTACCGTAATAACCCGCCAGCCTAAAAAAAGGGCAATACCGTAATTACCCATCAGCCGCAAAAAAGCGCACTACCGTAAATACCCATCAGCCTTAAAAAGGGCACTACCGTAATTACCCATCATCTTAAATAAAGGGCACTATCGTAATTACCTGTCAGCCTCAATAAAGAGCACTATCATAATTACCCATCATCTTAAAGGGCACTACCGTAATTTACCCGTCAGCCTAAATAGAGGGCACTACCGTAATTACCCATCAGCCTTAAAAAAGGGCACTACCGTAATTACCCACCAGCCTAAAAAAAGGGCATTACCGTAATTACCCGCCAGCCTAAAAAAAGATCATTACTGTAATTATCCGTCAGCCTTAAAAAAGAGCACTACCGTAATTACCCATCATCTTAAGTAAAGGGCACTACCGTAATTACCTGTCAGCCTCAATAAAGAGCACTATCATAATTACCCATCATCTTAAAGAGCACTACCGTAATTACCCATCAGCCTAAATAGAGGGCACTACCGTAATTACCCATCAGCCTTAAAAAAGGGCACTACCGTAATTACCCGCCAGCCTAAAAAAAGGGCATTACCGTAATTACCCGCCAGCCTAAAAAAAGAGCATTACCGTAATTACCCATCAGCCTAAATAAAGGGCACTACCGTAATTACCCGTCAGCCTAAATAAAGGGCACTACCGTAATTACCCGTCAGCCTCAATAAAGAGCACTATCATAATTACCCATCATCTTAAAGGGCATTACCGTAATTACCCGCCAGCCTAAAAAAGGGCATTACCGTAATTACCTGCCAGCCTTAAAAAAGGGAATTACCATAATTACCCGTCATCTTAAATAAAGGGCACTACCGTAATTATCCGTCAGCCTAAATAAAGAGCACTATAATAATTACCCATCATCTAAAAAGGCACTACCGTAATTACCCGCCAGCCTAAAAAGAGGGCATTACCGTAATTACCCGTCAGCCTAAATAGAGGGCACTACCGTAATTACCCGCCAGCCTAAATAAAGGGCACTACCGTAATTACCCGTTAGCCTATAAAAAGGGCATTACCGTAATTACCCATCAACTTAAATAAAGGGCACTACCGTAAATACTCGCCAGCCTGAAAAAAGGGCACTACCGTAATTACCGGTCAGCCTAAATAAAGAGCACTACCGTAATTACCCGTCAGCCTAAAAAAGGGCACTACTGTAATTACCCGGCAGCCTAAAAAAAGGGCACTACCGTAATTACCCGCCAGCCTAAAAAAGGGCATTACCGTAATTACCCGTCAGCCTAAAAAAAGGGCACTACCATAATTACCCGCCAGCCTAAAAAAGGGCATTACCGTAATTACCCGCCAGCCTAAAAAAAAGCGCACTACCGTAAATACCCATCAGCCTTAAAAAGGGCACTACCGTAATTACCCATCATCTTAAATAAAGGGCACTACCGTAATTACCTATCATTCTCAATAAAGAGCACTATCATAATTACCCATCATCTTAAAGGGCATTACCGTAATTACCCGCCAGCCTAATAAAAGGGCATTACCGTAATTACCTGCCAGCCTTAAAAAAGGAAATTACCATAATTACCCGTCATCTTAAATAAAGGGCACTACCGTAATTACCCGTCAGCCTAAATAAAGGGCACTATCGTAATTTCCCGTCAGCCTAAAAAAAGGCACTACCGTAATTACCCGTCATCTTAAATAAAGGGCACTACCGTAATTACCCGTCAGCCTAAATAAAGAGCTCTATCATAATTACCCATCATCTTAAAGGGCACTACCGTAATTACCCGCCAGCCTAAAAAAAGGGCATTACTGTAATTACCCGTCAGCCTAAATAGGGGGCACTACCGTAATTACCTGCCAGCCTAAATAAAGGGCACTACCATAATTACCCATCAGCCTAAATAAAGGGCACTATCGTAATTACCCGCCAGCCTAAATAGAGGGCACTACCGTAATTACCCGTCAGCCTTAAAAAAGGGCACTACCGTAATTACCCGCCAGCCTAAATAGAGGGCACTACCGTAATTACCCGTCAGCCTTAAAAAAGGGAACTACCGTAATTACCCGACCGCCTAAAAAAAGGGCATTACCGTAATTACCCGCCAGCCTTAAAAAAGATCATTACCGTAATTACCCGTCAGCCTTAAAAAAGAGCACTACCGTAATTACCCATCAGCCTAAAAACAGGGCACTACCGTAAATACCCATCAGCCTAAAAAAAGGGCATTACCGTAATTAGCCGTCAGCCTAAATAGAGGGCACTACCGTAATTACTCGTCAGCCTAAAAAGGGCACTACCGTAATTACCCGCTAGCCTTAAAAAGGGCATTACCGTAATTACCCACTAGCCTATAAAAAAGGGCATTACCGTAATTACCCATCAACTTAAATAAAGAGCATTACCATAATTTCCCATCAGCCTAAAAAAAGGGCACTACCGTCATTACCCGCCAGCCTTAAAAAATGGCATTACCGTAATTACCTGTCAGCCTAAAAAAGGGCACTACCGTAATTACCCGCCAGCCTTAAAAAAGGGCATTACCGTAATTACCCGTCTGCCTAAATAGAGGACACTACCGTAATTACCTGTCAGCCTAAATAAAGGGCACTCCCGTAATTACCTGGCAGTCTAAAAAAAGGGCACTACCGTAATTACCCGACAGCCTAAAAAAAGAGCACTACCGTAATTACCCGGCAGCCTAAAAAAAGGGCACTACCGTAATTACCCGCCAACCTAAAAAAAGGCAATTACCGTAATTACCAGTCAGCCTAAAAAAAGAGCACTACCGTAATTACCCGTCAGCCTAAAAAAGGGCACTACCGTAATTACCCGCCAGCCTAAAAAAGGGCAATACCGTAATTACCCGTCAGCCTAAAAAAAGAGCACTACCGTAAATACCCGCCAGCCTTAAAAAAGGGTATTACCGTAATTACCCGGCAGCCTTAAAAAAGGGCACTACCGTAATTACCCGGCAGCCTAAAAAAAGGGCACTACCGTAATTACCCGCCAACCTAAAAAAAGGCAATTACCGTAATTACCAGTCAGCCTAAAAAAAGAGCACTACCGTAATTACCCGTCAGCCTAAAAAAAGGGCATTACTGTAATTACCCGTCAGCCTAAAAAAAGGGCATTACCGTAATTACCCGTCAGCCTGAAAAAAGCGCACTACCGTAATTACCTGTCAGCCTAAATAGAGGACACTACCGTAATTACCTGTCAGCCTAAATAAAGGGCACTACCGTAATTACCCGGCAGCATAAAAAAGGGCACTACCGTAATTACCCGCAGGCCTAAAAAAGGGCACTACCGTAATTACCCACCAGCCTAAAAAAGGGCATTACCGTAATTACCCGTCAGCCTAAAAAAAGCGCACTACCGTAATTACCCGTCAGCCTAAAAAAAGGGCACTACCGTAATTACCGGTCAGCCTAAATAAAGAGCACTATCAAAATTACCCATCATCTTAAAGGGCACTACCGTAATTACCCGGCAGCCTTAAAAAAGAGCATTACCGTAATTACCCATCAGCCTAAATAAAGGGCACTACCGTAATTACCCATCAGCCTAAATAAAGGGCACTACCGTAATTACCCGTCAGCCTCAATAAAGAGCACTATCATAATTACCCATCATCTTAAAGGGCATTACCGTAATTACCCGCCAGCCTAAAAAAAGGGCATTACCGTAATTACCTGCCAGCCTTAAAAAAGGGAATTACCATAATTACCCGTCATCTTAAATAAAGGGCACTACCGTAATTATCCGTCAGCCTAAATAAAGAGCACTATAATAATTACCCATCATCTAAAAAGGCACTACCGTAATTACCCGCCAGCCTAAAAAGAGGGCATTACCGTAATTACCCGTCAGCCTAAATAGAGGGCACTACCGTAATTACCCGCCAGCCTAAATAAAGGGCACTACCGTAATTACCCGCCAGCCTTAAAAAAGGGCATTACTGTAATTACCCGTCAGCCTAAAAAAAGGGCATTACCGTAATTACCCGTCAGCCTGAAAAAAGCGCACTACCGTAATTACCTGTCAGCCTAAATAGAGGACACTACCGTAATTACCTGTCAGCCTAAATAAAGGGCACTACCGTAATTACCCGGCAGCCTAAATAAAGGGCACTACCGTAATTACCCGTTAGCCTATAAAAAGGGCATTACCGTAATTACCCATCAACTTAAATAAAGGGCACTACCGTAAATACTCACCAGCCTGAAAAAAGGGCACTACCGTAATTACCGGTCAGCCTAAATAAAGAGCACTATCAAAATTACCCATCATCTTAAAGGGCACTACCGTAATTACCCGGCAGCCTTAAAAAAGGGCACTACCGTAATTACCCAGCAGCCTTAAAAAAGGGCATTACCGTAATTACCCGTCAGCCTAAAAAAAGTGCACTACCGTAATTACCCGTCAGCCTAAAAAAAGGGCACTACTGTAATTACCCGGCAGCCTAAAAAAAGGGCACTACCGTAATAACCCGCCAGCCTAAAAAAAGGGCAATACCGTAATTACCCATCAGCCGCAAAAAAGCGCACTACCGTAAATACCCATCAGCCTTAAAAAGGGCACTACCGTAATTACCCATCATCTTAAATAAAGGGCACTATCGTAATTACCTGTCAGCCTCAATAAAGAGCACTATCATAATTACCCATCATCTTAAAGGGCACTACCGTAATTTACCCGTCAGCCTAAATAGAGGGCACTACCGTAATTACCCATCAGCCTTAAAAAAGGGCACTACCGTAATTACCCACCAGCCTAAAAAAAGGGCATTACCGTAATTACCCGCCAGCCTAAAAAAAGATCATTACTGTAATTATCCGTCAGCCTTAAAAAAGAGCACTACCGTAATTACCCATCATCTTAAGTAAAGGGCACTACCGTAATTACCTGTCAGCCTCAATAAAGAGCACTATCATAATTACCCATCATCTTAAAGAGCACTACCGTAATTACCCATCAGCCTAAATAGAGGGCACTACCGTAATTACCCATCAGCCTTAAAAAAGGGCACTACCGTAATTACCCGCCAGCCTAAAAAAAGGGCATTACCGTAATTACCCGCCAGCCTAAAAAAAGAGCATTACCGTAATTACCCATCAGCCTAAATAAAGGGCACTACCGTAATTACCCGTCAGCCTAAATAAAGGGCACTACCGTAATTACCCGTCAGCCTCAATAAAGAGCACTATCATAATTACCCATCATCTTAAAGGGCATTACCGTAATTACCCGCCAGCCTAAAAAAGGGCATTACCGTAATTACCTGCCAGCCTTAAAAAAGGGAATTACCATAATTACCCGTCATCTTAAATAAAGGGCACTACCGTAATTATCCGTCAGCCTAAATAAAGAGCACTATAATAATTACCCATCATCTAAAAAGGCACTACCGTAATTACCCGCCAGCCTAAAAAGAGGGCATTACCGTAATTACCCGTCAGCCTAAATAGAGGGCACTACCGTAATTACCCGCCAGCCTAAATAAAGGGCACTACCGTAATTACCCGTTAGCCTATAAAAAGGGCATTACCGTAATTACCCATCAACTTAAATAAAGGGCACTACCGTAAATACTCGCCAGCCTGAAAAAAGGGCACTACCGTAATTACCGGTCAGCCTAAATAAAGAGCACTACCGTAATTACCCGTCAGCCTAAAAAAGGGCACTACTGTAATTAGCCGGCAGCCTAAAAAAAGGGCACTACCGTAATTACCCGCCAGCCTAAAAAAGGGCATTACCGTAATTACCCGTCAGCCTAAAAAAAGGGCACTACCGTAATTACCCGCCAGCCTAAAAAAGGGCATTACCGTAATTACCCGCCAGCCTAAAAAAAAGCGCACTACCGTAAATACCCATCAGCCTTAAAAAGGGCACTACCGTAATTACCCATCATCTTAAATAAAGGGCACTACCGTAATTACCTATCATTCTCAATAAAGAGCACTATCATAATTACCCATCATCTTAAAGGGCATTACCGTAATTACCCGCCAGCCTAATAAAAGGGCATTACCGTAATTACCTGCCAGCCTTAAAAAAGGAAATTACCATAATTACCCGTCATCTTAAATAAAGGGCACTACCGTAATTACCCGTCAGCCTAAATAAAGGGCACTATCGTAATTTCCCGTCAGCCTAAAAAAAGGCACTACCGTAATTACCCGTCATCTTAAATAAAGGGCACTACCGTAATTACCCGTCAGCCTAAATAAAGAGCTCTATCATAATTACCCATCATCTTAAAGGGCACTACCGTAATTACCCGCCAGCCTAAAAAAGGGCATTACTGTAATTACCCGTCAGCCTAAATAGGGGGCACTACCGTAATTACCTGCCAGCCTAAATAAAGGGCACTACCGTAATTACCCGTTAGCCTAAATAAAGGGCACTACCATAATTACCCATCAGCCTAAATAAAGGGCACTATCGTAATTACCCGCCAGCCTAAATAGAGGGCACTACCGTAATTACCCGTCAGCCTTAAAAAAGGGCACTACCGTAATTACCCGCCAGCCTAAATAGAGGGCACTACCGTAATTACCCGTCAGCCTTAAAAAAGGGAACTACCGTAATTACCCGACCGCCTAAAAAAAGGGCATTACCGTAATTACCCGCCAGCCTTAAAAAAGATCATTACCGTAATTACCCGTCAGCCTTAAAAAAGAGCACTACCGTAATTACCCATCAGCCTAAAAACAGGGCACTACCGTAAATACCCATCAGCCTAAAAAAAGGGCATTACCGTAATTAGCCGTCAGCCTAAATAGAGGGCACTACCGTAATTACTCGTCAGCCTAAAAAGGGCACTACCGTAATTACCCGCTAGCCTTAAAAAGGGCATTACCGTAATTACCCACTAGCCTATAAAAAAGGGCATTACCGTAATTACCCATCAACTTAAATAAAGAGCATTACCATAATTTCCCATCAGCCTAAAAAAAGGGCACTACCGTCATTACCCGCCAGCCTTAAAAAATGGCATTACCGTAATTACCTGTCAGCCTAAAAAAGGGCACTACCGTAATTACCCGCCAGCCTTAAAAAAGGGCATTACCGTAATTACCCGTCTGCCTAAATAGAGGACACTACCGTAATTACCTAGTCAGCCTAAATAAAGGGCACTCCCGTAATTACCTGGCAGTCTAAAAAAAGGGCACTACCGTAATTACCCGACAGCCTAAAAAAAGAGCACTACCGTAATTACCCGGCAGCCTAAAAAAAGGGCACTACCGTAATTACCCGCCAACCTAAAAAAAGGCAATTACCGTAATTACCAGTCAGCCTAAAAAAAGAGCACTACCGTAATTACCCGTCAGCCTAAAAAAGGGCACTACCGTAATTACCCGCCAGCCTAAAAAAGGGCAATACCGTAATTACCCGTCAGCCTAAAAAAAGAGCACTACCGTAAATACCCGCCAGCCTTAAAAAAGGGTATTACCGTAATTACCCGGCAGCCTTAAAAAAGGGCACTACCGTAATTACCCGGCAGCCTAAAAAAAGAGCACTACCGTAATTACCCGTCAGCCTTAAAAAAGGGCATTACTGTAATTACCCGTCAGCCTAAAAAAAGGGCATTACCGTAATTACCCGTCAGCCTGAAAAAAGCGCACTACCGTAATTACCTGTCAGCCTAAATAGAGGACACTACCGTAATTACCTGTCAGCCTAAATAAAGGGCACTACCGTAATTACCCGGCAGCATAAAAAAGGGCACTACCGTAATTACCCGCCAGCCTAAAAAAGGGCACTACCGTAATTACCCACCAGCCTAAAAAAGGGCATTACCGTAATTACCCGTCAGCCTAAAAAAAGCGCACTACCGTAATTACCCGTCAGCCTAAAAAAAGGGCACTACCGTAATTACCGGTCAGCCTAAATAAAGAGCACTATCAAAATTACCCATCATCTTAAAGGGCACTACCGTAATTACCCGGCAGCCTTAAAAAAGGGCACTACCGTAATTACCCAGCAGCCTTAAAAAAGGGCATTACCGTAATTACCCGTCAGCCTAAAAAAAGTGCACTACCGTAATTACCCGTCAGCCTAAAAAAAGGGCACTACTGTAATTACCCGGCAGCCTAAAAAAAGGGCACTACCGTAATAACCCGCCAGCCTAAAAAAAGGGCAATACCGTAATTACCCATCAGCCGCAAAAAAGCGCACTACCGTAAATACCCATCAGCCTTAAAAAGGGCACTACCGTAATTACCCATCATCTTAAATAAAGGGCACTATCGTAATTACCCGACAGCCTAAAAAAAGAGCACTACCGTAATTACCCGGCAGCCTAAAAAAAGGGCACTACCGTAATTACCCGCCAACCTAAAAAAAGGCAATTACCGTAATTACCAGTCAGCCTAAAAAAAGAGCACTACCGTAATTACCCGTCAGCCTAAAAAGGGCACTACCGTAATTACCCGCCAGCCTAAAAAAGGGCACTACCGTAATTACCCGTCAGCCTAAAAAAGGGCACTACCGTAATTACCCGGCAGCCTAAAAAAGGGCACTACCGTAATTACCTGGCAGCCTAAAAAAAGGGCACTACCATAATTACCCGCCAGCCTAAAAAAGGGCAATACCGTAATTACCCGTCAGCCTAAAAAAAGAGCACTACCGTAAATACCCGCCAGCCTTAAAAAAGGGTATTACCGTAATTACCCGTCAGCCTAAAAAAAGGGCATTACCGTAATTACCCGGCAGCCTTAAAAAAGGGCACTACCGTAATTACCCGGCAGCCTAAAAAAAGGGCACTACCGTAATTACCCGCCAACCTAAAAAAAGGCAATTACCGTAATTACCAGTCAGCCTAAAAAAAGAGCACTACCGTAATTACCCGTCAGCCTAAAAAAGGGCACTACCGTAATTACCCACCAGCCTAAAAAAAGGGCATTACCGTAATTACCCGCCAGCCTAAAAAAAGATCATTACTGTAATTATCCGTCAGCCTTAAAAAAGAGCACTACCGTAATTACCCATCATCTTAAGTAAAGGGCACTACCGTAATTACCTGTCAGCCTCAATAAAGAGCACTATCATAATTACCCATCATCTTAAAGAGCACTACCGTAATTACCCATCAGCCTAAATAGAGGGCACTACCGTAATTACCCATCAGCCTTAAAAAAGGGCACTACCGTAATTACCCGCCAGCCTAAAAAAAGGGCATTACCGTAATTACCCGCCAGCCTAAAAAAAGAGCATTACCGTAATTACCCATCAGCCTAAATAAAGGGCACTACCGTAATTACCCGTCAGCCTAAATAAAGGGCACTACCGTAATTACCCGTCAGCCTCAATAAAGAGCACTATCATAATTACCCATCATCTTAAAGGGCATTACCGTAATTACCCGCCAGCCTAAAAAAAGGGCATTACCGTAATTACCTGCCAGCCTTAAAAAAGGGAATTACCATAATTACCCGTCATCTTAAATAAAGGGCACTACCGTAATTATCCTTCAGCCTAAATAAAGAGCACTATAATAATTACCCATCATCTAAAAAGGCACTACCGTAATTACCCGCCAGCCTAAAAAGAGGGCATTACCGTAATTACCCGTCAGCCTAAATAGAGGGCACTACCGTAATTACCCGCCAGCCTAAATAAAGGGCACTACCGTAATTACCCGTTAGCCTATAAAAAGGGCATTACCGTAATTACCCATCAACTTAAATAAAGGGCACTACCGTAAATACTCGCCAGCCTGAAAAAAGGGCACTACCGTAATTACCGGTCAGCCTAAATAAAGAGCACTACCGTAATTACCCGTCAGCCTAAAAAAGGGCACTACTGTAATTACCCGGCAGCCTAAAAAAAGGGCACTACCGTAATTACCTGCCAGCCTTAAAAAAGGGAATTACCATAATTACCCGTCATCTTAAATAAAGGGCACTACCGTAATTATCCGTCAGCCTAAATAAAGAGCACTATAATAATTACCCATCATCTAAAAAGGCACTACCGTAATTACCCGCCAGCCTAAAAAGAGGGCATTACCGTAATTACCCGTCAGCCTAAATAGAGGGCACTACCGTAATTACCCGCCAGCCTAAATAAAGGGCACTACCGTAATTACCCGTTAGCCTATAAAAAGGGCATTACCGTAATTACCCATCAACTTAAATAAAGGGCACTACCGTAAATACTCGCCAGCCTGAAAAAAGGGCACTACCGTAATTACCGGTCAGCCTAAATAAAGAGCACTACCGTAATTACCCGTCAGCCTAAAAAAGGGCACTACTGTAATTACCCGGCAGCCTAAAAAAAGGGCACTACCGTAATTACCCGCCAGCCTAAAAAAGGGCATTACCGTAATTACCCGTCAGCCTAAAAAAAGGGCACTACCGTAATTACCCGCCAGCCTAAAAAAGGGCATTACCGTAATTACCCGCCAGCCTAAAAAAAAGCGCACTACCGTAAATACCCATCAGCCTTAAAAAGGGCACTACCGTAATTACCCATCATCTTAAATAAAGGGCACTACCGTAATTACCTATCAGCCTCAATAAAGAGCACTATCATAATTACCCATCATCTTAAAGGGCATTACCGTAATTACCCGCCAGCCTAATAAAAGGGCATTACCGTAATTACCTGCCAGCCTTAAAAAAGGAAATTACCATAATTACCCGTCATCTTAAATAAAGGGCACTACCGTAATTACCCGTCAGCCTAAATAAAGGGCACTATCGTAATTTCCCGTCAGCCTAAAAAAAGGCACTACCGTAATTACCCGTCATCTTAAATAAAGGGCACTACCGTAATTACCCGTCAGCCTAAATAAAGAGCTCTATCATAATTACCCATCATCTTAAAGGGCACTACCGTAATTACCCGCCAGCCTAAAAAAAGGGCATTACTGTAATTACCCGTCAGCCTAAATAGGGGGCACTACCGTAATTACCTGCCAGCCTAAATAAAGGGCACTACCGTAATTACCCGTTAGCCTAAATAAAGGGCACTACCATAATTACCCATCAGCCTAAATAAAGGGCACTATCGTAATTACCCGCCAGCCTAAATAGAGGGCACTACCGTAATTACCCGTCAGCCTTAAAAAAGGGCACTACCGTAATTACCCGCCAGCCTAAATAGAGGGCACTACCGTAATTACCCGTCAGCCTTAAAAAAGGGAACTACCGTAATTACCCGACCGCCTAAAAAAAGGGCATTACCGTAATTACCCGCCAGCCTTAAAAAAGATCATTACCGTAATTACCCGTCAGCCTTAAAAAAGAGCACTACCGTAATTACCCATCAGCCTAAAAACAGGGCACTACCGTAAATACCCATCAGCCTAAAAAAAGGGCATTACCGTAATTAGCCGTCAGCCTAAATAGAGGGCACTACCGTAATTACTCGTCAGCCTAAAAAGGGCACTACCGTAATTACCCGCTAGCCTTAAAAAGGGCATTACCGTAATTACCCACTAGCCTATAAAAAAGGGCATTACCGTAATTACCCATCAACTTAAATAAAGAGCATTACCATAATTTCCCATCAGCCTAAAAAAAGGGCACTACCGTCATTACCCGCCAGCCTTAAAAAATGGCATTACCGTAATTACCTGTCAGCCTAAAAAAGGGCACTACCGTAATTACCCGCCAGCCTTAAAAAAGGGCATTACCGTAATTACCCGTCTGCCTAAATAGAGGACACTACCGTAATTACCTGTCAGCCTAAATAAAGGGCACTCCCGTAATTACCTGGCAGTCTAAAAAAAGGGCACTACCGTAATTACCCGACAGCCTAAAAAAAGAGCACTACCGTAATTACCCGGCAGCCTAAAAAAAGGGCACTACCGTAATTACCCGCCAACCTAAAAAAAGGCAATTACCGTAATTACCAGTCAGCCTAAAAAAAGAGCACTACCGTAATTACCCGTCAGCCTAAAAAAGGGCACTACCGTAATTACCCGCCAGCCTAAAAAAGGGCACTACCGTAATTACCCGTCAGCCTAAAAAAGGGCACTACCGTAATTACCCGGCAGCCTAAAAAAGGGCACTACCGTAATTACCTGGCAGCCTAAAAAAAGGGCACTACCATAATTACCCGCCAGCCTAAAAAAGGGCAATACCGTAATTACCCGTCAGCCTAAAAAAAGAGCACTACCGTAAATACCCGCCAGCCTTAAAAAAGGGTATTACCGTAATTACCCGTCAGCCTAAAAAAAGGGCATTACCGTAATTACCCGGCAGCCTTAAAAAAGGGCACTACCGTAATTACCCGGCAGCCTAAAAAAAGGGCACTACCGTAATTACCCAGAGCCTAAAAAAGGGCAATACCGTAATTACCCGTCAGCCTAAAAAAAGAGCACTACCGTAAATACCCGCCAGCCTTAAAAAAGGGCACTACCGTAATTACCCACCAGCCTAAAAAAAGGGCACTACCGTAATTACCCGCCAGCCTTAAAAAAGGGCATTACTGTAATTACCCGTCAGCCTAAAAAAAGGGCATTACCGTAATTACCCGTCAGCCTGAAAAAAGCGCACTACCGTAATTACCTGTCAGCCTAAATAGAGGACACTACCGTAATTACCTGTCAGCCTAAATAAAGGGCACTACCGTAATTACCCGGCAGCATAAAAAAGGGCACTACCGTAATTACCCGCCAGCCTAAAAAAGGGCACTACCGTAATTACCCACCAGCCTAAAAAAGGGCATTACCGTAATTACCCGTCAGCCTAAAAAAAGCGCACTACCGTAATTACCCGTCAGCCTAAAAAAAGGGCACTACCGTAATTACCGGTCAGCCTAAATAAAGAGCACTATCAAAATTACCCATCATCTTAAAGGGCACTACCGTAATTACCCGGCAGCCTTAAAAAAGGGCACTACCGTAATTACCCAGCAGCCTTAAAAAAGGGCATTACCGTAATTACCCGTCAGCCTAAAAAAAGTGCACTACCGTAATTACCCGTCAGCCTAAAAAAAGGGCACTACTGTAATTACCCGGCAGCCTAAAAAAAGGGCACTACCGTAATAACCCGCCAGCCTAAAAAAAGGGCAATACCGTAATTACCCATCAGCCGCAAAAAAGCGCACTACCGTAAATACCCATCAGCCTTAAAAAGGGCACTACCGTAATTACCCATCATCTTAAATAAAGGGCACTATCGTAATTACCTGTCAGCCTCAATAAAGAGCACTATCATAATTACCCATCATCTTAAAGGGCACTACCGTAATTTACCCGTCAGCCTAAATAGAGGGCACTACCGTAATTACCCATCAGCCTTAAAAAAGGGCACTACCGTAATTACCCACCAGCCTAAAAAAAGGGCATTACCGTAATTACCCGCCAGCCTAAAAAAAGATCATTACTGTAATTATCCGTCAGCCTTAAAAAAGAGCACTACCGTAATTACCCATCATCTTAAGTAAAGGGCACTACCGTAATTACCTGTCAGCCTCAATAAAGAGCACTATCATAATTACCCATCATCTTAAAGAGCACTACCGTAATTACCCATCAGCCTAAATAGAGGGCACTACCGTAATTACCCATCAGCCTTAAAAAAGGGCACTACCGTAATTACCCGCCAGCCTAAAAAAAGGGCATTACCGTAATTACCCGCCAGCCTAAAAAAAGAGCATTACCGTAATTACCCATCAGCCTAAATAAAGGGCACTACCGTAATTACCCGTCAGCCTAAATAAAGGGCACTACCGTAATTACCCGTCAGCCTCAATAAAGAGCACTATCATAATTACCCATCATCTTAAAGGGCATTACCGTAATTACCCGCCAGCCTAAAAAAAGGGCATTACCGTAATTACCTGCCAGCCTTAAAAAAGGGAATTACCATAATTACCCGTCATCTTAAATAAAGGGCACTACCGTAATTATCCGTCAGCCTAAATAAAGAGCACTATAATAATTACCCATCATCTAAAAAGGCACTACCGTAATTACCCGCCAGCCTAAAAAGAGGGCATTACCGTAATTACCCGTCAGCCTAAATAGAGGGCACTACCGTAATTACCCGCCAGCCTAAATAAAGGGCACTACCGTAATTACCCGTTAGCCTATAAAAAGGGCATTACCGTAATTACCCATCAACTTAAATAAAGGGCACTACCGTAAATACTCGCCAGCCTGAAAAAAGGGCACTACCGTAATTACCGGTCAGCCTAAATAAAGAGCACTACCGTAATTACCCGTCAGCCTAAAAAAGGGCACTACTGTAATTACCCGGCAGCCTAAAAAAAGGGCACTACCGTAATTACCCGCCAGCCTAAAAAAGGGCATTACCGTAATTACCCGTCAGCCTAAAAAAAGGGCACTACCGTAATTACCCGCCAGCCTAAAAAAGGGCATTACCGTAATTACCCGCCAGCCAAAAAAAAGCGCACTACCGTAAATACCCATCAGCCTTAAAAAGGGCACTACCGTAATTACCCATCATCTTAAATAAAGGGCACTACCGTAATTACCTATCAGCCTCAATAAAGAGCACTATCATTATTACCCATCATCTTAAAGGGCACTACCGTAATTACCCGTCAGCCTAAATAGAGGGCACTACCGTAATTACCCATCAGCCTTAAAAAAGGGCACTACCGTAATTACCCACCAGCCTAAAAAAAGGGCATTACCGTAATTACCCGCCAGCCTAAAAAAAGATCATTACCGTAATTACCCGCCAGCCTAAAAAATGCCATTACTGTAATTACCCATCAGCCTAAATAGGGGGCACTACCGTAATTACCCGCCAGCCTAAATAAAGGGCACTACCGTAATTACCCGTTAGCCTAAATAAAGGGCACTACCGTAATTACCCGTCAGCCTAAATAAAGGGCACTATCGTAATTACCCATCAGCCTCAA
The DNA here is from genome assembly GCA_029206835.1 of Rana muscosa. Classification (NCBI taxonomy): domain Eukaryota; kingdom Metazoa; phylum Chordata; class Amphibia; order Anura; family Ranidae; genus Rana; species Rana muscosa. The sequence continues at coordinate 1,065,979,388 of CM055116.1, read as the reverse complement.
TAAAGAGCACTATCAAAATTACCCATCATCTTAAAGGGCACTACCGTAATTACCTGCCAGCCTAAAAAAAGGGCATTACCATAATTACCGGTGAGCCTAAATAAAGAGCACTATCAAAATTACCCATCATCTTAAAGGGCACTACCGTAATTACCCGGCAGCCTTAAAAAAGGGCACTACCATAATTACCCATCAGCCTTAAAAAGGGCACTACCGTAATTACCCGTCAGCCTAAATAAAGGGCATTACCGTAATTACCCATCAGTCTAAATAAAGGGCACTACCATAATTACCCGTCAGCCTAAATAAAGGGCACTACCGTAATTACCCATCATCTTAAATAAAGGGCTCTACCGTAATTACCCGTCAGCCTCAATAAAGAGCACTATCATAATTACCCATCATCTTAAAGGGCATTACCGTAATTACCCGCCAGCCTAATAAAAGGGCATTACCGTAATTACCTGCCAGCCTTAAAAAAGGAAATTACCATAATTACCCGTCATCTTAAATAAAGGGCACTACCGTAATTACCCGTCAGCCTAAATAAAGGGCACTATCATAATTTCCCGTCAGCCTAAAAAAAGGGCACTACCGTAATTACCCGGCAGCCTAAAAGAGGGCACTACCGTAATTACACGCCAGCCTAAAAAAAGGGCATTACCGTAATTACCCGTCAGCCTAAAAAAAGGGCACTACCGTAATTACCCGGCAGCCTAAAAAAGGGCACTACCGTAATTACCCGCCAGCCTAAAAAAATGGCATTACCGTAATTACCCGTCAGCCTAAAAAAAGCGCACTACCGTAATTACCCGTCAGCCTTCAAAAAGGGCACCACTGTAATTACCCGGCAGCCTAAAAAAAGGGCACTACCGTAATTACCCGCCAGCCTAAAAAAAGGGCAATACCGTAATTACCCGTCAGCCTAAAAAAAGTGCACTACCGTAAATACCCATCAGCCTTAAAAAGGGCACTACCATAATTACACATCATCTTAAATAAAGGGCACTACCGTAATTACCTGTCAGCCTCAATAAAGAGCACTATCATAATTACCCATCATCTCAAAGGGCACTACCGTAATTACCCGTCAGCCTAAATAGAGGGCACTACCGTAATTACCCATCAGCCTTAAAAAAGGGCACTACCGTAATTACCCGCCAGCCTAAAAAAAGGGCATTACCGTAATTACCCGCCAGCCTAAAAAAAGATCATTACCGTAATTACCCGTCAGCCTTAAAAAAGAGCACTACCGTAATTACCCGTCATCTTAAATAAAGGGCACTACCGTAATTACCCGTCAACCCAAATAAAGAGCTCTATCATAATTACCCATCATCTTAAAGGGCACTACCGTAATTACCCGCCAGCCTAAAAAAAAGGCATTACTGTAATTACCCATCAGCCTAAATAGGGGGCACTACCGTAATTACCCGCCAGCCTAAATAAAGGGCACTACCGTAATTACCTGTTAGCTTAAATAAAGGGCACTCCCGTAATTACCTGGCAGTCTAAAAAAAGGGCACTACCGTAATTACCCGACAGCCTAAAAAAAGAGCACTACCGTAATTACCCGGCAGCCTAAAAAAAGGGCACTACCGTAATTACCCGCCAACCTAAAAAAAGGCAATTACCGTAATTACCAGTCAGCCTAAAAAAAGAGCACTACCGTAATTACCCGTCAGCCTAAAAAAGGGCACTACCGTAATTACCCGCCAGCCTAAAAAAGGGCACTACCGTAATTACCCGTCAGCCTAAAAAAGGCCACTACCGTAATTACCCGGCAGCCTAAAAAAGGGCACTACCGTAATTACCCGGCAGCCTAAAAAAAGGGCACTACCATAATTACCCGCCAGCCTAAAAAAGGGCAATACCGTAATTACCCGTCAGCCTAAAAAAAGAGCAGTACCGTAAATACCCGCCAGCCTTAAAAAAGGGCATTACCGTAATTACCCGTCAGCCTTAAAAAAAGGGCATTACCGTAATTACCCGGCAGCCTTAAAAAAGGGCACTACCGTAATTACCCACCAGCCTAAAAAAAGGGCATTACCGTAATTACCCGTCAGCCTAAAAAAAGTGCACTACCATAATTACCCGTCAGCCTCAATAAAGAGCACTACCGTAATTACCCGGCAGCCTAAAAAAGGGCACTACCGTAATTACCCGGCAGCCTAAAAAAGGGCACTACCGTAATTACCCGGCAGCCTAAAGAAAGGGCACTACCGTAATTACCCGCCAGCCTAAAAAAAGGGCAATACCGTAATTACCCGTCAGCCTAAAAAAGGGCACTACCGTAATTACCCGCCAGCCTAAAAAAAGGGCATTACCGTAATTACCCGGCAGCCTAAAAAAGGGCACTACCGTAATTACCCGCCAGCCTAAATAAAGGGCACTACCGTAATTACCCGTTAGCCTAAATAAAGGGCACTACCGTAATTACCAGTCAGCCTAAATAAAGGGCACTATCGTAATTACCCATCAGCCTCAATAAAGAGCACTATCAAAATTACCCATCATCTTAAAGGGCACTACCGTAATTACCTGCCAGCCTAAAAAAAGGGCATTACCATAATTACCGGTGAGCCTAAATAAAGAGCACTATCAAAATTACCCATCATCTTAAAGGGCACTACCGTAATTACCCGGCAGCCTTAAAAAAGGGCACTACCATAATTACCCATCAGCCTTAAAAAGGGCACTACCGTAATTACCGTCAGCCTAAATAAAGGGCATTACCGTAATTACCCATCAGTCTAAATAAAGGGCACTACCATAATTACCCATCAGCCTAAATAAAGGGCACTACCGTAATTACCCATCATCTTAAATAAAGGGCTCTACCGTAATTACCCGTCAGCCTCAATAAAGAGCACTATCATAATTACCCATCATCTTAAAGGGCATTACCGTAATTACCCGCCAGCCTAATAAAAGGGCATTACCGTAATTACCTGCCAGCCTTAAAAAAGGAAATTACCATAATTACCCGTCATCTTAAATAAAGGGCACTACCGTAATTACCCGTCAGCCTAAATAAAGAGCTCTATCATAATTACCCATCATCTTAAAGGGCACTACCGTAATTACCCGCCAGCCTAAAAAAAGGGCATTACTGTAATTACCCGTCAGCCTAAATAGGGGGCACTACCGTAATTACCTGCCAGCCTAAATAAAGGGCACTACCGTAATTACCCGTTAGCCTAAATAAAGGGTACTACCGTAATTACCCGTCAGCCTAAATAAAGGGCACTATCGTAATTACCCGTCAGCCTAAAAAAAGGCACTACCGTAATTACCAGCCAGCCTAAAAAAAGGGCATTACCGTAATTACCCGTCAGCCTAAAAAAGAGCACTACCGTAATTACCCGCCAGCCTAAAAAAGGGCATTACCGTAATTACCCGTCAGCCTAAAAAAAGAGCACTACCATAATTACCCATTAGCCTAAAAAAGGGCATTACCATAAATACCCATCAGCCTAAAAAAAGGCACTACTGTAATTACCCGTCAGCCTAAATAAATCGCACTACTGTAATTACCCGGCAGCCTAAAAAAGGGCATTACCGTAATTACCCGTCAGCCTAAAAAAAGAGCACTACCGTAAATACCCATCAGCCTAAAAAAAGGCACTACCATAATTACCCGTCAGCCTAAATAAATCGCACTACTGTAATTACCCGGCAGCCTAAAAAAGGGCACTACCGTAATTACCCGCCAGACTAAAAAAAGGGCATTACCGTTGATCGGGTAAATGGAATAGCCATTTACTTATCAAACATGTATTCATGATTATCAAAGCATGTGTTTCTGATCTGATGTATGTGTATGTATATATGGGTATATATATATATGAATATGTATGTGTGTATACATGTATACATGTATGCATGCGTATGTGTTTAGAGTTGGTTGTATAATCTGTTAAAAGTCATATTATGTAATATGATGATGTTTCTGTGTTCAGAGATTGATCAAGCAATCTCTGAGTCACAGGATATAACAAAGGGACACCTTCTCTTTGTAGTCAAAGTTACATTCACACCCCCAGCTAGGAATGAGGTCCTGTGTGACATTTCCCAGAGGTGGCTGGAAGTAACACATAGATGCTAAATGTCCATTTGTTCTTCATGTAAACATCAACAAATTGCCTTGTATTTGAAAGAAGTAATGTGCCTCCCCCTTTGTCTTGCATAAAAGGACTGGGACAAATCAGTCTAATCAGAGCAATTATATTGAATATATCACCATGTACTGTGTTGCTCTCCAGGCTTGTGGTTAACTGCTTGCCTGAATATTAAATACATCTTTTAAAAATAACTTTGGTTCAGCAGTCAACATGTTATTGGAAACCCCTAGTTCTGGGGGTGCCCCGACACCGTAATTACCCATCAGCCTAAAAAAGGGGACTACCGTAATTACCCGTCAGTCTAAATAAAGGGCACTACCATAATTACCCATTATCTTAAAGGGCACTACCGTAATTACCCATCAGCCTCATTAAAGAGCACTATCATAATTAACCATCATCTTAAAGGGCACTACCGTAATTACCCGCCAGCCTAAAAAAAGGGCATTACCGTAATTAGCCGTCAGCCTAAATAAGGGCACTACCGTAATTATCCATCAGCCTAAAAAAGAGCACTACCGTAATTACCCGCTAGCCTATAAAAAGGGCATTACCGTAATTACCCACTAGCCTATAAAAAGGGCATTACCGTAATTACCCATCAACTTAAATAAAGAGCATTACCGTAATCACCCATCAGCCTTAAAAAGGGCACTACCGTAATTACCCTTCAGCCTAAATAAAGGGCACTATCGTAATTACCCATCATCCTTAAAAAAGGGCACTACCGTAATTACCCGCCAGCCTTAAAAAAGGGCATTACCGTAATTACCCGCCAGCCTAAAAAAAGATCATTACCGTAATTACCCGTCAGCCTTAAAAAAGAGCACTACCATAATTATCTGTCGTCTTAATTAAAGGGCACTACCTTAATTAACCGTCAGCCTAAATAAAGATCACTATCATAATTACCTATCATCTTAAAGGGCACTACCGTAATTACCCGTCAGCCTAAAAAAAGAGCACTACCGTAATTACCCGTCAGCCTAAAAAAAGGGCACAACCGTAATTACCCGGCAGCCTAAAAGAGGGCACTACCGTAATTACACGCCAGCCTAAAAAAAGGGCATTACCATAATTACCCGTCAGCCTAAAAAAAGGGCACTACCGTAATTACCCGGCAGCCTAAAAAAGGGCACTACCGTAATTACCCGCCAGCCTAAAAAAAGGGCATTACCGTAGTTACCCGTCAGCCTAAAAAAGCGCACTACCGTAATTACCCGTCAGCCTAAAAAAAGGGCACCACTGTAATTACCCGGCAGCCTAAAAAAAGGGCACTACGGTAATTACCCGCCAGCCTAAAAAAAGGGCAATACCGTAATTACCCGTCAGCCTAAAAAAAGTGCACTACCGTAAATACCCATCAGCCTTAAAAAGGGCACTACCATAATTACACATCATCTTAAATAAAGGGCACTACCGTAATTACCTGTCAGCCTCAATAAAGAGCACTATCATAATTACCCATCATCTCAAAGGGCACTACCGTAATTACCCGTCAGCCTAAATAGAGGGCACTACCGTAATTACCCATCAGCCTTAAAAAAGGGCACTACCGTAATTACCCGCCAGCCTAAAAAAAGGGCATTACCGTAATTACCCGCCAGCCTAAAAAAAGATCATTACCGTAATTACCCGTCAGCCTTAAAAAAGAGCACTACCGTAATTACCCGTCATCTTACATAAAGGGCACTACCGTAATTACCCGTCAACCCAAATAAAGAGCTCTATCATAATTACCCATCATCTTAAAGGGCACTACCGTAATTACCCGCCAGCCTAAAAAAAAGGCATTACTGTAATTACCCATCAGCCTAAATAGGGGGCACTACCGTAATTACCCGCCAGCCTAAATAAAGGGCACTACCGTAATTACCTGTTAGCTTAAATAAAGGGCACTACCGTAATTACCCGTCAGCCTAAATAAAGGGCACTATCGTAATTACCCATCAGCCTAAAAAAGGCACTACCTTAATTACCCACCAGCCTAAAAAAAGGGCATTACCGTAATTACCCGTCAGCCTAAAAAAAGAGCATTACCGTAATTACCCGTCAGCCTAAATAAAGGGCACTACCGTAATTACCCGTCAGCCTAAATAAAGGGCACTACCGTAATTACCCATCATCTTAAATAAAGGGCTCTACCGTAATTACCCGTCAGCCTCAATAAAGAGCACTATCATAATTACCCATCATCTTAAAGGGCATTACCGTAATTACCCGCCAGCCTAAAAAAAGGGCATTACCGTAATTACCTGCCAGCCTTAAAAAAGGGAATTACCATAATTACCCGTCATCTTAAATAAAGGGCAGTACCGTAATTACCCGTCAGCCTAAATAAAGAGCACTATAATAATTACCCATCATCTAAAAAGGCACTACCGTAATTATCCGCCAGCCTAAAAAGAGGGCATTACCGTAATTACCCGTCAGCCTAAATAAAGGGCACTACCGTAATTACCCGTTAGCCTATAAAAAGGGCATTACCGTAATTACCCATCAACTTAAATAAAGGGCATTACCGTAATTTCCCATCAGCCTAAAAAAAGGGCACTACCATAATTACCCACCAGCCTAAATAAAGGGCACTACCGTAATTACCCATCATGTTAAATAAAGGGCATTATCGTAATTACCCGCCAGCCTTAAAAAAATGGCATTACCGTAATTACCCGTCAGCCTAAAAAAAGGGCACTACCGTAATTACCCGCCAGCCTTAAAAAAGGGCATTACCGTAATTACCCGTCTGCCTAAATAGAGGACACTACCGTAATTACCTGTCAGCCTAAATAAAGGGCACTACCGTAATTACCCGCCAGCCTAAAAAAGGCAATTACCGTAATTACCCGTCAGCCTAAAAAAAAAACTACCGTAATAAAGGGCACTACCGTAATTACCCGCCAGCCTAAAAAAAGGGCATTACCGTAATTACCTGCCAGCCTTAAAAAAGGGCATTACCGTAATTACCCGTCATCTTAAATAAAGAGCACTACCGTAATTACCCGTTAGCCTAAATAAAGGGCACTACCGTAATTACCCGTTAGCCTAAATAAAGGGCACTACCATAATTACCCATCAGCCTAAATAAAGGGCACTACCGTAATTACCCGGCAGCCTAAAAAAAGGGCACTATCAAAATTACCCATCATATTAAAGGGCACTACCATAATTACCCATCAGCCTAAAAAAAGGGCATTACCGTAATTACCCATCAGCCTAAAAAAAGAGCACTACCGTAAATACCCATCAGCCTAAAAAAAGGCACTACTGTAATTACCCGTCAGCCTAAATAAATCGCACTACTGTAATTACCCGGCAGCCTAAAAAAGGGCATTACCGTAATTACCCGTCAGCCTAAAAAAAGAGCACTACCGTAAATACCCATCAGCCTAAAAAAAGGCACTACCGTAATTACCCGTCAGCCTAAATAAATCGCACTACTGTAATTACCCGGCAGCCTAAAAAAGGGCACTACCGTAATTACCCGCCAGACTAAAAAAAGGGCATTACCGTTGATCGGGTAAATGGAATAGCCATTTACTTATCAAACATTTATTCATGATTATCAAAGCATGTGTTTCTGATCTGATGTATGTGTATGTATATATGGGTATATATATGTATGAATATGTATGTGTGTATACATGTATACATGTATGTATGCGTATGTGTTTAGAGTTGGTTGTATAATCTGTTAAAAGTCATATTATGTAATATGATGATGTTTCTGTGTTCAGAGATTGATCAAGCAATCTCTGAGTCACAGGATATAACAAAGGGATACCTTCTCTTTGTAGTCAAAGTTACATTCACACCCCCAGCTAGGAATGAGGTCCTGTGTGACATTTCCCAGAGGTGGCTGGAAGTAACACATAGATGCTAAATGTCCATTTGTTCTTCATGTAAACATCAACAAATTGCCTTGTATTTGAAAGAAGTAATGTGCCTCCCCCTTTGTCTTGCATAAAAGGACTGGGACAAATCAGTCCAATCAGAGCAGTTATATTGAATGTATCACCATGTACTGTGTTGCTCTCCAGGCTTGTGGTTAACTGCTTGCCTGAATATTAAATACATCTTTTAAAAATAAATTTGGTTCAGCAGTCAACATGTTATTGGAAACCCCTAGTTCTGGGGGTGCCCCGACACCGTAATTACCCGTCAGCCTAAAAAAGGGGACTACCGTAATTACCCGTCAGTCTAAATAAAGGGCACTACCATAATTACCCATTATCTTAAAGGGCACTACCGTAATTACCCATCAGCCTCATTAAAGAGCACTATTATAATTAACCATCATCTTAAAGGGCACTACCGTAATTACCCACCAGCCTAAAAAAAAGGCATTACCGTAATTAGCTGTCAGCCTAAATAAGGGCACTACCGTAATTATCCATCAGCCTAAAAAAAGAGCACTACCGTAATTACCCGCTAGCCTATAAAAAGGGCATTACCGTAATTACGCACTAGCCTATAAAAAGGGCATTACCGTAATTACCCATCAACTTAAATAAAGAGCATTACCGTAATCACCCATCAGCCTTAAAAAGGGCACTACCGTAATTACCCTTCAGCCTAAATAAAGGGCACTATCGTAATTACCCATCATCCTTAAAAAAGGGCACTACCGTAATTACCCGCCAGCCTTAAAAAAGGGCATTACCGTAATTACCCACCAGCCTAAAAAAAGATCATTACCGTAATTACCCATCAGCCTTAAAAAAGAGCACTACCATAATTACCCGTCGTCTTAAATAAAGGGCACTACCTTAATTAACCGTCAGCCTAAATAAAGATCACTATCATAATTACCTATCATCTTAAAGGGCACTACCGTAATTACCCGTCAGCCTAAAAAAAGAGCACTACCGTAATTACCCGTCAGCCTAAAAAAAGGGCACTACCATAATTACCCGGCAGCCTAAAAAAGGGCACTACCGTAATTACACGCCAGCCTTAAAAAAGGGCACTACCGTAATTACCCGGCAGCCTAAAAAAGGGCACTACCGTAATTACCCGCCGGCCTAAAAAAAGGGCATTACCGTAATTACCCGTCAGCCTAAAAAAAGCGAACTACCGTAATTACCCGTCAGCCTAAAAAAAGGGCACTACTGTAATTACCCGGCAGCCTAAAAAAAGGGCACTACCGTAATTACCCGCCAGCCTAAAAAAAGGGCAATACCATAATTACTCGTCAGCCTAAAAAAAGTGCACTACCGTAAATACCCATCAGCCTTAAAAAGGGCACTACCATAATTACACATCATCTTAAATAAAGGGCACTACCGTAATTACCTGTCAGCCTCAATAAAGAGCACTATCATAATTACCCATCATCTCAAAGGGCACTACCGTAATTACCCGTCAGCCTAAATAGAGGGCACTACCGTAATTACCCATCAGCCTTAAAAAAGGGCACTACCGTAATTACCCGCCAGCCTAAAAAAAGGGCATTACCGTAATTACCCGCCAGCCTAAAAAAGATCATTACCGTAATTACCCGTCAGCCTTAAAAAAGAGCACTACCGTAATTACCCGTCATCTTAAATAAAGGGCACTACCGTAATTACCGTCAACCTAAATAAAGAGCTCTATCATAATTACCCATCATCTTAAAGGGCACTACCGTAATTACCCGCCAGCCTAAAAAAAAGGCATTACTGTAATTACCCATCAGCCTAAATAGGGGGCACTACCGTAATTACCCGCCAGCCTAAATAAAGGGCACTACCGTAATTACCTGTTAGCTTAAATAAAGGGCACTACCGTAATTACCCATCAGCCTAAATGAAGGGCACTATCGTAATTACCCATCAGCCTAAAAAAGGCACTACCGTAATTACCCGCCAGCCTAAAAAAAGGGCATTACCGTAATTACCCGTCAGCCTAAAAAAAGCGAACTACCGTAATTACCCGTCAGCCTAAAAAAAGGGCACTACTGTAATTACCCGGCAGCCTAAAAAAAGGGCACTACCGTAATTACCCGCCAGCCTAAAAAAAGGGCAATACCATAATTACTCGTCAGCCTAAAAAAAGTGCACTACCGTAAATACCCATCAGCCTTAAAAAGGGCACTACCATAATTACACATCATCTTAAATAAAGGGCACTACCGTAATTACCTGTCAGCCTCAATAAAGAGCACTATCATAATTACCCATCATCTCAAAGGGCACTACCGTAATTACCCGTCAGCCTAAATAGAGGGCACTACCGTAATTACCCATCAGCCTTAAAAAAGGGCACTACCGTAATTACCCGCCAGCCTAAAAAAAGGGCATTACCGTAATTACCCGCCAGCCTAAAAAAGATCATTACCGTAATTACCCGTCAGCCTTAAAAAAGAGCACTACCGTAATTACCCGTCATCTTAAATAAAGGGCACTACCGTAATTACCGTCAACCTAAATAAAGAGCTCTATCATAATTACCCATCATCTTAAAGGGCACTACCGTAATTACCCGCCAGCCTAAAAAAAAGGCATTACTGTAATTACCCATCAGCCTAAATAGGGGGCACTACCGTAATTACCCGTCAGCCTAAATAAAGGGCACTACCGTAATTACCTGTCAGCCTCAATAAAGAGCACTATCATAATTACCCATCATCTCAAAGGGCACTACCGTAATTACCCGTCAGCCTAAATAGAGGGCACTACCGTAATTACCCATCAGCCTTAAAAAAGGGCACTACCGTAATTACCCGCCAGCCTAAAAAAAGGGCATTACCGTAATTACCCGCCAGCCTAAAAAAGATCATTACCGTAATTACCCGTCAGCCTTAAAAAAGAGCACTACCGTAATTACCCGTCATCTTAAATAAAGGGCACTACCGTAATTACCGTCAACCTAAATAAAGAGCTCTATCATAATTACCCATCATCTTAAAGGGCACTACCGTAATTACCCACCAGCCTAAAAAAAAGGCATTACTGTAATTACTCATCAGCCTAAATAGGGGGCACTACCGTAATTACCCGCCAGCCTAAATAAAGGGCACTACCGTAATTACCTGTTAGCTTAAATAAAGGGCACTACCGTAATTACCCATCAGCCTAAATGAAGGGCACTATCGTAATTACCCATCAGCCTAAAAAAGGCACTACCGTAATTACCCGCCAGCCTAAAAAAAGGGCATTACCGTAATTACCCGTCAGCCTAAAAAAAGCGAACTACCGTAATTACCCGTCAGCCTAAAAAAAGGGCACTACTGTAATTACCCGGCAGCCTAAAAAAAGGGCACTACCATAATTACCCGCCAGCCTAAAAAAAGGGCAATACCATAATTACTCGTCAGCCTAAAAAAAGTGCACTACCGTAAATACCCATCAGCCTTAAAAAGGGCACTACCATAATTACACATCATCTTAAATAAAGGGCACTACCGTAATTACCTGTCAGCCTCAATAAAGAGCACTATCATAATTACCCATCATCTCAAAGGGCACTACCGTAATTACCCGTCAGCCTAAATAGAGGGCACTACTGTAATTACCCATCAGCCTTAAAAAAGGGCACTACCGTAATTACCCGCCAGCCTAAAAAAAGGGCATTACCGTAATTACCCGCCAGCCTAAAAAAGATCATTACCGTAATTACCCGTCAGCCTTAAAAAAGAGCACTACCGTAATTACCCGTCATCTTAAATAAAGGGCACTACCGTAATTACCGTCAACCTAAATAAAGAGCTCTATCATAATTACCCATCATCTTAAAGGGCACTACCGTAATTACCCGCCAGCCTAAAAAAAAGGCATTACTGTAATTACCCATCAGCCTAAATAGGGGGCACTACCGTAATTACCCGTCAGCCTAAATAAAGGGCACTACCGTAATTACCTGTTAGCTTAAATAAAGGGCACTACCGTAATTACCCGTCAGCCTAAATGAAGGGCACTATCGTAATTACCCATCAGCCTAAATAAAGGGCACTACCGTAATTACCCGTCAGCCTAAATAAAGGGCACTACCGTAATTACCCATCATCTTATATAAAGGGCTCTACCGTAATTACCCGTCAGCCTCAATAAAGTGCACTATCATAATTACCCATCATCTTAAAGGGCATTACCGTAATTACCCGCCAGCCTAAAAAAAGGGCATTACCGTAATTACCGGTGAGCCTAAATAAAGAGCACTATCAAAATTACCCATCATCTTAAAGGGCACTACCGTAATTACCCGGCAGCCTTAAAAAAGGGCACTACCGTAATTACCCATCAGCCTTAAAAAGGGCACTACCGTAATTACCCGTCAGCCTAAATAAAGGGCACAAACCGTAGTTACACATCATCTTAAATAAAGGGCTCTACCGTAATTACCCGTCAGCCTCAATAAAGAGCACTATCATAATTACCCATCATCTTAAAGGGCATTACCGTAATTACCCGCCAGCCTAAAAACAGAGCACTACCGTAATTACCCGGCAGCCTAAAAAAAGGGCACTACCGTAATTACCCGGCAGCCTAAAAAAGGGCACTACCGTAATTACCCGGCAGCCTAAACAAAGGGCACTACCGTAATTACCCGGCAGCCTAAAAAAGGGCACTACCGTAATTACCCGCCAGCCTAAAAAAGGCAATTACCGTAATTACCCGTCAGCCTAAAAAAAAACTACCATAATAAAGGGCACTACCGTAATTACCCGCCAGCCTAAAAAAGGGCATTACCGTAATTACCTGCCAGCCTTAAAAAAGGGAATTACCGTAATTACCCGTCATCTTAAATAAAGAGCACTACCGTAATTACCCGTTAGCCTAAATAAAGGGCACTACCGTAATTACCCGCTAGCCTATAAAAAGGGCATTACCGTAATTACGCACTAGCCTATAAAAAGGGCATTACCGTAATTACCCATCAACTTAAATAAAGAGCATTACCGTAATCACCCATCAGCCTTAAAAAGGGCACTACCGTAATTACCCTTCAGCCTAAATAAAGGGCACTATCGTAATTACCCATCATCCTTAAAAAAGGGCACTACCGTAATTACCCGCCAGCCTTAAAAAAGGGCATTACCGTAATTACCCACCAGCCTAAAAAAAGATCATTACCGTAATTACCCATCAGCCTTAAAAAAGAGCACTACCATAATTACCCGTCGTCTTAAATAAAGGGCACTACCTTAACCACTTAACAACCACCTGCCGACAAATAACGTCGACAAGGTGGTTGCTTAACTCTGGGAGGACGTTATATAACGTCCTCCCAGAATCGCGCTCCCGCGCGCCCCCTGGGGCGCGCACACGGGAAACTCCTTGACCGCCGGGTCCAGAGGACCCGGCGGATCACGAATCGCGGTAAATCGCCGCTGATAGCGGCCGTTTACCACGTGATCGCTCCGTCAAATGACGGAGCAATCACTTGTAAACAGACCGGCGTCATTTGATGACGCCGGTTCCTCCCTCCCCTCTCTGTACCGATCGGTACAGTGTGAGAGGGGAGGGGGAGGGAGCGGATGGCAGCAGCAGCACTGTGGGCTGGATCTGTGACAATTGCAGTCACAGATCCATCCATCCATCCATCCCTGCTCAGCCATCCCTGTGCTATACCCTGCCAATACTCTGCAATACACCCTGCCAATACTCTGCAAAATACCCTGCCAATACTCTGCAATACCCTGGTGCAATACTCTGCAATACCCTGGTGCAATACTCTGCAATACCCTGGTGCAATACTCTGCAATACCCTGGTGCAATACTCTGCAATACCCTGCGAAATACTCTGCAATACCCTGCGAAATACTCTGCAATACCCTGCGAAATACTCTGCAATACCCTGGTGCAATACTCTGCAATACCCTGGTGCAATACTCTGCAATACCCTGGTGCAATACTCTGCAATACCCTGCACAATACTCTGCAATACCCTGCAAAATACTCTGCAATACCCTGCAAAATACTCTGCAATACCCTGTGCAATACTCTGCAAAATACTCTGCAATACCCTGCACAATACTCTGCAATACCCTGCACAATACTCTGCAATACCCGCCACAATACTCTGCAATACCCGCCACAATACTCTGCAATACCCTCCACAATACTCTGCAATACCCTCCACAATACTCTGCAATACCCTCCACAATACCCTGTGCAATACCCTCCACAATACCCTGTGCAATACCGGTGCAATACCCTGCCATACACCGCAATACCCTGCCATACACCGCAATACCCTGCCATAGTCCGCAATACTCCGCAATGCCCTGCAATACTCCGCAATGCCCGGCAATACTCCGCAATGCCCGGCAATACTCTGCAATGCCCGGCAATACTCTGCAATAACCACTTCCCGCCCTCCGGCCGTCATATGACGTCCTTGACTTTGTGCGGGGATATCTGAATGATGGGAGCAGCTACAGGCATCATTCAGATATTAGCTTTTTCAGCCGGCGATTCCCTACACCATAAGAACAATCATAGCGGCTGTTCCGCCGCTTGATCATTCTTACGGGAGGCGAGAGGGGATGTCCCCCCTCCCGCCGCCCTCCGGTGCTCCTACCGACTCACCGCTACGATCAAAGCCAGGATTGTTGTTTTTTTTTTTTTGTATTTTTTTCAGGCTTCCCAGCCTAGAGGTGAGATGTGGGGTCTTATTGACACCCCCCCCCATATCTCACTGTAAAGAGGACCTGTCATGCCATATTCCTATTACAAGGGATGTTTACGTTCCTTGTAATAGGTATAAAAGTGATCAAAAAAATGTTTAGGGCGGAAAAACATGTCAAACTAAAATAAATAAAGTAAAATGAAGAATAAAATATATTTTTTTTTTAAAGCGCCCCTGTCCCCGTGAGCTCGCATACAGAAGCGAACGCATACGTAAGTCCCGCCCACATATGAAAACGGTTTTCAAACCACACATGTGAGGTATCTCTGCGAACGTTAGAGCGAGAGCAATCATTTTGGCCCTAGACCTCCTCTGTAACTCAAAACATGTAACCAGTAAAAATATTTAAAGCGTCGCCTATGGGGATTTTTTAAGTAGCGAAGTTTGGCGCCATTCCACGAGTGTGTGCAATTTTTAAGGGCGACATGTTAGGTATCTATTTACTCGGCGTAACTTCATCTTTCACATTATGCAAAAACATTGGGCTAACTTTACTGTTTTTTTTTTTTTTTTAGCACAAAACATTTTTTTTCCGTAAAAAACGCGTTAAAAAAATTGCTGCGCAAATATCGTGCGAGATAAAAAGTTGCAACAACCACCATTATATTCTCTAAGGTCTTTGCTAAAAAAACATATATAATGTTTTGGGGTTCTATGTAATTTTCTAGCAAACAAATGATGATTTTTACATGTAGGAGAGAAATGTCAGAATTGGCCTGGGTGCTCCAGAACGCCTGAAGGTGCTCCCTGCATGTCGGGCCTCTGTATGTGGCCACGCTGTGTAAAAGTCTCACACATGTGGTATCGCCATACTCGGGAGTAATAGCAGAATGTGTTTTGGGGTGTAATTTGTGGAATGCATATGCTGTGTGTGAGAAATAACCTGCTAATATGACAATTTTGTGAAAAAAAAAAAGAAAAAAAAATCTTGATTTTGCAAAGAATTGTGGGAAAAAATGACAACTTCAAAAAACTCACAATGCCTCTTTCTGAATACCTTGGAATGTCTTCTTTCCAAAAAGGGGTCATTTGGGGGGTATTTGTACTTTTCTGGCATGTTAGGGTCTCAAGAATTGAGATAGGCCGTCAGTACTTCAGGTGTGATCAATTTTCAGATATTGGCACCATAGCTTGTGGACTCTATAACTTTCACAAAGACCAAATAATATCCACCAATTTGTACTTATTTTTACCAAAGATATGTAGCAGTATAAATTTTGGCCAAAATTTATGAAGAAAAAATAGTAATTTGCAAAATTTTATAACAGAAACGAAAAAAAAAAAACATTTTTTTACAAAATTTTCAGTCTTTTTTCTCTTATAGCGCAAAAAATAAAAAACCCAACAGTGATTAAATACCACCAAAAGAAAGCTCTATTTGTGTGAAAAAAAGGACAAAAATTTCATATGGGTACAGTGTTGTATGACTGAGTAATTGTCATTCAAAATGTGAGAGCACCGAAAGCTGAAAATTGGTCTGGTTATTAAGGGGGTTTAAGTGCCCAGTGGTCAAGTGGTTAATTAACCGTCAGCCTAAATAAAGATCACTATCATAATTACCTATCATCTTAAAGGGCACTACCGTAATTACCCGTCAGCCTAAAAAAAGAGCACTACCGTAATTACCCGTCAGCCTAAAAAAAGGGCACTACCGTAATTACCCGGCAGCCTAAAAAAGGGCACTACCGTAATTACACGCCAGCCTTAAAAAAGGGCACTACCGTAATTACCCGGCAGCCTAAAAAAGGGCACTACCGTAATTACCCGCCAGCCTAAAAAAAGGGCATTACCGTAATTACCCGTCAGCCTAAAAAAAGCGAACTACCGTAATTACCCGTCAGCCTTAAAAAGGGCACAACCATAATTACACATCATCTTAAATAAAGGGCACTACCGTAATTACCCATCATGTTAAATAAAGGGCTCTACCGTAATTACCCGTCAGCCTCAATAAAGAGCACTATCATAATTACCCATCATCTTAAAGGGCATTACCGTAATTACCCGTCAGCCTAAATAGAGGGCACTACCGTAATTACCCATCAGCCTTAAAAAAGGGCACTACTGTAATTACCCGCCAGCCTAAAAAAAGGGCATTACCGTAATTACCCGCCAGCCTAAAAAAGATCATTACCGTAATTACCCGTCAGCCTTAAAAAAGAGCACTACCGTAATTACCCGTCATCTTAAATAAAGGGCACTACCGTAATTACCGTCAACCTAAATAAAGAGCTCTATCATAATTACCCATCATCTTAAAGGGCACTACCGTAATTACCCGCCAGCCTAAAAAAAGGCATTACTGTAATTACACATCAGCCTAAATAGGGGGCACTACCGTAATTACCCGCCAGCCTAAATAAAGGGCACTACCGTAATTACCTGTTAGCTTAAATAAAGGGCACTACCGTAATTACCCGTCAGCCTAAATGAAGGGCACTATCGTAATTACCCATCAGCCTAAAAAAGGCACTACCGTAATTACCCGCCAGCCTAAAAAAAGGGCATTACCGTAATTACCCGTCAGCCTAAAAAAAGCGAACTACCGTAATTACCCGTCAGCCTAAAAAAAGGGCACTACCGTAATTACCCGTCAGCCTAAATAAAGGGCACTACCGTAATTACCCATCATCTTAAATAAAGGGCTCTACCGTAATTACCCGTCAGCCTCAATAAAGAGCACTATCATAATTACCCATCATCTTAAAGGGCATTACCGTAATTACCCACCAGCCTAAAAAAAGGGCATTACCGTAATTACTGGTGAGCCTAAATAAAGAGCACTATCAAAATTACCCATCATCTTAAAGGGCACTACCGTAATTACCCGGCAGCCTTAAAAAAGGGCACTACCGTAATTACCCATCAGCCTTAAAAAGGGCACTACCGTAATTACCCATCAGCCTAAATAAAGGGCACAAACCGTAGTTACCCATCATCTTAAATAAAGGGCTCTACCGTAATTACCCATCAGCCTCAATAAAGAGCACTATCATAATTACCCATCATCTTAAAGGGCATTACCGTAATTACCCGCCAGCCTAAAAAAAGGGCATTACCGTAATTACCTGCCAGCCTTAAAAAAGGGAATTACCATAATTACCCGTCATCTTAAATAAAGGGCACTACCGTAATTACCCGCCAGCCTAAATAAAGGGCACTACCGTAATTACCCGTTAGCCTATAAAAAGGGCATTACCGTAATTACCCATCAACTTAAATAAAGGGCACTACCGTAATTACTCGCCAGCCTAAAAAAAGGGCACTACCGTAATTACCGTCAGCCTAAATAAAGAGCACTATCAAAATTACCCATCATCTTAAAGGGCACTACCGTAATTACCTGGCAGCCTTAAAAAAGGGCACTACCGTAATTACCGTCAGCCTAAATAAAGAGCACTATCAAAATTACCCATCATCTTAAAGGGCACTACCGTAATTACCCGGCAGCCTTAAAAAAGGGCACTACCGTAATTACCCGTCAGCCTAAAAAAAGAGCACTACCGTAATTACCCATTAGCCTAAAAAAGGGCATTACTGTAAATACCCATCAGCCTAAAAAAAGGGCATTACCGTAATTAGCCGTCAGCCTAAATAGAGGGCACTACCGTAATTACCCATCAGCCTAAAAAAGGGCACTACCGTAATTACCCGCTAGCCTAAAAAAAGGGCATTACCGTAATTACCCATCAACTTAAATAAAGGGCACTACCGTAATTACCCGTCAGCCTAAATAAAGGGCACTACCGTAATTACCCGTCATCTTCCGTAATTACCCGTCAGCCTAAATAGAGGGCACTACCGTAATTACCCATCAGCCTTAAAAAAGGGCACTACCGTAATTACCCACCAGCCTAAAAAAAGGGCATTACCGTAATTACCCGCCAGCCTAAAAAAAGATCATTACCGTAATTACCCGACAGCCTTAAAAAAGAGCAATACCGTAATTACCCGTCATCTTAAATAAAGGGCACTACCGTAATTACCCGTCAGCCTAAATAAAGAGCTCTAGTGCCCATCTTAAAGGGCACTACTGTAATTACCCGCCAGCCTAAAAAAGGGCACTACCGTAATTACCCATCAGCCTTAAAAAGGGCACTACCGTAATTACCCGTCAGCCTAAATAAAGGGCACTACCGTAATTACCCGTCAGCCTCAATAAAGAGCACTATCATAATTACCCATCATCTTAAAGGGCATTACCGTAATTACCCGCCAGCCTAATAAAAGGGCATTACCGTAATTACCTGCCAGCCTTAAAAAAGGAAATTACCATAATTACCCGTCATCTTAAATAAAGGGCACTACCGTAATTACCCGTCAGCCTAAATAAAGGGCACTACCGTAATTACCCGTCAGCCTAAATAAAGGGCACTATCGTAATTACCCGTCAGCCTAAAAAAAGGCACTACCGTAATTACCCGTCATCTTAAATAAAGGGCACTACCGTAATTACCCGTCAGCCTAAATAAAGAGCTCTATCATAATTACCCATCATCTTAAAGGGCACTACCGTAATTACCCGCCAGCCTAAAAAAAGGGCATTACTGTAATTACCCGTCAGCCTAAATAGGGGGCACTACCGTAATTACCCGCCAGCCTAAATAAAGGGCACTACCGTAATTACCCGTTAGCCTAAATAAAGGGCACTACCGTAATTACCCGTCAGCCTAAATAAAGGGCACTATCGTAATTACCCGCCAGCCTAAATAAAGGGCACTACCGTAATTACCAGTTAGCCTAAATAAAGGGCACTACCATAATTACCCGTCAGCCTAAAAAAAGGCACTACTGTAATTACCAGCCAGCCTAAAAAAGGGCATTACCGTAATTACCCGTCAGCCTAACAAAGGGCACTACCGTAATTACCGGTCAGCCTAAATAAAGAGCACTATCAAAATTACCCATCATCTTAAAGGGCACTACCGTAATTACCCGGCAGCCTTAAAAAGGGCACTACCGTAATTACCCGGCAGCCTTAAAAAAGGGCACTACCGTAATTACCCGCCAGCCTAAAAAAGGGCATTACCATAATTACCCGTCAGCCTAAAAAAAGAGCACTACCGTAATTACCCATTAGCCTAAAAAAGGGCATTACCGTAAATACCCATCAGCCTAAAAACAGGGCATTACCGTAATTAGCCGTCAGCCTAAATAGAGGGCACTACCGTAATTACCCATCAGCCTAAAAAAGGGCACTACCATAATTACCCGCTAGCCTAAAAAAGGGCTCTACCGTAATTACCCACCATGTTAACCACTTCAATACCATGCACTTATGCACCTTCCCGCCCAGACCAATTTTCAGCTTTCAGTACTCTCACACTTTGAATGACAATTACTTAGTCATGCTACACTGTATCCAAACAAAATTTTTATCATTTTCTTCTCACAAATAGAGCTTTCTTTTGGTGGTATTTAATCGCCACTGGGTTTTTTATTTTTTGCGATATACGCAAAAAAACAGCAATTTTTTTTAAAAAAAAAAACTTTTTTTTAGTTTCTATTGTAAAATTTTGCAAATAAGTAATTTTTCTTCATAAATTTGTGCCAAAATGTATACTGCTACATATCTTTGGTAAAATGAACCCAAATTAGTGTATATTATTTGGTCTTTGTGAAAGTTATAGAGTCTACAAACTATGGTGGCAATCACTGAAAATTTATCACATCTGATCACGCCTGATGTACTGAAGGGATATCTCATTTCTTGAGACACTAACAAGCGAGGAAAGTACAAATACCCCAAAATTACCCCTTTTTGGAAAGTAGACAGTCCAAGGTATTTACTAAGAGGCGTGGTGAGTTTTTTGAAGTTGTATTTTTTTACCACAATTCTTGGGAAATTTTTTTTTTTTTTTTTTACACAAACTGGTCATATTAACAGTTTTTTTCTCTCACACAGCATATGCATAATTGCAACTACACCCCAAAATACATTCTGCTACTCCTCCTGAGTGTAGCGATACCACATGTGTGAGACTTTTACACAGCCTGGCCACATACAGAGGCCCAACATTGAAGTAGCACTTTCAGGCGTTCTACAAGCATAAATCGCACATATCCTTTCTCAACCACCTATTACACTTTTGAAGGCCCTGGAGCACCAGGACAATGGAATTTTCCACAAAATGACCCCATTTTGGAAAGCACACACCCCAACGTATAATCTATGAAGCATTATGAGTCTTTTGAATGGTTCATTTTTTTCCAGAAGGTTTTGGAAAATGTGGAGAAAAAATGAAAATGCATTTTTTTTACACAAAGTTTTCCATTTATAAGATATTTCTAACGCATAGCATATACATAGCAAAAATGACACCCCAAAATGCATTCTGCTACTCCTCCTGAGTATAGCGATACCACATGTGTGAGACTTTTACACAGCCTGGCCATATACAGAGGCCCAACATTGAAGTAGCACTTTCAGGCGTTCTACAAGCATAAATCGCACATATCCTTTCTCAACCACCTATTACAATTTTGAAGGCCCTGGAGCACCAGGACAATAGAATTTTCCACAAAATGACCCCATTTTGGAAAGCACACACCCCAACGTATAATCTATGAAGCATTATGAGTCTTTTGAACGGTTCATTTTTTTTCCAGAAGGTTTTGGAAAATGTGGAGAAAAAATGAAAATGCATTTTTTTTACACAAAGTTGTCCATTTATAAGATATTTCTAATGCATAGCATATACATAGCAAAAATAACACCCCAAAATGCATTCTTCTACTCCTCCTGAGTATAGCGATACCACATGTGTGAGACTTTTACACAGCCTGGCCATATACAGAGGCCCAACATTGAAGTAGCACTTTCAGGCGTTCTACAAGCATAAATCGCACATATCCTTTCTCAACCACCTATTACAATTTTGAAGGCCCTAGAGCACCAGGACAATAGAATTTTCCACAAAATGACCCCATTTTGGAAAGCACACACCCCAACGTATAATCTATGAAGCATTATGAGTCTTTTGAACGGTTCATTTTTTTCCAGAAGGTTTTGGAAAATGTGGAGAAAAAATTAAAATGCATTTTTTTTACACAAAGTTGTCAATTTATAAGATATTTCTAACACATAATATGTACATAGCAAAAATTACACCCCAAAATGCATTCTGCTACTCCTCCTGAGTATGGCGATACCACATGTTTGAGACTTTTACACAGCCTGGCCACATACAGAGGCCCAACATCCAAGTAGCACCTCCAGGCATTCTAGCAGCATTAATTGCACATATCATTTTCTGACTACCGATCACATTTTTGAAGGCCCTTCATATATCTAACACATAGCAGGTACATACCAAATAACAAAAGATTACCTGTGGTTTTAGAAGTGCAGTGGTCCACAGAGGAGAGCATCGGTCCAGGCAGCAGGCAGGGATGAGGTCAGCGACAGCAAAAGCAATCATCCAGGCAGCAGGCAGGAATACTGTCCATAGTTCGCACAGGCAGAGATACTGTCAGCACAGCCAGAGCACAGCCAAAGCACAGGTCCAGGTAGCAGGCAGAGGTGTCCCGGCAGAAATGCTGTCCAAAGTCAGTAGAGGCAGCAGGCAGATATATGGTCAACACAGCCAAAGTATTGGTCCAAGCAGCAGGAAGAAACATGGTCCATAATGTCATGGGTCATTACAGGCAGTAATATGGTCAGCACAGCCAAATTATTGGTCCAGGCAGCAGGAAGGACCATCAAGCTTAGGACCAGGGGGACAGGGGTAGAGGCTACTCCCACCCAAATCGCTTTGAAGCCTCCGGGCAACCAGACCCTGTTCTTGGAGCACAGAAAACGAAAAACTGGTTTTCTCTACTCAGACCGCTATTCTGAAGCCCCTCACATATGTGAGACCCCTGTGTACTAAAAGTAGATGGCCAAAAGATCAGTCCAAGTGGCAGGCAAAAACATGGTTGATTAACAGGCCAAGGTCGGTACACGTGGAAGTCAGAAACGTGGTTTAAATCGGCAGGCAGAGGCATCGTCGGTAAATAGGCCAGGGTCAGGTAATTAACATGGAAGGTAGTTAGTAACATGGTAGCAGGCAAATAGGGAAATGGCAGTCTGTTAATAATAAGGGGAACTAATGGATGTATGATAATTTTTGAAGCAATTTCCGATGCACAGGCCAGGTTGGGAGGGACAATCGGGACAATAATAGCTGGTGTCTCTTCTTACTCCTCCTCTGCTGCATACACGGCATTTCTTTTGGCGTCTTCTTCCAGATTCTGTGGGGGGGATGCTAAAGGGATAGTGTCGCTCGTGAAGCCGACTCACACTATCAGAGCGAATGCTTCCTGGGGCGGGATCTTGTTGGTAAATGAGGGCATCGATGATATCTTCGATATATTGGAGGTAGTGGAGTCGGTGATTTTGAGTTGCTTTTTGGTAGCAGACAAACAAATTAAAAAGGGCCATGTGAAACAGGTGAAACGCAACTTTTTTGTGCCAATAATGGGACTTTATGGTTGATAAGTAGGGCTGTAGCATCTGGTCGTTTAAATCCACCCCCCCATGTACAAATTGTAGTCGTGGACACATTCAGGCTTTACAATGGAGCCGCGTCTTCTTGGGATCTCCACCATGGTGTCATTGTGGATCGCAGAGAGGATGTGGACATCTTTCTTGTCCCTCCACTTCATGGCCAACACCTCCTCGTTCCTCATGGATGCCGATTCTCCAGGTCGCAATTTTTTTGTCAATAAATTTTGTGGGAATCCCTTCCGGTTTTTTTTTAAGGTACCGCAGGCCGGGGTTTGTTTACTGTAAAGGTGGCGAAAAAGGGGCAGGCTGGTATAATAATTATCAACATATAAATGGTAACCTTTTCCGAACAGGGGGTATGCCAACTCCCAGACAATTTTCCCACTGGTTCCAATATATGTGGGGCAATCACGGGGCTGGAGCTGGGAGTCTTTGCCTTCGTAGATCCTGAATTTGCAGACGTATCCAGTGGCTCGATCACATAATTTATTTAATTTTAACCCATACCTGGCTCTCTTGCTTGGTATGTACTGCTTGAACTGCAGTCGGCCGGTGAAATGTACGAGGGACTCGTCCACACAAATTTTTTGGTCTGGGATGAAAACTTCTTCAAATCGCTGGGAAAAGGCATTGATTAGGGGGCGTATCTTGTACAATTTGTCGTAGTTGGGATGATCTCGGGGAGGGCACTGTGAATTGTCATTGAAGTGGAGAAAGCGCATAATCATGTCGTATCTTTTCCTGGACATGACAGAGGAATATATGGGCATGTGTTGGATGGGGCGTTTGGACCAATATGAATGGACTTCGTTCTTTTTTGTAAGCCCCATATTGAACATAAGGCCCAAAAATAATTTAAATTCCTCCAATGTTAGACACCGCCACTGGAACATGCGGGCGTAGGAAGAATCGGGGTTGGCAGCAATAAATTGGGATGCATACAGATTCGTTTGATCCACTATATTCTGCAGCAAATCTTGTGGGAAAAATAAACAAAAATAATCAAATTTAGAAAAATTTGTAGTGTCGGGCTGCACACCTGGCTGTGCGGTGAAAGGGGGGATGATAGCGGATCCTGAGTTGGCAGGCAACCATAAGGGGTTTGCCAGGGCATCGGGAAGGTAGGATTGGGGCTGGATTCTTCGGGTTGGGCGTGCATTTCCATTGCTTGTACTGGGCTCCTCTTCCTGGGGTATGGCGCTGCTGGTGGTGGGCAGTTCTCCTGATCTTGGTGCTGATCTTGGTGCTGATCTTGGTGCCGATCGCATTCTTTTGGGAGGGACGGTTTCCTCCGGGGACTCGGACTCTGAGCCACTATCCTCCACTGGCTTGTATTCCGAACCAGAATCGGATAATGGGAGCTCCCCGCTGCTCTCATCATCCGACATGGCAAGAATGGCATATGCCTCCTCAGGTGTGTAAACCCTTTGGGACATTATGGCAGTGCTTATTGGTGGGCCTGTGTAATGGTACTGCTGGTGGTAGTGGTGGCGGTCTGTGTGGTAGTACCGATGGAGGTATTAGTGGTGGGCCTGTGTGGTGGTACCGATGGCGGTATGGGTGGTGGTGGTACCAATGGCGGTACAGGTGGTGGTGGTACCGATGGCGGTACGGGTGGTGGTGGTGGCGGCGGTACCGATGGCGGTACAGGTGGCGGTACGGGTGGTGGTGGTAGCGATGGCGGTATGGGTGGTGGTGGTACCGATGGCGGTACAGGTTATGGTGGTACCGATGGTGGTACAGGTGGTGGTGGTACGGGTGGTGATGGTACCGATGCCGGTACAGGTGGTGGTACAGGTGGTGGTGGCACTACCGACGGTGGTATGGGTGGTGGTACTGGTGGTGGTACCGATGGTGGCACTAGTGGTGATACTGGTAGCGGGCCTGTGTGGCAGTATAGATGCTGGGCCTGGTGGCGGTACTGGTGGTGGTAATGGTACCGATGGCGGTACTGGTAGCCTGTGTGGCGGTGCCAATGGCGGTACCGATGGAGGTGGGCCTGTGACAGATGATTGACAGATGG
This sequence comes from Rana muscosa, assembly GCA_029206835.1. Lineage (NCBI taxonomy): Eukaryota > Metazoa > Chordata > Amphibia > Anura > Ranidae > Rana > Rana muscosa. The sequence goes on along the minus strand of CM055116.1, from coordinate 1,065,954,142 downwards.
GCTGATTGATTGACAGATGGGCTGATTGATTGATTGACAGATGGGTTGATTGATTGACAGATGGGGTGATTGATTGACAGATGGGCTGATTGATTGACAGATGGGCTGATTGATTGACAGATGGGCTGATTGACAGATGGGCTGATTGACAGATGGGCTGATTGACAGATGGGCTGATTGGCTGGGCTGATTGATGTGCTGGGCTGTGTGACAGGTCCTCTTTATGGGGGGGGGCGTGTTGTGCACTGTAAACTTATGTAGACAAACTACACTGAGCTAACTTACTGATCTCTTCTCTCTCCTCACAGATCGGTGTGTGAGGAGAGAGCAGGGATCAGGTAGTAACTCCTGTGGAGTTTGTTTACATTTGTGACCGGCTGTGATTGGACACAGCCGGTCACGTGGTAAACAGCCAATTCATTGGCTGTTTACTCTAATCGGGGATACGCTGTGTCCAAGGGACACTCGCCTTCCCCGATCCCCGCTCTGCAAGCCTGTGGCGGCGCGCACGGAGCAAGCCGCCGAGTTTGTTTTGACAGGTGATCGGCTGTGACTTTGACACAGCCGATCACATGGTAAACAGCCAATGAAATTGGCTGTTTACCGTGATCGGGGAAGCGCTGTGTCCGAGGGACACATGCCTTCCCCGATCACCGTGCTGCGCGCCCCTGCGGGCGCGCCCAAGGCGTTATCCTGCAGGACGTCATATGACGTCCAGTATCGATATTGCAACCACTTCCCGGACGTCAATTCGCTATTGACTGGGCGGGAAGTGGTTAAATAAAGGGCACTACCGTAAATACCTGTTAGCCTAAATAAAGGGCACTACCGTAATTACCCGACAGCCTAAAAAAAGGGCATTACCGTAATTAGCCGTCAGCCTAAATAGAGGGCACTAGCGTAATTACCCATCAGCCTTAAAAAAGGGCACTACCGTAATTACCCTCTAGCCTAAAAAAAGGGCATTACCGTAATTACCCGCTAGCCTATAAAAAGGGCATTACCATAATTACCCATCAACTTAAATAAAGGGCACTACCGTAATTACCCACCAGCCTAAAAAAAGGCCATTACCGTAATTACCTGCCAGCCTTAAAAAAGGTAATTACCCGTCATCTTAAATAAAGGGCACTACCGTAATTACCCGTCAGCCTAAATAGAGGGCACTACCGTAATTACCCATCAGCCTTAAAAAAGGGCACTACCGTAATTACCCGCCAGCCTAAAAAAGGGCATTACCGTAATTACCCGCCAGCCTAAAAAAGATCATTACCGTAATTACCCGTCAGCCTTAAAAAAGAGCACTACCGTAATTACCCGTCATCTTAAATAAAGGGCACTACCGTAATTACCCGTCAGCCTAAATAAAGAGCTCTATCATAATTACCCATCATCTTAAAGGGCACTACCGTAATTACCCGCCAGCCTAAAAAAAGGGCATTACTGTAATTACCCGTCAGCCTAAATAGGGGGCACTACCGTAATTACCCGCCAGCCTAAATAAAGGGCACTACCGTAATTACCCGTTAGCATAAATAAAGGGCACTACCATAATTACCCGTCAGCCTAAATAAAGGGCACTATCGTAATTACCCTTCAGCCTAAAAAAAGGCACTACCGTAATTACCCGCCAGCCTAAAAAAAGGGCATTACCGTAATTACCCGTCAGCCTAAAAAAGAGCACTACCGTAATTACCCGCCAGCCTAAAAAAGGGCACTACCGTAATTACCGGTCAGCCTAAATAAAGAGCACTATCAAAATTACCCATCATCTTAAAGGGCACTACCGTAATTACCCGGCAGCCTTAAAAAAGGGCACTACCGTAATTACCCGGCAGCCTTAAAAAAGGGAACTACCGTAATTACCCGCCAGCCTAAAAAAGGGCATTACCGTAATTACCCGTCAGCCTAAAAAAAGAGCACTACCGTAATTACCCATTAGCCTAAAAAAGGGCATTACCGTAAATGCCCATCAGCCTAAAAAAAGGGCATTACCGTAATTAGCCGTCAGCCTAAATAGAGGGCACTACCGTAATTACCCATCAGCCTAAAAAAGGGCACTACCGTAATTACCCGCTAGCCTAAAAAAAGGGCTCTACCGTAATTACCCACCATGTTAAATAAAGGGCACTACCGTAAATACCTGTTAGCCTAAATAAAGGGCACTACCGTAATTACCCGGCAGCCTAAAAAAAGGGCACTACCGTTATTACCCGCCAGCCTAAAAAAGGGCATTACCGTAATTACCCGTCAGTCTTAAAAAAGAGCACTACCGTAATTACCCATCATCCCAAAAAAGGGCACTGCCGTAATTACCCATCATCTTAAAGGGCACTACCGTAATTACCCATCATCTTAAATAAAGATCACTACCGTTATTACCCATCAGCCTCAATAAAGAGCACTATCATAATTAACCATCATCTTAAAGGGCACTACCGTATTAACAGCCAGCCTAAAAAAGGGCATTACCGTAATTAGCCGTCAGCCTAAAAAAAGAGCACTATAATAATTACCCATCATCTAAAAGGGCACTACCGTAATTACCCGCCAGCCTAAAAAGAGGGCACTACCGTAATTACCCGCCAGCCTAAATAAAGGGCACTACCGTAATTACCCGTTAGCCTAAATAAAGGGCACTACCGTAATTACCCATTATTTTAAAGGGCACTACCGTAATTACCCATCATCTTAAATAAAGGGCACTACCGTAATTACCCGCCAGCCTAAATAAAGGGAACTACCGTGATTAACCACCAGCCTAAATAAAGAGCACTATCAAAATTAGCCATCATCTTAAAGGGCACTACCGTAATTACCCGCCAGCCTAAAAAAAGGGCATTACCGTAATTACCCGTCAGCCTAAAAAAAGACACTACCGTAATTACCTGTCAGCCTAAAAAAAGCGCACTACCGTAATTACCCGTCAGCCTAAAAAAGGGGCACTACCATAATTACCCGGCAGCCTAAAAAAAGGGCACTACCATAATTACCCGCCAGCCTAAAAAAAGGGCATTACCGTAATTACTCGTCAGTCTAAAAAAAGCACACTAACGTAAATACCCATCAGCCTAAAAAAGAGCACTACCATAATTACCCGGCAGCCTAAAAAAGGGCACTACCGTAATTACCCGGCAGCCTAAACAAAGGGCACTACCGTAATTACCCGGCAGCCTAAAAAAAGAGCACTACCGTAATTACCCGCCAGCCTAAAAAAAGGGCATTACCATAATTACCCGTCAGCCTAAAAAAGCGCACTACCGTAATAACCCGTCAGCCTAAAAAAAGCGCACTACCGTAAATACCCATCAGCCTTAAAAAGGGCACTACTGTAATTACCCATCATCTTAAATAAAGGGCACTACCGTAATTACCTGTCAGCCTCAATAAAGAGCACTATCATAATTACCCATCATCTTAAAGGGCACTACCGTAATTACCCGTCAGCCTAATAAGAGGGCACTACCGTAATTACCCATCAGCCTTAAAAAAGGGCACTACCGTAATTACCTGCCAGCCTAAAAAAAGGGCATTACCGTAATTACCCGCCAGCCTAAAAAAGATCATTACCGTAATTACCCGACAGCCTTAAAAAAGAGCACTACCGTAATTACCCGTCATCTTAAATAAAGGGCACTACCGTAATTACCCGTCAACCTAAATAAAGAGCTCTATCATAATTACCCATCATCTTAAAGGGCACTACCGTAATTACCCGCCAGCCTAAAAAAGGGCACTACCGTAATTACCCGCCAGCCTAAAAAAGGGCATTACCGTAATTACCCGCCAGCCTAAAAAAAGCGCACTACCGTAATTACCCGTCAGCCTAAAAAAGGGCACTACTGTAATTACCCGGCAGCCTAAAAAAAGGGCACTACCGTAATTACCCGCCAGCCTAAAAAAATGGCAATACCGTAATTACCCGTCAGCCTAAAAAAAGCACACTACCGTAAATACCCATCAGCCTTAAAAAGGGCACTACCGTAATTACCCATCATCTAAAATAAAGGGCACTACCGTAATTACCTGTCAGCCTCAATAAAGAGCACTATCATAATTACCCATCATCTTAAAGGGCACTACCGTAATTACCCGTCAGCCTAAATAGAGGGCACTACCGTAATTACCCATCAGCCTTAAAAAGGGCACTACCGTAATTACCCGCCAGCCTAAAAAAAGGGCATTACCGTAATTACCCGCCAGCCTAAAAAAAGATCATTACCGTAATTACCCGTCAGCCTTAAAAAAGAGCACTACCGTGATTACCCATCATCTTAAATAAAGGGCACTACCGTAATTACCCGTCAGCCTAAATAAAGAGCTCTATCATAATTACCCATCATCTTAAAGGGCACTACCCTAATTACCCGCCAGCCTAAAAAAGGGCATTACTGTAATTACCCGTCAGCCTAAATAGGGGGCACTACCGTAATTACCCGGCAGCCTAAAAAAGGGCACTACCGTAATTACCCGTCAGCCTAAAAAAGGGCATTACCGTAATTACCCATCAGCCTAAAAAAAAGCGCACTACCGTAATTACCCGTCAGCCTAAAAAAAGGGCACTACTGTAATTACCCGGCAGCCTAAAAAAGGGCACTACCGTAATTACCCGCCAGCCTAAAAAAAGAGCAATACCGTAATTACCCGTCAGCCTAAAAAAAGCGCACTACCGTAAATACCCATCGGCCTTAAAAAGGGCACTACCGTAATTACCCATCATCTTAAATAAAGGGCACTACCGTAATTACCTGTCAGCCTCAATAAAGAGCACTATCATAATTACCCATCATCTTAAAGGGCACTACCGTAATTACCCGTCAGCCTAAATAGAGGGCACTACAGTAATTACCCATCAGCCTTAAAAAGGGCACTACCGTAATTACCCGCCAGCCTAAAAAAAGGGCATTACCGTAATTACCCGCCAGCCTAAAAAAAGATCATTACCGTAATTATGCAACAGCCTTAAAAAAGAGCACTACCGTAATTACCCGTCATCTTAAATAAAGGGCACTACCATAATTACCCGTCAGCCTAAATAAAGAGCTCTATCATAATTACCCATCATCTTAAAGGGCACTACTGTAATTACCCACCAGCCTAAAAAAAGGGCATTACTGTAATTACCCGTCAGTCTAAATAGGGGGCACTACCGTAATTACCCGCCAGCCTAAATAAAGGGCACTACCGCAATTACCCGTTAGCCTAAATAAAGGGCACTACCGTAATTACCCGTCAGCCTAAATAAAGGGCACTATCGTAATTACCCGTCAGCCTAAAAAAAGGCACTACCGTATTTACCCACCAGCCTAAAAAAGGGCATTACCGTAATTACCCGTCAGCCAAAAAAAGAGCACTACCGTAATTACCCGCCAGCCTAAAAAAAGGGCACTACCGTAATAACCGGTCAGCCTAAATAAAGAGCACTATCAAAATTACCCATCATCTTAAAGGGCACTACCGTAATTACCCTCTAGCCTTAAAAAAGGGCACTACCGTAATTACCCTCTAGCCTAAAAAAAAGGCATTACCGTAATTACCCGCTAGCCTATAAAAAGGGCATTACCGTAATTACCCATCAACTTAAATAAAGGGCACTACCGTAATTACCCGCCAGCCTAAAAAAAGGCCATTACCGTAATTACCTGCCAGCCTTAAAAAAGGTAATTACCCGTCATCTTAAATAAAGGGCACTACCGTAATTACCCGTCAGCCTAAATAAAGAGCTCTATCATAATTACCCATCATCTTAAAGGGCACTACCGTAATTACCCGCCAGCCTAAAAAAAGGGCATTACCGTAATTACCCGCTAGCCTATAAAAAGGGCATTACCGTAATTACCCATCAACTTAAATAAAGGGCCCTACCATAATTACCCGCCAGCCTAAAAAAAGGCCATTACCGTAATTACCTGCCAGCCTTAAAAAAGGTAATTACCAGTCATCTTAAATAAAGGGCACTACCGTAATTACCCGTCAGCCTAAATAAAGAGCACTATAATAATTACCCATCATCTAAAAGGGCACTACCGTAATAACCCGCCAGCCTAAAAAGAGGGCACTACCGTAATTACCCGCCAGCCTAAATAAAGGGCACTACCGTAATTACCCGTTAGCCTAAATAAAGGGCACTACCGTAATTATCCATTATTTTAAAGGGCACTACCGTAATAACCCATCATCTTAAATAAAGGGCACTACCGTAATTACCCGCCAGCCTAAATAAAGGGAACTACCGTAATTAACCACCAGCCTAAATAAAGAGCACTACCGTAATTACCCGCCAACCTAAAAAAAGGCAATTACCGTAATTACCCGTCAGCCTAAAAAAAGAGCACTACCGTAATTACCCGCCAGCCTAAAAAAAGGGCATTACCATAATTACCCGTCAGCCTAAAAAAAGCGCACTACCGTAAAGGGCCATGTGAAACAGGTGAAACGCAACTTTTTTGTGCCAATAATGGGACTTTATGGTTGATAAGTAGGGCTGTAGCATCTGGTCGTTTAAATCCACCCCCCATGTACAAATTGTAGTCGTGGACACATTCAGGCTTTACAATGGAGCCGCGTCTTCTTGGGATCTCCACCATGGTGTCATTGTGGATCGCAGAGAGGATGTGGACATCTTTCTTGTCCCTCCACTTCATGGCCAACACCTCCTCGTTCCTCATGGATGCCGATTCTCCAGGTCGCAATTTTTTTGTCAATAAATTTTGTGGGAATCCCTTCTGTTTTTTTTTTAAGGTACCGCAGGCCGGGGTTTGTTTACTGTAAAGGTGGCGAAAAAGGGGCAGGCTGGTATAATAATTATCAACATATAAATGGTAACCTTTTCCGAACAGGGGGTATGCCAACTCCCAGACAATTTTCCCACTGGTTCCAATATATGTGGGGCAATCACGGGGCTGGAGCTGGGAGTCTTTGCCTTCGTAGATCCTGAATTTGCAGACGTATCCAGTGGCTCGATCACATAATTTATTTAATTTTAACCCATACCTGGCTCTCTTGCTTGGTATGTACTGCTTGAACTGCAGTCGGCCGGTGAAATGTACGAGGGACTCGTCCACACAAATTTTTTGGTCTGGGATGAAAACTTCTTCAAATCGCTGGGAAAAGGCATTGATTAGGGGGCGTATCTTGTACAATTTGTCGTAGTTGGGATGATCTCGGGGAGGGCACTGTGAATTGTCATTGAAGTGGAGAAAGCGCATAATCATGTCGTATCTTTTCCTGGACATGACAGAGGAATATATGGGCATGTGTTGGATGGGGCGTTTGGACCAATATGAATGGACTTCGTTCTTTTTTGTAAGCCCCATATTGAACATAAGGCCCAAAAATAATTTAAATTCCTCCAATGTTAGACACCGCCACTGGAACATGCGGGCGTAGGAAGAATCGGGGTTGGCAGCAATAAATTGGGATGCATACAGATTCGTTTGATCCACTATATTCTGCAGCAAATCTTGTGGGAAAAATAAACAAAAATAATCAAATTTAGAAAAATTTGTAGTGTCGGGCTGCACACCTGGCTGTGCGGTGAAAGGGGGGATGATAGCGGATCCTGAGTTGGCAGGCAACCATAAGGGGTTTGCCAGGGCATCGGGAAGGTAGGATTGGGGCTGGATTCTTCGGGTTGGGCGTGCATTTCCATTGCTTGTACTGGGCTCCTCTTCCTGGGGTATGGCGCTGCTGGTGGTGGGCAGTTCTCCTGATCTTGGTGCTGATCTTGGTGCCGATCTTGGTGCCGATCGCATTCTTTTGGGAGGGACGGTTTCCTCCGGGGACTCGGACTCTGAGCCACTATCCTCCACTGGCTTGTATTCCGAACCAGAATCGGATAATGGGAGCTCCCCGCTGCTCTCATCATCCGACATGGCAAGAATGGCATATGCCTCCTCAGGTGTGTAAACCCTTTGGGACATTATGGCAGTGCTTATTGGTGGGCCTGTGTAATGGTACTGCTGGTGGTAGTGGTGGCGGTCTGTGTGGTAGTACCGATGGAGGTATTAGTGGTGGGCCTGTGTGGTGGTACCGATGGCGGTATGGGTGGTGGTGGTACCAATGGCGGTACAGGTGGTGGTGGTACCGATGGCGGTACGGGTGGTGGTGTTGGCAGCGGTACCGATGGCGGTACAGGTGGCGGTACGGGTGGTGGTGGTAGCGATGGCGGTATGGGTGGTGGTGGTACCGATGGCGGTACAGGTTATGGTGGTACCGATGGCGGTACAGGTGGTGGTGGTACGGGTGGTGATGGTACCGATGGCGGTACAGGTGGTGGTACAGGTGGTGGTGGCACTACCGATGGTGGTACGGGTGGTGGTACTGGTGGTGGTACCGATGGCGGCACTAGTGGTGATACTGGTAGCGGGCCTGTGTGGCAGTATAGATGCTGGGCCTGGTGGCGGTACTGGTGGTGGTACTGGTACCGATGGCGGTACTGGTAGCCTGTGTGGCGGTGCCAATGGCGGTACCGATGGAGGTGGGCCTGTGACAGATGATTGACAGATGGGCTGATTGATTGACAGATGGGCTGATTGATTGATTGACAGATGGGTTGATTGATTGACAGATGGGGTGATTGATTGACAGGTGGGGTGATTGATTGACAGATGGGCTGATTGATTGACAGATGGGCTGATTGATTGACAGATGGGCTGATTGACAGATGGGCTGATTGACAGATGGGCTGATTGGCTGGGCTGATTGATGTGCTGGGCTGTGTGACAGGTCCTCTTTATGGGGGGGGCGTGTTGTGCACTGTAAACTTATGTAGACAAACTACACTGAGCTAACTTACTGATCTCTTCTCTCTCCTCACAGATCGGTGTGTGAGGAGAGAGCAGGGATCAGGTAGTAACTCCTGTGGAGTTTGTTTACATTTGTGACCGGCTGTGATTGGACACAGCCGGTCACGTGGTAAACAGCCAATTCATTGGCTGTTTACTCTGATCGGGGATACGCTGTGTCCAAGGGACACTCGCCTTCCCCGATCCCCGCTCTGCAAGCCTGTGGCGGCGCGCACGGAGCAAGCCGCCGAGTTTGTTTTGACAGGTGATCGGCTGTGACTTTGACACAGCCGATCACATGGTAAACAGCCAATGAAATTGGCTGTTTACCGTGATCGGGGAAGCGCTGTGTCCGAGGGACACATGCCGTCCCCGATCACCGCGGGCGCGCCCAAGGCATTATCCTGCAGGACGTCATATGACGTCCAGTATCGATATTGCAACCACTTCCCGGACGTCAATTCGCTATTGACTGGGCGGGAAGTGGTTAAATAAAGGGCACTACCGTAAATACCTGTTAGCCTAAATAAAGGGCACTACCGTAATTACCCGACAGCCTAAAAAAAGGGCATTACCGTAATTAGCCGTCAGCCTAAATAGAGGGCACTACCGTAATTACCCATCAGCCTTAAAAAAGGGCACTACCGTAATTACCCTCTAGCCTAAAAAAAGGGCATTACCGTAATTACCCGCTAGCCTATAAAAAGGGCATTACCATAATTACCCATCAACTTAAATAAAGGGCACTACCGTAATTACCCACCAGCCTAAAAAAAGGGCATTACCATAATTACCCGTCAGCCTAAAAAAAGCGCACTACCGTAATAACCCGTCAGCCTAAAAAAAGCGCACTACCGTAAATACCCATCAGCCTTAAAAAGGGCACTACTGTAATTACCCATCATCTTAAATAAAGGGCACTACCGTAATTACCTGTCAGCCTCAATAAAGAGCACTATCATAATTACCCATCATCTTAAAGGGCACTACCGTAATTACCCGTCAGCCTAATAAGAGGGCACTACCGTAATTACCCATCAGCCTTAAAAAAGGGCACTACCGTAATTACCCGCCAGCCTAAAAAAAGGGCATTACCGTAATTACCCGCCAGCCTAAAAAAGATCATTACCGTAATTACCCGCCAGCCTTAAAAAAGAGCACTACCGTAATTACCCGTCATCTAAAATAAAGGGCACTACCGTAATTACCCGTCAGCCTAAATAAAGAGCTCTATCATAATTACCCATCATCTTAAAGGGCACTACCGTAATTACCCGCCAGCCTAAAAAAAGGGCATTACTGTAATTACCCGTCAGCCTAAATAGGGGGCACTACCGTAATTACCCGCCAGCCTAAATAAAGGGCACTACCGTAATTACCCGTTAGCATAAATAAAGGGCACTACTATAATTACCCGTCAGCCTAAATAAAGGGCACTATCGTAACTACCCTTCAGCCTAAAAAAAGGCACTACCGTAATTACCCGCCAGCCTAAAAAAAGGGCATTACCGTAATTACCCGTCAGCCTAAAAAAGAGCACTACCGTAATTACCCGCCAGCCTAAAAAAGGGCACTACCGTAATTACCGGTCAGCCTAAATAAAGAGCACTATCAAAATTACCCATCATCTTAAAGGGCACTACCGTAATTACCCGGCAGCCTTAAAAAAGGGCACTACCGTAATTACCCGGCAGCCTTAAAAAAGGGAACTACCGTAATTACCCGCCAGCCTAAAAAAGGGCATTACCGTAATTACCCGTCAGCCTAAAAAAAGAGCACTACCGTAATTACCCATTAGCCTAAAAAAGGGCATTACCGTAAATGCCCATCAGCCTAAAAAAAGGGCATTACCGTAATTAGCCGTCAGCCTAAATAGAGGGCACTACCGTAATTACCCATCAGCCTAAAAAAGGGCACTACCGTAATTACCCACCATGTTAAATAAAGGGCACTACCGTAAATACCTGTTAGCCTAAATAAAGGGCACGACCGTAATTACCCGGCAGCCTAAAAAAAGGGCACTACCGTAATTACCCGCCAGCCTAAAAAAGGGCATTACCGTAATTACCCGTCAGTCTTAAAAAAGAGCACTACCGTAATTACCCATCATCCCAAAAAAGGGCACTGCCGTAATTACCCATCATCTTAAAGGGCACTACCGTAATTACCCATCATCTTAAATAAAGATCACTACCGTTATTACCCATCAGCCTCAATAAAGAGCACTATCATAATTGACCATCATCTTAAAGGGCACTACCGTATTACCCGCCAGCCTAAAAAAAGGGCATTACCGTAATTAGCCGTCAGCCTAAAAAAAGAGCACTATAATAATTACCCATCATCTAAAAGGGCACTACCGTAATTACCCGCCAGCCTAAAAAGAGGGCACTACCGTAATTACCCGCCAGCCTAAATAAAGGGCACTACCGTAATTACCCATTAGCCTAAATAAAGGGCACTACCGTAATTACCCATTATTTTAAAGGGCACTACCGTAATTACCCATCATCTTAAATAAAGGGCACTACCGTAATTACCCGCCAGCCTAAATAAAGGGAACTACCGTAATTACTCGTCAGCCTAAAAAAAGCACACTAACGTAAATACCCATCAGCCTAAAAAAGAGCACTACCATAATTACCCGTCAGCCTAAAAAAGGGCACTACCGTAATTACCCGGCAGCCTAAACAAAGGGCACTACCGTAATTACCCGGCAGCCTAAAAAAAGAGCACTACCGTAATTACCCGCCAGCCTAAAAAAAGGGCATTACCATAATTACCCGTCAGCCTAAAAAAAGCGCACTACCGTAATAACCCGTCAGCCTAAAAAGAGCGCACTACCGTAAATACCCATCAGCCTTAAAAAGGGCACTACTGTAATTACCCATCATCTTAAATAAAGGGCACTACCGTAATTACCCGTCAGCCTAATAAGAGGGCACTACCGTAATTACCCATCAGCCTTAAAAAAGGGCACTACCGTAATTACCTGCCAGCCTAAAAAAAGGGCATTATCGTAATTACCCGCCAGCCTAAAAAAAGATCATTACCGTAATTACCCGTCAGCCTTAAAAAAGAGCACTACCGTAATTACCCGTCATCTTAAATAAAGGGCACTACCGTAATTACCCGTCAACCTAAATAAAGAGCTCTATCATAATTACCCATCATCTTAAAGGGCACTACCGTAATTACCCGCCAGCCTAAAAAAGGGCACTACCGTAATTACCCGCCAGCCTAAAAAAGGGCATTACCGTAATTACCCGCCAGCCTAAAAAAAGCGCACTACCGTAATTACCCGTCAGCCTAAAAAAGGGCACTACTGTAATTACCCGGCAGCCTAAAAAAAGGGCACTACCGTAATTACCCGCCAGCCTAAAAAAATGGCAATACCGTAATTACCCGTCAGCCTAAAAAAAGCACACTACCGTAAATACCCATCAGCCTTAAAAAGGGCACTACCGTAATTACCCATCATCTTAAATAAAGGGCACTACCGTAATTACCTGTCAGCCTCAATAAAGAGCACTATCATACTTACCCATCATCTTAAAGGGCACTACCGTAATTACCCGTCAGCCTAAATAGAGGGCACTACCGTAATTACCCATCAGCCTTAAAAAGGGCACTACCGTAATTACCCGCCAGCCTAAAAAAAGGGAATTACCGTAATTACCCGCCAGCCTAAAAAAAGATCATTACCGTAATTACCCGTCAGCCTTAAAAAAGAGTACTACCGTGATTACCCATCATCTTAAATAAAGGGCACTACCGTAATTACCCGTCAGCCTAAATAAAGAGCTCTATCATAATTACCCATCATCTTAAAGGGCACTACCCTAATTACCCGCCAACCTAAAAAAGGGCATTACTGTAATTACCCGTCAGCCTAAATAGGGGGCACTACCGTAATTACCCGGCAGCCTAAAAAAGGGCACTACCGTAATTACCCGCCAGCCTAAAAAAAGGGCATTACCGTAATTACCCGTCAGCCTAAAAAAAGCGCACTGCCGTAATTACCCGTCAGCCTAAAAAAAGGGCACTACTGTAATTACCCGGCAGCCTAAAAAAGGGCACTACCGTAATTACCCGCCAGCCTAAAAAAAGAGCAATACCGTAATTACCCGTCAGCCTAAAAAAAGCGCACTACCGTAAATACCCATCGGCCTTAAAAAGGGCACTACCGTAATTACCCATTATCTTAAATAAAGGGCACTACCGTAATTACCTGTCAGCCTCAATAAAGAGCACTATCATAATTACCCATCATCTTAAAGGGCACTACAGTAATTACCCATCAGCCTTAAAAAAGGGCACTACCGTAATTACCCGCCAGCCTAAAAAAAGGCATTACCGTAATTACCCGCCAGCCTAAAAAAAGATCATTACCGTAATTACGCAACAGCCTTAAAAAAGAGCACTACCGTAATTACCCGTCATCTTAAATAAAGGGCACTACCATAATTACCCGTCAGCCTAAATAAAGAGCTCTATCATAATTACCCATCATCTTAAAGGGCACTACCGTAATTACCCACCAGCCTAAAAAAAGGGCATTACTGTAATTACCCGTCAGCCTAAATAGGGGGCACTACCGTAATTACCCGCCAGCCTAAATAAAGGGCACTACCGCAATTACCCATTAGCCTAAATAAAGGGCACTACCGTAATTACCCGTCAGCCTAAATAAAGGGCACTATCGTAATTACCCGTCAGCCTAAAAAAAGGCACTACCGTAATTACCCACCAGCCTAAAAAAGGGCATTACCGTAATTACCCGTCAGCCTAAAAAAGAGCACTACCGTAATTACCCGCCAGCCTAAAAAAAGGGCACTACCGTAATAACCGGTCAGCCTAAATAAAGAGCACTATCAAAATTACCCATCATCTTAAAGGTCACTACCGTAATTACCCTCTAGCCTTAAAAAAGGGCACTACCGTAATTACCCTCTAGCCTAAAAAAGGGCATTACCGTAATTACCCGCTAGCCTATAAAAAGGGCATTACCGTAATTACCCATCAACTTAAATAAAGGGCACTACCGTAATTACCCGCCAGCCTAAAAAAAGGCCATTACC